>CM070638.1:35254443-36454443 GCA_036346255.1 Ampelocalamus luodianensis | reverse complement strand
AAGTATTTAACATAACTAAAGAGATATGAAGTTCCACTACACATCATTATTACATTTAATCCATTGCATGAGACAAAACATAATAATCTTTGCATTTATTAAAATCAATCACGTTCTGAAGATCATTCATCTTTATTTAGTTCAGGTGGCATGTGTGTGACTAGCATTCTACTTCCCCCCACGCATGACGTTCTTGGTTCGGGTACCTAAAACAACAATAAAAGCAAGGGTGAGTCCATAGACTCAGCAAGTACATAAAGAAACCATAACATCAACAACCATGTAAAGGAGATCAACAATAGAACATCTCATATGCAAATGCAATGCTCAAGGATCCTTTAACTTTAACTTTCTGTGTGCATTACACCGGTAATGCAGAGTAAGCAACCGTCGCCGCATACCCATGCCTGTGCGCGCACGCACAGGGACCAATTGCCCGTTACTCCACAAGTAACGGGGACCTCAAGCCCACACTCCACGAGTGAGGGGATCTCGGGCCCGTCACATTCATGACGGGGATCTCAAAGGGAAACATGCTTGGTCACCGCGTGACCAAGCCTCAACATGTTCTCAATATGCATATGCTCATCTCTTATTCATCATCAATCTTACCAAAAGACAACAACATTGTACCACAATAAAACATAAGCATAATTTGAGCAATCACCATACTTAAACAATCATCAAGTAAGTCATCTTGCTATGCAATCATATATCAAAAAGCACACAAACATAGCCAATCAATCACACCCATATAACAAACAATGCACTTGCCTTAACCGCATTTAATGGAGGATGTGAAGACGGTGCTGCCTCCGTACCAATCCCACACCGACATGAAGAAAACCCCATTCTAAGACCAACATTCTGGACCAAAATCATAAGTAGCATCGCAATTGAACTCGCTAACATCTTAGCATTTTCTAATTCTCATAATTTCTAGCGATCAGTCACTGCAGACAGCTAGCTTCTAAAATACGTAACTTTCTGCTCGGGTGTCCAAATAAGATGATCTTGGACATTCTGGAAAGGTAATTAAAATTTCTAAATAAACTTAGTTGGGGAGACCTCTGATTCGGCCATCTACTAGTCCTACCAATCCATTTAATCAGAGCAAACATTTCACGTCGGGTTTCTGAACAGCGACAAAGAAACTATCATAACTTTCTCTACGTTCGTCCTAATTTAGTGATCTTTAGTTTTCCTGAAAGCTAAGAGGATTAGCCTCATTTTTCGTTATGGTGAGACCCTCTGAAACCCCTCTAAATATGCGCTTCTATCAGGTTAACTAACACTAGTAATTCTGCTTCTCTCCAGAAACACAGAAATACTAAGAAATTCATAACTTTGGCTACCGAAGTCCGAATGACTTGATTCTTGTCGGCAATGAAAGGTAACTACGATATCTACAACTTTCTAGGAGAGTCCCAGACCAAATTCTACCTTAAACCTACGCAAAAACGACAATCTTTAACACTGCAGAACACCGACTTACTGACAGAAAACCGTCTCTGGACAGCAGTCCAACAGCAATATTCAGATGACCATAACTTTTGAGATATAACTCCGAATTGATCGTTCTTTAACAATCTGAAAAGGTTATCGAATTATCTACAATAACGTAGTTGGGTGAACTTTCAGATTCTTCCAATTTCCCTATCATATGTTAGGAAATATCCAGACAGTTTATTCTCGTCAGATTTCTGGCAGCAGAAACTAAATCGACCATAAGTTTTGACTCAGACCTCGGAATCGAGTGAACTCGGTGGCCACTGAAACTTAAGAAGTAGGTCCAGATATCTCTAGGAGACCAACTCTTCAGATTCCGCCTCTAAGTAGTCGAAACAGATCCCGCAACATACTGGACAGAATTGAACGAATTGAAGACAGACTGGATTTAAGCAATTCTACTCGCAAACGCATCTAATCACCAACAAACCTTGCAAGAAACCTGATGTTACCCTTGTAGAACCGCTGAAGATCATGAACGGAAACACCAACTTGTGATCCCTCTCTTTTCCCTTCTCACTTCTTCCTTCTTCTTGCTTCTTCTTGGTCGGCCACCACTTTGGAGGTCTTCTTCTTCCAATTGGCGGCATCAAGGAGCTTCACCATGGGAGGGAGATGTTGCTGGAGGTGCTGTACAAGGATGGTGGGAGGCGCAAGAGGTGATGGGGTGGAGGCCAAAGGAGAGGAGGGGGAAAATGGCGGCCAAGCATGGGAAGAGGGTGGCGCCTAGGGTTTGGCTCCCTAGTGGCCGGCCCCCTCCACCTTTGGGCTGAAATGTTGTGGCTGGAAGCCCAGCCCAGTTGTCAAAACTTTACAGATTTCCCCCTCTTCTTCTTCATTAGATTTCCTTTCTAGTTTGGTCCTCCTCTCTAATTTATTTCTTCTCTCCAAACTAGTTTTGGAGTATTATATTCTACCCCCCTTAAACGGAATTCGACCCCGAATTCAAGACACGCTTAACGCCAAAGAACAATTTATTAACATCACCACATAGATGCTGTGAACAATTCCGATATCGCTCGCATGCAAACTCCACCGCAAGTCACTTTCCCTGGACTTATGGGATCACAACACCTTGACCCCAACACTAATCTCGACCTTTATAGATACACTCAACACGTAGGACTCAAAGGTGAGGTCTTACTCATTGGCCAACAGTTCTAGCAAAATCTCAAGCCTCAGACCTCTCACGTTCCCACTCCGCACTGGAATCTACAAGACGTTGCGAAGCCACAAGAAGAACTCAAGACGGTCTTAGCGATATGTCAATCTTCAAATCCTCAAACTATCGTAACCTATCCAAGACACTTTTGGTTAAACTTCCTTTGGTACCGATTTACACTGCTTGCACAAATCACACGAAACTCTTGCTCCAACTCTCGACGATCACTTTACCTATACAAGCAACAATTCCTTTGACAAGGGACACACAAAGAACTCACCAGTCAACTCACTTATCCGAAAAACTCAACTGAAAACAAAGGAGTCAAAATGCAACCAACTCAAAGTCACCTTCTCTTAGAAGAGCCCAATCCAAAATCAATGGATTTACCACGAAATCTTTTCCACTTTCCAAAATAGGCAATTTAGAAATAATGCCACACAAGCCAAAAGCGAAATCACTCGAAAAACCAGTCTTACCCTTTTTTTTTCTAACTGGTAGGAATCACACATACCGACAAGAACCAACCCAATTTATAATCGACATCCATCATAACCACATAGTTCAAGTAAGAACTAAGAAAGCATCTAACTATCCAAGATCACACCATTTACCAAAATCTTTCTTTTAAGAAATCAACTTTATCTTAAACCATAGGATCCCAAATCATCGTATAACGCATTAACTCATTTCTCTTAAATTGGCAACCTCAAACCTATGCTCTACCGAACACAAAATCCACACTTATGTAGGGAGACTCTTCCAATCCACAATATTGTACTCTAGCCAATTTCCTACCAATGAACTTGTTAAAATAATTTTCAACACAACTCAATATAGATTTCACCCACCATCACATCCCTTAATCCGTTAAGGATGAACAATTTTAAATTCACATCCCACACTCTCATATACTAGCCCCAAAGGATACCATCAGTGATCATTCCACTACTCGGAATCCACTCTTATTCTACCACTTCTGCACATAATCAAGTAACCGCCCCAAGACGATTTATTTCACAAGTCTTAGACCTTCTCTAATCCACACCAATCCAATTCGATTACACAACCACAATATACCCATTCTCCAAACCCTAACTGCTTAACCGACATTCAAATATACCCAATCACCAAATCAATAAATAAATATATCCTTTGACCATGACATCCTTAGAAATAATTTAACTCCACAGGGTTACTTACTAAGGTGAGTCATAGTTGACAATAGTTCAACGATTTCGCTATCCCATTAATTAGCATGACACTTAGATTCCTCCACGCCGCTACTTTCATTAAACTTCACCACCACAATTCTTCCGCACAAACATGCTAAGTATCCAATTGCGATACTCTGATAAGCTTATCAAGAGTCCATAATTTCGATAATCCCAATATTCCAACACTGACAAAGGTTACGGATCATAATTCGCAATAGGTTCCACTAGTTGTAACACTAATCACTTTTATCTCATCGACAACTTTCCATTTAAATAGAATTCTCTCCGGTGTTGTAAATCAAAACCAATTCACTTTATATCGCTCTTCAAATTGATTGGTTCTGAAAAATCTCAATATTCCAAATACTTGACCACCTCCAACCAATCACCATATTACTCTTTATAACACTTGGCAACACAACTTGGTTAATGCTTTACTCAAAAGGAAGAAATAAACAGATAGAAGGTTCAACAGACAAGAAATCGTGGCTCCTCGAAGTGAGCACGAGACCAAGAGAGACAATCAAATAGTAGGATCTCAGAAAACAAGATACGAGCCCACTGTCGAGGGCACAAGTCCCACAAGAAGAAATTTTCCACCACCATAAATCATAATAAAACATTGCTATGCAAACCCGAGAAACTCTTCAGCTGAGACAACAAGAAAGTTGCGGATTACAATTTTTTTTTTTAGCTCCAACCTCAAATACTTATGGTAAACATTTTCCGTTAACACAACGAAAGTAATCTCTTTGATTACAACATTACTTGCCAAACCAAACAAGAGATGTCTTTAATACCAAAACACATTCATCACTTCGGAACCAAACGGAACCTTTCCATATGTCACATTGCTCAACTAATTTTATCTACTGCAAAAATCATGAGTCCCCAAAAGATCACGAATACAAAACTCTAAATATTTCATTTAACCGTTATTAAAACAATCAACTTACTTTCTCTCCAAAAGAATCATCACCACTCCAACACGTCACAATCTCTTGTAGACCTTATTACTAACATCAAGAATATTTCACTCTTAGCAAGGTTCGTTATCATCAACTCTTCCTTTATAAAGTCCCCAAAAACTGACCAAACTGTTACATTTCACTTTATCCTCTCTTCTTCAAATGAGGGTACACCAAATTCTTACACCCTCACTATAACAACCACCGTATTTTTCAAGGAACCTACTACACAATTTACAAGGTTACACCAAAACTCTTTCATCAAAGACATACTATTATCTGACAATCTCACCATCAAGCAAACACATGTCACCTATTAAATCCCATCATAAACCTTTCCAACAGAAACACAGCATATTCGGAATGCTAATACTTATTTAGTACACACTAACTCCAATCTAGATGTTATCCTAAACTTTTGATGATTATTCAATCATGGACGAATTGATGGTCCTGTATCTATTTGTACTCCCACGAGCATAAATAAGATCATCAAATAGCCAATTAAAGAATATTTCTATATTAATATCTACCAAGACGACAGTCGAACACATCTTATATTTCTCTTTTCACACAGTTAGATTAATCCATTAAGATCAAATAATCTAACTAGTTTAGCCAACTAAACAACTCCAGGGATCAACCACTCCGTTAATGTTCCACAGTGGTTAATAACTCTATTGATTCCAATTAGGTATAGCCAGTACACCTAATCACACCAACAAGAACTACTACATGACACCATCAAATTAATCAACTTTCCTTCCAGGATCTTAGTTAGGATCGATTATACAACACACTACAGACCCAACTTGATAACCCATATCATATTCACTAACTTCTCCGATTATAACCTCCCACTTAACCACGAGATGACATCGCTAAAGGGTTTAGCATTTTCTTTTATAAAAGAACTTTTCAACTTCAACACTCAAGATACCCAAAAGAAATATATTGAATCAAAATTTCCACGCACTACAGGACTTGCAAAGGAGACTTTCATTATTCAAGAACATCAACCGGATAAATGGGTCATGCTTTCCCAATGAGAAGGACAAAACTCCAAAATAAAGGTCAAACTTGACAATCAACTCGGTTCATCAGCCGCAAGAATAACTCATCAGTTGGGAAAATAATGATTGCTTTACAGGACAAATTAAGCCAAAGAAAACACACCAATATATTTTTTTTCCTCAAAGCAACCCATCAACCACAAGAATAAATAACCCAAGAGAAACTCATCAATCTCAACTGGATAAGAGTTGACCAAATTCAAATTCAGGGAAGAGAACAACTCTTTTAAGTATACTACTACGACGCTTTGTACTACGATCTCTCATGTGGATACTTCGCTATTCCTATACCACGAACGGTGGTGTAACCTGGTATAGCCCAGGACCACAACCACTACCTCCACCTCTCAACATGGGTTACCCCCACACATAATAACCATAGTATTATACTATAGATATAACAGATCATCTCAAAACAGGAATCATTAATACAACTCAACAGATGCGTAAATGCAATGCTTGACCCATCCCATCCCATCAGGACCAAAGTGTGTCAGGTTTATAAGTTCATTAACCATTACAAAATTTTAGCAATTTAAGTTGCCTAGGTTGTAAATCCAATCACCACGGACCTACCGCCCGCTCTGATACCAACTGTAACACCCCAGCCCGACATGAGCCTGGAATGCTACTAAACAAACTCTAATAATTCTAATCTAGACAATCTTAATAAATTTCGACAGAACCTCCCTTGTAAAGTTAATTACACGAAAGTTCCAACACACAGATTAACCAGATATTAACTAAAACCTTCATCCAAAGACATCAAAAGATAATCGAAGACATGCTAAGTATTTAACATAACTAAAGAGATATGAAGTTCCACTACACATCATTATTACATTTAATCCATTGCATGAGACAAAACATAATAATCTTTGCATTTATTAAAATCAATCACGTTCTGAAGATCATTCATCTTTATTTAGTTCAGGTGGCATGTGTGTGACTAGCATTCTACTTCCCCCCACGCATGACGTTCTTGGTTCGGGTACCTAAAACAACAATAAAAGCAAGGGTGAGTCCATAGACTCAGCAAGTACATAAAGAAACCATAACATCAACAACCATGTAAAGGAGATCAACAATAGAACATCTCATATGCAAATGCAATGCTCAAGGATCCTTTAACTTTAACTTTCTGTGTGCATTACACCGGTAATGCAGAGTAAGCAACCGTCGCCGCATACCCATGCCTGTGCGCGCACGCACAGGGACCAATTGCCCGTTACTCCACAAGTAACGGGGACCTCAAGCCCACACTCCACGAGTGAGGATCTCGCCCGTCACATTCATGACGGGATCTCAAAGGGAAACATGCTTGGTCACCGCGTGACCAAGCCTCAACATGTTCTCAATATGCATATGCTCATCTCTTATTCATCATCAATCTTACCAAAAGACAACAACATTGTACCACAATAAAACATAAGCATAATTTGAGCAATCACCATACTTAAACAATCATCAAGTAAGTCATCTTGCTATGCAATCATATATCAAAAAGCACACAAACATAGCCAATCAATCACACCCATATAACAAACAATGCACTTGCCTTAACCGCGCATTTAATGGAGGACGTGAAGACGGTGCTGCCTCCGTACCAATCCCACACCGGACATGAAGAAAACCCCATTCTAAGACCAACATTCTGGACCAAAATCATAAGTAGCATCGCAATTGAACTCGCTAACATCTTAGCATTTTCTAATTCTCATAATTTCTAGCGATCAGTCACTGCAGACAGCTAGCTTCTAAAATACGTAACTTTCTGCTCGGGTGTCCAAATAAGATGATCTTGGACATTCTGGAAAGGTAATTAAAATTTCTAAATAAACTTAGTTGGGGAGACCTCTGATTCGGCCATCTACTAGTCCTACCAATCCATTTAATCAGAGCAAACATTTCACGTCGGGTTTCTGAACAGCGACAAAGAAACTATCATAACTTTCTCTACGTTCGTCCTAATTTAGTGATCTTTAGTTTTCCTGAAAGCTAAGAGGATTAGCCTCATTTTTCGTTATGGTGAGACCCTCTGGAAACCCCTCTAAATATGCGCTTCTATCAGGTTAACCAACACTAGTAATTCTGCTTCTCTCCAGAAACACAGAAATACTAAGAAATTCATAACTTTGGCTACCGAAGTCCGAATGACTTGATTCTTGTCGGCAATGAAAGGTAACTACGATATCTACAACTTTCTAGGAGAGTCCCAGACCCAATTCTACCTTAAACCTACGCAAAAACGACAATCTTTAACACTGCAGAACACCGACTTACTGACAGAAAACCGTCTCTGGACAGCAGTCCAACAGCAATATTCAGATGACCATAACTTTTGAGATATAACTCCGAATTGATCGTTCTTTAACAATCTGAAAAGGTTATCGAATTATCTACAATAACGTAGTTGGGTGAACTTTCAGATTCTTCCAATTTCCCTATCATATTTTAGGAAATATCCAGACAGTTTATTCTCGTCAGATTTCTGGCAGCAGAAACTAAATCGACCATAACTTTGACTCAGACCTCGGAATCGAGTGAACTCGGTGGCCACTGAAACTTAAGAAGTAGGTCCAGATATCTCTAGGAGACCAACTCTTCAGATTCCGCCTCTAAGTAGTCGAAACAGATCCCGCAACATACTGGACAGAATTGAACGAATTGAAGACAGACTGGATTTAAGCAATTCTACTCGCAAACGCATCTAATCACCAACAAACCTTGCAAGAAACCTGATGTTACCCTTGTAGAACCGCTGAAGATCATGAACGGAAACACCAACTTGTGATCCTCTCTTTTCCCTTCTCACTTCTTCCTTCTTCTTGCTTCTTCTTGGTGGCCACCACTTTGGAGGTCTTCTTCTTCCAATTGGCCGGCATCAAGGAGCTTCACCATGGGAGGAGATGTTGCTGGAGGTGCTGTACAAGGATGGTGGGAGGCGCAAGAGGTGATGGGGTGGAGGCCAAAGGAGAGGAGGGGGAAAATGGCGCCAAGCATGGGAAGAGGGTGGCGCCCTAGGGTTTGGCTCCCTAGTGGCCGGCCCCCTCCACCTTTGGGCTGAAATGTTGTGGGTGGAAGCCTGTGCCCAGTTGTCAAAACTTTACTGATTTCCCCTCTATTCTTCTCATTAGATTTCCTTTCTAGTTTGGTCCTCCTCTCTAATTTATTTCTTCTCTCCAAACTAGTTTTGGAGTATTATATGTAACACACTAAAGCTTATTAATTTAACTTAACCTAAGCCAAAATCCCAAAACGACAAATTGACATAGTACAGTCGGAACTACCGCCACAATAGCCCTGGTACTACCTTACCAGCGGTCGTACCGCTCAAAGCACTGCGGAACTACCGCTACTTGGGAAATCATAAAATCTTCGATAACAAGCTCTCTGGAAAATCCATACCGCAAACATTGTGATCATACCTTTGTGAGGTACTACCGCCATTAAACCTGCGGTATTACCGACCTGCGGTCATACCGTTCCTCAGCAACGGTACTACCGTTTTTCACTTAACAGTGCTTGTCAGAAAAATCTCTCTGAGGAAAACCAAGTGCGGTACTACCGCCGTTAACACAACGGTACTACCGTAACAATGCGGTACTACCGCCTTCACAAGCGTCCAGTAGTTCCGCAGATATAAAGCCGGTACTACCGCTCTTAAGAAATTCAAAAACCAAAACACAAGACTTCGGGAAATTTCATACCGCCAACAATTGTGCGGTTGTTCCTCTCAGCGGTAGTTCCACGGACACAGAGCCGGTATTACCGCAAAACCTGACAAATGCTGATTTTCGACAGAGCTCAACAGAACTCAAAAGCAGGTCAGCAACTAAGATCACAAGCATGTTCCAGAGACGATGTAATCATCATTTAAACACCAAAACTAAGTCTTCCTTATTGTCAATGTGTTCATCATCAAATATCATGAGCAAAAATCTCCTGGTCTTACAATCTCCCTCTTGATGAATACATTGACAAAACTTCCAGAAACAAGAGATGAAAGATTTGAGAGCTGCCAAGCAAAATGAAGGTTTCAAGAACTGCAGCTGAAAAACTTCCTTTAACACAAGAAAAGCAAATTTATGCAAAATTTTCTCCCCCTTTGGCAATATGATCATCAAGAGATTCAAAGAAGAAATGAAGTAGCATGAAGAGTAAAAGTTCAGAAGCTTTTGTGCTGTTGCAAATCAATTTATTGAAACACCCAAGCCATTTGGTTGAGTAGAGCTAACAGAATCATATAAATGCATATACCACAGAGCAATGTCTAGACAAGTACTTTCAAGTGATAAAACAATTTAGATTCATGACAGGCATTTCACACAATGACTAACAAGATTATAAAACCATAAATAGAAGTCACCAAAAAGTGAAAGCCAAACAGTGAGACAAACTTTAAATCTGGATGAGCTAATTAGTCTCATGTATCATCCTCTTGCTTCACTTTCAATTTTTCTTTGCATGTGACATGCTTGTAGCATACATGTTTTCAAGGGTGGCATGCTTGAAGCATACTTCTTTTGATTTAAGCACCTCTTTGTGCATTTTTTTCTTTGTGAATATACACAGCAATGTGTGGCATGCTTGAAGCACACATCTTTTCATATTCCTTTTCTAAACTCTTTATTTTTATAACATGCCAAATTGAGTGAGCAACACAGGATTGAAATGAGAGACATTTTTTGCTTCAAATCCAAAACTTAAAATAGGACTCACAAACAAGCTTATCCTTTTCAGTAGGCATCACTAAGTGATACTAATAATCAATATAGTCAAAGATTTCAGCCAAGTCATGCTTTAGTTCTTTATGTAGCAAGATTATTAAAACCAGTCAAGATCAAAACTACATAGCACATGAATAAATATGATAGAGAAAGTTCTACTACTCTTTTTATTGTAATGGCTTGGACTTAGTGAAAAATTAAAGCTTCTGAAATTTTGATCAAAACAACTCTCCCTCAAAATAAGCCCAAAGGATGAACAACACCTAATACACTCCGCAAACAAACAAAACGAGAAGTATCAAGTGGTTTAGTGAAAATATCAGCAAACTAAAAATCAGTTTCAACAAAGTGAAGAACAATATCACCATTTTCCACATGATCTCTAAGAAAGTGAAATCTGATATCAATATGTTTGGTTCTAGAATGTTGCACTGGATTTTTAGTAATGTTAATAGCACTAGTGTTATCACAATAAAGAGGAACACTGCCCAAATCTATACCAAAATCTCTGAGAGTAGAAGAGATCCAAAGAACTTGAGAACAACTAGTAGCCGCAGCAACATACTCAGCTTCAGCATTTGATTGAGCAACAGAAGATTGTTTTCTAGAGGACCAAGAAACTAATGATGTGCCTAAAAAGTGACAAGTGCCAGATGTGTTTTTTCTATCAATTCTACACCCCGCAAAATCACTATCTGAGTATGCACGCAAAATCACTATCGGAAAACAATAATTGTTTTAGAGAACCATTGGAGACCCATTGAAACTCAGCAACAACCATGAACCACGAACTCAAGAGAAATTCATCATCCACCATAGAACAAGAATTTGCCAAGATCAGATATTAAAGAAGAAAATAACTTTCTAAAGCAGCTCACACTCAACACCCACAACTATAATATTCGGGGTAACTACTCTATTCATCTACCACGAACAATGGTGTAATCTGACAAAGTCCAGGACCACAACCACAGCCTCCACTTCTTAACATCCATCATCGACACGATTAAACAATATAATCAATTATGATTATACATGATCATCTCATGACAATCATAGAATAAATTCATAGATATAGAATATCATAACATATCATAGATTAACAATAATAAAGATAATACAGTAGCAATTCAACAATTGCTCAATGATTGAAACATAACAATAGAAATGCGAAACAATGGATTTTCCAACCCTCCTCATCGTGCACAATATGTCATTTTATTAACTTAATTACCACGGACCTAAAGCCCGCTCTGATACCAACTGTAACACCCTGGCTATTCAGAAGCCAAAGTGCTACCTAAAGACCTAACATATAACCATACAGCGGGATAATTTCAACAATAATTCATCAACTAAGTTAAAAAGATCAACATCTTTTAGAACCTAAGCAGGTATTAGAACTGAATCCAACAGTAGTCCACAAATTCCAAATATTTAAGTCTACTGAATCCATTAAGATAATCATATCCAACGAATGATTAGGGAACATAAGCAGTTATTTAAACAACCTTAACATGGAGAAAGTTATCATCCACATCTAAGTTTATTTATTACAGTCCATCACTTATTGAAAGAAAACCAGAATCTAATTCTTTTATTGAAGCTGGTGTAAGGTGAAGTGAATGAGTAGTGTGCCTACTCCCTCCCGAGAGGAACATCATCAACGATCACCTAAAAATAAATAAACAAAGCAAGAGTGAGTTCGAGACTCAACAAGTACAAACAACAATTGTGAACAGGACAAACTCTACACAGAATCCGAACATACAGCGAATGAATAATTTAATGCATGAAATGAATGGATTTAATGAATGAAAGGACTGCACACGTGCTTATATCGGTATAGCTAGTGACACACCCGTCGGTGTTCACTTAAGCCCGCACCTTAACAAAAGTGCGGGGATCCAAGTCCCGTAAGAAGAACGTTTCATACAGGTGTCCAAATCTGCCCATACTGGAATTGATGGGTCTTACATGCCCATACTGGAATTGATGGGTCTTTCTATCCACTCCTGTGGACGGGACATGACAATGTCCAAATCTGCCCACATTGGAATGGTGGGACTTACAATCCACTCCCGTGGACGAAACATGAATTATGGATGCATGAATGAATTATTGAGTAAAGAATATCATCATCTCTAGGTATGGGAATATCTCAAATGAAATAACATAAACTTTGAACCTTCTCATGTAACATAAGAAATCACAACACAAACATTCACACATTCATAATTCACATTTGATAAGATTATCAAAGTACTTATGAACAATGACTAGAATCATCACCGAACATATGAATTTCACATACGGAAGGAACATAATCATCCGAACTTCTCACGTATCAAATGAAAACACAATACGAACATCAAGCACCCAACATACACAATTCATACAAACATCAGTGTACTTGCCTTTAGCGTTGCGATGCGTTAGGAGGTAATGACGATGCCGCTAATCTCGGAGCCTCACCTCCTACACTATTAGTTTACTCAATAAGAACCACGAAGTCAAGACACTACTTGCTACACTTACCCCAACACCCCAACGTTTAACTACACAATTTTACTCCAATTGAACTACATTCCATCAGAAAACTATAATGGGAAGCAATACTAAAATTGACATAACTTTTGCTCTGAAATTCATAAAAATGTAAACGCAAGCTTGTTTGAAAGGTAACAAGATTATCTACAACAACCTAGTTGACGGAAAACCCAAATTCTGAATATACCAAGCCCCAAAAGACCGATGAGCATCCTTTGTCAGAACTGCCCGACACTTCTGGGCAGCGGCACGCAAATGGCCATAACTTCTAATTGGCTAAACCAAACTTAGAGTTCTTTATCAATATCAAAGCTAAGACCCAGGCCTACAAAAACCTAGTTGGGTGAAAGCCCTGAATTTTCCATTAACTTGATCATATATTAAAAGGCAATTCGATAATTCATTCTCGTCAGGGTTCTGGACAGTCAACTTAAAACGTGCATAACTTTTGTTATACAAATCCAAATGGGGTGTTCTTTATCAATCCTGAAAACTAATGAGATAAAGTACAAAAGTCGTTATGGGCAAGACTTCTGAATCATCTTCTAACTAGGTCAAATGTTAACAATTATAGTGTCTGCTAATTCTCGTCAGAATTCTGGACAGCAGAAACTAAAACGATCATAACGTTTGATCCGTACGTCGGAATCGGGTGTTCTTGGCGAACACCGAAAGCTAAGAACAATACCTACATTAGTCTAGGAGATGTACCTCTCAAATTCGGCTTCTAAGATCACGAAACAGGCCACGCAACATTCTGGACAAAACTAACTTTGTAATCACAGCATTTCGATCTAATCAATTATGATCCAAATCACATCTACCACTAATCAAACGATGAGGATCGGCATTCGTTACCCTTGCAGCACCCAGGAAGACGACGATCTAGCCTCGAAGATGATCCTCTCCTTGTCCCTTCCCTCTCTCTCCTTCTTGAACAGCAGCCCTGCGAAGAGCCTCGCCTTTCTCCACCAACAGCAAGCAGCAGGGGGCGCCTAGCACCAGGAAGGGCAGCAGAATGGAGGCGGCTTGGGGGAGGATTGGGGGCGCAAGGGGGAGGGGCAGCAGGGTGGAGGCGGCCTGGGGAGGAGAGGCGCAAGGGGAGAGGTGGGAGGAGGAAGTGGCGGCTAGGGTTAGGGGAAGGGTGGCGCCCTCCCTCTATGGCCGCCCCCCCTCTTGGGCCTTCGGGGCCAAGGCCTGGGGCCCAAGATGGCGAAATTTCGCAAAAACCCCTGTCCAATTGATTATTCTCTCTTTTATTTATTGCGATTACTAAAGACTATTGAATAAATTTCCCTCTCCGATTGAAATTCTCCTTAAATCGATAATCAGGGTATTACATTCTTCCCCTCTTAACAGGATTCAACCTCGAATCTAAACACTAATATAGAACAAATAAAACTGCGACTGGAACTTAACAACGGTAAACAGATAACCGTTGCGAACAAATCCGGATAACGCTCACATATGTGAATCTCTTACTCCCAAGTGGCCTTTCTCGGACTGCGGACCACAACACAAAGACGTGCAAAGACGCAAGTCCTAACGCTCAACCCTACAATTCCAGGTACACCCATTGGACAAGACTTGAAGGTAAGATACTACTCGATTGTACGCGATGATAACGAAAATTCAAACTCTAGATCTCACAGGTACTCACCTGGCACCAGACATGCCAAATGTTGCGTACATCGTATATGGACTCGAGACGGTCCTAGCGATACGCCAACATTCGAGTTTCCGTAGCTAACGAAAACAACCCAATGTACTTTGGGCTAACCTTCCCATTGATACCGAACCACACGACATGCACATAGAACACGGAACTCGTGTTCCACCTCTCAATTGAACTCTTCACTGTAGGAAGGATCACCTCCTTTAACCAGAAACATACGACAGAACTCTCTTTAAGCAAACTCTTTTACCAACAAAACCCATCTGAAAACGAAAGATTCACATCGCAACTAAGCGTTACCAGCTCGGTACTAAAGAGTCAAATCCAGAAATCGGAATTTCATCACGAAAACCTTTCCACCTTCCAAGTGGCAGATTGCGAATAAACGTCACGAAATCCAAAGGAGAAAAACACTTGAAAGTCCAAATCGGAAATTCTTTTATTCTTTCTGAATCGATAAGAACCACACATGCCAATATAAATGTCGAGCTCAACTTGCGAAAGACATTCGCCAAAACACAAAGCTCAAACAAGAATCAAAGAAGCGTGTCACTTCTTTGAGGAAGTATCAATTTTCCCAGTTCTCTTTTAGGAATAAAATTTCTCTCAAACTTTGGAATCCAATTCATCGCATAACACACTACCTCATCTCTCTTATCTTGGCATTCTCAACGCTATGCTCAAGCCGAAATACATCATTCACACCTTTTGTAGAGAAGCACTATTGTCTCCACCAAACATACCCTAGTCAACTTTTGTACCGATGGAAATACTTTGATAGATGACTTCCAATGCATCTCAAAATAGCCCTCACATGCAACCACATCACCCAAATCTTTTAAGAATAAGCAACTCAGAATCCTCAGCATACACATTCATATACTCTATCAAAAGGGTTCTATCAATGATCATCCCACTGTTCGGAATCCACCCTTATTCTATTTCTTCTACACATAATCATTGGGCGACTCAAAGTCCTAGCATACAATGTGAAACCCAAATTTAAACTCCAAGACTCCTACAATGAACTTCTCATAAAGAGGATAGGGGAAACCTCAGTTTAAATCCCTAAAATTCTCACAATCTAAACATACTCGCACATTAACATCAATACGAACATATTTCCTCGATCCAATTATCTTTATAAAGATTCTAACTCTTAGAGAGTAACTTACTAAGTCCAAGTTATTTCTGACAATAATCCAACAATCTCGGCTATCTCAATAATCACTTTAACGATCAGATCACTTCGCTAATCTTACTCTCATTGCAACACCATCATAGTTTAACTGCACAACCGTGCAAGGTACTCAAGCGTGACACTCTAATACATTGATCAAGATTTCCATCCTTTCGAAAATTCTAATGTTCCACCCGAATTGAACAAAGGATCTTGGATCTCAAATCTCCATAGGTTCTAATGGTTGCAATAATGCAATCAGTTTAATCTCCAAAGATAATCTTCTAATGAGATAAACTTCTCTCAAAGAACTATATTACGAAATTATTTCATCCTCCAATGCTCATCGAATAACTTCCAACCCAAAGTTTCACAACTACAATTATTAAACACCTCAAAAAAAATCCGGTGAAACGAATAGGTTGATTCTTCCTCAAAAGAAAGAGCGAATGGAATCAATTTTCATCAACTAAGAAAACATGTGACACCCGTAGTGAACACAGGACCAAGAAAAATAGCCACTTAGGCAAAGTACTCGGAAAACATAAGGAAAAGTCAACAGTCGATGGCACAAGCCCTACTGAAAGCGAATACCAAATCACAAATGAGAAGAAGGTAATGCCCTTTGAAAATTGATAAACTCTTATAGAACAGCTACATAAGGTTTAAGCACACTCAAATAAACTGCAAGATGCGAAATGTGACTTAAATCTCAATTACTTATACTTCACCCCTTCATTTAACAAGGAATGTTATTTTCTATGATTACTACATCACTTTGCTAGCTTAAGCAGGATGAGCTCTTAAAACCCAAATCACAGGAACCACTTAAGAACCAATAAAATCTTTCAACACGTCACTTTGCTCGAATCAAACTCAATCACCACAATACTCAAGAGGTCCAAATGATCACAACCGCAAAACTCGAAACACTTCTACCAAATCAAAATTACGAAAGGCGATCAAATTACTTTATTTCTAAAAGAATCATCACCACACACACAAGTCACAATTTCTTGCAGATAATCTTACTAACATCAAGAATAATACACTCTGAACACGAATCTTTATCATCAACTATTCCATTAGAAAGCCCCCAAAGTTTCACCAAACTTTTTCATACTACCTTTTCATCCCATCTTCAAAACGAGTGTATACCAAAACCATACTATCTCACTACATCAACCTCTTAAGTTTAGAAGGGGTCTACTACACAATTGAAAAGCTCCTACCAAAACCCTTTCATCAAGGACACATTATCATCCGATGATTTCACAATCATGCGGGGCATAAGCCACC
Organism: Ampelocalamus luodianensis; assembly: GCA_036346255.1. Lineage (NCBI taxonomy): Eukaryota > Viridiplantae > Streptophyta > Magnoliopsida > Poales > Poaceae > Ampelocalamus > Ampelocalamus luodianensis. The sequence goes on along the minus strand of CM070638.1, from coordinate 36,437,080 downwards.
TATTATATCATTTCAGTTCAACTTTTAGTGATGCTCAACATCAAACTTCAACGCACAACAGTTATACTCCAACCATTGTTGTTATCAACTGGCTTCATTATGAAATCACCCATATTCAATCCCCTCAACCGATTGTACATAAATCCAATAATTAATCATACTAAGGAATATGTAAATCTAGCATTTCCTCTAGTTTCCCTTTCCACACAATTAAATTAATCCATTGGAACCAAAGAACCCAACAAGTTTAGCAACCTAAACAATTTTAATGACCAGACTAGTTCATCAATGTTCCACACTTCTTAATATCTCTCAGTCACTACTCATATATACAGTTCATCAAGAACAAGTAGAAGACAACATTAACTTAATCAATTTTGCTTCCAAGGTTACTAATTAATATTAATTATGCACCACATCAATGACTCAATTTGATACTCATACCATATCAAGTTATTTGATTACAAACTCTGACTTAACCATAACAAGGCATCACAAAAGAATTTAACAATTTCCATCAGAAAAGAGATGCATTAAACTTCAACACTCAGAATAATCCAAAAGAAATACATAGAGCCAAAGTTTTCTCATGCTAACAAACTTGCAACATAAAACTCTCAATACCCAACTATCAAACGAATAAATGAGTCATTCTTTTCCAATGAGAAAGGAGGAACAACCATGGAATTATCAATATTGCCAATTGACGAGGATCACAAGTAGTAAAACCAACTCAACAGTCGGAAAGCAATAATTATTTCAGAGAACCATTAGAGACCCATTGAAACTCAGCAACAACCATGAACCACGAACCCATTGAAATTTAGAACGTGTTACCCTTTCATGAATGTCACCAATCATCAGTTCTGGAGGATGATGCCGCTGAATCCTCAATGGTGCAGAAGGTTCTGAAATGACTTCGACATTATGAACACCTTCGGCTATCTGTTCATCACTTGGTGGTGGCGCAACAATAGTATCTCCGGTTGTAGTGGAAGTAGAGGGTGCATGATCATCAGCCGGTGATGGCATGGGAGATGAATTATTACCAAAATCAAGATCATATTCCTCATTAATGAATATGCTTTCGGACTACCCCTGAGCTTGTGTTCCTGAAATATCGGTTCTAGAACAAGAACTGACATCATCAAAAGTAACCTCACAAGTCTCAATAATTTTGTTAGTTTCAAGGTTAAGTACACGATAGCCACGTGAGTGAAGGGGATATCAAAGAAAAATGCCATCAGTTGATCTAGATTCAAATTTATCCAGATTACCATGTTTAAGAATAAAGCATTTACATCCAAAAATTCTAAAGTGAGAAACACTAGGCTTTTTGCCAAATCTCAGCTCATAAGAAGTCTTGTGCAATGAGGCTCTCAAAAATACTCTATTAGAGACATGACAAGCAGTTGAAATAGCCTCTGCCCAATACTTCCTAGGAGTGGCATGTTCATCAAGTATAGTGCTGGCCATCTCAACCAAGGTTCTATTTTTCCTCTAAACAACCCCATTTTGTTGTGGAACACGAGGAGAAGAAAATTGATGTTCCAAACCCTTTTCAGAGCAAAAAGAAACAAACAAGGAATTCTTAAATTCAGTATCATTGTCACTTCTTATAACTTTTAAGTCTGAGAAATAAAACTTTGAAATGACCAAAAGCCTCATCTTTAGATACCATAAAATAAACCCACGAGTATCTAGAGAAATCATCAACAATCACAAGAATATACCATTCGCCTCCAACAGATTGAACTCTAGAAGGACCTACAGTGTCCATGTGCAACAATTTTCCAGGGCCATCTGTAATGATTACTGAAATAGGAAAATGAGGAGCAGCAACCATCTTACCGTGTTGACAAGGAGAGCAAACCAAATATTTATGACCCTTAAGTTTAGGCAACCCCCTAATGAGATCCATTCCACTAATCCGAATAAGATGATCAAAACCAATGTGTCCTAACCTACGATGCCAAAAGAATAGATCCCTGGATTCGGAAGCTACCAAATATCTAACATTAGGTGAAAAGGAATGATTGAAATCAGCTTTAAAAACCTTTCCTAACCGAGAGATATTAAAGACAAGATCTCCAGAAGCATCTAAAACTCTACAAGCATGTTTCTTAAAGCTTACTTCAAGATTTTCTTCTATCAATTGTGAAACCGAAAGAAGGTTATACTTCAATTTACTTACCAAAGCAACATCTTTGAGTATGAATTTGTCATTAACACGCACAGTACCTTTTGCCATCACAATTCTAGTTGAAGCATCTCCAAAAGTAATCAATTCATCACTAGATGTCTTAGTGAGAGAGGAGAACCATTTTGAATCACCAGTTATGTGCCTAGAACAACCTGAGTCAACTAGCCATATGTTCCTCTTCCTCAATGGTTGTACCTACATTAAGTAAGTATCGGTCTCATAGTACTGGGGTTAGTAAGACATGATTTAGGAACCCAATACTGTGATACACAATGAGTAGGAGTATCAAAAGCATTTCTATTTTCTGAACACTGGCGATTAGACCGCTGTCTAGATGTCGGTCTGACCGATTGTGTAGAACCTGCAACAGTCTGTCTAGTAGAGACAAAATGATGATAAGGGACTTGAAAATATTTTCTTAGCCTGTCTCTCTTTTCTTTCTTTGCTTTTCGTAAACAGAACTGTACTAGGTGCCATTCTTTTCCATAGTAAGTACATTGATATTTGTCTTGATAAGAAATTGCAGTTTTTCTTTTTACAGTACTTGCTTTGATAGTTGGATCGTTTGCAAAACCAGCAGATTTAAACAAAACTTGTTTAGGTTCAGATTCAATTTCAAACTTTCCAGGTTCAAGAAGCTTAAGAATTTTGGGAGGATGATTCTTGGCATGTTCAACAACATTAAATCCTAGACCTTGGCTTTTAGTACTCACTTTTGATCTGTCTAGAATCATATTCAGATTTTTCTTGCCAAAAGAGAACCTCTCCAAAGTGTCCTTAAGATATTCATTTTCTTTAGTTAGTTTAGGACAGAAGCACTAGACTAGGCCATTTTTTCTTTTTCAGCAAATTCATTTAATTATCTAGTCAAAGCTTCTATCTCAGTTGTGAGTTTGGGACAATTAGTGCAAGAAAGTGTCTCATGATAAAGCATTTGTTGTATAGATTCCTGAGATGACATTAGTCTAGCTTCTAGCCGTTCACAATTAGAGCAAGTTTTAATTTGAGCATTCACAGTACTTGACTCTAAACAAATTGAACTAGATTTGAGTCTTTCAATTTCATCATGTGCAAGTTTCAGCTTACCATCACAAGAATCATGCGCCAGTTTTAGCTGTTCAAATTCAGAATGTATTGACCTAGCTATCTTTAGTTCAGAATGCAAAACTTGACAGGATTCACAAGATTCATTATCAGGAATAGAAACCTTAAGCCTATTAATTTCAGAATTCAAGCAATCAACAACAAGATCATGTTTCTTCACTTTCTTTTTGTATTTTTTAAGCTCATTTGTCAACTTAAGCACAACATGTGATAAATCAGCATAAGAGGGTTTTACCTCATTAGGATCACTATAGAGATCATCATCATTAATCTCTTCACTGCTTGCCATAAAACACATCCCTGTGAAGCCCATCTCTTTTGCCTTCTTGTTATCATCCTCATTGTTGCTTTCAGAGTCAACATCACTTAATCCTATCTCCTCAAGTGCTGAGAGCACCTTGTTGACTGCCTTGCGATAATTTTGCTTCTTGCTTTAATCAAACTTGAATTTTGAACACCGAGCTGGTACTTTGTCATCTTTGGTCTCCTTATTTCTCAACTTGGGACAATTCACCTTTATGTGGTTTAGCTCGCCACATTCAAAACATCTAATTGCACCTCCTCTTCTCCTTGATCTGATATTGTTGATTGCTTTAGTCACCCTGTTGGAGAAGAATACAAGCTGTTCTTCTGGAATCTCCTCCAATTGTTCATCTGAAATAGCTCCCAATGCAGACAAGGAAAAACTAGAAGAACTAGATGAGCTATCAGTTTGGTTAGTCACTAAACCCAAGGAATTTGACTTATTTTTTCTGACCAAAATATCAATCTCATGTGTTTTCATCTTGGAATAAAGATCATCCAAGGTGAGTGTTTTCATGTTAACAGATTGATTGATAGTAGTGACTAATACTTCCCAGACAGTCATATCCAAAGCATTCAAAATTTGGCGTGCATTGTCGAATCGAGTATATCAAATCAATAGATTGCAAATCACCAATGATTTTGTTGAAACGATCAAAAAGAGCATCTACAGATTCTCCTGATTTCATTTCAAATTTAGAATACTCCTTTTTAAATTGATTCTGACGAACACCTTTAACAGATTTAGACCCTTCATGACAATCAGCGAGTGTAGTCCAAATTTTATTACCAAGTTTAATATTAGCAATCTGGACGAACTCGTTTCTTCTTAAACCTTGCAACTGTAAGATCGAGGAGGCCGACTAGGGGGGGTGAATAGTCAATTTAAAACTTCTATGCTCTAAAACAGATTTCAAATGCGGAAGCTAAGTATCAATTCGGTTTAGCACAATTAACACCTAAACAACTAGGTGCACCAAAAATACAAGTCAATAATAAATAGAGCAATTTAGCAAAGACTTGTAGGCTATCAACTAATGATATGATCAATCAAGCACATATACGGTAGCAATCATACAAATGAATAGGCAATTATACAATGAATGTAAATTGCACAAAGTAAAGCATATGAAAGCTAATCACAAGAAGCACACGAGACACAATGATGTTTTACCGTGGTGGTCGGAGACTTGCCGGTCTCCCATAATCCACGTTGAGGGAAACCCAAACCAATTGGGCCGGCTCCACCAATTGAGCCTTCCTCCGAGGTATCAAACACCTCGCTCCACTAGGGTTACTCTTACTCCACTCCGGAGATGGCGAGCACCAAACCACTCACAAACGCCCGGGTCTTCTCACAAACTTCACTTGAGAAGATCACCGACGCACGACGCCTCCACGCCGTCTAGGTGTCGGCAAACACCAAGAGTAACAAGTCTCCAACTTTCACTTGAACCAATCAAGTGTCAAAGCTCTCGTGGATACTAAATCCACCACCTAATGCAACACATGCAATAGGATTTGCCTCTCAAACCTCACTAAGTGCAACACATGCACAAATGGGAGTAGAGGGCTTGCTCTTAGCTCAAAGGAACTCAATGGGATGCCAAAGGTTGTCTCTCAACCGGCCAAGGGGGTATTTATAGCCCCCACAACAAAAACTAGCCGTTGGGAGCTGAAATCAGCAAAAACTAGCCATTACAGCCTTGGTGCGGTACTACCGCAGTTATACGGGCGGTACTACCGCAGCCCAATTTTCAGCACGCATTTACACTTTCGGTAAAAGGTCATAACTTTTGACTCCGATGTCGGAATTGAGTGATCTTGGACTCTATTGAAAGCTTATTCAGTGGGCTACTCAACCCACCTATTTGATTTGATCTCAAACACATTTTATCAAATCAAAAAGCACAACTTCAAAAAGCCACTACCATGGTCTAAGTCCAAAGAGTTAGCAACAAGCAATCTTAGACCATGCCAAGGGAAAATACATGAATCCCAACAATTTGCAAAACATATTTGCAAACTTAGATCATGCTACAAGGAGTAGGTACATGGACTTCAACCGTTTACAAAACACATTTGCAAAGTATAATCACATGCTACAAGGATTATCTATGGGTCTCAACTATTTGCAAAACACATTCGCAAATATAGACAACATGTTAAGTTGAGCTAGAGCAAACACAATGAGCTATCAACACATGACTAACTCAAGCTACTAGACAAGACCCCTCTTAATAGTACGACAACCTATACTAGCAATCCGGTCTTCCAACCAAACACCAAGACCGATAAAAGACTAGGAACACATCCTTAGCCCTAGCTAGTCATACCTTTTCCTTGACCATCTTCTTGAAGCTTGATGACGCACATCTTCACTTCAAGTCCGGGTCATCGTCTTGATATGCATCAACCCATGATGCATCCTCACTCAACACATGATGAGTCTTCTCTTGACTAGATGATCAACTCATGATCATCTCTTCTTGAATCTTGATATGCATCAACACATGATGCATCATCTTCTTGAACCTTGACTTGATGACAATCAACTCATGATGCCATCCAAAGTCTTCATCACCCTGGAACATAACCTATTATCCAACTCATGGAAAATGTTAGTCCCACAATGTCATTAACATTAATTAACAAGATATACCGCATAAATGCTTTTGAACAAGCCATTATCGAAGGTGCGGTATTACCGCCAACTAGCATCCGTATACGCTCTCTCGTAATACCGCTTTCTCGATGCGGTACTACCGATTTCAGGCTCGAGAAATACGTAAAAATACCTTCTCTGGAATTTACATACCGCCAACATATTTGCGGTCATACCGCTCTGTGGCAGTTCCGCCACATGAACTCCGGTACTACCGCTCCACCTCGAGCAAACCAAGTCCAAAAGCAATGCTCTTGGAATTTTCATACCGCATGAAATCGGTACATCATGCGGTGCGTACTACGCAGCATACAACGCCGGTACTACCGCATTTCGAAGCTTTTGAATGCAATGCATGACTCCTTTGTCTTGAGTCATGTCAATCTTTATCACCTTTGCATTTCCTTTTCATGTCACCATTCAAACTCCGGACTAAGCCTTGAAAATATCTTAGCACACACATTAGTCCCACAACACAATTGCAAATAATTGAATATAAAGTGACATGAGTATATATGAACTACATAAGTTATATATACCAAGAGTATATCTGAACTACAAGTTGTATATACTAAATATGAGTGTATACTGAACTACACAAGTTGTATATACTCATATGAATATATTAACTACACAAGTTAAAATATATTCAAAGATATATGAGCATCAATGAACTACACAAGTCTCATATGCTCTCATATACTCATATGAATATATTAACTACACAAGTTAAATATATTCAAGGATATGTTTCAAAGTAAAGATCCTTAATATATGTGGAAAGAGAATATGGATCAATACTAATGAAACCACAAAATATAGAATGAACTCCCCCTAAATGTGTGCATACACAAATGTGTAATGGAAACATATGCACATATCCAAGTTAACCTTTTTGATGGAGTTTAACATATATTTTGGATCCGAGGAATGCAACAAGATATAATAATAAGAAGTAGAATGCATACCTCTTGTATTTTCATCTTTATATCCAAACGAGACTAAGCAATAGATAATCAATAGAATTGTTAGTCTCACAAATAGATTTGTCATTAATGAATACATACCGTTTGGATTTTTGCTTTTATATCCAAGTGAGACTAAACTTGATATAACAATAGGACTGTTAGTCTCACAAGTGCATTTGTTATTAATAACTTAATCACTTGCATGCCTTCATGGTTTTCACCTTTATATCCAAATAAGACTACACAATATGTATATCAATAAAAGTGTTAGTCTCCCAATTAGATTTATCATTAATCACCAAAACACCATTACCACATAATGGCGGGTCTAGATCTTTCAATCTCCCCCTTTTTGGTGATTGATGACAAATCCATCATTAATAGCAACATTTGGATATAAGTCAACATATGATAAGAAATAAAGCATATTTGACTATATGTGTGCACAAAACTTAGAGAAAGAATTCTCCCACTTAAGGCATCACAAGAGATATCAAATAAGAATATCCAAATGTAGCTCATACAAATTCTCCCCCTTTTGGCATTAAACACCAAAAATCCAAAACAAATCTTAAAGCAAAGGAGAGTCTTTGTAAAACTTATGAGCTAGGCAATAGAATTCATTATTTTGATCATCGAAATATTCTCCTCTTTTATGATCTATGCAAGATATAAGGTGAGAACATTCTCCCTAAACTTTTTCTTTTATGTTCTCCAAAAGCATTCTCTCACTTTTGGACTAATCATAAGATCGGGTGAACTCACAAGAGAGAATCCAAATGAATTGATCAAATAAATTTTCTCCTCTTTTGGCATAAACACCGAAGAATCAAAACGAGGCCAAAAAGGAGTTTCTACAAACTAGTTTTCCCATATAATAGATTACCCATTTTGAAACTCAAAACGGTTTTCAATAAAGCTTTTTCAAAAGATTTTAGGAAAACTCCCCCTTACACAAAGGTTCCACTCCTTTGTCACACTGTAATATCCCGTATATCGGTAAGAGAGAAACTTGTTTGGAAGAGAAAAATTAAATTAAATTTAAGGATTCTGTTAGAATTGGGAATTTGGGCCTCCAGCCCAAGCTAAGGGCTGTCTTTGGCCGCCATGAAGTGGGCCATTAAGGGAGGCGCCCTAAGGCCCATGGCCCAAGCTGCCTCTTTCCTCCTAAAACCCTAGACAACCACCCACATTCTGTAGCACGGCATCTGTAGCGCCGCCCAGTACTGTGGCGCTGCAGTCTGTAGCACGCCCCATACACCCCTTCATCCTGCTGCCATTGGCGAAAGGAAGAGGAGAAAGGGATTTCGGCAAGAGAAGAAAGGAGAAAGGAAGAGAAGAGAAGAGATCTTCTTCGGGGTGTTTGATCAGCGTCTTCCTAGGGTTCTACAAGGGTAACGAATACCGATCCTCGTCGTTTGATTAGTGGTAGATGCGATTTGGTTCATATTTGATTAGATCGAACTGCTGCGTTCAGAAAATCAATTCTGTCCAGAATGTTGCGGGGTCTGTTTCGTGGTTTTAGAGGCCGAATCTGAGATGATCATCTCCTGGAGTTATGTAGGTCTTGTTCTTATCTTTCGTTGGCCGCCAAGATCACCTCATTCCGACTTTCGAGTCAAAAGTTATGATAGATTTATTATCTGCTGTCCAGAATCCTGACGAGAAATAGCAGTCTCTGTATAGGTTGATTTATGGCCTAGTTAGAGGGTGATTCAGAGGTCTTGCCCATAACAAATTTTGAAGGTGATATCACTAGCTTTCAGGATTGATAAAGAACACCTCATTTGAATTTATATATCAAAAGTTATGCACTTTTCTTTGTGACTGTCCAGATTGTATGTCAGTCTGTCCAGTTTGTATGTCAGTTTCTATCTTTAATTTTGACCCGTGTGCCACTTTTTGTTAAAGACAATATATGAATGTCGTACCAACTAAGTTATTGTAGATAATTCGATAACCTTTTCAGATTGATAAAGAATGTTCAATTTGGAGTTGTACAACAAAAGTTATGGATATTTTATTTTAGCCGATATTTCTGTCAATTAATTCAGTCAACAGATTTGAGCCGTGGGCCAAATTTTATTAGAGGCAAAATCTGAACTTTTACCCAACTAGAGTATTGTAGATATGTCAGTTAAGAATCCATGAAATTGGTCTCACCTCATTCCGAGTTCCAGACCAATAGATATGTCAATTACCGTGCTGCTGTCCAGAATTAAGTTATGTCAGAAATTGTTGATTTCATTTTAAGTTTTGTATTAATGACTAGAGTCATCGGAAGCAATGTTTAACGTCGATTAGTAGTGTTGGGTATATTATGTCCTTATTGAAATTATTTTACTTGTTTAGGAGGTGAAGCCTCGGGTTTAGGAGTATCACCTTTGCCGACTAACGCGTCGCATCGCGAAGGCAAGTACATTGCCACCCTTAATGATTGTGATTGATGAGTGTTTATATGGTCATGCTGTGATTTGGTATGATACGAGAAGATGGATTGTCTATGTTCTTTCATATGTGTTGAATCCATGTTTTGTTATCATGTCTTTCAATATTCGTATTTCATTCTATGCATTCATTATGCATGTTTCCTCCACGAAAGTGGATTGCAAGTCCCACCATTCCAAGTGTGGCGGTGTTGGACATTGTCATGTCCGTCCACGGAGTGGATTTGAAAGACCCATTAATTCCGAATGGGCATGTAAGACCCATTAACTCCAAGATGGGCAATGTTGGACACCGTATGAAACGTTCTTCATACGGGAAGTGGATCCTGCATTTTTGTTAAGATGCGGGCTTGAGTGAACACCGACGGTGTTTCACTGCTATCTGCGATATATGCATGTGTGCAGTCCATTCCTTTGATTTTGAGCATTCATATCATGTCTTCATATGTAGTCAGTTGTGATGTGATTGAACCTGATGATGAGATTGTCTTATTCATATTGAATGATTATCATATTGATATATGTACTTGCTGAGTCATGGACTCACTCTTGCGTTGTTTGTTTATTTTAGGTAACCCCTGATGTTGGCTCACTTGGGAGGGAGTAGACACGCACTACTGTTCACATCACCCTATTCATGTTCAAGATTAAATTTAGTTCTATCTTACATTCGTTAATGATGAACTGTAATAATTAAATTATAATTGGTGAAGGAAGGATACCTTCTCCACATTGAGGTTGATTTATTACTGCATATGAACTTTCATTATCAATGAACTGAAATAAATAGTTTAGATGGTGAAGGAAGGATACCTTCATCATGTCACAGTTGTTTTGATACTATCATTAGTTGATTTTATTCAAATTCTCCCATAATATGGATGTATGTTAGATGTTTTAGGTGACATCTTGGCTTCCGAATAGCCGTGGTGTTACGGTTGGTATCGAGCGGCTTTAGGTCCATGGTAATTAAGTTATTAAATTGACACACCGTACCTGATGGTGGGGTTTGGGTAATCCATCGTATTCGTATTTCTAGTGGTGTGTTTCATCATATTGAACTGTTCTTGAATTTCTTACAGACTATCGTTCTTGTTGTTAATATGAACTAATACTATGATTGTCATGAGATGGTCCTGTATATTCATAATTGAGTATTTTGGTGAAGCGTGTTGTTAACGGATGATAAGAAGTGGAGATCGTGGTTGTTACTCCGGATTCACTGAGTTACACCACTGTTCGCGATGCGTGGTTAGAGGAGTAGTGACCCCAGTACCGTAGTTTCAAGTGTTAAGCGTGAGTTGCTTTAGAAAGTTGTTCTCTTCCTTGAATTCGATTTTGGCGCTTGTCTGTGGTGGTTGATGAATTTCTCCGGGTTTGTGGTTCATGATAGTTTATGGTTTTCAATAGATCCTCTTGGTTCTCTCAAACAATTATTGTTTTTCATTTGTTGAGTTGCTTTTACTACTTGTGATCGTTGTCAATTGGCAAGATTGATGTTTTCATGGTTGCTCCTTCTTTCTCATTGAAAAAAATGACTCATTTACTCGTTTGATAGCTTGGTTAGTGAGAGTTTCCATTGTAAGTTCGTTTGCATGGAAAAGCTTTTGCTTTATGTGTTTCTTTTGGATTACTCAACGTTGAAATTTGAAGTCTCTCTTTTCTTTGAAGTAAGACGTTAGAATCCTTTTGTGATGACTTGCCATGCTTAAAATGAGAAGTTATAACTAAACGAATAAATTGCTATGATGTGGGTTACCAAGTTGGGTTTTTAGCATGGTGCAAATCAATTATTCTTAACTACCATCCATGAAATTGAAATTTATTAATTTGAAATGTCCTTGTATTTGATACAGGTGTATGTTAAATAAAGATTGTCCATATCCATTCGTAACCTATAGATCTTACATAAGAGCTAGATTTATCTATTTCTGGTATGCAAAAATTGTTGAAACTTGTATAAAGTACCGGATGGGTGTGGTGTATCGATTCATGAAACCTTGTTTATAGGAAATTATGTTAGTGAATCTTTAATCATGTTTTGAAATGATTTGAATAAAGGTGAAATGTGAATCTATGTTTATATTTGGTTATGTGATTGCAAATGGAATTAATACCGTATGTATAAACATGGTTAGTACAATCATCAATTGTTAATGAGTACTAAGAAGGTGTTGAGCAACACCAACAGCTGAGTAGATGAATTTCGTAAGTAGTCTTTGATAGCGTGCGTTGTGATATTGTTATTGCTTAGCATAATCTGGTTATAATAAATTTGTTTCAACCTTGTGGTTTGTATTCCCTTTGGGAAGTTTTAGGATGGAGTAATAAAGTTTGATGATTCTTGGTACTAGTGTATGTTGTCGATGTTATTAAATCGTCAAAATGTGAGAATGAGGTTAATTCTCGTGGTAATTTGATCACCCGTGGTGATATTCTCTAAATGATCAAATTTCAAGATTTGTATTCATGATCTTTTGGGGGTTCAGGCTTTATGTGGTAAATGAAGTTTATCGAGTAACGATATGTTACAAAGTTGCGTGGTTCTTCGTGATGCAAGTGCTTGATTTTGAATACTTATTTGTTCTTATCTGTTAAGGTTCGATATTCTATTCTTTTGAGGCTTATGTTCAACTATGGACTCCACTTATGTTCTGTGAGTTCATTGCTTAATTGGTTTCTTCTCTTGGTCCCATGTTCAAGTCAGTGAGTGGTGGATGAGTTTTCTAGTTGGTGAAAATCGTTTCCATTTGTCTCTTCTTTGAGAAAGAATCAATTCATTCTTTTCACGTGGGTCTTTTGAAGTGTTTTCTAATTGTTGTTGTGAAATTGATGTTAATACCCATAGTAATTTGATCGCTTTGGTGATATCGTTCATATGAGAATAATTTAAGTTTAGCTTTGTGATATTTTCTTTGAGCCCATGAATCATCCGTAGCTGAAATTATTTTAAATAAATTAAGGTATTGGATTGTCCTGTTGCTTCTTAAGAGATTTGTGTGATTTAATTTTAAAGGCTCTTTGGTCTGAGTTGGCAACGTGAGGTTGCAATCAAAGAAGTTATGTTGGTTCCTTTTAGAGGAGAATAATCTACTTGCTTTTCGCGAAATCCTGTAATTGAAAATGTTTCGAGTTTGGTGGCTGAGATTATTTGGATCTCATGTTTCTTGTGTAGTTGAACTGTTCTGAACAAATATGATGTATTGAAGAATTTCATTGGTTCTTAATTAGTCCTTGTGGTTTGGACTAAAGATCTTATCTTGTACGTTGTGGCAAAGCGATGTTAGTCAAAAAATTAATTTCAGTGTTAAAAGAAAGAGTGCAGTAGGAATATTTGAGAATTTGAGTCAAGTTTTGTAACTTGTGGTTATTTGAATTGTTCATAAACTTTTGCTCTTTACACTCAAGAGTTGTCGAGTTTCAATCGCAATGTCATTTCTCTTATTGGTGGTTATTTGCTATTCCCTTTCGAGGATGCGTGCACTCATTGTGAACTCAATTTTTGTTTTCCCGATCTTCTTTACTGATTATTTCTTTTGGTCTCGTGCTCACTGTGAGCAGCATTTTTTTGTGTGATGAAATTTGTTCTTGTTCGCCTCTTTCTTTTGAGAAAGGATCAACCGTTTTGTCTTTGTAAAGCTTTACAAATCGTAAGTTGTTAATTGGTTTGGTGGTGGTTAAGTGATTGTAGGGGTGAGATTTTGCTACCCAGCTTATTGGAGGAGTAATAGAAGATGAGTTGGTTTTGACTGAGCCTCTTGGAGGGAAGTTGATTGAGATGGGATGTATGGTTTCAAGTAAAACGTATATTGTTCGACTAAGTAGGACCTATGGTATAGTGTAGTTCCGAACTTTGGTTCATGTTGAAATGTTGGGGATTATCAAATGTATGGAAACCTTAATCAATGTTATAGAGTAAAACAATTGGAAAGTATTGCGATGTTGTGTGAGTGATTCTCGATGATGTCAATGAGTGAGTATGTCGGATTTGTGGGGATGTTAGAGATTTAATCCGATGATTTCACTATTTGTTATAAGAGGAATTCGTTGTAGAGGTCTCGGAGGTTAAATTTGGGCTTTTCATTTTCATGCTAGACTTTTGGTCGCCCAAAGATTTGCGTGTAGAGGATAGAAAAGCGGAGTATTCTCGAGTAGCGGAATGATTGTCGATAGAACTCTTTTGATGTAGTTCATGAGCGGGTGTACTGAGGATTCGACGTGTTATTCTTGAAAGTTGGAGGTGATAATATTGCATGGGTTTTGAGGTGCTTTGGTGCCTTCTATCAAATTAATGTCATCGAGTTGAAGGAGTTCTCTAGAGTGTTCAATGGAATCAATAGAGTCTCTCTACAAAGGTGTGGATGATGTATTTCGGTTTAAGCCTAATTTGAGGATGTTAAACTAAGAGGTTTGAGCCCGTGTGGTATGCGATGAATTAATTCCAAGGTCCGAGAGAGATTTTATTCCAAAAGTGAAACTAAGAAAAAAATGTCTTTTGAGTAGTGAAGCGTTTTCTTTATTCTCACATGAGCTTTGTGTTGTTGGTGATGTCCTTGGCAATTTGAGTTGGCACTGCACTAGTATGTATGTTTCTTTCCAATTCGAGCAAAAAAATATATAAATAAATAAATAATAAAGGAAGTTTTTATTCGGCATTTAAAATGATTCCTCCTTTGGTTTTCGTGGTGTTGATTCGTAAACCGCCTATTTAGAAAGTGGAATTGTTTTCGTGATGAATGTCAAATTTGGGATTTTACACTTTTGGTGAAGAGTTAGTATTGCGTGGTTGCGATGAGGACTCTATTTCCAGTTGGCTTCTTTTTGAGAATTGGTGGTTTAGGAACCACTCGTTGTACACTCTTGTTTAACGGAGTTGTCCTTTCTTAGATGAAGAGTTCGATTTTGAGCCCGTTGTGTGTTTCGTACCAAAGGGAGTTTGTCTCGAGTTCATTCGCTCGTTTCCAACAATGGCGTAAATTAGGAAGTTGGCGTATCGCTTTGACCGTCTAAGGTCCATATGCGAAGAACGCAACATCTGCCGTGTGTTCGTCTTGAGTGAGTAGCTGGGCCATTCAAAGTTTGAGTTTTCATTAAAAACGTTGACCATCGAGTAAGGTCTTACATTCGATCCTCTTCTGATGAGTATACTTGGAAAGTTCGGGTTGAGTGTTAGGACAGATGTCGTTTTACATCTTTGTGTTGTGGTCTCCTCAATTCGGGAGGCCATTTGGGAGTTGGAGTTTCGTATGCGTGGCGTTATCCGGTTTGATCACTTCAGGTACGTGGTTACCGTTAATAGTTCTCAGTTGTGGTTGTCCTTTCGCGCAGTACTGTGTGAGGATTCGGGGTCGAATCCTGTTTAAGGGGGGTAGAATGTAATATCCCGTATATCGGTAAGAGAGAAACTTGTTTGGAAGAGAAAATTAAATTAAATTTAAAGATTCTGTTAGAATTGGGAATTTGGGCCTCAGCCAAGCTAAGGGCTGTCTTTGGCGGCCATGAAGTGGGCCATTAAGGGAGGCGCCCTAGGCCCATGGCCCAAGCTGCCCCTTTTCCTCCTAAAACCCTAGACAACCACCCTCATGCAGTAGCACGGCATCTGTAGCGCCGCCCTGTAATCGTAGCGCTGCCGGTGTACTGTAGCACGCCCCATACACCCCTTCATCCTGCTGCCATTGGCGAAAGGAAGAGGGAGAAAGGGATTTCGGCAAGAGAAGAAAGGAGAAAGGAAGAGAAGAGAAGAGATCTTCTTCGGGTGTTTGATCAGCGTCTTCCTAGGGTTCTACAAGGGTAACGAATACCGATCCTCGTCGCTTGATTAGTGGTAGATGCGATTTGGTTCATATTTGATTAGATCGAACTGCTGCGTTCAGAAAATCAATTCTGTCCAGAATGTTGCGGGGTCTGTTTCGTGGTTTTAGAGGCCGAATCTGAGATGATCATCTCCTGGAGTTATGTAGGTCTTGTTCTTATCTTTCGTTGGCCGCCAAGATCACCTCATTCCGACTTTCGAGTCAAAAGTTATGATAGATTTATTATCTGCTGTCCAGAATCCTGACGAGAAATAGCAGTCTCTGTATAGGTTGATTTATGGCCTAGTTAGAGGGTGATTCAGAGGTCTTGCCCATAACAAATTTTGAAGGTGATATCACTAGCTTTCAGGATTGATAAAGAACACCTCATTTGGATTTATATATCAAAAGTTATGCACTTTTCTTTGTGACTGTCCAGATTGTATGTCAGTCTGTCCAGTTTGTATGTCGCTTTCTATCTTTAATTTTGACCCGTGTGCCACTTTTTGTTAAAGACAATATATGAATGTCGTGCCAACTAAGTTATTGTAGATAATTCGATAACCTTTTCAGATTGATAAAGAATGTTCAATTTGGAGTTGTACAACAAAAGTTATGGATATTTTATTTTAGCCGATATTTCTGTCAATTAATTCAGTCAACAGATTTGAGCCGTGGGCCAAATTTTATTAGAGGCAAAATCTGAACTTTTACCCAACTAGAGTATTGTAGATATGTCAGTTAAGAATCCATGGAAATTGGTCTCACCTCATTCCGAGTTCCAGACCAATAGATATGTCCATTACCGTGCTGCTGTCCAGAATTAAGTTATGTCAGAAATTGTTGATTTCATTTTAAGTTTTGTATTAATGACTAGAGTCATCAGGGAAGCAGTGTTTAACGTCGATTAGTAGTGTTGGGTATATTATGTCCTTATTGAAATTATTTTACTTGTTTAGGAGGTGAAGCCTCGGGTTTAGGAGTATCACCTTTGCCGACTAACGCGTCGCATCGCGGAAGGCAAGTACATTGCCACCCTTAATGATTGTGATTGATGAGTGTTTATATGGTCATGCTGTGATTTGGTATGATACGAGAGAAGATGGATTGTCTATGTTCTTTCATATGTGTTGAATCCATGTTTTGTTATCATGTCTTTCAATATTCGTATTTCATTCTATGCATTCATTATGCATGTTTCCTCCACGAAAGTGGATTGCAAGTCCCACCATTCCAGTGTGGGAAGTGTTGGACATTGTCATGTCCCTGTAATACCCGATTATTCGATATCGAATGCTGTAAGATTAGAGAGGAAATAAGTTAAAATTCAGAATTTTAGGAGAAGTATGGGCCGCCAACCCATATTCGAGAAGAGGGAGCCAGCCATAGTGGCCCAAGGCCCATGAGTGGGCCGGCAGCCCATTAGAAGGCAAGGGAGGAGGGGACCAAACCCTAGCCCCATTTGCTACAGTAGCCGCCGTGCTACAGTAGCCCGTGCTACAGATGGCGGCGTGCTACGGTGCCTCGCCGCTTGCTGCTCCTCCTCTCCCGGCGCCATCTTTCCTGCTGCTTGTGGCGACCGTGGGAAGAAGAAGAAGAGGAAGGAAGAGAGGATTGAAGGAGAATTTCTTCGTGGGATTTGATCAGCGATCTCCGATGGTTCTACAAGGGTAATGATCGATTTCCTCGCTGTTTAGGTTGTTTCAGATGCGAATTGATTAGTTTGATTGGATCGAATTGCTGCCGTTAGAATTTCAGTTCTGTCCTGAATGTTGCGTGGCCTGTTTCGTGATCTTAGAGACCGAATTTGGGTTGTTCATCTCCTAGAGTTTTGTAGATATTGATCTTAGCTTTCGGTGGCCGCCAAGAACACTGAATTCCGACTTTCGAGTCAAAAGTTATGATAGAGTTACTATCTGCTGTCCAGAATCCTGACGAGAATTAGCAGTCTCTGTATAGGTTGATTTATGGCCTAGTTAGAGGGTGATTCAGAGGTCTTGCCCATAACAAATTTTGAAGGTGATATCACTAGCTTTCAGGATTGATAAAGAACACTTCATTTGGAGTTATAGATCAAAAGTTATGCACTTTTCTTTGTGACTGTCCAGATTGTATGTCAGTCTGTCCAGTTTGTATGTCAGTTTCTATCTTTAATTTTGACCCGTGTGCCACTTTTTGTTAAAGACAATATATGAATGTCGCACCAACTAGGTTATTGTAGATAATTTCTTAACCTTTTCATATTGTTAAAGAACGTCCAATTTGGAGTTGTACAACAAAAGTTATGGATATTTTAATTTAGCGATATTTCTGTCTATTAATTCAGTCAACAGATTTGAGCCGTGGGCCAAATTTTATTAGAGGCAAAATCTGAACTTTTGCCCAACCAAAGTATTGTAGATATGTCAGTTAAGAATCCATGAAAATTGGTCTCACCTCATTCCGAGTTTCAGACCAATAGATATGTCAATTACCGTGCTGCTGTCCAGAATTAAGTTATGTCAGAAATTGTTGATTTCATTTTAAGTTTTGTATTAATGACTAGAGTCATCGTGAAGCAGTGTTTAGCATCGATTAGTAGTGTTGGGTATATTATGTCCTTATTGAAATTATTTTACTTGTTTAGGAGGTGAAGCCTCGGGTTTAGGAGTATCACCTTTGCCGACTAACGCTGTCGCATCGTGGAAGGCAAGTACATTGCCACCCTTAATGATTGTGATTGATGAATGTTTATATGGTCATGCTGTGATTTGGTATGATACGAGAGAAGATGGATTGTCTATGTTCTTTCATATGTGTTGAATCCATGTTTTGTTATCATGTCTTTCAATATTCGTATTTCATTCTATGCATTCATTATGCATGTTTCATCCACGAAAGTGGATTGCAAGTCCCACCATTCCAATGTGGGCGGTGTTGGACATTGTCATGTCCGTCCACGGAGTGGATTTGAAAGACCCATTAATTCCAGAATGGGCATGTAAGACCCATTAACTCCAAGATGGGCAATGTTGGACACCGTATGAAACGTTCTTCATACGGAAGTGGATCCCGCATTTTTGTTAAGATGCGGGCTTGAGTGAACACCGACGGTGTTTCATCGCTATACCTGCATATATGCATGTGTGCAGTCCATTCCTTTGATTTTGAGCATTCATATCATGTTTTCATTTGTAATCGGTTGTGATGTGATCGAACTCGATGATGAGTTTGTCTTATTCATATTGAATGATTATCTTATTGATAATCTGTACTTGCTGAGTCATGGACTCACTCTTGCGTTGTTTGTTTATTTTAGGTAACCCCGATGTTGGCTCTTGGGAGGAGTAGACACGCACTACTTGTTCACAACATCAAATTCATGTTCAAGTCTAAATTTTAGTTCCATATTTCATTCGTTAACGATGAACTGTAACAATTAAATTATAATTGGAGAAGGAAGGATACCTTCTCCACCTGGATGTTGATTTATTACTGCGTGTGAACCTTCTTTATTGATGTTCAGTATTAAATAACTTAGAAGGTGAAGGAAGGATACCTTCACCATGTCCTGCTTTATCTTAATGCTTTTCTTTAGTTGATATACTTGTTTCAAGTTCTTCCGCATTATGGATGTATGTTAGATGTTTTAGGTGACATCTTGGCTTCCGGATAGCCAGGGTGTTACAGTTGGTATCAGAGCGGGCTTTAGGTCCGTGGTTAATAGAAGAACATTAAAATGACACACTTGTACACGAGGGTGGGGTTGGGAATCTATTGCTTCGCATTTCTATTGTTATGTTTCATTCGTTGAGCAATTGTTGAGTTGCTTTTGTATTATCTTTCTTATTGTTAATCTATGATCTACTATGATATTCATTATCTATGAACTAATACTTTGATTGTCGTGAGATGATCCTGCATATTCATAATTGAGTATTTTGGTGAAGCGTGTTGTTAACGGATGATAAGAAGTGGAGGTCGTGGTTGTTACTCGGATTCACTGAGTTACACCACTGTCGCGATGCGTGGTTAGAGGAGTAGTTACCCGAGTATCATCGTTTGGTACTAAGCATGAGTTACTTTAGAAAGTTGTTCTCTTCTTTCATTTCGAATTTGGCAATTCTTGTCTGTGGTGGTTGATGAATTTCTCCGGGTTTGTGGTCCATGATAGTTATGGTTTTCCATAGATCCCTCTTGGTTCTCTGAAACAATTATTGCTTTTATTGTTGAGTTGCTTTTACTACTTATGATCGTTGTCAATTGGCAAGATTGATGTTTTCTTGGTTGCTCCTTCTTTCTCATTGAAAAAGAATGACTCATTTACTCATTTGATAACTTGATTAGTGAAGAGTTTTCCATTGTAAGTTCGGTTGCTTGGGAAAGCTTTGGCTTTATGTGTTTCTTTGGATTACTTGACGTTGAGGTTTGAAGTCTCTCTTTTCTTTGTAGTAAGGTGTTAGAATCCTTTGTGATGTCTTGTCGGCTTAAATTGAGAATTTATGATTAAGCGAATAAATTGTTATGATATGAGTTACCAAGTTGGGTTATTAGCATAGTGTAAATCAATTACTCTTAACTACCATCCATGGAAGTGAAACTGATTAATTTGATATGTCCTTGTATTTGATTCATGGTGTATGTTAAATAAAGATGTCAATATCTATTCGAACCTATAGATCTTACATAAGAGCTAGATTTATCTATTTCCTAGTATGCTAAAATTGTTGAAACTTGTATAAAGTACCGGATGGGTCTTGGTGTATCGACTCATGAAACCTTGTTTATAGGAAATTATGTTAGTGAATCTTTAATCATGTTTTGAAATGATTTCGAACAAAGGTGAAATGTGAATCTATGTTTATAAATGGTTATGTGATTGCAAATAAAATTAGTACCGTATGTATACGCGTGGTTAGTACAATCATCATTTGTTAATGAGTACAAGAAAGTGTTGAGCAACACCAACAATTGAGTAGATGAATTTCGTAAGTAGTCTTTGTTAGCGTGCCTTGTGATATTGTTATTGCTTAGCATAAACTTGTTATGATAAATTTGTTTCAACCTTGTGGTTTGTGTTCCCTTTGGGAAGTTTTAGGATGGAGTAATAAAGTTTGATGATTCTTGGTACTATGTATGTTGTCGATGTTATTAAATAGTCAAAAATGTGATAACGAGGTTAATTCTCGTAGTAATTTGATCACCCATGGTGATATTTCCTAAATGATCAAATTTCGAATTTGTATTCATGATCTTTTGGGGTTCGGGCTTTATGTGGTAAATGAAGTTTATCGAGTAACGATATGTTACAATGTTGCAATGGTTCTTGATGATGCAAGTGTTTGATTTTGAATACTTATTTGTTCTTATCTGTTAAGGTTCGATATTCTCTTCTTGTGAGGCTTATGCGTTCAAGCGTGGACTCCACTTATGTTCTGTGAGTTCATTGCTTAATTGGTTTCTTCTCTTGGTCCCATGTTCGGTCGAGTGGTGGATGAGTTTTCTAGTTGGTGAAAATCGTTTTCATTTGTCTCTTCTTTCGAGAAAGAATCAACTCATTCTTTTCACGTGGGTCTTTGAAGTGTTTTCTAATTGTTGTTGTGAAATTGATGTTAATACCCATAGTAATTTGATCGCCCTTGGTGATATCGTTCGATGTGAATATTTCAAGTTTAGCTTTAGTGATATTTTCTTTGAGCTCTTAAATCATCCGTAACTGAAATTATTTTAAATAAATTAAGGTATTGGATTGTCATGTTGCTTCTTAAGAGATTTGTGTGGTTTAACTCTAAAGGCTCTTTGGTTTGAGTTGGCAACGCGAGGTTGCAACCAAAGAAGTTATGTTGGTTCCTTTAAGAGGAGAATAATCTACTTGCTTTTAGCGAAATCTGTAATTGGAAATGTTTGAGTTTGGTGGTGAGATTATTTGGATCTCATGTTTCTTCAGAGTTGAACTGTTCTAAATAAATATAACGTATGGAAGAATTTTTATTGGTTCTTAATTAGTCCTTGTGGTTTGGACTAAAGACCTTATCTTGTTCTTTGTGGCAAAGTGATGTTAGTCAAAGAATTAATTACTGATGTTAAAGGAGAGAGTGCATTATGAATATTTGAGAATTTAGTCAAGTTTTGTAACTTGTGGTTATTTGAATTGTTTATAAACTTTTGCTCTTTTCACTCAAGAGTTGTCGAGTTTCAATCGCAATGTCATTCTTCTTGTTGGTGGTTATTTGCTATTCCTTTTAGAGGATGCGTGCACTCCACAGTGAACTCAATTTTCGTTTTCCCGGATCTTCGTTACAGTTATTTCTTTTGGTCTCGTGCTCACCGTGAATGCAGTAACATTTTCTGTGTTGTGAAATTTGTTCTTGTTCGCCTCTTTCTTTTGAGAAAGGATCAACCGTTTTGTGTCAGAAAGTTTTACAACTCGTAAGTTGTTGTTTGTTTGGTGGTGGTTAAGTGATTGTAGGGGTGAGTTTTTACTACCCAGCTATTGGAGTAGTAATAGAAGATGAGTTGGTTTTGACCTGAATCTCTTGGAGGAAGTTGATTCAGATGGAATGTTTGGTTTCGAGGTAAAATCGTATATTGTTCGACTAAGTAGGACCTATGGTATAGTGTAGTTCCGAACCTTGGTTCATGTTGAAATGTTGGGGATTATCAAATGTATGGAAATCGTAATCAATTTTATACAGTAACACTATTGAAAGTATCGCGATGTGGTATGAGTGATTCCTGATGAGGTCAATGAGTGAGTATGTCGGAATTGTGGGGATCATAGAGATTTAATCCGATGATTTCACTATTTGTTATAAGAGGAATTCGTTGTAGAGATCTCGGAGGTTAAATTTGGGCTTTCCGTTTTCATACTAAACTTTGGTCACCCAAAGATTGGTGTGTAGAGGAGATAGAAAACTGAGTACCACGAGTAGTGGAATGATTGTCGATAGAACCCTTTTTTTGTAGTTCATGAGCGGGTGTCTTGAAAATTCGATGTGATATTCTTGAAAGTTGGAGGTGATGAGATTGCATGGGTTTTGAGGGCTTTGGTGCCTTCTATCAAATTAATGTCATCGATTGAAGGAGTGGTCCAGAGTGTTGGTGGAATCAATAGAGTCTCTCTACAAAGGTGTGGATGATGTATTTCGGTTTAAGCCTAATTTGAGGTTGTTAAATTAAGAGGTTTGAGCCCTGTGGTATGCGATGAATTAATTCCAATGTCTGAGAGAAATTTTATTCCTAAAGAGGAATTGAAAAAAAGATGTTACCTTGGGTATTGAAGCGTTTTCTTGTTACTCATTTGAGCTTTATGTTGTTGATGGTGTCTTCGCATGGTGAGTTGGTGTTGTGTTGGCATGTTTGCTTCTTTCCAATTCAGGCAAAACAAAAGAAGTTTTTGGTTTGAGCGTTCAAGTGATCTCCTTTGGCTTTCGTGGCGTTTATTCGCAATTTGCCACTTGGAAAGTGGAAAGGTTTTCTTGATGAAATTCGATTTACGGATTTTACTCTTGATTACTCGATTGGTAACGTATAGTTGTGATGTGAATTTTTCTTATTCGATGAGTTTTGCTTGAAAAGAGTTTGCTTAAAAGAATTCGATTGTATGTTTCGGTTAAAGAGGGTGATCCTTGTTCGTGAAGAGTTCAATGGAGAGGTGGAACAAGATTTCCGTGCTCTATGTCCTTGTTGTGTGGTTCGACTTCAGGAGAAGGTTAACTTGAGTTCATTGGGTTGTTTTCGATAGCTGTCGTTTACGCTAAGACCGTCTCGGATTCCTACACGTTGTACTCACTTTTGGTTTCATTTGGTGTGGAGTGAGTACCGAGATCCGGAGTTTGTTATTCGTTAACAACGTTGACCATCGAGTAGGATCTTACCTTCGAGTCTCGTCCAGATGAGTATAGTGAAGTGTCGGGACGAGTGTTAAGACAGACGTCGATTTGCATCAAGATGTTGTGGTGTCCTCACCCAGAAAGAGGCCACTTAGGAGCTGGAGGCTCGCATGCACGAGCATTATTCAGATTTGTTCATATCAGTACATGTTACCCGTTATTAATTTTTAGTTGCAACCGACCTTTCACGTGGAGTCGGTGTGAGGATTCGGTCGAATCCTATTTAAGGGGGTAGAATGTAATACCCGATTATTCGATATCGAATGCTGTAAGATTAGAGAGGAAATAAGTTAAAATTCAGAATTTTAGGAGAAGTATGGGCCGCCAACCCATATTCGAGAAGAGGAGCCGACCATAGTGGCCCAAGGCCCATGAGTGGGCCTGCAGCCCATTAGAAGGCAAGGGAGAGGAGGGGACCAAACCTAGCCCCATTTGCTACAGTAGCCGCCGTGCTCACGAGCCCCTCCCGTGCTCTGATAGCGGCGTGCTACAGTGCCTCGCCGCTGTTGCTCCTCCTCTCCCGGCGCCATCTTTCCTGCTGCTTGTGGCCGACCGTGGGAAGAAGAAGAAGAGGAAGGAAGAGAGGATTGAAGGAGAATTTCTTCGTGGGATTTGATCAGCGATCTCCGATGGTTCTACAAGGGTAATGATCGATTTCCTCGCTGTTTAGGTTGTTTCGAGATCACGAATTCGATTAGTTTGATTGGATCAATTGCTGCCGTTAGAATTTCAGTTCTGTCCTGAATGTTGCGTGGCCTGTTTCGTGATCTTAGAGACCGAATTTGGGTTGTACATCTCCTAGAGTTTTGTAGATATTGATCTTAGCTTTCGGTGGCCGCCAAGAACACTGAATTCCGACTTTCGAGTCAAAAGTTATGATAGAGTTACTATCTGCTGTCCAGAATCCTGACGAGAATTAGCAGTCTCTGTATAGGTTGATTTATGGCCTAGTTAGAGGGTGATTCAGAGGTCTTGCCCATAACAAATTTTGAAGGTGATATCACTAGCTTTCAGGATTGATAAAGAACACTTCATTTGGAGTTATAGATCAAAAGTTATGCACTTTTCTTTGTGACTGTCCAGATTGTATGTCAGTCTGTCCAGTTTGTATGTCAGTTTCTATCTTTAATTTTGACCCGTGTGCCACTTTTTGTTAAAGACAATATATGAATGTCGCACCAACTAGGTTATTGTAGATAATTTCTTAACCTTTTCATATTGTTAAAGAACGTCCAATTTGGAGTTGTACAACAAAAGTTATGGATATTTTAATTTAGCCGATATTTCTGTCTATTAATTCAGTCAACAGATTTGAGCCGTGGGCCAAATTTTATTAGAGGCAAAATCTGAACTTTTGCCCAACCAAAGTATTGTAGATATGTCAGTTAAGAATCCATGAAAATTGGTCTCACCTCATTCCGAGTTTCAGACCAATAGATATGTCAATTACCGTGCTGCTGTCCAGAATTAAGTTATGTCAGAAATTGTTGATTTCATTTTAAGTTTTGTATTAATGACTAGAGTCATCAGGGAAGCAGTGTTTAGCATCGATTAGTAGTGTTGGGTATATTATGTCCTTATTGAAATTATTTTACTTGTTTAGGAGGTGAAGCCTCGGGTTTAGGAGTATCACCTTTGCCGACTAACGCGTCGCATCGTGGAAGGCAAGTACATTGCCACCCTTAATGATTGTGATTGATGAATGTTTATATGGTCATGCTGTGATTTGGTATGATACGAGAGAAGATGGATTGTCTATGTTCTTTCATATGTGTTGAATCCATGTTTTGTTATCATGTCTTTCAATATTCGTATTTCATTCTATGCATTCATTATGCATGTTTCATCCACGAAAGTGGATTGCAAGTCCCACCATTCCAATGTGGGCAGTGTTGGACATTGTCATGTCCCGTCCACGGAGTGGATTTGAAAGACCCATTAATTCCGAATGGGCATGTAAGACCCATTAACTCCAAGATGGGCAATGTTGGACACCCGTATGAAACGTTCTTCATACGGAAGTGGATCCCGCATTTTTGTTAAGATGCGGGCTTGAGTGAACACCGACGGGTGTTTCATCGGCTATACCGAGATATGCATGTGTGCAGTCCATTCCTTTGATTTTGAGCATTCATATCATGTTTTCATTTGTAATCGCTTGTGATGTGATCGAACTGATGATGAGTTTGTCTTATTCATATTGAATGATTATCTTATTGATAATCAGATTTGCCGAGTCATGGACTCACTCTTGCGTTGTTTGTTTATTTTAGGTAACCCCGATGTTGGCTCTTGGGAGGAGTAGACACGCACTACTTGTTCACAACATCAAATTCATGTTCAAGTCTAAATTTTAGTTCCATATTTCATTCGTTAACGATGAACTGTAACAATTAAATTATAATTGGAGAAGGAAGGATACCTTCTCCACCGGATGTTGATTTATTATCATGTGTGAACCTTCTTTATTGATGTTCAGTATTAAATAACTTAGAAGGTGAAGGAAGGATACCTTCACCATGTCCTGCTTATCTTAATCTTTGTCTTTAGTTGATATACTTGTTTCAAGTTCTTCCGCATTATGGATGTATGTTAGATGTTTTAGGTGACATCTTGGCTTCCTGATAGCGGTGGTGTTACAGATCCGTCCCACGAGAGTGGATTTGAAAGACCCATTAATTCCGAATGGGCATGTAAGACCCATTAACTCCAAGATGGGCAATGTTGGACACCGTATGAAACGTTCTTCATACGGAAGTGGATCCCGCATTTTTGTTAAGATGCGGGCTTGAGGAACACCGACGGGTGTTTCACCGCTATACTGCGATATATGCATGTGTGCAGTCCATTCCTTTGATTTTGAGCATTCATATCATGTCTTCATATGTAGTCGATTGTGATGTGATTGAACCTGATGATGAGATTGTCTTATTCATATTGAATGATTATCATATTGATATATGTACTTGTTGAGTCATGGACTCACTCTTGCGTTGTTTGTTTATTTTAGGTAACCCCTGATGTTGGCTCACTTGGGAGGGAGTAGACACGCACTACTCGTTCACATCACCCTATTCATGTTCAAGATTAAATTTAGTTCTATCTTACATTCGTTAATGATGAACTGTAATAATTAAATTATAATTGGTGAAGGAAGGATACCTTCTCCACATTGAGGTTGATTTATTACTGCATATGAACTTTCATTATCAATGAACTGAAATAAATAGTTTAGATGGTGAAGGAAGGATACCTTCATCATGTCCTGGTTGTTTTGATACTATCATTAGTTGATTTTATTCAAATTCTCCCGCAATATGGATGTATGTTAGATGTTTTAGGTGACATCTTGGCTTCCGAATAGCCAGGGTGTTACACACACAAAGGATTTCTTTGTTCAATTATCTTAGCTTTTGACACACAAAAGCATTCTTTGTCCAATTATCTTTGCTTTTGACACACAAAAGCATTCTCCCTATTTTTTTATGTGTATCCACTTGTAAGGTAATCCTTGAACAATTCTAGTAGATACCACTTGTTGAAAGATATTTTTTAAACTTTACTTGTGGATACTACGAGTCGACGATGCCACTTGTAAATTTCACTTGTAGATAATACTTGTAAATCCATATGTTGATACCACTTGTGGAAAACATGCGTCGACAGGTCTTGCATTCTCAAGGTGCTTGAACTTCTCTTTTTAAGATCTTCAATGAAGGCATAGAGAGAAGAGATAGAGAGAAAAACCACTTGAGATAAGATGATACCACTTGATACAATTTAGATATATCTCTTGAAGAGATAGGACTTGAAAAGATATCGGCATCGTGAGAAACCACTTAGATAAGATACCTCTTGAAAAACAACATCAAGAAATTTGAGGTATCGGAGAGACCACATGGATAAGAAGTGATTAGGTATCGGGGAGAGCTTGGTAAGCAAAGAATTGATCGGCATAGAAGGAGTTAGATACCTCTTGTGAATGAGAACAAGAGATACCACTTAAAAGATACAACATGAAGGAGTACGATGATATCAATTGAGAATACCACTTGTAAGGACAAGATGATATCACTTTAAGAGTACCACTTGTAAAAACAAGGATACCACTTGAATCAAACACATATGATTCTCATGCCGAGATCAAAGATGATCAAAAGGAGCTACCACTTGAAAGAATACCATTTGAATGATAAATATATCACAATGAGATCAAAATGGCATATAGAGTCAAAAAGTATTTGAGAGTAGCTAGCAAGGATACCACAGATCAAATTAACTTTGGAAACAACCACAATAGATTTAGAATTGAAAGAATTGAGATTTGTTGTTTTGTCAGGATAATCGGTAGTACCGCAGTTCAAGGACCGGTAGTACCGCTTGAGTCGAGAGTACCGCAGAGTCAAAGGTCGTGTACCGGATCCAGTAATACTGCAGTGAGACCGCCATGAGTTCCGATTTTCCGGGACTTCAAGGATTGATCAGGGAATTTTGGGAATAGTTGTATTTTGCTCCAAACTTTCACACAAACATCCAAATAATGATATTTGGAGCATTTCCAACTTATCTAGCCTTTAGCAAACCAATTATCAAATAGTTTTTATGAATTAAGCTTTTTATTTTGGAAATGAAATTGCATTTTCAAGACTTTTCGCAAAAAGATCCAAATTGAGCAAATGAAGAAATTTTGAGTGTCCAATTTTGTGTATGAGTCATGAATACCATTATGGACCTATTCATGTGAATAATTTAGGCTCAAATGGCTAAACTCACTTAAGTGCTAGAAAGTGACCACTTAGGTCAAACTAGTATTTTGGACGAGTTTCAAAATCAAATAACTTTTGATGAGTTGGTCTTTTGAAAATCATTTGAATACGAAAAGTGTTTAGAATAACCAACTCTAGGATTTTCCTTTTGAGACGAAGATCAAATTCCTTTTATAATAGATTTTACATAAAAATCTAGTTTATTTCAAAAATAAGATTCTATGATCTAGAATTTTGGGTAGAAACTCATTTTCATTTAAAATAGCTTTTTCTTAAGCAAAAACCTTTGGTAAACCTTTGAAATGCATTTGTATATATTTTGCAACTATTTTTTTAAATGATATACTTATAATTTCAAATTTTTGACTTTTGGCTTAATGGCTTAATTTTGAAAAACATTATTAGCACTTAATTAATTTGGGCACACATAGGGATGTGATATACATGATCATTACTTAGCACTCCCCCTTAATGTGCCACTACCATCTTGCTCAAGATTTGAATAATCAAGATTAAGCGCAAGAGCAAGAACAACCCTTTTATAAGATTTTCATGAAATGCAACCTACACAAGGTAAAGGGTCTAGATACTTCAATGTAAATACTTGTTACCGAGATAGCATTGGCTCATGATATGATTTGATTATCCTCAAGCTTGGCTCCAATTTTGCATATGGTGAAATTCACTTCTTCATGAATGAGCCAAACCCCCAATGCATCTCCAAGTACCTATTAATCATTTAAGCGCATTTTTGGTACCCAATACTTGGTTGGGTCCATGAATGTTAGTCACAATAGATTTGGGCACCCAAATGGCCCTAGCATTGGTTTTATGTAAACTAACATTCCTAGCAAACACATTGCCATTTCTATCCTTCCTAAGCAAATAATCATTATTATAAACAATGGGCTTAGAAGTGATACCTTTAGGACATTCCTTACTAAAATGTCCTTTCTCCCGGCAATTGTAGCAAGTAGGGCTTTTACTTCCCCTTAATGTCTTCTTATCTTGCTCATTGCCATCTTGCCTCTTCATTGAATGTCTTGGCTTGACATCCTTTTTATTTGGACACACCGAGGCAATGTGTCCAAACTTCTTGCATCCAAAGCACTTGATAATTTTGAATTGATCTCCATTTTGCTTTGGATGACTCTTCACCTTCTTCTTGGCGGTGAGACCAAATCCTCTCTTGTCCATTTTCTTGATAGGGCACTTGGAGGCAAAGTGACCTTTCTGATTGCAATCAAAGCATTTTATATCTTTGATCTTTTTACTTTCCTCTACAAGATTAGTCTCACAAGATATAGAGGAAATCGAAGCATTTAATTTAGAGCAACAAGGTATATCATTTAAATCATTTACCTTGTTAGGACACACGGAAGCAATGTGTCCCTTTTCATAACATCCAAAGCATTTGATATTTGAGTATTTCTTTCCTTTTTGCTTTGGGATGAACTTCACCTTTTTCATTTCGATGAAGCCAAGTCCTCTCTTGTAATCTTCCTTATTAGGGCATTTTGAGGAGAGGTGACCCTTTTGATGACAATCAAAGCACTTGATGTTCTTGTTGTGTCTTTGATTGTGTCTCATCTTGCTATTCTCCCTTTTCTTCATGGGAGTGAAGCCGATTCCACTCTTGTCATTTGAGCTTCGTTGCTTGCTCAAGATATCATCAAGAATGGTCTTCCCTTTGTGGCTTCTATCCAAGTCATTTTTCAAATTTGTGACTTGGGCCTTGAGCCTTTTGTTTTCCTCTACAAGATTAGTTTCAACAAGCATAGAGGAAATAGTAGCATTTTCACAAGTGCTACAAGGCATATCAATTAAATCATCACAAGATGTGGATATGCTAACCATAGATGAATTGCAAGAAATAGGAGCTATGCATGGCAAATCATCTATTAGATTACATGTTATTCCGATATCCACATTAGACCTTTTAAAATTATTTAGAAGAAGAGTTTCATGTTCATCTTTTAGCACATCATAATTATCTTGAAGTGAGATATGCTCTTTCTCCAAAACCTTGAATCTCTTCTTTTCTTTTCCAATATATTCATTTAATTCTTCTAGCATCTCCATCAATTCATCATATGAAGGCTCATAATTATTTACCTCATTTTTACCTTTAGCCATAAAGCAATGAGGCGATGTTGATGGAGTTGATATGTCATCATCGTCGGAGCTAGAAGTTGAGCATTCTTCTTCCGATGTCCATTCCTCTATGCGATCATAACTTGTGGAAGTGGACCTTTCATAATATTCTTGAAGATGGGTCCACATCTCATGAAAGTTCTCGTGATCGCATATGGCATCAAACACATCTACACTCAAAGCACTAAATAAAGCGTTAATTGCTTGAGCGTCGAGATGTAAGCATTTCTCTTCCTCAATTGTTGGATCAAGACTATCCAATGGAGGAGAAAAGCCAACATCTACAATCCGCCATATATTTAGACCCATGGCCTTAAAATAACATGACATGCGGATTTTCCAATGTGCATAATTTGTGCCATTAAATTGTGGTGCTTCACCTAGGTGCATAATATCACTAGTCGTCATCCTTTACTCTCTAGACGGTTAAGTCTAATAAATGAGAGACCAAACTCTGATACCACTTGTAAGATCGAGGAGGCCGACTAGAGGGGGGTGAATAGTCAATTTAAAACTTCTATGCGCTAAAACAGATTTCAAATGCGGAAGCTAAGTATCAATTCGGTTTAGCACAATTAACGCCTAAACAACTAGGTGCACCAAAAATACAAGTCAATAATAAATAGAGCAATTTAGCAAAGACTTGTAGGCTATCAACTAATGATATGATCAATCAAGCACATATACGGTAGCAATCATACAAATGAATAGGCAATTATACAATGAATGTAAATTGCACAAAGTAAAGCATATGAAAGCTAATCACAAGAAGCACACGAGACACAATGATGTTTTACCGTGTGGTGGTCGGAGACTTGCCGGTCTCCCATAATCCACGTTGAGGGAAACCCAAACCAATTGGGCCGCTCCACCAATTGAGCCTTCCTCCGAGGTATCAAACACCTCGCTCCACTAGGGTTACTCTTACTCCACTCCGGAGATGGCGAGCACCAAACCACTCACAAACGCCTGGTCTTCTCACAAACTTCACTTGAGAAGATCACCGACGCACGACGCCTCCACGCCGTCTAGGTGTCGGCAAACACCAAGAGTAACAAGTCTCCAACTTTCACTTGAACCAATCAAGTGTCAAAGCTCTCGTGGATACTAAATCCACCACCTAATGCAACACATGCAATAGGATTTGCCTCTCAAACCTCACTAAGTGCAACACATGCACAAATGGGAGTAGAGGGCTTGCTCTTAGCTCAAAGGAACTCAATGGGATGCCAAAAGTTGTCTCTCAACCGGCCAAGGGGGTATTTATAGCCCCCACAACAAAAACTAGCCGTTGGGAGCTGAAATCAGCAAAAACTAGCCGTTACAGCCTTGGTGCGGTACTACCGCAGTTATACGGGCGGTACTACCGCAGCCCAATTTTCAGCACAGACGACACTTGGTAAAAAGGTCATAACTTTTGACTCCGTTGTCGGAATTGAGTGATCTTGGACTCTATTGAAAGCTTATTCAATGGGCTACTCAACCCACCTATTTGATTTGATCTCAAACACATTTTATCAAATCAAAAAGCACAACTTCAAAAAGCCACTACCATGGTCTAAGTCCAAAGAGTTAGCAACAAGCAATCTTAGACCATGCCAAGGGAAAATACATGAATCCCAACAATTTGCAAACTTAGATCATGCTACAAGGAGTAGGTACATGGACTTCAACCGTTTGCAAAACACATTTGCAAAGTATAGTCACATGCTACAAGGATTATCCATGAGTCTCAACTATTTGCAAAACACATTCGCAAATATAGGCAACATGTTAAGTTGAGCTAGAGCAAACACAATGAGCTATCAACACATGACTAACTCAAGCTACTAGACAAGACCCCTCTTAATAGTACGACAACCTATACTAGCAATCCGGTCTTCCAACCAAACACCAAGACCGATAAAAGACTAGGAACACATCCTTAGCCCTAGCTAGTCATACCTTTTCCTTGACCATCTTCTTGAAGCTTGATGACGCACATCTTCACTTCAAGTCCGGGTCATCGTCTTGATATGCATCAACCCATGATGCATCCTCACTCAACACATGATGAGTCTTCTCTTGACTAGATGATCAACTCATGATCATCTCTTCTTCGAGATCTTGATATGCATCAACACATGATGCATCATCTTCTTGAACCTTGATTTATGACAATCAACTCATGATGTCATCCAAAGTCTTCATCACCCTGGAACATAACCTATTTATCCAACTCATGGAAAATGTTAGTCCCACAATGTCATTAACATTAATTAACAAGATATACCTGCATAAATACTTTTGAACAAGCCATTACTGAAGGTGCGGTATTACCGCCAACTAGCATCCGGTAATACCGCTCTCCGGTAATACCGTTTCTCGAATGCGGTACTACCGATTTCGAGAGGCTCGAGAATACAGAAAAATACCTTCTCCGAATTTACATACCACCAACATATTTGCGGTCATGCAGCTCACGCGTAGTTCCGCCACATGAACTCCGTACTACCGCTCCACCTCGAGCAAACCAAGTCCAAAAGCAATGCTCTGGAATTTTCATACCGCATGTAAATCGGTACATTCGCGATGCGTACTACCGCGCATACAACGCCAGGTACTACCGCATTTCGAAGCTTTTGAATGCAATGCATGACTCCTTTGTCTTGAGTCATGTCAATCTTTTATCACCTTTGCATTTCCTTTTCATGTCACCATTCAAACTCCGGGACTAAGCCTTGAAAACATCTTAGCACACACATTAGTCCCACAACACAATTGCAAATAATTGAATATAAAGTGACATGAGTATATATGAACTACATAAGTTATATATACCAAGAGTATATACTGAACTACAAGTTGTATATACTAAATATGAGTGTATACTGAACTACACAAGTTGTATATACTCATATGAATATATTAACTACACAAGTTAAAATATATTCAAGGATATATGAGCATCAATGAACTACACAAGTCTCATATGCTCTCATATACTCATATGAATATATTAACTACATAAGTTAAATATATTCAAGGATATGTTTCAAAGTAAAGATCCTTAATATATGTGGAAAGAGAATATGGATCAATACTAATGAAACCACAAAATATAGAATGAACTCCCCCTAAATGTGTGCATACACAAATGTGTAATGGAAACATATGCACATATCCAAGTTAACCTTTTTGATGGAGTTTAACATATATTTTGGATCCGAGGAATGCAACAAGATATAATAATAAGAAGTAGAATGCATACCTCTTGTATTTTCATCTTTATATCCAAACGAGACTAAGCAATAGATAATCAATAGAATTGTTAGTCTCACAAATAGATTTGTCATTAATGAATACATACCTGTTTGGATTTTTGCTTTTATATCCAAGTTGAGACTAAACTTGATATAACAATAGGAGTGTTAGTCTCACAAGTGCATTTGTTATTAATAACTTAATCACTTGCATGCCTTCATAGTTTTCACCTTTATATCCAAATAAGACTACACAATATGTATATCAATAAAAGTGTTAGTCTCCCAATTAGATTTATCATTAATCACCAAAACACCATTACCACATAATGGCGGGTCTAGATCTTTCAGCAACAAAATATTTCTAGCCTTAGCATTAGCTTCAACATCAGCAGTGTTATTGGTAGTTATAACAATAGGCACACTATATGGACTTTCAACCTTTTGCCAAATAACATTACCTTTTTCTTGTAGAAAAACCTCCATGCGTGTCTTCCCGTAGATATAGTCTGATCCATCGAAATATGGTGGCTTACCTGAAAACCGATCTCGATCTGATGCCATTGCAACCAAGCTCTGATACCACTTGTAGGATCGTAATGGCAATCAGAACTCCTGCTTGAGCGCTAGAGCTCCTGGATTCCTCTCGGGTGATTCTTTGAAGAACCTCACAGCAAGGGCTTCCTCAGACGCACAGCAAGAACAACAAATCAAGAGACAAAGTTGAACGAATCTGAACTTAATTAATCAAACTTGATTTGTGTCTACAAAGCGCTCATCAAGCACCCCTCAAAGCCTCCAATCGAAAGACCTCTCAAATTTCGCTAAATCTACGTAACACAAAAGCTACGAGTTCTCAGCTCATCTAAAAACTCACGCAAGTCCCCCAAAAAGCTCACGGGTTAGCTCCTAACCCGCCTCTATTTATATCCTAGGGTCCTCTCCGTGTTTCACACAACATGCACATGGATTCTATCTCTAAACACGTTTAGATATAGACATCCTTCCATATCTCTAAAACCTTCCATAACATCCATGCCATATGCCTCCAGGAATCCATCCTGTAGCCTCCAGCGTGCACACCTTTGATCTCCATGTGCTCCAATGCATCCAAACAACCTCATGACATCCACGACTTCCAAGACCTCGAGATCTCCCCATCCTAGTCCGAGTCAACTCCACACCGATTATGATTTTACTTCCACGCTCAACCTACACATGCAAAGACCAAAGAAACCAAATCCATGGCACAAGTTCTCCAACTTGACCATCCATTATCTCACACACATGCATAAACACTATCATGCATCATGTAACACACTAAAGTTTATGAATTTAACTTAACCTAAGCCAAAATCCCAAAATGACAAATTGACAGAGTACAATCGGAACTACCGCCGCAATAGCCCTGGTACTACCTCACCAGCGGTCGTACCGCTCAAAGCACTGTGGAACTACCGCTCCTTGGAAAATCATAAAATCTTCCGATAACAAGCTCTCTGGAAAATCCATACCGCAAACTTTGCGGTCATACCTTTGTGAGGTACTACCGCCATTAAACCTACGGTATTACCGACCTGTGGTCATACCGTTCCTCAGCAACGGTACTACCGCTTTTCACTTAACTGTGCTTGTCAGAAAAATCTCTCTGAGGAAAACCAAGCACGGTACTACCGCCGTTAACACAACGGTACTACCGTAACAACACGGTACTACCGCCTTCACAAGCGTCCGGTAGTTCCGCAGATATAAAGCCGGTACTACCGCTCTTAAGAAATTCAAAAACCAAAACACAAGACTTCGGGAAATTTCATACCACCAACAATTGTGCGGTTGTTCCTCTCAGCAGTAGTTCCACGGACACAGAGCCGGTATTGCCGCAAAACCTGACAAATGCTGATTTTCGACAGAACTCAACAGAACTCAAAAGAGGATCAGCAACTAAGATCACAAGCATGTTCCAGAGACAATGTAATCATCATTTAAACACCAGAACTAAGTCTTCCTTATTGTCAATGTGTTCATCATCAAATATCATGGGCAAAAACCTCTTGGTCTTACAAAGTTAGAAACTGAAAACTTGTGAAGCAAATAATAAGTATGGACCGTTCAATACATACCACACGATGGAATGTAGAGTCCGACTGGGTAGGGTATGTGTTGGATGTCATGGCCTCATGTCGTGGTGGGTCGTCCATGACCCTGACGCAGCGAACCCTCGTTCGACTGCAGTACCACTCGATGTACTCCTCATATGTCCCGGGGTTGTTGGGAGCATCCTCCTGGATGACGTCCTCCAAGGCACAGAGCCAGCCCTGAACCCAAGGGAACATCCTGTCCGCCCAGAAAGTCATAGCAGGTACTCCCTTCCTAGTGTACCTGTAGAAGGCAAAACGATTGTTTCGTAGATACGTAAGGCAAATTTTACGATAGAAGTAAAACGTGAACTTACGCATGGACATTCGGCGCCACCGGTTGCCCCTAGGGAACTGGGACCTCCTGTCGCAGACCGAACTAGTGCATCACCCGATGCACGTGGTACTCCTCCACGAAGACATCGTGCACCAAGCTCCTCCACGTGTACCAGTAAGCGTGGTCTCGCGTGCACAGGCTCGACATATCTCAGGGTACGTGCGTGTACACCCTACTGGGAGTGTATGGTGTCTGGATGATGCGGTCATCTGTCAACTAATCGAATATCACAACGTAGTCTGGGTAGGACAATTACATAGTGATTGGAGTGAAGGTGACCTGTGGAATAGAACAACAAAAACTTCACACAAGAAATTGAATTACATTACAAAAAAGAAAAAATATTCAGAAAACTTACCCGTCGGTGACACCACATCATACCCATGGTTGGCCGGTCCATGTCATCATCAGCGTACATGGCGACAGTTTAGGCTCCCACGTCCAGATGTGGTCGTTTGATCTAGAAACGCTTGAAGGACCACAACGGAAGAAGCAGTAGGCATCTGGAGAGGATGGAGTTGTCCTGAACCTAGTAGGACCCTAGGAACATCAAGCACTCGAACAGCTATAGCAAGTAGGCCTTGAAGTGCCTCCTCATTGTCTACTTGGGTGTGTCCTCTGCCATACATTCCGGCTGCAAGAAGACATATACACATCACTAAGTTGAACAAAGAAATTGAAGCGAAAGAACAAGAATTACAAAAACTTACGTAGAACTGGTAGATCCACTTCAACGACACCCTGTGAGTGCTGCTGAACTCCATGTAGCTGGTGTTGGGCGGCAACACCCCCTGGAACCTCGCGAGGAACTACATGCACCATGTGGCTGGGACGTCGTCTTGGCGCTGAGGAAGCCCGCCGAGGCAATCCGGTCAGGAAGGTCACATCCTGAAGCGTTGACATCATCTCCCCGCACGGGAGGTAGAACGTGTGCATCTCTAGCCTCCACCGGTCAACCAGTGCCGTCAGGAGGCACCAGTCGTACAGAAAGCGCCTCGATGTATGACCACCACCACCCGAGTATTCCTGGATGTTCTCCCACGTCGCCTCCACCATCCTCGTTAGTGGAAGGAGGCTTGCCACTCTCAACCTGCGTCGAAAGGATTAAGAACAAACATGAGTCCACCCAAAGTAACCAGACAGCAATTGAGTACACGAATGTCACAACTACGCGTACCTCAAAGCCCAACATGGGTCCACCCTGCATGGCCTCATGGGCATGTGCAGCCGCAACGCGTCAAGCTCAATCACCGCCTCACTTTCCTGGGGGATGATGGTACAGAGGTGGCTACGGTGATGGGTGTTAATGGCCAGGTCAAGTAACTCGTACGACCACTGCGCAACATCTCTTGGGTCTGTTTTACCAATGTAAATATTACGAAACATATACAAAAAGTAATAAGAAGCAACATTAACAGAATATTTACCATGCATAAAATGGAAACCAAAATTAAGTTGAGATTATTTTGATTATGCTCTACATACCCTATTTATCTACTATGCAATTTTTACAGATTTTTTATATGAATCTTGCTACTTTCCTTGTTTGGAAAGTGTCTACGGCATTTACAAAATATTTACCGTGTACAAATGGAAACAAAAATTAGGTCCACAAGATTTTAGTTCAGCTCTACATACCCTATGTAGCAACTCTCACTACTACAAAAAACGTCATCACGGACGGTTCTAAACCATCATCACGATTTGGTTTTATGAACCGTCAGATTTATGCGCCTGTGATAACAAAGCGTTCATCACAGACGAAGAAACCGCTCAGAAAATAGCTATCACGACGGTTCTTGATCGAGAACCGCTCGTGATAATACTATCACGAGCGGTTCTTGTTCGTAACCGCTGCGCGATAGTCCATTTTCGCTGCATTTGCTTTTAACAAGAGAGTAAGTAAAATTTAAAGCCATGGTAAAATCGTGAGAGTAAGTAAAATTTAAAGCCATGGTAAATCCAAATCACAAGCGGTTGCTAAATCAACCGCTCGTGATAATTACCTCATCACGAGCGGTTGGTATCACGAATCGCTCGTGAAGTATCACGACGGTTCGTCATACCAACCGTGCGTGATGAGGTAGTTATCGCGCATTTCGCGATATCATGAACCGTCTGTGATACTTCATAGACGGTTCATGATATGAACCGTCTGTGATAATGATGTATCATAGACGGTTTCAAAAGGAACCGTCTGTGATATAACAACACAGAACCGTCTATTATGACCTGTTTTGTAGTAGTGTCTGGGGTTTTTTTTTACAATTTTAGAGGTGTCTTGCTCTTTTTCTAGTTTAAAAAGTATTTTCGTTATTAACAGATTATTTACCGTGTACATATGGAAACCAAAATTAAGTTGGGATTATTTTGATTAAGCTCAACATACCATATTTAGCTACTCTGCAATTTTTACAGATTTTTAATATGTATCTTTCTATTTTCCTTGTTTAAAAAGTGTCTTCAGCATTTATGAAATATTTACCGTGTATAAATGGAAACAAAAATTAAGTTCAAAATATTTTAATTTAGCTCTACATCCCCTATGTACCTACTCTGGCTTTTTTTAGAGAACTTTTAGAGGTGTCTTGCTATTTTTCTAATTTAAAAAATATTTTTGGCATTAACAAAATATTTACCGTGTAAAAATAAAAACCTACAAAGTTTTCTTAGTATTTCTGTGGATTTATTCTAAATCGTTCAAGTACTACAATATAAATAATATCTATACGATGAACTAAACTATACATAGCTAAAATGATGTACTACATTAAACAACAATATAGCTAAAATTATCTAATCCATTGAATTCTATGTCACTATTTTTATTTGCTAACCTACAAGGTTTTGAAATTATGTACAAAGTTGCAAGAACATTTACTTGCAAAATGGACGACTAGATTTGCTACTTCGTCTCTCTCCTCCGCTAGGAACCGGTAGAGCTTCGCTACGTCTCTTCTCCCCTCTCCTCCTCTCTCTTCTCCCTCTCTTCTATTTTTTCTGGAATTAAAATAACTTTTCACTGAATTTTGGGGATATATATAGCCAATTCTTGTCGCCAGTTGAACTAGCAAAAGGAACCTGTGGGTTTCTATCGCCATTTCAACTTGTGATTTGCACACACTTCAATGCAAATCGCTAGTTGAAATGACGACTGGCAATAAATAGGTTCCTGTCACCATTTTAAATAGTAACATGAGGCAACATGCGCCTATTTTTGTAAAAAAAAAAAATGATTATTTTTTTGTAATTATCTTTTAAATTAATATTATTTTAAAAAAAAATCGGTTCTTTATGCATGGGTAATTGGGTAGAGACTAGAGATGTAAAACCCATAACCGAATCCTCTGTGAAAGCACTGTGCTATTCCTTGGATCAATAGATAGCACTCATAGACACATCACTGAATAATTTCATATAAGTCGTAAGACCAAACCAAACTTTAATATACAAACATCAGAATTTACATAGACCGCATCGAGTCGATTTTTACAAAAAAAGGGCCGAACAAGCCAAATTGATTACATTACAGAAATAGCGGAAAACTACAGCGGAAGCAAGAAGGGGTAGGGCTTATCTCTCCACAGGCAAGCGACTGGGAAAACCTGTGTACGTCTGATATTAACCAAAGACTTGAAAAATATTGGATGCACGCAAGCATCGACTGGCCAACTAGACTGTGGCGAGACTAAGTCTATGACCACTAGAGGCTACGACCACTGGGGACTACGACCACTAGAGACTACGGCCACTGGGGACTACGACTGGTCTTCACCATCTCCTTGTCGATCGACTCCTTGGTCCTCGTAGAAAGCATAATCCCCAAGATCCGCAGGGTCTAAAGGGTTGGGGATAAGAGTGAGGATGAGCACAACTTCCGTGCTCGCGAACCAACACACAGAATACAGTAGTATACATGCATGGCTTAACAAGGGAGGTTCGGGTTCTTTTATTTGCTAAAGCAATGCTTTCTAATATCATAAATAGAAATTCCTATCACTTAGCATTTTAACCAAAATTTTATTTTATTAAAGAGAGTAATTGTGCAATAATAAATAGCAGCAGAGGCTACCTTCACCTATGCTTAGTCGGAATGTGGCTACGAC
This sequence comes from Ampelocalamus luodianensis, assembly GCA_036346255.1. Classification (NCBI taxonomy): domain Eukaryota; kingdom Viridiplantae; phylum Streptophyta; class Magnoliopsida; order Poales; family Poaceae; genus Ampelocalamus; species Ampelocalamus luodianensis. The sequence continues at coordinate 36,396,987 of CM070638.1, read as the reverse complement.
CATTATTAACAACACTGGGTACGACCACCCAGGAACAACATCAGGTACGACCACTCAGGAGTAACACCAGGTATGGGTTACATCAGCCCAACCAGTTTTCATCCCATACACAAAGGTTTTGAAATAGAACTAACTCTAGTAAGGTTTCCATGTCTGCCTTTGACCGTAGGAGCGGCTATTCGAACAGTTTACACTCTGCAGAGGTTGTACACTTTACCCACAAGAGATAATCGTCTTAACATATACGCATGTTTTCAAAGACATGCAAATCAATTGGAGATTACCAGAAGGCCTTTGCAGTGCTTCCCCCAGTATTGGTTACACCCATTAAGGTTTCGCCTGAGAAGGATTTCACTCAAAAGTCAGCGTCAGCCTTCACCCAGACCCCCTCTTATGCCATACGACTTACGTCCTCAAAGGCCCGTAAGTCGTACACCCCGAACCCGTAGCCACTAAGGCTCACGGTGTCGTGGGTTATCTATCTGGTGCAACCCGTACTAAAGAATACAAATTATTTAGCCAGGTCGACACTTTGCAGACTTGTAGTTGCACATGTTTTACAAGGGATGTCATCACTGGATTAAGTCCTTAGGGTCATCTGGGCTGTTCAAACCACATACCAACCATTCTCGTGCTACATCAGTACCCACCATCATACCATCCGCCCAGATATGATGTTATAAGTTGGGGTTTTGAGGAGGAAAACCCATTTATCTCAAAATACCTCACTGTACTCCTACGACTGCCCCAAAATAATTTCATGATTTTAAGGGATGATGATCAGGACACTTGGTGCCCTAGTACTTAGGCAAGACTAGCATGTCACTCAAGTACAACCTATAGCTAGTAAGGGTGACATAGAGTAATGGATTCAAATGTCAAAGGATGGTATAATACATAATTAATCATCAAATGGGTATTTAACTACCTTAATAGTTAACATACATTTGCTTAAAGAATTAAAGTATGTAGTTTTGGTAATTTAAATTAATATAATTTGTGAAAAACGTAGGCATAATATGATCAAAGTGTTGACTCGCCTTGATAAAAGGCAGGAGGGTCTTGGAGGTTTTATGCTTGGTCGAAGTGGAGATCTCTTGCTTCTTCGAATTCTACTCGCACGAGCGTACCGGAAAGAGGAACAAACAAGCAGAGAGAACAAGTAAATACACAAGAAATACTAAATGAACTCCAAATCAAATAAGACCAGAGCTAACAGCAAGATATTGAATTTATACAAATTTAGAAACAAGAAACAACATAATCGGAGTTATAACGGAGGAGAACGGAGTCTTCAAAGCTTGGTTTTCCGAGTACTGATCATCCGACTTATGAGGTCGGAGGGAGGTTCGACTACACCACGTGGTCAAAAGGGGTTCGACAACACGAGTGGTCGATGGAAAGAAGGATACGACTACTCAACATGGTCGTAGGAAAGATTTAAGAGGGATAAGACTACTCAACGTGATCGTAGGAAAGATTCAAGAGGGACACGACTACTCAACGTGGTCGTAGACAAAGAATGACTCGACTGCTCGACACGGTCGAAAGAACAAAATGACTCGACTACTTGACACAGTCAAAAGAACAAAACGACTCGATTGCTCAACGTGGTTGAAAGAACAAAAAGACTCGACTGCTCAACGCGGTCAAAAGAACAAAACAATTCAACTGCTCGACGCGGTCGAAAGAACAAAAATACTTTACTGCTCGACGTAGTCGAAAGAACAAACAGAAAAATAGGTCACGAGAAGTTAGCCAAAAGAATAAGAGAAAGCAAGGTAAGAGGAACTCACCAGGATCGAGAGAGAGGGGCCGGAGGGGGTCAACGGATGGCGAACGGTGGCAAGGAAGCTCACAGCCGAGGGCAAAGGAGGCCGGCGGTGAAAAGGGCCAGCGGGAGTGGAGGAGAAGCAGAACAACGGCGACTCCTGTGAAACAAAACTGAACCAGAGTAAGGAGATTGCTTCAAGGAACTCTGGGTTACCAAAAGGGTGCGAGTAGAAGAGGGGCTGCACTGGTGCGGTGAGGACCGAGGGAAGGTGCGCGGAGGCTCGTACTTGGAGCTGCAAAAGGGCTCCTGAGTGCTCCATTTATAGAGGAAGGAAGGGGGGTCCGGATGACAAGATGGAGCAGCGGGATTTGCGGCGACACGGCGAGGATGATGGCACTTAATGCGCACGTCGCTGCAGCATGGCGGATACAATGGCATTTAATGCGCACATTGTGGAGGAGACGACACCCTTTAAATGCACTGATGGCACAACAGAGACAACGACATTTAATGTGCACATCTCAGCGGAGAAGAGAGAGGGAAAAAGGTGACCGACGATGAAAAGGTGGCCGAAACCAAAAAGATGGGTTTAAACCAGGAGGTTGGTCGAACCAAAAAGATGATCGTCAACAAGAAGATGGTCGAAAGAAGCTTTCGACCACCTGATCGACAGGAAAGAAAAGGGGTAGGGGAAAGAGAGGGGCCAGAGGAGGATGAGCCCATCAGAGAGGATTTGAATTGAAACCGAATCTTAGGCTGAAACTCGAACCCAAATTTTGGAATGAGGCAGAAACTAAGGAATTTTGCAAATACACAATAATTTGAAATAGGTTTTGAAAACCAAAAAGGCAAACGGAAATATACCAAACGGCAACTGAAAACGGGATGTTACAAGAAAGTAGTAAATAACACATATATGTGCATGTTTTAGTTAGTACACAATTGTTGATCACACGGTGCATGATAAGCTGCGGTACATGTAAGTAATTGTAGAGATGGGTACATGTAATTTGTGAGTATTTCGCCGATTTTGCACGTTGTAGCTCACAAATTTGAGCCAATTTTAATACGCGTGTGTTGGCGCCCAGTATTAAACAATACTCATAGGGGCTAGAGTCAAATATAAGGAGAGGGGGGAGACAAATGCTGGCTTCTCTTGAATCTGTGATTTGCGTAGGAAAGTTGTGGTGGTTAGCTCCTATTAAGTTTGCTGAAAAATACAATCTGTTTATGTTGCAAGGATGCAAAAGCATGATGTTTTGATCTTTTGATTTCAATAAATGAAGCCGCTCCTTTAAAAAAAAATGAAGCCAGAGCTTTTCCCCTCCTTGCTCGAGAAAAGATGGAAAAACTTATCTCCCTTTTTTTTTTGTGCCGGGGGGATTTCAGTTGGAACCGTACGATTAGGATAGGGATTGGGTAACGGTTCAAATATTATACCGGTCCGGTAGGGTTGGTTTGGCTGAAAATTGAAAAATTTTGATGAATTTCAACCGAAATTTTCAAATCAAATATTGAATTTTTTTGCGAAGTTAAAACAAAAAATACAGAAAATAGTGCAAAGCCAAGGTTCAAACCCACAACCCCTCTCTCCAAGGCTAAGGGTGCTTCCACCCGGGCACACGCACTCATATGCTTGTATATGGTTACAAAATTCCTTTATATTTGACAAAAATCTAGCAAATCTGAAATTTTTTGGTCAGTTGGAAATTTTACCAGGGTCTGGTAGAACTGATTTTCACCGGCCAAAAATTTTTATTCCTAAGAAAAATATGGGCCCTGTAGATATTTTCAAGTTTGTGGAACAACTAGATTATTTCCCTGTGCAATTGTTGCATATACTATTGCAAGTATGTTGCGTACGCAAAAGGAACTATTATAAATTGAGGTTGTTGAAGTTCTACCTGCATTCTATAAAGACTCGAGAAAGATCTCATGGATTGCAAAAACTTACAGTAAGGCACATTACTTTTTAATAATAGTTGGACGTGGTTGGCAGCCGGGTCTTGGTTGGGTCAAGTTAGTAGAAAAAACATCCTACATTCGTGGTAACCAAACTACTGAATGCATAACGTTTTCCTTCTGCTAATGAACTACCCCTCCATTCTTTTTTATTTGCTGTTTTAGAGTCCGTGCAATGGACCATGTTATATGTTGATCACAAATATGTGTAAAAATATTCAGATTTGTCACTAAACCTATAAATTGTTGGTAAAAAATTACAAAGTTTGAATCTTAAAACACGTGCGTGTCTTGTAGAAACAACAGAGGGAGTATATAGTATACTATTTTTATATGTTTAATTATCATTGGCTATTATCTGTACTCACAATAAATGTTATAGTGCACCCCAGGTTTGATTGCCAATTCGTTTGCAAGTAATGGTTCAGGGCGCGGGCAGCTATGCATTAATTGTGTTGATGCCTCTACTCTCGTTGGTTCATGTATCTAGCTCGGTTTTTTTTTTTTTGTCATTTATATAATTGCTTGTTTGGACATGACATCAACTTCATATTTGATGTTTGGGCTTTCACCATCTGTAATGTACGATGCGAACTGCATGCAACGTGTAACTTATAAATTGTGATATTTCAAGTCCTCTTTGCACATTTGTAGTTAGAGCAAGTCCATGCAGTGAATGTTCACCTCCTAACAGCTTGGTGTATTTATTATGTTAGTTTGTAGTTATTCCGTAAGGACCTCTTTGGATAGTAGAGATTTCGATCCAAATTCTTAAGATTTGGTTTAAATTTAAATAAAATTTCTAAAATTCTCCAAGCACCAGCTAATCGATTTAGGTTTTGTGGTTAACACTTAGCAGGTCATCGCCGACGACATTGTTGAAGATCAAGTTAGGTTTACATATGACATCACTAGAGACGTCAGCAATTGAGTCATCTTTTAGGTGTGGTGAGAAACGGTGGCTGGCAAGGCATTGGTGGCGCCGCTAGAGCCACAGTGAGCATCCTCATGGGCGAGGCCCAGGTGGATGCATAGGAGGCAGGAAAGAACTAGTGAAGGAGGTGGTGGGCCTGACTTTGAGAAAAAGAAGGTGGTGGTCCCACTATCCAGTTCTACAAAGTCCCCCTTGATTTATTAAAGAAAAAAAAAACAATTTACAACCCTAAACTCTAGCCTCAGTTCAATTTTCAACCCTGAAACCGTTCAAATCATAATCTCAAACTATCTAAACCATTTACTTGGAAACCCACCCACCCACCCACCCACCCACTCAAATGAGTGATTTTGTCTAATGTGGCACCGACGTGTCAATGGTTTTTGGTACGTAAGCTCGTTTTCCATAATATGGCAACCACTCAAGAAATTTAGAAAACAAAATGAAAAATAATATTTATGGGACCTAGATGTCATCCTCTCATCTCATTTCTTCTTCGTCCCCTTCTCACCCATCTCTCTCTCTTTCTTCCCTCTCTCATCTCTCCCTCTCTTTCCCCTCTTCTCCAAGTCCAGCATTGGCAAGGGCTGGGCTAGACCTCGCCGGCCTAGCATATATCTCTCCACCAGCTACCCTCTCCTCCTCCCCCTCTCCATCTCTACCTAGGTCATATGAGCTCACCAACTGCACCTCTCTCGGTACCTCTCCTCCCCTCACTACTACAAAACAGGCTATACTGAATACCTCATCACGCGGTTCCTTTGGAACTGCTCGTATTTATTACTATCACGACGGTTTGGGCAACCGCGTGATACGTAACTATCACAAAAGGTTTGTAAATAGAATCGTTTGTGATAATTTACAGACGGTTCTTAAGAAGAACCATCTGTGATAATCGCAGACATCACAGACAGTTATTGTTAAGAACCATCTATGAATTATCACAGACGGTTCTATTTACAAACCATCTGTGATGTCTCCAAATATCATAGATGGTTTGTATTAAAAACCGTCTGTGATAAGTATGCCTAACTCTCTAATTTTACCATAACTTGAAATACCAATCCTCTGTCATGCCCCTCTTGTGGCAGCCAATCCTCTGCCACGCCCCTACTGTGGCACCCAATCCTCTACCACGATAGGGTTTGGCAAGGCGATGCCTTGCAGCAACAGGGCTTGGCAGGGGCGCGGCAGAGGATGGGGTGCCACGGTAGAGGCACGGTAGAGGATTGGCTGCCACAGCAGAGGCGTGGCAGAGGATAGGGTGCCACGGCACGGGCGCGATAGAGGATGGGGTGCCACGGCAGGGGCCATGGTAAAATCAGAGAGTAAGAAAAATTTCAAGCCATCTGTGATTCACAACGTGGGAGTTCGAAATTTTTTGAATACGTGCACAGGAGGCAAAATATTTCGGCGCTGTCCTTATATATTATAATCGAGTTGAGGCGGGACGCGCTAGGGTGAGGCTCCCGCGTGCTGCTGCGGCTGCTCAGCTCGACGGAGGTGGAGCTCGTCATGAGAAGCGAAGCGGTGCGCACATGAACCACCACGACCGGAGCTCGTCCTGGCTTCTATTGGTTTGATGTTTCATTTCTACCCCTGTTTCATTTGTTCATTTCTACCTCGGATGGGTTATCATCTACAGAGTTCTCTTTCCCGCAACTGACTTTGAATGGACAGGGTGTTGATGAGCCTGATCCACAAGACACCTTGCTAAGGTCAATTATTCTCACTCGGAGAGGCGTGGTAGCCTGCTATTACTGCATTACTTAGTCTTTCTATAGCTTTGTGGTTTTTAACTTTTATCCATCTCAGTGACCTTATCCTAATTTTTGCGTTAGTGTTCCCTTCGATGTATGGGAGTGATGTCTTTTTCATGTATTTTCAAGAGTCTCTGAAGATGGAAAGCTCACATATACATTTAGTATCTTGTTCAGTCTAAGACACCTTATATTTTATCTTCTAGGTTCAAGTTCTATATTAGGAACTGTGATGGTACCAACTATGAAACATTCAAAATCTTTTTTTTTTGCAATAGAAAAAAGAACCGTATGTGATAGTTACTATCACAGACAGTTCTTGTTTAGAACCGTCTGTGATAGCTTTTTTCACAGACAGTTTAAAAATCATCTGTGATGACCGTCTGTTATCACAGACACATAAATCCAGACAGTTCAAACCGTCTGTGATGACGGTTTAGAACCGTCTGTGATGACCCTTTGTGTAGTAGTACCTCATCGTATGTACAACAAGCCACCACCATGTCGTCGAAGAAAATAACATAACATAGAGAGGGAGAGATGGCCAAAACGTGGTGCTCAATGAGGTGCATGTGCAGGTGCATCTAGGGCGCGAGGAGGACGCCCATGATAATTCTTGGTATCTGGACACCGGTGTCGGGACCCAGAATTACGATTCTGGAACCCTCTGTGTATACTGCACTAGTCCAGGATCACGCTAGTGCACACAGGGTTAACACAGGTAAATATCGATCCACACAAGCGATAAATAAAGTAAACGATTAGTTTGAATAACAACTAAGGGTTTTGACCTTATGGTCGAGTTTACACTTATTAAGCCACGCAGGCTAACAGAAATAAAGCAAAGAATGAACGGAAAACTCCACGTAGATCCCACCAATTCACCACAGAAACCGATCGGGATCCGGACTTAACGAACGATCGCCCTTCAACGAACTCCTCCTCAAAAGCAAAGCGAGACTCCTCCTCTTCAGAGGTTTGGGCGCAAGTTTTACAACAAGCGTGAGTACACAACCGCACTCGCAAATCATACCACGTAATGCAATGTATAGATGCGGGCTTATTCCAAAGAAAAGGCTTCCGTGGTTCTTTTGCATAAAAGCAACATTTGCAATTGAATACGAATAATAGATTGAAAGCATAATTCAAAACAATTAAACAATATTAATTTAACAGTTTGTTTCCACAAAGACACACAAACAGATTATTTCACGTAGCCATATGATTATGGTCACACAGCTCCCATCCCAATATTTTATGAAAACTACCCTCGTGTGAAATCCCGAGCATGTCCATGATCATGACGCGCTATTCGAATAGATTGTTTTAACACTCTGCAGAGGTTGTACACTTTACCCACAAGATACAACTAGTGTAGCAAGCACCAATCGTAACAAAACAGTTCGGAAACTTCATCTCAAACATTGACATTCTCAAGTGTGCTTACAAACCGCTATACCACCACATAGAATTGGTATAACACACACCGCCGACAGGGAAGACGAATCGTCCCGCGATGCAACCACCAAGTAGTCACACCTCCACCTGTCACACACCTAACCTATCCACCAACATCAATGCCGAGAATCCATAACTTACTAAGTTAGGCCCGTCCCATACCGGGCATGTGGTCGTGCAAGAAGGCTCGATTCAATGGCGCACAAAGTTAAGTCCTTAATTGACCAAGGCAAGACTTCCATTTTCTAACTAAGTCACAAAGACCATCATTCCCATCACATAGACCACCATGTCACACGCCTCCACCACTTGCCTCGCCTAAATCCTTTACCACCCAGGCTGGTTTTAGTGCAACACATGCCATCACGAAGTAATAACACATAGCACACGCTTTACACTAAGTTCCATAGTCACTTAGTCATAGTTCATATTTGCAACTTTCATGAGATGTGAGACTCAGAGCATGGCTAAGCAATTGTACTCAAGCATCTAACCAACCCACGTTGGTGCTATAATATTACCAACTAATAACCAATCTAGAGAGGAATTATCCCAAAGATTTTGCAACTAATTTTTGGGATAATTAGCCCTAAATGGACACCTCATCAAGCTCTAGACTTTTCCCAATTATCCTGTAGCTCAACTCCCACATATATAAACCCTAGTTTTTGAGTGCATGCCATTGTTGACCATCAAGCTCATTTTCTTCCTTCTTGGCAAAGTGGAGTTCTTGCTCCTATCCTTTGCTTATCCATCCTTAAGCCTTTGGTTTTACTTACAATAAAGATTGGTTATCTTTTGTAGGTCAAATCGAGTTTGTTTCTGTCCATCATCATCGGTTTGAGTTTTGGTATCTTTCCTATCTTGGTAAGCCAAAATCCCTAGTTTTGATATCTTGAGCATCCTAGGAACCTTAGAAGTGCTAGCATCACTCTTTAAGCATCGGTAGCTTCAAGCTGTCCTTAAAGCGAAAGGTTGATATTATACCTTTTAGGTCTTTCATGTCATTTTCAAGACCTAGGGTTCTTCCCTGTCAACTTATCATCTTATTTAGGTTTTGACTAAACCCTAGCGAGCATGACAAGTTGATCTTTCCATTCTTGTCATCATCTATTTTGACTCTAGCTAAAATATGTCTCGTTCTTTTGTCGGCTCAGCCGACAAAATAGCTTTACTTTAGCTTTTGTAATCTAACTAATTAGGGTTAGACTAAGGTTGGTTTGGGATATTAATTACCCCAAAAGATCATGCTAAGGTTCATTTATGAACTTTGCATGATCTATACTTCTTTTCCTAAACTTTGCAATCTGTCTGCTTTGACTCTTTTCAAATCTAAAAGCGGGACTTTGCAATAACTTCTAGCTTCGTCTTTTGAAAGCAGTGAGTTCTAATATGGGTAATTATCACTAATATGGGTAGTTATGGCTTAAGTATGCTATTAATCATACATTTCTTTATTGATCATGCATTTTCTGTTGATCTATACTAGTTCTTAGTTTTGGTGTTTATTGGAGTTTATTATCTTTTATAGAATCTGGTTCTTACGAGGCTTTTGACAATATTTCGAACAACTTTGAACCTCGCAATGAAGTGTATTACTACCAAGGCAAGCATCATCTTTGCACCATATTGAACCCAGATTTTGTACAATAGCTTTTACAAATTCGGTGATATCTGTGCATGCTATTTTCTGAAAATACAAAATGTGACTTGTAATAGCTAGCTATAACTTGACATAGTGGATTACCTTAATTATGACCATACACTCAACTCTAGTGTAGTATTGTATACTATATGGTCTATTTTGATTTGGCTTAGACATGCGATCTAGAGATTTTAGAGTTTGACAAGCATATCTTGTCAAACATGGGAATCTAAACCGAATCATTGTCATTTTAAACTCTTTGTCAGTTTCTTTAAATCGGTCTTGTATTTGAAATTCAAATTGATCCGGACAAGAGGAAGCTAGTGATGGTGCTTTTGTGCACGAGATTGGGTTTTGTGGTGGACTTGTCAGGGTTAATTAAGGACCGAACTCGACTATTCGGTTCAAGTCCCCACGTACTTCCACATGCGGTGTATGGGCGCTGTTTGGTTAAGTAAAATGTTAGGACTATTGGGTTGGAAACAGAGAGTAAGAATATGTGTATTGACCTTGTATGGCATAGATGCTTTGGTCTTATATTGCGTTGTATGCCATGTGAGCTTGTATGTCGATGTCGGATGTTCTTAGAAGGGTGAGGGCGTATATGTGCTCCGTAGCATATACGATACCTTAATGGTGCGATTGCATTCTAATATGGGTAGTGAGCCAGTTCGCATTTAATTGTTTGGATCGGCATTCTTGGCGCAACATGTGTGCCCGGTTAAATAGATGCTATCGATCGTTGTTTAAGCGGGATCGGCTCACACATGGGGTCCAACTCAATAGTGTTAGCTTGTTGAAAAATACCAAATCTTAGTTTCCCGGTCGGCATACCAAAGGAAGTATGTCATCATTCGGAGGCATCCAAAGCACAGCGAACTAGCTAAGTCATGTGGGTAAAGATGTACACCTGCAGGTATAAAGCATTCGAATAGCCGTGTCCACGGTCATGGACGATAACTTGAACGATATCACTGTATAGAAATTTTGATTTCCAAAATGTGGTTTCGGTTTATTTTCGGTTTGCATGAGAATTCATGCATTGTCTGTTACAATTATGTCATTTACTTACTGTTCTAGTTAAACTTTGATTTACTAAATTGCTTTATCAAAATTTAGCTTTTGTAGGTTAAGATGTATCGCTTTGTGCAAATCTGAACCTTTAAACCTTCTGTTGAAACCTTATGCATATATAAATTCTACTCCTTTGCGTAGGCTCTAATCAACATTTTTTTATTAGTTTGTGTAAGACTTCTTGAGTACATACATACTCAAGGTACTCTCACCTATTGTTGCGGTGAGGATGGTTATCTTCTGAAGTACAGTTAGCGCCGATCGGGTGGCGCTAACGAGTAAAGCTACTTCTTACCTCCACGCAATTGCTGCGGGTGGATGAGGCCATTGGTGGACACTAAGTTTTGTTTTGCTTCATTTGTTAGACTTTTAAAGTGACCAAGTCACTTCCTATTGTAGTACTAAACCGAATGATGTAAACTTATGTTTAATTATGTCAAGATATGACTTGTATGTGTATGATGCAATGTTGTTGAAGGATATATATACAATGGTCGTTGATCACAGGAACCATTGTGGTACATATATATCCGAATCCTGTTTATTGAAATTGTTACTTGTTAAATTCATACCTTTAGCATGATCTTTAATTAAGGCGTGCTGTTCCTTAATTAAGAATTGTGTTCTTGTATGAATTTAATTAAGTACATTACAATAAACAGGGTCCTCACACCATCCGTGATTCACAGCGTGGAGTTCAAATTTTTGAATACGTGCACAGAGGCAAAATATTTCGTGCATGTCCTTATATATTATAATCGAGTTGAGGCGGACGCGCTAGGGAGAGCTCCCGCGTCTTCTTTGCATTTGCTTTCACCGACGGAGGTGGAGCTCGTCATGAGAAGCGAGCGGGGGTGCGCTGCGAACCAGCTACGACCGGAGCTCGTCCTGACTTCTATTGGTTTGATGTTTCATTTCTACCCCTGTTTCATTTGTTCATTTCTACCTCGGATGGGTTATCATCTACAGAGTTCTCTTTCCCGCAACTGACTTTGAATGGACAGGGTGTTGATGAGCCTGATCCACAAGACACCTTGCTAAGGTCAATTATTCTGTCACTCAGAGGGCAGTGGTAGCCTGCTATTACCTGCATTACTTAGTCTTTCTATAGCTTTCGTGGTTTTTAACTTTTTATCCATCTGTTGTGTGACCTTATCCTAATTTTTGCGTTAGTGTTCCCTTCTGATGTATGGGAGTGATGTCTTTTTCATGTATTTTCAAGAGTCTCTGAAGATGGAAAGCTCACATATACATTTAGTATCTTGTTCAGTCTAAGACACCTTATATTTTATCTTCTAGGTTCAAGTTCTATATTAGGAACTGTGATGGTACCAACTATGAAACATTCAAAATCTTTTTTTTTTGCAATAGAAAAAAGAACCGTATGTGATAGTTACTATCACGAGCATGCTTCTTGTTTAGAACTGCTCTGATAGCTTTTTCACGAGCAGTTTGAAAATCATCTGTGATGACCGTCTGTTATCACAGACACATAAATCCAGACAGTTCAAACCGTCTGTGATGACGGTTTAGAACCGTCTGTGATGACCCTTTGTGTAGTAGTACCTCATCGTATGTACAACAAGCCACCACCATGTCGTCGAAGAAAATAACATAACATAGAGAGGGAGAGATGGCCAAAACGTGGTGCTCAATGAGGTGCATGTGCAGGTGCATCTAGGGCGCGAGGAGGGCGCCCATGATAATTCTTGGTATCACGGACACGGTGTCGGGACCCGAGTACGATTCGGAACCCTCTGTATCTTGCACTAGTCCAGATCACGCTGGTGCACACAGGGTTAACACGGTAAATATCGATCCACACAAGCGATAAATAAAGTAAATGATTAGTTTGAATAACAAATAAGGGTTTTGACCTTATGGTCGAGTTTACACTTATTAAGCCACGCAGGGCTAACAGTAAATAAAGCAGCAGCGGAGCGGAAAACTCCAGCGTAGATCCCACCAATTCACCACAGGCAACCGACTGGGATCCAGACCTTAACGAACGATCAGCCTTCAACGAACTCCTCCTCAAAAGCAGGCGTAGACTCCTCCTCTTCTGTAGGTTTGGGCGCAAGTTTTACAACAAGCGTGAGTACACAACCGTACTCGCAAATCATACCACAGAATGCAATGTATAGATGCAGGCTTATTCCAAAGAAAAAGGCTTCCGTGGTTCTTTTGCATAAAAGCAACATTTGCAATTGAATACGAATAATAGATTGAAAGCATAATTCAAAACAATTAAACAATATTAATTTAACAGTTGTTTCCACAAAGACACACAGCTAAACAGATTATTTCACGTAGCCATATGATTATGGTCACACAGCTCCCATCCCAATATTTTATGAAAACTACCCCTCGTGTGAAATCCCAGAGCATGTCCATGACCGCGGACGCGGCTATTCGAATAGATTGTTTTAACACTCTGCAGAGGTTGTACACTTTACCCACAAGATACAACTAGTGTAGCAAGCACCAATCGTAACAAAACAGTTCGGAAACTTCATCTCAAACATTGACATTCTCAGTGTGCTTACAAACCGCTATACCAGCTCACATAGAATTGGTATAACACACATTGGGACGGGAAGGCGAATCGTCCCGCGATGCAACCACCAAGTAGTCACACCTCCACCTATCACACACCTAACCTATCCACCAACATCAATGCCGAGAATCCATAACTTACTAAGTTAGGCCCGTCCCATACGGACATGTGGTCGTGACAATAAGGCTCGAGTTCAATGGCGCACAAAGTTAAGTCCTTAATTGACCAAGGCAAGACTTCCATTTTCTAACTAAGTCACAAAGACCATCATTCCCATCACATAGACCACCATGTCACACGCCTCCACCACTTGCCTCGGTCTAAATCCTTTACCACCGGTTGGTTTTAGTGCAACACATGCCATCACGAAGTAATAACACATAGCACACGCTTTACACGAAGTTCCATAGTCACTTAGTCATAGTTCATATTTGCAACTTTCATGAGATGTGAGACTCGTAGCATGGCTAAGCAATTGTACTCGCATCTAACCAACCCACGTTGGTGCTATAATATTACCAACTAATAACCAATCTAGGGTGACAAGGAATTATGACATACAAGGCCAAGGTGTGATAACAATTTGGATAATAACTATGCCCAAAGCATTTAAATAAATAATTAAAGTAGAATGCAATAATTTAACATAAAGTAATTTGAAAACTGGGTTCAAGATGATCAAAGGTATGACTTGCCTTGGAAAAGGTCTATGTACTGGTCTTGATCTTAGGGTGCTCCTTCTTCCACAAAATTTCCCGACGAATCAACGTCTACTCGCAAACGAAACAAAAACAAACAAAACAAATAAATAACAGAGGCAAAACAAACTCCAAAAATTAAATAAAAATCTCAGATAAATAGAGCTTGAATTTAGACAAATTTAGAAATTTGAATGGGCTCAATCGGAGTTAGGATGCAAAAGTTATGAGCTTTGGAAGTTTGAAATTACATAAAATGCTGAAAATCAGATTTTATGAATTTACCGAATTATTTTCCTAAAGGAAAATCAGATTTAATCTGCAGTGGCGTCGAGGATTTCCGGAAAGAAATAATAAAGAAACCTCGACATGTGGGTCCCACATGTCAGAGGCTAGGCTCACGGTGGACTAGGTCCACCGAGCCTCTGGCTCTGGAACCCGGTGGGTTGCACACGTGTGCACCCACGTGGACGATGACGGGGCGACACCTGGCTGCCACGCGAGCACGGGGCTGACGCTGGCGAGCCACGCGGCCTGACACGTCAGACCGACGGCGACTCGGCTCGGAAACCAACGGCAACGGCGAACGGCGGCTCCTCGCCGGCGGTGAGTGGTACCGACGTGTAGAGGGCGTTATTGCGAACCTACTGGTGCAACGCCGGGTGCTCGGGGTGGACGGTGGCGACCGGCGGCGAGCTCGGAGCGGTGGAGAGGTTCGGCTATTGTCGGATGGAGGCTCCGGTGAGATTCCGGCGACGGTGAAGACTCCTGGAGGTAGCCCTGGCGTCACTGATCCCGACGGTGCACTCGGTGGCGACGCGGCGACACTGGCGGCGGCGCAACCGACGAAGAACAGAACGGCGGCAAAAACCCTAGAACTCCAATTGCGGCGGCGCTAAGGCTCGGAAGGAGGTGAGGGTGGCGGCTCTGGGTTGCGGAGGACCGTGCGAAGCTCGGGTGCTATTTATAGGGGCTGGGGTGCCCGGGATAAGGAATCCCTAAATCGAGTCCGAGAAGAACACGAAAACGATTTCGGAAATCCGGGGATAGGATTTGATTCGAGATACGATTTTAACAGAAACGAGTGCGGGGAGGTTAGGGATAGAATTTGGCATGTTTTCTAGAAGGGCTTTAGATAGAAAGGAGGCGTTGTCGGACGGAGCTTTGAGCTCAGCAATGGCGGGCGACTCGGGCGCTCGCGAGGAAGACGACGACGCGGGGAAGACGACGACCTGACGTGCGGGGCCCACACGTCAGCGGCAGGAGGCGGGCGCGCGTGCGCGGGCGAGGCGGTCGCGTGTAAGCTGCTTCATGGAAGCGCCAACCACCGAGCACTTGGGGGCAATCAAGCATATACTCTGGTACATTGCTGGTACGTGGAGCTATAACTGTCTTTACACGAAAAAATTGGAGGAGACACGGTTTGTCGGCTACAACGATAGCGACATGGCGGCGACATCGATGACCACAAGAGCACGATGGGTGTCTTCTTCTTCCTCAGTCGCAGCCTCGTCAGCTGGCAATCACAAAAACAGAAGGTTGTGGCTCTGTCCTCTTGCGAGTCTGAGTACATCGTGACGACGACGGCTGCCTGCTAAGGTATCTGGCTCGCTCGTTTACTCACTGACTTGAAGAATGAAAAGGCAGGTAGTGTCATGCTCAAAGTTGACAGCAAGTCAGCGATCTCCCTTAGCAAAAATCCGGTGTTCCGCGACCGGAGCAAGCACATAAACACCTGATATCAATTTATTCGGGAATGCATTAAGGACAGCAAAGTTGTGGTGGAGTACATCAAGATCGAAGAGCAGCTAACCGACATTCTGACAAAGGCGCTGAGCCGCGTCAAGTTCCAGGAGCTGCGCACGAGGATCGGCATCGTTGAGATCAAGAAAGCGCATCAAAAATTAAGTGGTGTTTGTTGAATAATCCTTAATGCGTTGATTTTTTGTGTTTATTGATTTGCAACATTTCCATTTTTGTTTTCATGGCATTTATTGTGTCGGTTTCTTTGCATGGCTGAATAGCAGTCCATTGCATTAATGTCGCACGTTGCAGGGTCATGGGCATTGCTGTGCATTGATGCTGCATGAAGTCCTTAGTTTTTTCCGTTACTCTTTCATGTGAGTATAAAGTGATGAATAAAACTAAAACTAGAAAATGCTGCGGCAGTTCAGCAGCACCAAAACTATTGTCTTCTGATTTGCTATCCAAGGCGAGTGTGTTTGTTTGTGTCCAGACCGTTCGCGTGAGCTGGCAAGGCTGACAGAAGAAGACCCTCGATTCAGCAATATTTCATCCTTTGGGCACGTGCGCTGCCCCTTTACATTTGTCGTAGTCTCCTCTCGCCTCTACGCATCTGCGACCGATAGTCGTGTCATTGAATTGCTTGCCGTTGTTGGTGTTCGCCGAACGCCGTGTAGCCGCCTCCTACGGCCACGACCATGCACACCAATGCCGCACGAGCATGATGGACAAGAGGAGAACCTCTAGGGTGGACATGGCCGCGGCGTTCGTGGTAGAATCGGAGACGGGAGAGAAATTTGGGCTCGTGATGCGTGGGCGAGGACCAACTGAGCCATGGCTGGATTGGAGAGAGAGAGAGATGGGAGAGGCAGACCAAGGAGGAAGATATATGGGTCCAACCATTTTTTTCTGCCAACCGGAAGAGAGGGGAGAGAAGATGGAGGAGGGAGAGAGGAAGAAGATAGGGAGAGTATGACATGTGGGTCTTGTCTATCCTTTTTTCTTTGCTGATTTGCTAGATAATGTGTTCAGTGATGTGTCATCCAGGTCAGTCAAAATATACACATGTAGATGCTACGTCATAAAAACCACTGTGGTTTAGGCTGAGGTTGTGTTTTAGACGGTTTTGAGAGTTTGAGATTCTAAAGTGGACATTTTCGTAGTTCAAAATTGAAAAAACGAACCGAGTCCAGAGTTTAGGCTGAAAAGTGGACCATTTTTTCCATTTATTAATGACACTTGCAGTTGATCCCATGCAGGTCTTTTTCTAACGACTACAGCGGATCCTGGTTTGGTGGGCTACTCTTCCTATAGGAGGCCTGAGCCCAAACATGGGCTAAAACCTAATCCAGTCTCCGCCAAACAGATGTATGCTAGGTCCAAATTAGGCTCAGATCCTAGTCCAAAAGTTAGCTATTGTTACATCAAGAAACTATTCGGCAATCAATTTCTCCTGGCAAGCAATCTTCATAGGACAAATCTGCACTCTCAATTTTTGTCCCTGCAAAATCTATGATATCTACATAGCTACAAACAACTCGTGAGATTGAAGGCACCTCCTTCGTTTTAGAAGTTTTAAAAAAATCCCACAATAATCCTTAAATCAGAAAAAGCAAAAATTTTGAATTCTCTCATTAGTCGAGAAAAAAGAGAAAGATTATTTTAGTGGGACTAGATTATAACGGTATAGATTAAGCATACATAGATATTATAATATTATAATTGTATAACAAATACAATTATATTTTCGAAAGACAATAGAGTTATGTAACAAATATAATATGTTGTAATATTTAGCCACACAATTGCGCGGAAAATTCCGTTAGTTTCACGTAACAATATATTTTCCTGGATCATTGTCATACTCTACAGCATTAGTAGTATATTTAAATTCTTAAGGCCTCGTTAAATGGGAGTGTGATTTCATCTGAAGTGTTGAAGTGTTTATAACATTTTCTCTGTTTGATGTTACAAAAACGTATCCATTGCTACTTGGCATGTTGGATTGTTGTACTCATGAGCAATGCTATCCTTGATTAGTTTGCCACTATTTTTCCAGTTTTGCAATGAGAAAGAGACACGAACATCAGCATGCATCGAAAGAAATGCTGCCTGTGCCATGAACAAAGAAAAGCAAGTGAATATCTGATGTAGTACGAGAATGAGATCAGGGGCGGAGACAGGGGCCCTCGATCAATGATGAACCTAGTAGTCTGTTAGTTCTAGTCTATTAGTTTAGATAGAATTAAGTACTAATGAAATTTGCTAACCACAACTTAAGAAGTGTCGAGATTCATTGAGGCACATGTAGTGAATAACTAAACTATATCTTTTCATATTTTATTTTAAGTTGAATATATCACCACTGATTAAAGAGGAGTACGGTGATCCTATCCGTGTTCCTCTAAACCGTTCATCTTTTCAATTGTATCCTTCGCAGACAACAACGTGAACCAAGCTAGGCAGTGATCAGAAGGTACAAAGTGTCGTACCATGATATTGTGTTGAGAGGTGGAGAGCTAGATTTAAGTAAACATATACTCCATTCGTTGTCAAATAGATGTCGTTTTAGAATACATTCAGTCAACATTTTTAAATTTTGACTAACAACAAGTAAAAAAGAACAGAGGGTGTATGTAATTTTCTTTTACATTGGCCAAGTATATTTTCCTTTTGTTTTGTTGTCCATACTATGCTACGACGGGTACTAGAGAAATTGTTAGAATTTTTTTTAAAATAATCTATATTTTATTATAAATTACAAATATAATCTTGCCTTTTTTTTATTACAGAATATACTCTGCCGCCACACCGTTGGCGACAGGGACTAGTCGCCACACGGTTGGGCGAGAGGACCCGCCGCCCTACCGTTGGCGATCGCATGTCACCGCCCAACCTGTTAGGCGACATCGCGTCGCCAACCAATGGGCGACAGAGCTCCTTGTTGTTTTTAAAAAAAATATGATTTTGAAGAATCAATTACAAAATATATGTAGTCGCTAAAAAAAATTACCAAAATATGGAACCTATCGCTAGTTGAGCTTCAATTGAGGTACCAATCGCAATATCACTTATCTTTACATTTACTTAATCGTTCATACCTGTAACGTTGTCGATTAATTCTCCAAAATTAACCATAGTACAGTAACATACTACGATGACAAAGTGTTATTGCGAGTGCAACAGATTTGGTACCATTTAAATTTTATAAAAATCAAAAAGTGGCTAAGTGAAACATGAAAAATGAAAAACTGGCTGGATTTTTGGCCAATATCTTTTAAATTATGTCATGTATTGTTGTACTAAGGTGAATATTGTAAAATTTTGCGATGACGATTGCGGTTTTAATGATTAAACGCATTTAAGGCAATCGATATTACAATAAGAACAGAATGTTTCATCGAGCAGGGGTTACATGGCATGAAGGACAACGAACCGAGGACGGTACATGCATGCCTTTAGGAAATATAAATACATGCGATATGTGGGCGAATAGGTAGAACTCTCGAGTGGAGCACGGCCATTTGCCCTTGCTTGCCTAGCTCGGCGTTGTACTCCTCGCCTTGCGCCTTAGCTCTCGCGCGATGGCCCTCTTCCGCTCCCTCTCGGCCTCCGTCGCTCGACATGCTCACGCCTCGCTCCTCGCGCTGCGCTGTCCAGCCCTACGTTGCTCTGCTGCTCGGCTTTCACCTCTTTGAGGCGCCTTTCACGGGCCTCGATGTCCTCCCCGCCCAACTCTTCCGTGTCGACAACCACCACATGTCGTGGGGTGGATCTTGTCGTCGATCCACCGCGGAAGTCGCATAGGGGTGGCGGAGACGCAATAGGTGAAGATAGTTCGTTACGCCGTTACGCAAGGAAAAAGAGCATTGTACCCCAAGATATGGTTTCATTACCGGTTGCCTGTCGTTGTAGTCCGCGGCGTAGTTTGGGCAGCACCAATAGCGCCGCCAATGGTCCACTCATCGGTTGATTTGACGCGCTTACAGCGTCCCACCAAAGATAGGTGGCACCACCCCTATCGGTGGCCCTTCCGGGGCGTTCGCGGGCATTGGCGGGGTCGCGGCTCGACCACGAATCATTGGGCGAACTACGAGGCGCTTCCGACATCCACTAGTTACGAAAAGTTTGGTGTGTGAAAGGTCACGGCTAGCGGCACGATTGCGGCGGCGGTCTCATGGGGAGACACCACCCTTCAAAAGTTTGCGGATTTTCTCCCATTCCTTCTCCTTGTCCATGTTTTCTACTTGGTGGTGCGGTGTGGAGTTCTTGGATGAGTTGCCCTGTATTTATAGGTACAGCGGAGGGAGTGGTAGCCGGGCTCAGAAAAAGTTGGCTCGTTGGGTCACATCGTCCTGAAAAGCTACCCGTATGGTCATGTCCTAAGAAAAGCCGGGTCGTCCGGTTACATCGTCCCGGTGCTACTCGTCTGGTCATGTCCTCAGAGAAAGCTGGCTCGTCGGGTTACATCGTCCTGATAAAGCTATCTCGTCGGGTCATGCCCTCAGATTGAATATCTGCGTCGTCTGGTCACACGTGCAGAAAAAGCAGGCTTGTTTGGTCACACCGTCCAGAAAAAGCAGGCTCGTTTGGTCACACCGTCCAGAAAAAACAGGCTCGTTTGGTCACATCGTGCGGAAAAAGCAGGCTAGTCGGGTCACGTCATCAAGAAAAAGCATTCGACGAACACGTTTTGTATGAACGAGTGGGTAGTGAAACGCGAAAGTATTACATGCATCACTTACGCAAAAGTATGACATGCGTCACATACGCAAAAGTATTACATGCATCACATATGAAGTGCAAAATGTAAGTATGACATAACGAACAAATGTACCCGTAGCATCCCCTCCCCCTAGTAGCCCCTACTAGGCCCCGCCAACCGCACACCCACCATCCTCTCCTCCATCACCACGGCGTCTCCACCTACGTCTCCTCCCCTACGGGCTCGCTTGGGCCCCCTCCTCTGCGCCGGGTGTCGGGGCCTCGGCCCCGACAGGGTAAGACGGTCTGGAGCCCTGGTCTGACGAGGACCGAGAGGCGAAGGGGTGGACAGAAGCGGCTGCTGTGTGGGTAATGGCGCAGTGGCAAGCTGTGACGCAGAGAGAACCTCAGCCGGAGTGGGCTCAGGTGCCGGGTAGTCGTCCACCAAGAAGTCGTGGGCTTCCGCGACGCCTGGAGAGGACCCTCCGTCATAGGGAATTGGACCTACACAGTAAAGTATTGTTAGTCAATTAACAAAAACACGATGTATGCTGAGAAACGGAGATGTTACGTACTCTCAGCTACCGCCATAGCGCGCGCGAAGGCGTCCGTAGGGTAGTATGGCACACCGTACGCGCCCTGTGTGTACTGAGTGTGGAAGGCAAAGGGTTGTGGAGGACCAACGTAGTGCGGCGCTGTCGGTGTACGGGGCTGTGCCCAGGCGGAACCTCCAGCCTCCTCAGGCCTCGGCGGACAGGGTCTGCTCAAGCATCCGGCCTCGTCAGGGCGTGCCGGTGTCGGACGTGGTCTAGCTGACCCTCTCGCTGGCTCGCCGTCGGACGATGCGGCGACGCAGACGTAGGGGGCGCCGACCGTGCAACCAGCCGGTATCAACCTCCGTAGCTGGCGCACGCGACAAAGCCGAAAATACGTGCGCTTGATCGCCACACGACGCACCATCTCGACCGTCTCTCGCGTGTGCCTCGACACCGTCCGATAACCTCGAACCCATGACCGACGGTCCGTCAGAATCTGCGGCGATGCTCGCCACATCGAAAACAAGACTCGTGAAATATGTAATAGCGAGGCCGAATCGAAGTATTGGAAGTAGGATGTAACGTATCGCGCTATGGACATCCTGCGCGAAATGCACAGGGTATGTGTCTGTCGGTGCCGGGACACGTGGTGCGGGCGCATCTGCAGCAAGTACGAGCTCAGTGCGTGTCCGAGGAGCGCATCGGCGAAGGTACGCGTCGCCGAGGTCGTAGGGTCGTAAGGCGTGTCCTCCGCACACGGTCATCTAGTGCGTCGTCCCACCGTCCACCCGGCCGTTCATCCTAGCACCCGATTCGTATCGCGACGAACTCCTTCCTCATCGAACTCGCAAGACGTAACATGTAATTAGAAGTCATGCGTGCTAGACGGCGACAAATAATCGGGATGTTTGTCGATTACTCACGCGCACGCGAACGCATCGCATCGGCGAATCGCTATCGAACCTCTGGCGTAGGCCGAACTGTCGCATCACGCGATGTGCCGCGTAGTCCTCAACGAAGACATCGAAGACGAGCACCCTGCGGGTGAGCGATGGTCGCGGCCGCGCGAGCGCGCGAGTAAAGCCCGTGAGGCGCGGGCGCTAACTCGCAGGGAGTATGGCTGCCAACGAACGTCGTCCGCCGTGAGCCGGTCGAACAGCTCCACGAATGGCTCGTACGCACGTGTCACCTGCACGTGCGCAAACTGTACCTGCGAGGAACACAACACGGCGTATTAGATTGAACGATCGATGATATTAAAAAATAAGTCACACAAAATAATACGTACCCGTCGTCGACACCAAAGCGAGCCCATAGTCGGCCGATCAACCTCGCCTCCGAAGTACATCTCCTGCCCGTAGGGAGAGCTGTCGTCCAACAAGGGTCGTCCGAGGCTAAAGCGCTCGAACGACCACAACTGCAGCAGGAGAGGACACCCCGTGAGGACGGAGTTCGCCGCGTCTGGCACGCAGTCGCACAACCCGCGATAGGTGGCAGCAAGTACAGCCGAACCCCAGCTGATCTGTGGGGCCCCTCCGTCGGCGATGGCCCTGGCATACGCAATGAGCCGCGCGTCGACGGTGTCGCCGTGGCTGGTGGTGAATAGGACCCACCCGAATAGCCAGAGCAAGTACGCCTCCAGGTGGCGTGACACTGCTGTCGCCCGCGCAGGTCCATCCGCCGAGCCGTACAACCAAAAGAAAGTAAGATCGCATTACAAAAAGATAGCGCGCGGTGCGAACGCCGAACATGGTCGAACACGCATGCGAATCGCGATACCACCACCGTAGGACGGGCCGTGCCTCGTGTCTCGGGAAGATGTAGTACTGCCGCGCCGCAGCGGAAGGACTCACGAAACCTACCGGCATGTCTCGACGCCGGTTCTCGGAGGCTCTGCGAAAGCGGCACCTCCGCGGCAGGGAGGCCAAGTAGCATGGAGACGCCCCAGAGTAGGGGTCATCTCCCGAACGGAAGATGGAACGTGAGTCTCCGCCGCCACCGGTCCACAAGAGCCGTCAACAAGAACGGTCGAATGGGAAGCGCCGACCGCTCTGTCCGGCATGGACGTCTGCGCTGCCGCCGTCACCCGCGGTCTTGCCGCCGCTCGTCCTCGTTGTGGCTGCACCATCCGGCGAGTGGGAGTAAACCGGCAACACCGAGCCGCAAAACAACAAAAGGTTAGTACGAGAAGTGCGTTTGGTGATAAAATAGTGCCAACGAATGCTAACTCGTTGTCCAGGCGTCGTCTAGCCTCGAGCCACCCGAGGTGTCCGCGTGGATCACCCCAACACAAGCCGCGTCGACCGCACCGCGGATGAGGGACACGACGCGACGCGCGATGTAGCCGGTCGATGCACTCTTCCAAGAGAGCGAAACTCGATCCGATCCGTGAGCCATACGCAAAACAAATTGAAGGTACAAAATACATGGAAATATTACATGAAATGTAAACAGAGGAATTTAACTTGTAAACAATGAAACCAATACGAAGTACATAGTGCCAGAACAGTTACATACACAATACGAAGTACACACGGTACCCACGACAATACAAATTATATAGTAGCAGAACAGTTACATAAATAGTACAACGTACACAAGGTCACACTTTGCACACTTCAAGAAGCGGTGCCGCAAACCATGGCAGAGCCTACTCACCGTGCCTTGCATCATCGGTGTGTGGCCTCCCGCCGCAGAGCCCGCAGCGTTGACCCAACGCCCCGGCTTGTGCTTCATCCATATCATTGGTAATACGCCGACTCTGCCGACGCCCCTTGCCACCCTTCAGCATGTCGAGGTCCGGAATCCAGATCCTGTTTGCAATGTCCTCGGTGGCGAAGTTACCCACAGCCCTGAAGCCCCTAAGCTCACCACCCAAGCTCGCACCACCTCGTCCTTCAAGAAGTACTCGGACACAAAGTTGGGCGGGTCCATGCGCACAATCCGCACGCCGCGAGGACATGGGAGCATGGCTTGTAATAGCCTCGGTTTATTGCATGTACACTAGGTTCGCTCACATGATATCCAAGCCATACCTCCTGCGTGACAAGAGAACGAGCCGTCCCAAATCGCTCTATCCGAGGAGCACGTCAAACGATGCTTCGTATACCCATCATGTGCACCGTGCGATCGCCCTTCATTGCCTTCGCTGTATGTATGCCGTAATCTTGAGCGAGACGTTGTTTGAGGGTTGCCGCATGAAGTGCGGCATTTGAACGCCTCTCCCGAAATACCCGACAGCTTTGCGCGAACACCTTCCACGATGGCGACGAGGGGAGAACGAGGCCCTAAGAACCCAATTGTACACCTCGCAAGGTTAGTCGTCATTATGCCATACCTCGCCCCATCGGTGTCGTGCGGCAGCGACCACTTCTCCAATGGCACACCGATCCAAAGGCGAAGCACTCGATGTTCCTCAAGGTCCTCCGCCTCGCTCCAGCAGGTTCAGACTCTGCTCCGTGGTTCATCCTGTCCACGTGTTTCCTGCTGTGCTCATCCAGTAGCATCCATAAGGCGTCAAATTTTCGCTGCTGGTTCTGCATAGCCAGCCTCTTGAATAGCTTCACCAGCGGTTGCTTCGGGAACTTCTTAAAGAAGTTCGCCCCTAAGTGCCGAATGCACCATCTACTCCTCATATCCGACCAAGGGAACGGCTCCTCGGGGTCTTCTTGAAGTTTTCTGATGGCCTTCAGCATCCCGGCGTGGCGATCGTGGATCACGCACACACCAGGACGACCTCCAACAACTCCCACCCTTAGATGTCGAAGGAACCACAACCAGCTGTCGTAATTCTCACCTTCGACGAATGCGATGGCCAATGGCAGAATTTGATTATTCCCGTCAACGCCTATGGCTGTTAGGATTTGCCCCTTGTATTTCCCAGTCAAAAAGGTCCCGTCAACTGAGATCACGGGCAGTATATGCCTAAAAGCCTCAATGCAGGGCCCGAAGGCTAAGAAGGCCCTTTGCAATATTAAAACCTCGCGGTTTTTAGATGGCATGTCCCTTACAAAGATGTCGTTCCTGGTTTCTCTCCGCAGCACCTCCAAAGATACGAGGAAGGTTGTCATCGCCGCTCAAAAGATCCAAATCGTCTTTCTAAAGCCTTTTGCTTCGCACGCCACGCCTTTGTGTAGCTGATCTTGTACTTGAATTTCTTATCGATAGCCACCATAATGTGCTTGGCCTCCACATCCTTCTTCTCTACTATATCTCCATACATCAAATTGGCTACGAAGGTCGACGTTAGGTTACGATGTCTAGACAAAACAAAGTGTTGAGTATGCAGGAGTGCGCCTCTACCTTCGAGACAATCGGTGAGTCTCATACTTTGGTCTATGTGCGTGCACTCGCCAAGGACAAGCGGCTTGCTCGCACTTGACGATGTATCGCTCTCCGCTAGATTTGATGACCAAACGTCCGCGCATGGACATATCCCACAACTTAATGGCATCCTGCAAGGATGTCTTATCGACAAACATTGAGTGCAACCAACCTCGTAGCATGGTACTCCCACGGCGATTCGTGCTCGTCATGCGTACTTACACCCTCAACGTCAAATCTATTCCATTCCTGGGGAATGGGAGCTCTGACCTCATCAAAACTATCCTCGTCTTCCTCCAGTAGAGCTTCCTCTTCACCCAAGGCCATCCGGTCATCGCTATCCATTCGACGCAATATGTACTCCATGTGCTCTCCTTCATCAGCTTGTCCTGTAGGCTCACCATGCGGTGCCCGATCTTCTTCTTCTGCATCTATCGCGTCGGGCTCATCACAAGCAACATCCTCCGAACCCTTCCTAACGCCTTCCTCCACCTCCTCTTCTTCACCAACATACTGAGCACCCGAGCTGCTCCCACCACCAGGATGATATCCGACAACGGGTCCCTGCACAACTTCTTTTGGGCATGGTTGCACAAGCACTACACACTCATATCCACGGCGCCTACAGCCTTCTATGAAGCCCTTCCACACAGCCGTGCGCATCAGTGTTCTCAACTCCCATCTGATGTCCGTCGGAGACCGGCTCCAAAGCCCTTGTATGACGACGTTGTACACCTCAGGGTCCAAGGAGAAGCTACGGGTGAGCCAGCACATCACATCTGCGATTCGTGAATTCTCGCCGTCTGGGTGTACTAGAGTGGTTTGAGAAAAACTACTCAAGTCAACACCGCACGGACCTTCACGAACGGTGCCAACACCGTAATGCACTTTCAATGTAGTGGGTACAGCATGACTTCATCAGATATGTCCGCAAATATTTTTAATATTACAACTAGTCGATCACAACGCACGACATGCAACCACTACTACATTGTATTTTACATTTCTAAGGCTCTTCGTCTATCGTCGGCAACTACACTACATCATGATCAACACCCCGTTCATTCCAAAGAAGTCATCATACTAATTTACCTCTACTACGTAGCTATTCAACCTCTGCTAATTTGTTCATACTAATTTACCTCTACTAATTTGTTCGTACACCTAATTCATAGTCTACCATAAACCCTAATTTTTTTCCTCAACCTAACATCCTATTTTTTTCCTCTACCTAACATCCTATTTTTTTCCTCTACCTAAAATCTCTCACAGACTAAAATCTCTACCTAAAATCTCTAACAGACTAAAATATCTACCTAAAATCTCTAACAAATTAAACTACATAAACTGATTACCTACTACAAAATGTACATTACAAAATCAAAAAACTTACCTCCGCGAAATCTTCTTCTCCCTTCCCCCTCCCTCTTCTTCTCACTTTTTCTCTCTTCTTTCTTCCTCCCTCTCTTTCCCTCTTTCCCTCTTCCTCCCTCTTTCCCTCTTTTCCCTTCTCTGCTTCTTCTCCCGAGCGCAGGCGCCGGGGACATGCGCGCCATTTATAAAGACCTCCATCGCCCAACCGTTCGCGCATCGAGGCTCCTATCGCCAGCCGTTGGCGATCGCAGTATTGCCGCCGGTTGGGCGACCGCAATTATTGCCCGCCTAACCGTTGGGCGAATGGGTCCTGTCGCCCAACGGGGTGGCGAGTGGATCCTGTCGCCCAACGGGGTGACGACAGGGGTATATTCATGTAATAAAAAAAAGGCAAGATTATATTTGTAATTTATAATAAAATGTAGATTATTTTTAAAAAATCGAAATTGTTATGACATATTTTTCTTCTACGATTGTTGTCTACTTGGTTTCTAAATTCTAACCCCTACGCCTAGTTCCTGCCTCCGTCCGTCCGTGAAAAAGATACATCATTCGATTCGAGCTGCATGTACAGAAGGTCATGACTCATGAGGGGCATGATCACACAAGGGGAGTGAATACTGAGAGTACTGGATACCTTTTGCCTGCCTGCCATTCTGCAGGAAACTAAGGATAAAAGAGAGGTGTTTCTAGGTGCTCTGTTTCAAGCACTCACCAGTCACCGTCTGTTGTTTAAGCAGAGAAGCCGGAGAGGACCATGGTCAGCTTGCTTGTACCGACCTTATGGGGAGTAACATGCAAGTCCTTTACTCGCATAGCGGAGTGGAGAGGATAGCGAGGCTAACGTTCCTCAGACGATTGCGGTAATCCAGGATCATGGGGAGGAACAACTGAACAGGCAGCAAACCCTGGATTTATGGAGTCCCGGAATACATGATGAGTGCTTTAATTTTCTTTCGTGATAAAAAATGCATGATGACTGCTGTTGGCCTGGTTTGCGTGTAGACTCTAGGAGCACAAGATTGCAACGAAGAAATGTGTTTTGTTCTCTGATGATGGCGCAATTTTTCCCATTCAACACTGTAGAGGATTTTCGTATGACAGCATGACATGGTAATCATACTCATTTGTTTACTCCAAATGACTTAATCAGTTAGCCCATTTCATTATAAAAGCAGCAGAGGTCTGAGGTCCTGAGCATGCTAGCTTAGCCTATCAACTATCAAAAGTTTGATTGCCGTGCATACGAAAGCGATGGTCTTCTTCAATTTTCAGGAAGTATGCATAATCTTTTAATTTCAAGTTTGTCATGTTCTTCATATAAATTTTTTTGTTGTGAAGAAAAGATAGATTTTAATGTCCGTGTGCTTTGGAGAATTTTCAAAATGATACTAAAAATGAAATAAACAAATTGTGTGTGTTTAGAACAATGGAGAAACTAGGCCGACTAATCCAAAGATTACCACGCTTCCTTTTGAATCAAAATGTTAAGAGAGAGAGAGTGACGGCAATCTCTTTCCATTATATATGCATGCACAGTATGCAAATTGTGTCTAACGCGATTAGCTTTTACAGAGCACACTACAAAATACAAATGTATGCCCAAATATATTAACATTATAGATACAGAGAAAGCGACATGCTATGTTCTTTGGAAGAAGACATTGGTTGGAAATCTGACATGTTCTTGAATGGATAACTATTATTATTATTTTCCACTCATTCTCAAGGGAGAAGATCTTAGTTATATATGCCCACTTTTTTTTCTCTCTATTGGGTACGAGCGGTTAGGTTGCTACCCAAATGTATATCTTTGGAAGAAGACGTCTGTGCATGGGAAATATTACATGTTCTCCATAGATAATAGGGGTATCTACACTACTCTCATTCCACACATTCTCGAGGGACGATACCTCATCTTAGCATATTCTTTTTCATTCTTCCCTTAAGTGTATTTTTTCGTGATTACAAGAAAAACGTACACGCACACACACCACCACACATGCATGTATACATAAGTGCACCTCCGTAGCACACTCCTAGACAGACGAAGACCAGACATAAATTCGTGACCTCACAAAATTCATACTGAAGCATACTTGTGTGCGTAAAGATGGACACTAATATCTAAACCCTGGTGGGTGGAGTCATATATCCATAACTCCACCACTACACCAAGAGACGGTTCCCCCTCAAATGTATATATGAATAGCCTATGGCATTTTATATTGAAAGAAACCAAATAGTTCAATGTGGTAAAAGATAACAGAATTGCTATTTCTAAGTCGTCTGAAATTTTCTTAAGTTTAGGTCAATTGTTATGACCATTGGATTTGTGTAAAGATTGATGTGTCATATGATTATATATTGATCCAATGGATAAAATATGTGACTTATGCTTAATAAAATTTTAGTCATCTTACGAATAGACAATCCCAAAAGATAAATATGTATATGTAGCTATCGAATTTGGACATGCAAAGGCCTTCAGCGCCACACTGGTTGAAGTATAATTAGCATTGTCACGGACCTAGATCCCTGGGTGATTGGGCTTCATGGGTTGGACAAGCATTGGACCGGCTTTGGGCCCAATAGCCAGAGAAGGGGATTGACTTGCTGGGCATCGAGTACAAAAGGAAAAGAGCAGCAAAGCAAAAGGGATCGAAGAACCAAATACCAGAGCGCCTCTGCCTCTTTTCCTTCTTCCTCCCAGCCGCTCCCCAATTCTTCTTCTTCTTCTAGTATTTCCAGTTTCCCAAATCCCCTTTCTCTAAACTCCCAGTCCCCCATCTACTACTTCCAGTCTAGCTTCTAAATTCCCTCAAGTTGTATCAAACTACTTGTATCTTGTGTTGATACTGGATCATTGGTCATGTCCCTGGTGTTCATCCGTTCTAGTCATCCATCGGGTATGTGACAATTGGTATCAAAGCCGTCGATTCGTGGGAGTTCTTGTGCTGAGATGGTGTGGGAAGGGATTGGTGGTGGTAACTGGGACCGGCGGGTGGATTCAAGCAGTGGCGGTGTCGGTGAAGGAGATACCAGCCACTTGCTCGGCGAAATGCCGAGCCACCAGAAGGCAGCCACGGGCGGCGTTCTTCGCATCATCGTGAGCCATGAGCTCTATCCGGTGACGAAGGAGGTGCTACACCAAGTCCTTGAGGCGTATGGCGTGGAGAAGATGTCGGTGTTTGAGAGAGGCAACCAGGTGGAGGCTATGGTACAACTCCGATCATGGCAAGAAGCGAAGCGAGCCCGAGATGCCTTCCATGGTCGGTGCATCTACGAAGGCTGTTGCTTCCTCGACATCCTCCTGGTGCAACCGACACCAGACTCGGCTTCCACTACGACGGTTCGACGCGGCGGGGAGGTCTCTGCGCTTGCCACTGAGGTCGTCATGGATGCACGTTCCTCATCAACGGACACGCACCTCACTGGCGTCGACGAGCCCATGTCCGAGCCAGTCTCGTTGCCTTCACCGGACTGGGACTGGGAGGCCATGTCCGATGAGCAGAAGAACAGATGCTTAAGGATGGTGACCGAGTTGAATGAGACGCTGCGCAATAGGCTCGGGCAGTCTACGCCTTCCCCGACCTTGTACGATGCCCAGGTGACGTCCACTGTCAACGCCCCTCCAGTCATGGTCTTGCAGCGGGACACCGCTCCAGACGGCACCCGTGTCCTCACCTTCACATCGAGCGGCGCCGCCGTCCACTCCATCAACCTGGGCAACGAGCACGTCCCCACATACCCAGCAGTCAGTTGAGTGCACGCAAGGTGTTCGATGGAATGCGCGACACTGGTGGCATCTCTTATGGCTTCTCCACCGTCGGCCTCGTCCTCGCCACTTGCTACCCCGACAAGTCATCCACTGCAGGCATTACCGTGGTGGATAGAGCAGCCCGTCGAAGAGAAGGAGCCCATCGCATACTGATCCTGGCACACTTGGGGAACTTGTGTGGTGCTATGGAGTTTAGTCAACCATGGCCGTCGCCTTTGCCAGTGGGTGTCACACGCAGTGGAGTGGAGCTATGTCCGATGTCATGGCTGTCATGCAAGGATTATCGAGGTGGAGTGAAATGCATGCCCCTATGGTCACCACCCGTGCCAAGAAGAATGTGGATTTGGGAGAAAAGATTTTGCGCTGCTATAAACTCTACTGAGATGAAGGATGTAGCAACTGAAAACTTTCAACGAATACATGATGCATACAAGATACTATCAGATGAGAACAAAAGATAGATCTATGACATCTATGGTATGGAAGGTTTAAATTCTGGCCTGGAACTTGGCCCCAAGCTAAACAAACCAGAGGAAATCAAAGAACAGTTGGAACGGCTGCGACGACGTAAGGAGGAAGAGAAAATTTTTGCCCATGACTCTCTCCATGGCCTAAATGAGATAACTAGCCAAGTGATACTGTCTAGCCATTCACAGGATTTGCGTCAGGTGCTATTCTTTGTCAAGTGCAACGAGGAAGTAAGAAGGTTGCAGTTCATTCAAGGTATCGACTCGATTCTTAGAGTTGATTGCATGAATCTTGAGGAGGTGCACTGGAAGGCTTATATGGAGGACAAGACAATCAAGTGGATTTATGTGCTGGAGTACGTCAGTAAGGTTGTAACTGTTGCACTGAAGCAATTCCTGAAGCAGCATGGTGGCCTGACACTTGAAGGTATCTCAGGGGCGGCAAAAGAACTGTTAATCATCGCTAATATTTCAGTGCCACAACATTTAGATGGCAATGGCATCATGAGAGGAATGGGAATGTCTAGTGAAGTTCAGTTGCCAATATCCCAGCGAAATACTATTTTTGTTGGTGGCAATTTGGTTGTCAATGGTACAGCTGGAACTGGTGCAGCAACTATTGTACGCTGCGGCACCAGTTAGCCTCAGTGTCTTCGATAGAGCTTATGGCAACCGCTGGACTATGTTCCCTTATTGGAATACAGTCATTTTGTCAGATTTCACCACAGTCGACAGCCACTTCCGAACTTGCTATTTCATTGAGAGATGGATTTATCAACCTGTCAAATGCCTGGACTCGCCAACTGTCTGAAAATGCAGGAGGAGAAGTAAAGTTTGGCAGTAATTCTTTTGGTGCATCTGCTCATTACACCCATCATTTCTCTTCCAAGTCTCATGGTCGCATTGCTGGTAGAGTTGAAAGCACGTCCCTTGATATTGACGTTGTAGGAGGATGGCGTTACATGTTTGGTTTTGGTGCTCCGATGACAACTATAATGGCTATTGGTATGTGGACTTTACCACCTTCACCGAGATGGCTACTTCTCAGGGCAGTGCAAGGAAAAGGGCCAGTGGAAGATAACAAAAAGAAGGCAATTCAGGCACGGAGAAGACTGAGAGGCTGGTCAGCAAGTGACAAGGTTTTGATTGGGCTGTTCATGTTGCTGATGGCAGGTGTTGCAGTATTCAAAGTCGTCGATCTGGGAAGGCGTCCATTACTGATAGGAGGTGAATTCCAGTGGCTACATCTTCACATAATATTGCAGCAGAAGCGTGGTGGTGAGCTCGAGATATGCATGGATGACTTACAAGTTACAAGCACCATCCGAGATGTAGAGCATGAGATTCAAGTTAGTCCAGAAGCAATCAATTATGTGGCGATTTGGAAGCAAGCAAGATATGTTAGCAACTACAGGTACAAACTATGGATTTATCCTGGGCACACATGGCTGATTTCCATGGATAGTGGTGATAGCTTTAGTGAGATATGTGTGAATGTAGCTGTTTTTGCTCTTAAGGGGAGTTGGATGCAACAGGAAGGTGCTACCCATGATGACAACTGGACACTCGTGGCTCTTGAGCATTTGGGATCATTTTGTACACTAGTCAGGGTACGCAGGACTGCACTTCTACATGAGCAAGAGACAATAGAGAATTCTTCTGAAGGGAGGCTACAAGTGGAGTCTTCAGGAGCTAAACATGGCTGGTGCTGCTATTTACAAAATTTCATAGGGTTGATTGGTAAGATATTAGTTGCATCAAGAAAGTGCAAATGCCATGGGACTCTGGAGGCGGTAAGATCACTTCCGAGGGTTTCATCACAGCGGCTTGGGGACAAGCCGAATTTCAAGGAGGGGAGAATGTCACGGACCTGGATCCCTGGGTGATTGGGCTTCATGGGTTGGACAAGCATTGGACTGGCTTTGGGCCCAATAACCAGAGAAGGGGATTGACTGGCTGGGCATCGAGTACAAAAGGAAAAGAGCAGCAAAGCAAAAGGGATCGAAGAACCAAATACCAGAACGCCTCTGCCTCTTTTCCTTCTTCCTCCCGGCCGCTCCCCAGTTCTTCTTCTTCTAGTATTTCCAGTTTCCCAAATCCCCTTTCTCTAAACTCCCACCCCCATCTGCTACTTCCAGTCTAGCTTCTAAATTCCCTCAAGTTGTATCAAACTACTTGTATCTTGTGTTGGTACTAGATCATTGGTCATGTCCCTGGTGTTCATCTGTTCTAGTCATCCACCGGGCCAATCCCCTTCTCTGGCTATTGGGCCCAAAGCCGGTCCAATGCTTGTCCAACCCATGAAGCCCAATCACCCAGGGATCCAGGTCTGTGACAAGCATGTAGAGTACAAATGACAAATCTCAACTACTCTCGCGATCAGAGTCGCACCACGATGATTCGTTTTGCTCGGAAGGATGTGACTCAGCTAGTTCAAGCTTTAGCGGGGCAAAACAAGTTAACCTATCTACACAACCGAAGACCACAGTACAAAAAGACAGACAGGTAATCGAACCGGCCAGATGATCGGTTCACCGATCTGACCGTCGGTCCATGGTTGAACCGCCAGTTTCCAAAATATTAATATTTTATTAGTTAAACTATTTTTATTTCAAAATATGGTGGGCAGAAGTACCAAAATAGAAAAATATGATGCTAAAATTAATATATCTAAATTCTAAACACGGCTATCTTTTAAGATTAATTAATAAAATACCCTAAATACTACTACTACTTGTCCAGTGGATTTGCATAATTAATGGGGGGCAAATGACGTAGGAGAGGACACTTGCCAGAACCCATGGCATTAGGCCCAAACTTTCAGGCCATTCCAGCCTTTCCGATGGCCCATAGGACTAGTAGCCGCAGCCAAAACTTATCCAAGCTACTTCCGGTCCTCAATTTTCGCGCTCAAAACAAAAGTCGCTCGGTTCATCTACAACCGCTCGACGAAACAGTCCGGTTTGTCATGTTTTTTCATGGACAGTTTTTGAAGTGAACCAAGCCGACGAAATCGAAGTTCGCCTTTTTCTGGTTAACCGATGGTCCGGTCCGACTTTTTCTACCACGCCGAAGACCAAAACCGAAGAAGGAAACAAAAGTCTAGTCGGCAATTTTGACGTCTGACGCCCTCACTCGCTGTCCCTCTCGGGGAATTTAGGTGATCACGAACGGTGTCCATCCGGCCGAACAAAAATCTAACGAGAAATCGGAAAAAGGGCGTCGCTAGATTATCACCTCACCTGCGTTGCGTCGCGCGAACCTACCTCGTTGCGCGCGGCGGCTATAAAGCGCCGGTCAAAATCAGTCACTGCCGCGCTGCCGTCGGTGCAAGAAGAGCCGCGGTCGACCAGGGCTGGGGACGGATCTTCTACGGCCGGCAACTTTAGTATACGACGAAAGAAGGAAGGACAAAATCCTTCTCCAGAGTATTATTCTAAATGCGCTCCGTACTCTTTTTTTTCCTTGAAACAAGCCGCTCCGTACTTCAAAAGTGTGCAAACCCGAGACGTTTGTACACTATTTTGTCAGGATGGAGGTTTTAGTGTGCAAGTATCTTTTTTATATAAATAAATCCCTGATGGCACGAACGAACTGACCGTCGAAAATGGACGATAAGGACAGCGGCAAATGATGAAGTAACAAGGTGGGAGCCGTTGCTCGCAACTTTTTTTAAAAAAATAGCACTATTGATTTACGCAATAGTAATTCTAGTCCTCTTCGAACATCAAAACCAAAAATAGTACCGTAGAGTTGCCGATGACCAACACGTGACTGAGTGTGCGCGGTAGGCGGCTAGAGGCCTCGTTCGCGCCTCAGGCGGTTGGACTCGCCTTGTCTGCGCACCACGTGGCCCAGTGCCGCCGCGTCCGCATGCATGGCATGACACCACCGAATCCATGTGCCCCTAGCCCGGACTCACCACGTCCATGCTCCAGGGCACGGACCCCAGCGTTGTGCTGCTCACTCGTCATTTCATGTGAAATTAATTTTTTAGAAAGAAATTATGTGATTTCATGTAAATTATTATTTTTGGAATAATACTATGTGATTTCATGTGAAAATTTTGTTTGAATGATTTCATGTGATAGTACATTTTTTGTGCATGTGATAATAGAGCGTATGATTTCATGTGACAGTACATTTTTTGTGCATGTGATAATACATAAAATGTCAGGCCTACAAGGAAAATGCGTGATTTCATGTGCCCTATTTGGAGTGCAAGTTTGACGGCGCAATAACAAAAATAGCCCCCTCCAAAGTGAAATGGCAAAAATATTTGGGTTTATGGTTAGCACACGCACTGTTGTCACAATTGTGCGCCTTTTTGGAATAAAAAAAGTGGATCGAAACGAAGTTATTCTTGATGGCCCATCGGTCCCTTCCCTTTGTCTCCTAACTACCCGCGGTCGCGGCCAGTCCTGAAGGCAGCCCACCACTGGAATTCAAGGCGGTCCCATCCCGGAGGAGCATGGGAGCTCGACGAGCCCTTAATGGGACAACGGTGCCTTCCCCTTGTCTCCGGCAGACTCGCGGGTGCGACCAGTCCAGAAGCACTACTAGAAATCCCCATTTTCCCTAGTGAATAATATAATAGGGAACATGCAAAAAACTATAGAGAATTGGTTTCTCTAGTGGCACTCGTAGGGAATGGCTACTAGAGAAAAGAATGTGGGGAAAGAAAATGTTCCCTACAGTTTTTTTTGGGAAAACCTAGGGAAAGAATCGTTCCTTAAGATTTTAAACGGTAGGAAAATCTCGTCCACATGGCATTGCCATCTAGCGTGGAAAGATTATTTCCCTACGTTACCTTTCTGCCAGTTTAAGGAAAGAATCCAACAAATTCCCTACGTTATTTCTTGTATGCCTCAGGGAACATTTTTATATAAACATTATTTTTCTATTTCTAATTCAAAATTCATCCCCTACAGTTTGGCATGAACACATCGGGAGTGTCAATTGTTGAGATGAAGTTTCGGAAATATTTTGTTATGATTGGTGCTAACTACACTGGTTATATCGTGTGGGTAAAGTGCACAACCTCTGTAGAGTGTTAAACAATCTATTCGAATAGTCGCATCCGCAATCATGGACATTCTCGGGGATTTCACATGAGGGTTAGATTTTTATAAAACAATTGAGAAGGGATAGCTGTGTGATTTAACTCATATGGATGTGTGAAAGAAATTGATTAGACTATGTGTCTTTACGAAAATACTTATTAAATTATTATTGCTTATTTGTTTTGAATACACTTTCAATTTATTACTTGTATTTAATTGCAAATGTTGTATTTCTACAAAATAACCATATAAGTCATTTTCTTTGTAATAAGTCATAATCTATAATTTGCATTCTGTAGTACAACTTGTTGAGTACTCGGAGTACTCATTTTTGCTGCAATCATTCAGCTGAAATGGAAGAATCGTCGAGTGCCTTCGAGGAGGAGTTCTACGAGGATGGTGATCGTTAGATCTTGATCCCAGTTGATTGTCTGTGGCTAGTCGATGGGTTTCCACTAGAGTTGCTTCCGTTCCGCTGCAATTACTTTATTTAGTGTTAGACCTGCGTGGCTTAATAAATGTAAACTCGACCATAAGGTCAAAATCATTATTTGTTATTCAAATTAGTCATTTATTCTTATATCCGTCTTGTGTTGAATGATATTGATCTATGTTGACACTGTGTGCACTAGTGTGATCCTTGACTAGTGCATTATACACAAAGAGTCCAGAATTGTATTTTTGGATCCCGACACTAACTAACTATGACTAATTAATTTTCACTAATTAATTATGACTATATTAATTACAACTAGTAAATTATAACTACTTAATTATGACCAAATTAATTAGGACAAATTAATTAGGAATAATTAATTACTACTAGTTAATTATGACTAAATTAATTACGACTATTTAATTTGGACTAACTAACTACTACTATTTGATTATGACTAAGTTAATTTCGACCAAATAATTACGACTAGTTAATTATAACTAAATTAATTACAAATACTTTTTTATGACTAATTAATTCCTTCTTAATTATGACTAATTAACTTGGACTAACTAACTGCGACTAATTAATTTTGACTAATTAATTTCCACTAATTAATTTTGACTAATAAATTATGACTAAATTAATTATGACAAGTAAATTATCACTACTTAATTACAACTAAATTAATTAGAAAAATTAATTACTGGTAATTAATTATGACTAAATTAATTACAAGTACTTAATTTGACTAACTAACTACAACTATTTTATTACAACTAAATTAATTTTGACTAATTAATTATAACTAAATTAATTATGAATACTTATTTATGACTAATTAATTTCTACTAAATAAATTATGATTAATTAATTATTACTAAATAATTAGGTCTAAATAATTACGACTAATTAATCACAACTACTTAATTATGACTAACTTACTACCAAAAATTAATTACGACTAATTAATTTCACACTAATTACATAATTAATAAACATAATTCATACAAAAAATTACCTTCTCTAGAAGATCTTAACTTGTTGTCGAACCTTCTATACTAATACGACCGATAAACAGAGCTGTAAACACAATCAAATCGGCAGTGAAATCGGAACTAATTTCGTCCAATCGCGCTACCTCTCGCTCGCTCGATCCTCTATGTCTCTCTACGCCGAGCGGAATAGTTTTTTGGGGGGAACGGGGGTTGGGACGGGGAATGAGAGCGATGCACTGGGTTTTATAGCCACACGAGCGAATGGGTTCGGTTGACATCGAAGTGACAGGAGGGAATCCGATCCCCTCCCACGGGCAACACGCCAGGTTTTTCGCATGCAGGGGAAAACGAGAATCGGGTGGGGACAGGAGGGAATCGGTTCCCTCCCACAGACGCATGGCGCAAAGGGCCAGGGAGCTTGTTTGTGCCCGTGATGCATGAACTCGATGGCACCGGGCCATGGGCGTGCGGATGCGGTAGCACTGGGCCACGGGCACACGGACAAGGCGGCACTGGGCCACAAGCACACGAACAAAGTGGGGTTGGGCCACGAGCGCGCGAACGAGGCGGCTCCAGTCCTTTGGTGTGGGGACGAGGCGGTTCCAATCCTCTGGCACGGGGATGAGGTGACATGTCAGCTACCGACGAGTCCACGATGCTACTTTGATCATCAAAGGGGACCTGATAAAAAACCTGTTGTTCGTCGAGCATGAGTGTGCAAGTACCTGAGGTTACATGGTGGGTCTTGCATGTCATCCCCTTCAGTCTTGCAACCTAGTGACGGACCCAATATTAAAATTTAGGTTGTGCGGAACGAACCAATACTATTATCCGGTAACAAAGCAAGACATCCACAATTGGTATACGAAGTGCTAGATCGGCAATAATATGAACATTCGGATTAAAATCCTTAATACCTTCAATTTCTTCATGTGGTTGTGGTTGCTGTGCTACTTGTGCATCTTCAGCATTGCTAACTTCAACCGGTAGTACTTGCACTTCTGTAGCTACCATAGCATTCCCGCTTGCACTGGTACCTAGGGTCGACCCACTCAACGACGATGCAAATGGTAAAATAGCTCTTCAAATCTAGCAAATCAAGTAATCAGCCAATCACAATCCAATTCACCATCAATTATACAACACAGTGTCATCAATTCACTATGACACTATCAAATTCACATATCATCAATTATACATTTATACATTACAAATGACTCAGTGAGATAGTAAGGCCCTATTTGGTAGAGCTCCAGGTTCTCATTTTCTATATTCTACTCCTGATTCTCTGATAATCCACTTATCTGAGAATCTGGAGCTGTCTGTTGAAAACGTTTGGCTGGTAGGTTGGCTTCAAAAATCATATGAGGTCGGATTAGAGGCAAATAGACCATGTTACCCCTGGTTGTAATACTTCAATTATATTTGTGTCTTTCTCCCATATGAGCGCGAACTCCTCCACCAACGGCAAAGAGCTCTCCTTTCTTGACGAGAACGGCCGCCCCGATGACCCCAGCTCCAGCTCGGCTGCTGCGAGATGCGACCCTCACGGCGCCGCCATCAGGGTCGAATACTAGCTCACGCTACCCTAGCGGACTCGGACTTTATTCAATTTTCATGGAATAACAAGGTACTTTCATATAGTATAAGATCGAATTAGTCCACTACTTCACACCTAGCGCAAAGAAAGTGAGTCACCAGAAAAGGATTCCAACGGGAGCCACGGAACAAATCATAAAAGTGAAATTCGCCCCAAACAAAGTCGTTCTTAATAAATCACAAAACTTGAATAGCAAGGTATGGTTCACTAGTAAATCAACCAGCGACCCACGGTTGAATCATTACATATCAAAACATAATAGGACGCATAGTCTTTCCAGTGTTTTACGACTCAGCTAAATAATGGCTACAAACCCAAACATCATTATCATTAACTCTAGCTTCCTGCCCAAAGACTGATACTGATGATAGAAGAGTAGACCCCCACCACTTAGTCAAATAGACTGAAACCCATGTCCTGCAAGTAGATTTGCAAAAAAACTCATTAGATCTCAATGATAATGTGAGGGCATATTTAGCAAAACATGGCAGTTGGCAATAGTTGACAAAACATGCAAGCACAGATCCAGGAAAAAAATGCTGGTCAAACATGAAGCATATTGTGCAAGTTATAATGTTAGAACTTCTGAAAATAAGAATTACATGCAACTTGTGAAAATAAGACATTACAACATAAGAATAAGACACTACTAGGTCTTCAGACTGGGTCTTCAGCAAATAAGAATGTCGGCCAATACAGATCTAAAAATGAACATATTATTGCAGACATTACAAAAATATGCCCATGCAAAACAAAATTGTATATTGCTTAATCAAATTAATCAAGTTGGAAAATATACATGCAGATGCATTGTCAATTAGTCTCTTTCATACACTTATGAGATTTCACAGAAAACCATCCAAACTGCATACAATTCGAGAGTTGAACATACAATTTTTCACCTAAAACTACCCAAACTCCATGTAATGTTACAGTACTGTAGTAGCAATCACACAATCACAGAAGCATTGAAATTAGCCCAAGCACACAAGCAGTACTGCAATTAGTTCCATATAGTTAACACTAACCATACAAAAGCTAGGTAGTAGTATGGAGGATCTAGTTAGTTAGTTAGTTCCATATAGTTAACACTAACCATACAAAAGCTAGGTAGTAGTATGGAGGATCTAGTTAGTTAGTTCCATATAGTTAACACTAACCATCATTGCATAATTTAATTAGTATCTGTGGATGCCAGTCACAATGTATTATATTGCATCTTCTTGATTAATGCTGATGTCAAAACAAAACAGGAAAGCTTTACTAGTTCAAGAGGCATGAAACCAAACAAAACTTTCACAAAAATTGCTAAGTAGACTACCTACTAACAGAGCCCAGGCTAGTACCACCATCTGAGTTTCCGACAAAAGAACAGAACAATCCCAACAAATATGATACTACATAATACCAAGAACAATACAAATGTCTAAAAAAAGAGGAGGAACTAACAACAGAGTTGTCCTCTCTGAGTGCTTCACCATAATCGACTGATTAATCCAATCGCCACAGAATAACACACCTCCCATCACACAAGAAAGGCTAACTCGGTAACTGATTGTAGCTCAGGTTTCGTCTAGCAAAACGCAATAGGCGAAGAGGAAGGAGACAAAGGGAGTAGTAGGGAGGGCAAGGGGGA
The DNA here is from genome assembly GCA_036346255.1 of Ampelocalamus luodianensis. Classification (NCBI taxonomy): domain Eukaryota; kingdom Viridiplantae; phylum Streptophyta; class Magnoliopsida; order Poales; family Poaceae; genus Ampelocalamus; species Ampelocalamus luodianensis. The sequence goes on along the minus strand of CM070638.1, from coordinate 36,356,464 downwards.
ACAGACAGATGAAGAGCATACCTTCACAACAGGCCAACGGTGGCTCTCGGGAAACGACGGCAGGGAAGAAGTTGGGGAATGGTGGGGGTGACGAAGTTGGGGAACGGCGGCAGAAGCCTCTAGGCTTTCTAAGGTCGGGCTCTAATGCTGGCGGCGGAATCTCTCAGATGCTAGCAACGTAGCACTCAACGACCGGGGAGGCGTACACGAGGGCCAGCACCGCCTAGGGCTTCGACAAGGAAATCGCCTCCCAGTCGCGAGTGTGACAGGAGATGACGCGAGGGGGAATGCTCGGGGGTGTCTCGCGGTGGGGTTTTTCCAGGGGGTGTAGTTCGATGGCAATTGCGGGAAATAAGAATCAACTTCAAGGGGTATTTTTGTTTTGCTTGGTTGGATTCTCATGAGAATATGCGGAAAGGCTGCTCCTCGTTGCTAGTTCATTTTTGAAACAGTTCCTCGTGAGAATCAGGATCTGGTTGTTTTGAGAAGTTGGGTGTTTGATACGACTCCATGAGATTTGATTGAGAAGCTGAGAGTAGGTGCTGTACCAAACAGGGCCTAAGTTAGTATCACACTATCACACATCAGTACATCACAGTGTTCACCATTGACCATTCACAATCCAATTCAGATTTCAGACATTCAGTTGCATTTTGAGTATCAATTCACCATCAATTATTTATTCATCACACATTCGTAGTATGTCAGTACTAGTATGAGACTATGAGTATCAGTGTATCACACATCATCAAATTTCCATGAAATCCGATATGCATTTCAACTCTTGAGCGCTCAATAATTCTTACCTTTTGCCTTTTGACTTTGCCTTTGTATTATCAGGAGGAGGCATCTTGATTTCTACTTTTCTAGTTCTCTGGTAGACTAGCAGTGGCAAATCTGGGCTTCATCCGTGTAACATCCCAAAGTGTTGTTACCAAAATAAAATAAATAAAGTTATTGGATTTTCTGAATTGGATAGAGTTGATTGTCTTATTTGAAATTCTGAAGTTTTAAAAGTCAAAATTTAAAACTTATTTGAAGTTCTTGAAGTTTCAGTTGATTTGATCTGAAAAAAAATTCTAAATTATTTCTAGGATTTTCTGAGATTTTAAAAGCTTTTTCCTAAATGTGTTAAAGACAAAGTAATTTATTTTGCAAAAACTATAGCCAACTTTAAGTTGGAACTATTTTATTTAAGTCCAAGATAACTCAGAGAATTTCTGTGAATTTGCTCATAATTTTTGGATTTAGTTTGCTATATTCTAAAGCCTAATTGAATTATCAGCAATTATTTAAATCGGAAATCAAAAGAAAATCCCCAAACAGTCAATGGACCGAAACCCACTCGGCCACCCATTTCATCACAAGCCACCCCACGCAGCCCACCGCGCGCTTGTCCTCTCTCACACGGCAAGCCAGGCCCACCGTCACCCTCTCCTTCTCTTTTTCTCACCCGCGCCCGCATCAACCCTCATCAGCCGTTGGATCAAAATCCAACGGCCATCTTTCGTGAGACGTTCGGAACCCCCCCGAAGACCCCACTCATGTGGACCGTCAGATCTAAATCTAACGGCTCGTGTGCCTCCGAGACATTACTACTCACTCGCACCTCCCCTCGTTCTATCGTGACCGCCCGATTAAAATCAAACGGCTGCGCCCGATCCTCACTTACCGTTTCGCCCCAGCTAATCTCGACCGTCCGATCAAAATCGGACGTACCCCCCATCGTCTTCCTCCTTTCCTTCTTCTTCTTCCTCCACCTTCCTTTCTTGCCGCGAAGCCGCCATGGATACGAATCGGGAACCTTCCATACGCGGCTAAATCCCGGGCGAATCACCGAAATCTCGCGCGCATTGAAGTCCCTGATCTTCTCCGCCCCGACACGGCCATCACTTTCCCTTCCGGCGCCCTAAATCCCCAAAATCTCGCCGCCGTGACCGCAAGGACCTTCGTGCTCTCCACGGCAGCTCGGTCACGCCCGCGCCCTATAAATAGGTGCGCCGGGACCGCCGCATCCTCCACAACACACCGCCACCAACCCCAGCTCGCCTCCGTCGGGCCTACGTGGCCTTGCCACGCAAGCGCCAGCACGGTGCCACCTCAGGGCCACATATGCGCCACGCCGCCAGGTCCCCTCACGTGGCGCCGCGTCGGCACCAAACCCCCGAGCCACCAGTCCATGGGCATGGTCCACGTGAACCATGTCTATGACACATGGGCCCCACTCGTCAGGAAAATAAATTTATTTCCTTTAATTCCCAGAAATTCATCGCTGGCGTCAGCATTGCGCAATAATTGATTTTCCAGTAGAAAATTAATTCAAGAAATTCAATTAAATTGCAGATTTAGTTTAAAACTTCAAAAATTCATATCTTTTGCATCTGAACTCCAAATTGGGTGGTTCAAGTTGCAAAATTTGTCTAAAATCATAATCTAGCTAACTAAAGTAAAATATTTCAATTTGGAGTTAGTTTGAGCTGAGTTTTTGAATTTATTTGAATTTGAATTTGAGTTTGTCGTATTTTTGCGTATAGACTTCGACGACTCCAAAGAGTTAGATCCTTCCGACGATTTAGAATCTCAATACTTCAACGAAGGCAAGTTACACTATTGATCATATTGTTCCCAGTATTTTAAATTATTTAATTCCTGTTTTAAATTACTATTGCATGCATATGTTTATATAATTGTTTAAATGTCCTGTTTGTATATAGTTATTCCAATCCTCATTGTATGGCCAATTTGATTATTGAATATGAATACCATGTCACCCTTAGGCAAAATACTACTAAAATTTGTCATATGCTTAGCCATGCTTAGATCACATTTATTTGGGAAGGTTTAGCCAAATCTTTCAAATTGATTTAAATTGGGTCTATGGTATTGTTTTACCATAGAAGGTTTATAAAATGCTTTTACCTGGAAAATAAAATGAGAATGAGTTTGGACTTGGGCATAATGGATGTTTGGTGGGTGCATGTTCATGCACGGGCTCAATCAGGTATGGTTGAGGCCCATGGGTTTTGTTGGAAAGTTGTCCAAGTCAGTTAAGGACCGGTCTTCGAGTGTATGATGCTAAGCCATACCGTACCACCACATGTCCCAAGTATGGGTCGGGACCTGGCTAAATAATTTGCAATGTTCCACCGTAGTCGTTCCCTACAGATGCAATGGGTAGTCATGTTACTACTTATGTTAGTCCTACCTAGCGCAAGAGGGGGCCCGAACCCGGAGGTCTTTATTCCAAAGGGGGTGGCGAAACCTTAGCGAGGGGTAACTACGGTGGAATGACGCTTTGTAAAAGCCTTGTCACATGCTCTAGACTGCTCACCTAAGGTAGTGAGCGGTGGTATCGACGGATGCCGAACAAACTAGAGAAGTCGTGTCTTGTGGGTAAAGTTGTACAACCTCTGCAGAGTGTAAAACTATTCGAATAGCCGTGTCCACGGTCATGAACATGCTAGCAGAACTGCTCAAAGTTAGACTTTGGTTTTGTTTGAAAAAGACTTCTTCAGACTGGTTTATCCAAATGGGATTTGGGCAGGAAGCCATGTGATAGGAGGGTATCCTTCACCATTCATGTGTGAATGTTATCTGACTATAAATCTGAAAATTTACAAAATGATTTGTAGTTATAAAATAACTGCTTTCGAACTTAGTACAAGTATTTAAAGAAAATGCTGCTTTATGCAAATCAACCATTATGCCATCCTTTGTTACATCCATATACGCATGTCATTATGTTATTTGACGAGTGTAACTTGCGAGCACGGAAGTTGTGCTCATACTTGCTTTATACAAACAAAATTTTAGAGGAGAAGGACTTCACTACAAGTTTGGATCGTGACGACTAGGCCGCTACCCCAGTCGATTGCCTGTGGCAGATTGCTGGACCCTACTACTTTTTCGTCTTCCTCTATGTTCTTTATTGCTGGCTTGTAAGATTCTTTGTAATAAACTCTGTTGATTATTAATAAAGTTGTGATATGAATTGATACCATATTTGTTTACTGTGTGAACTAGCGACTGATCATGGGACCAGTTCGGAAATGCACAGAGGATCTAGGATGTTACTCCCGGGTCCTGACAATCCACCACTGCTTCTGGGCTCTGGACCCCCGCGCGAGGCGCGACATGCCCTTAGGGCTCAACGCCTCACCGACGTGGCGACGGTGACACCGCTGTCTGCCCGTCCCCCTGCCGGGCCCGCCGTGAAGGAACGTGAAAAGGCTACGATAGCATAAACAAAAATCTACCGCGCAACCAAGCAACCTCCGCTAGTAATAGATCATGAGATTACCATTAGACGCGCCGACTCGTAGCGGAAGTAGATTCGATATAGCGAGTTGAAGCAGTCGTAGTCGTACTTGCCGCGCGCCTTCTCCTCCTACTCTGATGAACGTCGCGAGTCGCGGATCGTCCTAGTGCTGATGCTTCGCAACAACACCTCTAAGGTATCCACACGTACGGGCAGGGACACCACGCGCAGGAGTGCTAGCACCGGCGGCGTGGTTGAGGAGAGCATGGCTATTAGGGTTTTAGGATTTCTTCCAGAAAGATTGATCACCTCACCCATGCCACCGCACCTCTATATATAGGCATCCATAATGGGCCCCGAACTTGAGGTCTATTAGGAATTCGAGGCCTATAAGAATTCGGATCACCATCCAAATCAAATCCTAGCCCTTTAAGTGTGTGACCCTATAGGTTCGTGTGTAATCGGTTGTGACGTGGAAACTCTTTCCCGATCACGAGTCGTCAGCGGTACCTAGCAGCACATAACGATTCTCGAACACACACAGAATATATCGGACGAACCTTAATGTAATATGATCTACGACCAGGTCCTTATCACTTACGACCAGCTCGTACTTAGTCACGACTAGTTCATAATTAGTTACAACCAGTTCGTAACTCCTTACGACCAGTTAGTACCTAACTACAATCAGTTTGTAACTCCTTACGACCAGTTGGTGATTATGTTCGAGTAGTCTTCGATTAGGTCACATCTCCATACGACTTCGACCAGTCTACGACTTCGGCCAGTCTACGACTTCGCGAACAGAACGACCTACTTGTGTATTATCTCTTTGCCTCACGACATCTGGTTGAACTCCAGGTGCGATAAAATGTTATCCATGGACTGTTCAAAACTTTCTCGATCAAGTGTCGAATAACTTCATGTGGTCGACACTTCGACCACTGGTGGCATGGCCATGCACTTTCTTTATTTGACCACAACGAGGGGCCCAGAGACATCTCTCCTGTTATGTTAGGAGGGGCAAATCCCATATCTGACCAGACACATTTCTCCGTATGTTTCATAGCATACCCTGAAAGCTACCTTTATAACTACCCAGTTACGGAGTAGCGTTTGGTAACCCCTAAGAGTGTCATTACACATGTAGGAAACCATGCTGATCTCAGGTCTAAGGATTATACATCATCATTTCTTAAGACCAACTAACGACATATAGAATCATAACAATCTCAATAGTATCTCAAGGTGGGTCTTATCTAATACCATGTTCTCTAACATGTGTCCATATTATTGGTTTGATATCTCCATATCTATGACCTATGAAATATGGTCATCAACCAATACATATGCTAGTCTATTCATATGTGTCCTCATATGTTTCCGACTAGGGAACGATTAAGAATAATTATCGCAGAAATACAAAGTTTCACAATCAAGTCACATACTTGGTGATAAATATTAATGATATAATTCTAGGAACAAGATAACACATTATCTAATGTTATGAACATAATGTAATATAATCATCTCTATGATTGCCTCTAGGGCATATTTCCAACACGCCGCGCACGTCCCTTTGGCGGTCTAGCCTCACAGTCGCAGATACGCCGTGCCGCTCCGCTCCTTCGCGCCCGCGCCCAACGTTGGCGTGCCCCTCTCAGGCCTATTGCCCGCCGCACGCCACTAGGCACCAGCCAACCATGCTAGTGACACCGCTGTGTCGGTCCGTCGCGTGCCGCCTTCACCCTGCCCCTGCCGGCCTGCCGCCTGTCGCTGTGTCGCTCGCCTGCATGCCGCCTAACGCCTAGGTTTGGAAATTGGGGGAGCTGGCCACTGCCCACTGGGGAAGTCACGAAGAGACAAGGTTTGGTGAGATACTGAGATGAGATGTGGTGTTCAGGTGTTGGGCTTAGTTGGGCAGCCTAGGCCTTTGGCTTTGGGGCTTGCCGGCTTGGAGCCTTGGGTTGTGGCCTCTGGAGCACAGGAGTAGTGAGTCTGGATTTATACATCTTCGTCTCTTCGTCCGGGACTCCGAGAAGTAGGAAGGGTGCAACTGCGCAAGGGACCGCTGGCGTCCGGGAGACTGGGGGGGGGGGTGTTTCCGCCGACGCTGGCTACCTCGGGCCTCGGGCGGCCACCCAACCTCGCCCGATTGCTGGGACCGTCCCTGTGGCAACCTAGTCCAATCCAGGTGTCCAATGAGGTATCAACCTACGCAAATACTTGGGGTTAATTGACACATTTTGACGGATATATTGGTTAAGTGTCATTTAAATGTCCCAAGTAAAATATTTGATATTTTTTTGAAAAAATGAGTTAATATCTTTTTAGACGAATTATAAAAAGATATTGGATCTTTTTCACAGAGTGAAGAATAATTTTTATTAACACAAAATTTAGATTAAATGATCCCCTTAGAAGAAAAAAAACAGTCCATCTCTTAACTCTCTATAAATTGGTAAGATCGATATTTTCTTAAGAAAGAAACATTAAAAAATAATCTTTAAAATTATTATATATCGGGATCTGAAATTCTCATTTCTCAAATGCTAAATTTTGTTGCTTATTGCTTTCTAAATTATTGCAGGTTTATTTTGTTGATTCAGTTATGCCAGAACCGCGTAAATCCAATTGACCTTTGAGCCGCCCCACCGAGATACTTTTCTTTGGTCCTCGTATATGTAGCTCTGGTCCAAAGAGGAGACCTTTGCTCTTTTCCGAGTCCAATTAGCGTAATCAACATTCCCACTGATACTTCCCCAGTCAAGTTTTGGGATACGTACCATCAAACTTTTCAAATTTTAACTATTGATATTTTTAAATAAATAAATATATATATATATATATATATATATATATATATATATATATATATATATATATATATACATATATATATGATTTTACACTCATCCTTTTTATTTGATGTTTTTGACATTTTACGGCTTGCAAGATACGATTTTGACCGCTACTTTTTATAACTTTACATTAAGATGTACTAGTAAAATTATAATATTAAGAAAATAGTTTTAACAACAAATCTAAAGATATAATTTTGATGTAGCCAATATAAATTGTTTTAAACCAATTTATGGTCAAACTTTAGAAAATTTAATGGTACGGATTATAGGACGTCACGTAAAAAAGAATAACTGTACTAATATTATAATTTTATTAAATGTTATAACTATATTACAATATAAATTAGTGATCAAAGTTGTATTTTAGGATCGTGCCAATATCCAAAACGATACGTATTTGTGATTGGAGGGAGTACCACCACTAGCCGTAACAGTAGATATTAATCAGGCTTGTTAGTTCCAAGGAGCCACATTTTTAGCTCCTAGATTTTCCCCTCCGTACCATTGTGAACGCAGGGAAAAATATACAAAAGTTGAGCCGAAAGAAACATGGCAGAATCGTTTTGCCTCCTTTATGCCGCAGGTTCCATTCAGTTGCACCCCCTCGACTATTTTATAAATTGTGTATGTAGCCCTCGTGGACTTTTCGTTTGTTGTGTGATGATGTCTAGAGGAGTGTACTTGACAAAACATCCTATTAGTTGTTCGTGAAGTATAACTTCGTCCATATTTATAACAAATTTGATTATAAATGTGAAGTTTTATCGGTGTAAGATACATATATTAATTCTTGCAATAAATATGTGCTATTAAATGCATGCATAACCTCGTCTCTACCCTGCCGCTACCATTCCGTTTAAAAAACCCTAAACCCTTGCACCGCTTGTTGTTGTTGTTGCCTTTTCCGTCGACTAGATTTCCATTCCTAATCTGACCTCTCACAATAGTTGTTGCACAACCATGTCCGATGTCTCCTCTCACAAGGTTCAGTGCGTGCAATGGTGGCTGATTCAAGAAAGGTAATTGCCGATTATCACTTTACAAAAAAAAAAAACCCTCTGACTTCCATGTAAAATAAACCATCTAGATCTCGAACTGTTGAGTTTTGAATTCTACTCGCTCGCTGCGGTTTAATTTTCATTAAATCTTCATATTCCAATAAAGTGTTAGACTGTGTGATTATAAATCTATAATTTAAGTCAGCCATGTTTGGTTGCCCGCATAGGCTTTAGGTCTCCATGGCTGCAAATATATCAAAAAATGACATTTCGGTCCTCACATAAGTACCTGTGCGTCAATACCAAATGCCACGACGTCATTTGCGCAAAATTTCCTCAGCTTACAACTTTGTCCCGGCTCCGGCTCCGACTCCAGTCAACATTTTCACACACGGCTTGGAAGCTGAAAGGAAGGAGAGAAAGAAGGAATAGAGAAAAAATGTAAGCAAAAGTTGTTACACGAGCTCCATTTCAAACCCTTTTATACGTTACTATTCTTTACTTGTGTTCCGGCTCTAAAATTCGTTCCTTAGCTCGGGGGATTTGGAGCATGCCAATCCAGCAGCGATCGAGGGCGGTGCATCCTGCCAGTTCCTCTATGCCCAAGAAAAGGATGGCACTTTAACCCTTGCTTATGTCCATCTCATCTCATCTCATCTCATCTGACCTCGCCTTTTGATCACATATAAATACTACTTACGTGTGTGTTGGTGCCATGGAAAAGGAGGTCAGAGGTGGCCTTGTTTGACACACTGTGTAGAGAGAGAGAGAGAGAGAGAGAGAGAGAGAGAGAGAGAGAGAGAGAGAGAGAGAGGTGTTTGGCTCGCTTCTAGAGATGTTTGAATTGGATGGTGAATGAGAAAGGGAGGCCACGTTTGGAAGATGGAGTTAATGGTGAGAGAGACTGAAGGAAGGTGTTAGTTTGGTTTGGAGGAGACAGACAGGAGCAGTCTCTGTTGGTCTTCTTGTGGCGGCTTCAAGAGGTTGCAAGGTGCGGCAAGAAGAGCAGCAGCAGGAGGAGGAGGTGCTCCGTTTGCATGGGATAAGGAGATAAGTTTGCATTAGGTGAGGTGAGTCTGATTCTTTATGTTCTCTGTGATTTCTCGTCGAGGCTTTGCATTCAGAATTTCAGTGTGCTCTGTTCTGTTCGTGAGGTTTCAAGAACTTGAGTTCTTGGGTGTGAATTTTCTCCATATTTTGGCTCGTGAATTGGAGCTTTTGTTCATTGTTCTGTTCTTGGCCTGAAATTGAGGAGATGCATACGTGGGATTATTTACGTTCTAGTGGTTTCTGTTGATTCAGATAGTTTTAGCCTGGAGAAGATGAGTTTTCTATGGTGAAGTGATGAAAACTGAATTACCTGTGATCAGGCTCGTGTATCTCCTCTTGATTTGCATTTCTTGGCTTTCTTACTTCTCTGATGAAGGATGTCATTGCCGTGGGCGATGCATGGCGCACGAGAAGGCGACAACTACAACGCCATCTTCACGCGACACAGGATCAGGCTTTATTGATCCTCTTATCCATAGTTTCCTTCTTGTCGCTACCTTTTGTTATGATTCTATAATACCTTTACTATTTGGTTAGCTCGGTTGTTAGGAGGCTACTATTGAACAAGGAAAAAACAAAGAGTAAACAAGAATTACCCCCTCTCCCTCACGTCTCCCTCGATCTCTCCCTGCCGAAGGCTCTCTCCCTCTTTCTTCTTGCTGCTCCAAACCAATCTATTGCTATTTATCCAATTCTCTACCCCAGCTACCCTCTCCCAAAATCAGACCATAACAAGGATTGGTCAATCAACTGCGAGAAGAAATTTAAGCAGTTCAGTGCATGAGCGAGTTTACTAGTGCTTTGTTTCTACTATTTTTTCAAGTTGGAGCTAAAAACAGAATGCTGACAACCCATACATTTGTAGTTTGCTAAAGTTTAAACATGTACCATTCTGAATTTTTTACAATATTACCATGTCAATAGTCATATCTCCAAAATTCAGTGTTACCTAGACGATTTGCTTAGTCGCATGGGTGTCCAATCAACACTGCCAATCTTACCGTGTTCAACTGAGTTATTTTCCCACCAAGTATTCTTAGTCTTGAAGAACTGCAGAACTTTTATTGACTCAAAACTGATAAGGTTAGTCATGCAAGCAAATTCAGATGTTCAAAATATGGTTAGCAGATTAAGTCTCCTTCCTGAAAGTTAGTCCAAAGCGACGACTGATTGATTTCCTTTGAAGTTAGGGAGAAGAAACTGACAAGTACTTTTGCCTAACCAGAATGGAAATTTCACATTAGATGCAAAGTATGCAATGGCAGGTTGATCTGCACATTCTCTTACTGCAGCTATGTATCAGTATTTCAGTAACTGCAATACAAATTGATGGCCTAGCACATGCAACAATTTACTGCTCTGTAGATCGATAGCTTTTGGTTTCTTCTATTCTTTTGTATGTCCTGATCCTGGTTGAGATTGGAGAGTAATGTTTGGAGCTTTTATAATGGCAGCTTACAGATATGGAATCGAGGAGATTGGAGCATTTAGTGTTTCTGCTTTGCTGCTTTGCAGCAATCACATGCAGTTTACACGTACAAGCCCAGGCCCAAACCACTCTACAACACCTCAAAAGCTCACCCGACAATGGAGCAGGTGAGTAATCCTGATCTATCAACTCATAATGCTTGCAAATCTTTCACTTTTTCAGTAACATGCACATCAAGTTTAGTTAAAATAGAGATGTGTAGAGAGATAAAGTAACATGCCAAGGCAGCAGAAATATCCTGATGAAACTGTTCTAGTTGAAGTTGTGCTTGTCTGTAATATATTCTTCCTTCAGTGTATTTTTATTGTTCAGTTGACATTAAGCTTGTCGCAAGTCTGTAGTATATTCTTGCTTATGAATGGTAGTTGATCCTTGTTCCGTGTGTTGATCAGTGGGCAGGGTTTTGTCAGAGATGGAAAATAGATCGGATAGCGTTCTTTCAAGAAGAACAAGAAGAGTCGATCCTCTTGATGGCCTAAGGAAGTATGAGGGAGGTTACAATATCACAAACAAACATTACTGGAGTGTAAGTTCTCTGCTTCTCTGAACACAATCTGCCAAGTCATACAGACTACTTGCTGCAATCGCGCTGAGTTGCTGACAAATTATATTTTAGACAAAAAAAATGACACTGCCTACTACTTAATACATGAAAAATCAGTCCTTAGCCTTAAATTGCATTTAACTGTGCAGAAATAACTTGATACATTGTTGTAAGGGATATTATATGAAGTAAACTGAATAGAATGAGGGAGAGAAAGCATACATATCCACGCGAGGATTAAAACTGATTGTCGTTGTGTTTACCTTTTTCAGTCGACCATATTTACAGGTATAGCTGGATATGTCATTGCAGCATTATGGCTTATTTGTGGTATTATTTTGGTGGGATTTATTCTCATCTCCAAGATTTTCGTCACCAAAAGGAACAAAAAATACGGTGACATGGACTATTTCCTTGAGAGATACCAGATTTGGTGTGTGATACTTTTCATTCTTCTTGCCGTTTTTGTCATGTAAGTTGCTCAACTCAACAGTAATTCATTAATTATCATCTGTAACTGTTGTGAATCCGGCAATGTTTGCAGCAATGCTGTTAGTAATCCACTACCGCATTTATGTTTCAGAGTTGCATCAGCAATTGCAATTCGCGGCACTGTAAGATTCCATTCAAGAGCAGAGTCCGTCAAAGAGATCATTGGGAAAACTGCACTTGAGGCGACAGTGACGATTTACAATATAACAGGAGCCATCGAGATGATGCAAAACATATCAAAGCTGTACAACAACAACAGTCAAGCTTTTGATCATCTGAACTCCACAGTAGAGGCACTCAACTCTGAAGCCGTGGAGATTCAGGCAAAGGCGGAAAAGAACATGCGCTTGGTCAGCAAAGGCGTCAAAATACTGTAAGAACTTATCACATGATGGACGTGATTGACAGATTAGTAGTTTTAGGATACCTCTTAATCATCATGAGAACTAACACAGCTGATAATTTTCAGAGAAGTTGTGACCATTTTAACTGTGACGCTCAATCTTGTCGTGGTTCTTGCGTTGCTAGGTAAGTGGACATAGTGCAATTTTTCTGAATATGCAAATGTACCTTAGTTGTACCTAAAACTGAAATTAACACATTACTTTTTTATTGCAGTGGGAAGACCTTTAAGGCTACAGAAATTGTACTACTTGTGAGTATCCTTCAGACACCCATCTGAAGCTACAAACATATGAATTTCAGTACTTATGGCATTCTAATCACAAGAAACTGTCTGCAACAGGTGCATAGCCTTCTGTTGGATACTGACAGCCCTCTTCTGGATGTACTTTGGCCTGTACTACTTCCTCCACAAGTTCGCCGGAGACACGTGCGTTGCCCTTGACGAGTACCAGCTGAACCCCCAGAACAGCACGCTGGGCAACATCATACCCTGCAGCGAGAAGCTCTCCGGCAGCGTGATCCTGCACGATGTTGGTGCAGGCATCCATGACATCATAGACCAGGTAACAAACAGGCACACCTGAAGCAGCATTCAGGAGTAGAAGAAGACGCAGAATTGTTATCATCCAGATTGTTTCTGAATTCTGATTGCAACATTTTCAGGTGAATTCGAACATTTACACGATAAAATCGGAGTACTCCGTGAAGCAGCTGGACTACATCTGTAATCCGTTCACCGGGCCGCCGGACTACCGGTACCGGCCGGAGAATTGCCCTTCCGGCGCCGCCACCATCGGTGACATCCCCCAGGTAAACACAAACTTCATCACAAGAACCAAAGAATGTAAAAAGAATACTAATCTTGGCATGGTATTGTCTCTTCTTCACGAAGATCCTGAGGAGGCTGACGTGCTCGGAATTTAACGGCGGCGCGAACTGCGCCCCGACGGAGTTCTCGTCGGCGATCGACTACGACAAGGTGCAGACGTACACCAGCTCCATCCAGAACGTGCTGGACATCTTCCCGGGCACGGAGCGGCTGGTGAGCTGCGAGCTGGTGAAGGCCGGCTTCGCGGACATCGTGGGCAACCAGTGCGCGCCGCTGCGGCGCGGCGCGCACACGACGTGGGCTGCGCTCGCCGCGCTGTCGACGGCCACGGCTCTGCTCGTGCTCGCCTCGGCATCCTGCGGCGGCGGCTACGGCGGCCGGCGTCACGCTGGGGACGACCCCACTCGGTGAGGCACGTCACCTCGTCGTCCAACTCGGAGATATCGGAGATCGACTTCGCTGAGATGCACGCCAAGAAAATGAGTGTCAGGATAGAGCCGTGATCAGCTGTTGTATCAAGAAACCGAGAACAAGATTCTTTTTTGCTGTGTTCTTTGATCATTTGCAGGAGAGATATTAAGAGAGAGGACGTATACTGCCGGCGGGAGAGACAGATCCAGGCGAGATCGTCCACCGCCGGCGCGCCATTGACGCGAAAATGTTTGGTTTCTTTTTTGTGGAATGGTCTGGAGAATCCAGCCATGTCATGCGTTGTGTTAGGAAAGGAGGAGAAATTTATCATTGGATTCTGTACATGAACTGCAAAAGGATAAGACATTAATTATAGTCCAATTTATTTTTTACATGAGCAGCAGGAGGATTAATTGAATGATGAATTATAGTCAGCCTGACTGAATTCTGTACCAGACTAAGCTCTGTTTCATAGTGACTGTCTCGGAAACACGGACACTTCAGTTTATTGCTGACGGATACGACAGGAACACGTCGCAAACATATGTTGGCCAATTAAAAAACGAATTTTATTTTTAAAATTCCCAATACACATCGGATACGGCTTGAATATGTATCCGATATAGCCCAGCCAGCCCACCCGTGGGCATAACCCGAGCTTCCTCTCCTCTCGATTCCAATCCCCTAACCCTGTTGCTTGCACGCCACTTCAGTCCCATCACCTCCTTGCACCCCATCGCCCTCGCCATGCCACCGGCTTGCGCGTCTCCTCCCTCGCGCAGTCCCTCCCTCGCGCAACCCCTTGCACCCCCTCCTCCCGCGCCACCGATTTGTGGGCCTGCTCTCTCACGCGCCTCCTCCCTCGTGCAGCCCCTCCCTCTCCGGCAGGCGGCCTCCTCGCACGCCCTCCTCACACTATGCCAGGCCTGCTCCTCGCGCGCCTCCTCCATCTCCATTGCAAAGTAAGTGATGCTCTTCACTGATTCTCTCAATGAATATTTCATTCTCATTCACTGATTCACATAGTGATGCCCTGATACTCTTCGGTCTTCACCATGAGTCAAGTAGTCTATAGTCAACTAGATGTTTGTAATCGTGATTGCTTGTTCTTATGTTTGGGATTGCTTGTTCTTCTTCATTCTAGAAAAATGGTATTAATGCAATTCTGGATTTTTGGTAATGGTATTCATATAAACAATTGAACATATTATGAACTGATTGGAAGAAGAATGAAGATGTGAGGCTCATCTTTGAGAGGTACATATTCTAAGTTTAATTTACCCTTATATTATTTTAGTTTGACAAACATGTAGAATTTTATTTTATTATTATATATAGGACGCTCGTTTCGTACTCCCGGGAGTACATAATCCCATCCTTCACTACCGTTGATCAACTTTGAGATGTCCACCATCTAAATAGGGTCTTCCGTATTGGATACACCCATTAGCGGGTCATGCATCCGAATATGGTGCAGTGCATGTTGTTTGTTGCGTTTTGCATGGGTAAGGTGCAGTGCATGTTGTTTGTTGCGTTTTGCATGGGTAAAGCAGTATATGTGTGATGTAGTATATACTACATGATAAAAGAGTATACTATTAAAACATGTGCGTACGTATGGTTCTAATGCTATAAATTACTTTGTACATAATAAAAAAGGAGTATAACTAATTCAAATAAGTATATTGTTGTCAGTATGTTGTTGATCGTCATTCAAAAGAGTTAAAACTCATGCATTTATCCCAGTGTTTTATATCAGATACAAATATGCATTGTGTGTGGAGCTGTCGAGCAGTATAAAAAAGAAAGTATATTTACAAAATTACACAGTACAAATGAGAACCAAGACTTCTTTTTATTGAAAAAAAATACCCTCCCGAGTTGATACACAAGAAATGTAGTTAGTACAATGGTACTACGTTATGTAGTTAGTAAAATGGTACTACTTTTGGAGCTTTGTTTCTACAAAGCTAATTAGTCAAGGTGGAATTTAAGTGAGTGCCCCTTGTCAGGTGCTTGCAAATTGCCCAATGTTGCAGCTGATGTGTTTCTGTTGAGGAAGTATTTTCCTTAAATCAATAAGCCCAGTTTCAACAATCTCCACCAAGCTGCCCGGAAAGCACTACCGCTGATGCAGGTGCCATGTGCCCCTTCTAGATACAGATCATGACAAACTTGCTAAATTTTTCTGAACAGCAAGGGTATTATAACCATTAGTAAGTAATTGCAAGCATGGTTTAGAAGACAATTGTCAGTATGTACTCACATACCTCGCCACCATTCATCACTTGGAGATGTGTATTGGCCAAAACTGTTCCTGTCATGGATACATCCATTAGGAGGGTTGATACCCCTTTTGATGTGGGTCCTATAGTTAGTGACTTATTTAATCCGGTAGCAGCAACAACTAAATGCTTGAAAGAAGGCGTCGTGGATTAGGTTGTTGCATCTGGGAGAAAATGAGGAGGCATTCACAATCGAAAGATTGAAGCTAGGAACTAATTAACCAGAAAAGTTTACAAAGCTTTAAATATTATATACTACGGAGTATCAAAGAAGCATGTGTTTGATAAAATCAGTATAACTGATAAAAGGTACAGTACACATATTATCACTCAGTCTAAATTATACTCCTAAAGAGAGGACTAGAGATTGCACATTCAGATGAATATACTCCATTTTCTATTAATATAGTCCTATTTCAGAATAGTATTATACTCCTTCAGATAAGCATATACTCATATTTCAGATGAATATACTCCATTTTTTATGAATATACTCCCATTTCAGAAGAGTATTGCACTCCTTTAGATAACTATATTACTGTTTCAGATGAGTATAGCCTTTCGTCTCACTGTGCATTCTCCTTTTGCAAAATAACTGTACCAAGCACATGGTTATTCGCCTGCAAATTAACTGAACCAACTTTTCCTCTCAAGTGGTATATGTAGAAGTGCAATATTGAAACAACTGAACGTAACTTCATCTGACATGAATTGCTTCAATCGTATCACAAGATGACAAGAACAACACAATTAAAAGGTGTAATTCAAAACTAGAAGGGGTAGATGCATAAAAAAAGAAGTATATGACATAGTTCTCCACCTACATGTCATAGCTGGTCAAACGAATGCACCTTCTTGTTAGAACTTACATTTATGTGGTATTTGTTGCCTCACCAGATCTGATAAATTAACATCATGAAATAAAGGTAGGAGTAATCAATTACCAAATCCATGGTCGATGGTAAAGGCTGCATGTCCACATTTAAACTCCAACGAATCACGGAAAGGGAAATCATCAATCAGTTGGTGTTGAATGGACCGCTGCCCCCGGTGACGGCAGATCTCATCATACCTCCATTGAAAATTCACAGGCCGTAGAAATACTAAGGTAAGGAGCACTAAATTAAATAGCAATCTTTCAGCAAGGATGCAACAAAAAATCATGGACGCTGATGGAGGGTTGCATACAACAAAATCGGCTACATATCTGAGGTGAGCTGATATGCTCCTGGTTTCTGAATGGGGTCGCCTGGACAAATTTGGTGGAATCAGGACGATGTTCTTGTGCGAGGAGTGATGCGTCGCCGCCGCCGCCCGAGGGGGCTTCGGGCTGGAGGTGAAGGGGGCCGAGGGTACCCCCGAGGTCGGAGCCGTCACGACGAGGGGGCCCGAGGCCGAAGGTGGGCGATCCCAACGAGGGAGCGCGTGCGAGCGATCCGACAGGAGCCACACTCGGGTGGCCGAGGCGCAGTGGGCGCGCGCGAGGCCCCGGTGGAGGTGCTCAAAGCGGGGAGGGGGAGGAGGCCACCGCACAAGGCATCGCCATACCGGAGGTGGAGTGTAACACCCCAGCCAGACATGAGCCTGGAATGCTACTAAACTAACCTTAGACAAACCTAACCAAGGTAATTTTAGTCAATTTAATGTAACCTCCCTTGTAGAGTTAACTACATGGAGGTTCCAACACCTGAATAGTATTAATTAACTACACCACCATCCCGAGACATCAATAAGTATTCATAGCATATTAAGTAACTGCAAAACCAAGGAGGTATGAAGTACCACTACTCATCATTATTACACTTAACATGTCGCATGATATAACATAACAAAACCTTTAAGTGACTTGCTCAATTATTAAATTACGATGCAAGTTCATTCAACTTTATTTGATTCAGGTGAGGTGTGTGAATATCAATCTACTCCCTCCCATGCATGATGTTCTGGATCGGTACCTAAAACAACAATAAAACAAGAGTGAGCCCACAGACTCAGCAAGTACAAAACAACGCTTATAGCATCAGATCCAAAGCAAGAAACGATCAATAAGACATCTCACATGCAAATGCAATGCTCAAGGATCCTTTCTCTTTATCTTTCTTTGTGCATTACACCGGTAATGCAAAGTATGCAACCGTCGCCGCATACCCATGCACGTATGCGCGCGCACGCGACGAGGACCAATTGCCCATTACTCCGCAAGTAATGGGGACCTCATGCCCACACTCCACGAGTGTGGGATCTCGGCCCGTCACATTCATGACGGGATCTCAAAGGAAAACATACTTGGTCACCACGTGACTAAGCCTCAATATGATCTCAATATGCACATGCTCATCATTTAATCATCATCAAATTACCACAAGACAATAACATCATACGACAATAGAGCATGGACATAATTGAAACATCCACCAATCTTAACCAACATCATGCTAACAATCTCACTATGCCACCACATATCGAAAAAGCACACAAACATAACAAATCAATCACAACCACGAATCAAACAATGCACTTGCCTTAACCGCGAGAGAACGTAGGACGTGAAGACGGTGATGCCCCCGGTACCACTCTCCCACCTAAATCAATTAGGAACATAAACTAAGACCATAGTAATGAACCACAAGAATTATACAAGTAATCACATTAGCCATAACTTGCAACGCCATCCCGACTACCAATTTCTAATTACTGATCTGTATCCTCTGTGAACAGTCATGATGTAAAATTCATATCTTTCCGTACATTAGTCCAAATTAGGTGTTCTAGGACTTCATTGAAAGGTAATTAAATTATCTAAATAAAATTAGTTGGGGAGCCGTTTTGATTCTACCATCTACTGCCCCTAGCAAACCAATCTATCAGACATCAGAATTCACGTCGGGTTCTCTGGACAGTACACTAAAACCTCCATAACTTTTGCTACGAGAATCCAAATCTTGTGTTCTTTATCTCTATGAAAAGGTACAGAAATTACCCACATTTTCGTTATATTGAGGTCCCTGATTCTCCCTTTAATTAGCAGTGCTAACCAGTTTTCTACAGACTGTCCAGAATCTGACAGAACAACAGGACAGCAATACTAGAAAATTCATAACTCCCAGACCGTTAATCGGATTTCGGTGATCTTGGCGGCCAAGGAAAGCTCAAAACATAACCTACAATTCTCTAGGAGACCAAAACCTCTGATTCGGCCTCTAACCACATGAAATTAACCCCGCAAGCTTCTGGATGAATCTGCACGAACAGCAGTCAGATTGCAACCTAGCCAAAAACTACCCGATTACTCTTCTATGACTAATTACCAAACAACAACAACGCATTACCCTTGATGCCGCTGAAGGTCGCGAACCACGTATGGCGATCCCTCTTCCTTCTCTTCTTCTTCCTTTCTTCTTCTTTCTTTCTTTCCTTCTTTTCTCCTCTTTGCATAGAAGGGGGAGGACATCAATGGAGCGCAAGAGGAGGTGTTGGACCAAGCGGCTCTAGGGGAAGAAGGGCAAGGGAGGATCTAGGGTTTCAGCCGTCCTCCCCTCTATCCCACTTGGCCGCCTCCACATGGGCCTCCCGGGCTACCCGAGGCCCAGTTCTCCTTACTTTATTTCTGTGCAGCGAACACTTGGAGTCGTAACTTTCTCTCCGAACTCGGAATGGAGTGATTTTTATCTTCAAATTTAGATAACTCATAGCACTTCAACTTTCTATTTGTGGAGTTTTTCTTAAAATGCCGTCTTCATTACGAAATTTACCTTGAAGTTGACTCAGTTATGAACTTGATTCTCTCAGACGACCTGCCTTATATATCTCAAACCTTAGAACTTCAAATTAGGTAAATGAGGACTCTAAATTGTACTATAGAAAATGATCTACAACTTTGTAGTTATGAGGTTTATAAGGGATTTCTCAATCTCCTTATATTCTCTGTACCTAAACGGGATATTACATGGAGGCCGGGCGCGTGGGCTCGTAAGGTGGCGCGGCGCTAAGAGGAGGCCTCGGGGTGGAGGTGCTCTGGATTCTTCTCCGCCCAAAATCCCGAAGGAATAGCGCGAGCCTGATCCATCCGAGGAAATCGGAGGTCAACAACGGGTCTTACCTTCACATCCGAGTAGCGCCCTAAGCGTTAGATCGATATGGAGCGCTCTAGTAGTACTAACCCATTTTCCTATATATATATATATATATATATATATATATATATATATATATATATATATAATAAATCAGCCTCGTGTGTATCCATGTCCATGCATCATGGGTGAGCTCTTTGTAGTTCTTAGCGCTTTCAAAGTGGCATAATTATCCTTCCTAAAGATTAAATAGTGGAACAACATTCAATCCTACTATCCTAATCCTAACAAGCCTGCCTAATATCATGATCACGACAATTTTTTTTGATGTTCGGGATACCCCTCCGACCACATTGAAGAAGAAAGCAAACCCAACCCTCATCAAGGTACTGAGCCCTAGCTCAGCCCTCCTCGCGAGACACACGCGCCTGAGCCATGGCTCGAACGTGAGTGGAGGCACGCACGCCGGCAGTGCTCACCACTGAGCCAGCGCTCAGTTCTCTGATCACGACAATTTGAGTAGTGCGAGAAACATAAAACAGAACCACTATATGCGTCGCCAAGCGTATTACATTGGATAAACCACTAAGACAGCAATTATATAAGGGATGACGCTAAGCTAACTATGGCAACCCACTCAAGTTACGTCCAATTATTGCACAGATATCAAAATGAAGATAGAACATATATAAATCAAACCAAGCAGAATTCTTAGATGTCTCAGTCTGGTTCTTGAGAATTTCCATCATCACCTCCACCTCATGCGGGATCAGTTATTGCTGTAGAAGTAGAACCAATGTAACCCTTCTTGATCTTGTTCAATGTCACAACCACATCACTCATTGTCAACCTTTGGAAGATTTCTGGGCTAAATATATTAAGAAGAAGAGAACAACTTAAGGGAACAAGAACAGAGAGAAAGCTCTCTGAAAAAACCAAAGGAACAACACCTTACAGCCTCAAATGGTCGTGCTAAGATAGCACCGACACGTTACACACAGACTAAGTAGCTGAAACACATCTGACAGCCTTCCATGAGAAGATCTCCTCCTTGATACTCCAGAGCACATCGGTCGTAGGTCGGCAGCGTCCCTCAAAAATTCTAGCATTTCGCTCTTTCCAAATACACTAGTGAACGAGGATGGTCACCGTGTCAAAAGTCCCGTCGGAGTGGTTTTAGGATTAATTTCCTCGTGGTAAACTACCAATCTTGGGAGCTAGACATCGCAGCGGAGGGGATCAGGAACTAGATGCCGCTCCATATCCTGAATCTTGCCCAGACCTCGGTCGAGAAGGGGCAGTCGACAAACAGGTGTTTACAACTCTCGTCAAGGTGATTGCAAAGAGAACAACACCCAAGATTGGGCCAGCCACGCCACTGGAGATTATCGTTGGTGAGGCACTTCTCATGAATGACCAACCACATAAAAAACATACATCGTGACGTTGCTTTAGACTTCCAGATGAACTTGTGGCAAGTGAAGGTTGTTGAAGCGGCGAAGAAGAGCTGATAGGCAGAACTAGTCGAGTACTTGCCATTGACCGAGTGCCTCTAGGTAATTTCGTCGTTCCTGCCGGCGACAATGTCCCACAGCTTTAAGTACTGCGCCAACGCCAGCAACGACAGGCCCCCTTCAGGTCCTTAGTCCAGGAATTATTGGCGAAAGCCTTCACGATAGACTTGTTCTTTTTTCTAACAAAGGAGAACAGGGCCAGCACGACATCAACAATCGAGCGCACGTGCATGCCGTTACCTAGTCGAAAAGTCATGGCTGCCTTGAACATGGGCAGGATGTCTTCGTCTTCGGTCATCACCCTGTGCCATGGCTTTGGCTCGGGATCCTAGTTGTTCCAGTGCTAGCGAAGGCGGAGTGCAACATTGAACGACGTCAGATCGTGAATAGCCATCCTCCCACATCGGAGCAGACTGTGGACTTTTGACTAGGCCAGCAAGCAATGACCACCGCTGATGGAGTCAGACCCCTTCCAAACGAAAGCACGACACTTACGGTTTAGTAACTTGATCGCCCACTAAGGAAGCTTGAAGACCGTCATGAAGTGAACCGGCAGTGTCATCAAGACAAATCTGGTGAGCATGATGTGCCCACCCAAAGTTAGAAGTTTAGGTTTCCACCCACCTAACTTTTTTGAGAACTTGTCGACGAACGGCTGAATGTCGCTCTTCCGGAGAGAGCGAATTGAGAGCAGGAGTCCAAGGTACATGATCGGGAAATGAAGCCATCAACACTACAACGTGACCACGACCATCGTCTCGGTCTTGTCATCGCAGCGGATGGTCGTCATGGAGCTCTTGGCCAGGTTGGAGGTGAGACCAGATGCCCTGCCGAAGATGAACAACAACTCCTTCACCACCTCACAACCTTGGGATGAAGGGCTGAAGAAGATCACAACATCGTTCGCGTAGATGGAGACGTGCGGCTCTATCACGGCGAGCGAGGGGGCTTAGCAACCGCCGACACGTGGCCATCTCACTGCAGCCTACAGGACGTCCATAGCCATGATGAACAGGGCGGGGGAGAGCGGGTCCCCCTGCCGCACTCCTCGCAAAGGACAGTGGTGGACTACAACCGCCGTTGAGTAGGATCGACGTGGTGGTTATACGAAGGATGGCGGTGATCCAATCGCGCCATCTGCTGTCGAAGCCAAGTTGTGCCAAAACACTCAACAGGAACTCTCAGGATAGAGTATCGAAGGCCTTCGTAATATCAATCTTGAGGAGTATGGGAATTTTCTTCCTATGCAACGTCACTGCAGTGTTACGGACTAGCTTGAAATTCTCGTGGATACAACCCTTTGTAATGAAGGCCGATTGCACTAGCGACACCAATTTGCCAATCACGGGGTGAGCCGTATGGACATTAATTTGGTTATGATCTTGGAGAAGTTGTGTATTAAACTTATCGAACGGAAGTCCTTGATAGCTTCTGGCTCATCGTTCTTTGGGAGTAGTGTAAGGTTGGTGGAATTGAGCTTGTGAAAGTTGTGAGCATTTTCGTTGTGGAATTTGGCGATGACATCAAGAGATCTCCCTTGATGGTTGGCCAACAGGCTTGTAAAATAGCTCAAAGATTCCATTTGGCACTGAAGCCTTCTCCGATGGCGTCGCCATGATGGTGGTTCTGACCTCATCCTCCAGGAAGGGGCTTCAAGAGCAGCAGCTTCGGAGGGGAGGAGGAAATGCAGGCTGAGCGCCTGCAGCCTCAACGGGTGTGCTACCGGCATCGGAGAGCCCATGATTTCTGTGAAGTAATCTCCCAACATCTCCAACTTGTCCTCTTGGCTCGTGGCGACGCGCCGCCATGTGAAAGTCTAGGGATAAGCTTCTTGTGGCGTCACGCATTGGCCTTCATGTGCAAGTACTTTGTATTGGCGTTGCCCTCGCGGATGTGCGTGATGCGCGCATGTTGACATTCGCAAATGTGCTCCAGAGACACCAGAGCGTGGCATTTCTCTTTAAGGATAGCGCGGAGCCTACATTCGCCACTGGAGAGAAGGTGATGGTCTTGTGCTTGATCGAGCTGATGAATGATCTCGTCGGCGATCTAGACCTATAGACCGAGGCCACTAAGCTTGCGTTGCCCCCACTTTTTCAGTGCTATGGCCATCCGGTGCATCTTGGTGTTAAGAATGACGTATGGGTCCTCACTGTGCATTGGTGGCGACCATGCCGCGAGAACAACATCCTAGATGTTGGTGATATGCCCTAGAGGCAATCATAGATATGATTGTATCATGTCTACGTTTATGAGTTATTGAATAAATGTTATTCTGTTCCTTGACTGAATCATTGGTTATAAAGATTAACAAGTATGTGACTTGTTGGTGAAGCTTTTTAACTTATATGATGTTATTCTAAATAGTATCCCTGGTCGGATGTCACTAGTCGGAACACCAGTGTCTCTACGACCAGCACATGTATTGATTGATGATCATGTTTCACCGGTCATGGATATAGGGATATCAAATCAATAATGTGAACACATGTTAGAGAACATGGGGTTATATAGACCCACCTTGAGACACTTATTGAGATTATTATGATTCTATGTGTCATTAGTTGGTCTCAAGCAATGATGATATATAATCCTTAGACCTGAGATCAGCATGATTCCCTACATGTGTAGTAGCACTCTTAGGGGTTGCCAAACGCTACTCGTAACTAGGTAGTTATAAAGGTAGTTTTCGGGTATGCTATGAAATATGCGGAGAGATGTGACTAGTTGGATATGAGATTTGCCTCTCCTAACATAATAGAAGATATATCTCTAGGCCTCTCGAAGTGGTTAGATCAAGAAAGTGCATGGCCATACCACTGGTGGTCGAAGAGTTCGACCACATAAGGTTATTCGACACTCGATCGAGAAAGTATTGAACAGTCTATAGATGACATATATCTCACCTGGAGTTCAAACTAGATATCGTGAGGCAAAGAAAGAATAGACAAAAAGGTCGTTCAGTTCGACTAGATACGAACTAGTCGTATAGAGATACAAGCTGGTCGTAGACTAGTCGAATATAATCACTAAGTGGTCGACCTGGTCGTAAGGAGTTATGAACTGGTCGAGACTAAATATGAACTGGTCGTATAGAGATACGAGCTGATCGTTAGTGATATAGACCTGGTCGTAGATCATATTGCATTAATGTTCGTCCGATATAATTTGTGTGTATTCGAGAATCGTTATGTCCTGCTGGGAACTGCTAACGACTCGTGGTCGAAAAGGGTTTCCGAGTCACAACCGATTGCGCATGAACCTACAGGGTCAGACACTTAACGGGTTGGAACAAAATGTGTTCGGATAGAATTTGCCATGGGCACTATATAAGGAGATGCTTGAAGCTATTAGGTCACACAAGAGACACGTGAGTTGCTCAACTGAAACCCTAGCCACCATCTTCTCAAGAGAGACCCGTCGTGCGACTTGGTGCTAGCACACCGACGTTCGGTGTTCCTTCCCTGGATGTGTGGATACCGTACCGACGCTACTGCGGTCACTGTTGTGCTTGAGGATGATCTGCGATCTTCATAAGGAACTACAGAGGTTGCTGGAGGAGATGATTGACTCACAAGGACACTAGACGATCGACTACGACCACTTCACCGATGTGCTCTTCATGGGATCGGTCTGCTTCAACTCTTCTTCCGCTGCACTGCGCGTCTGGTGGTAACGACCTATGATCTCTTTCTTGCATGGCTTCCTGGTTTACGTGGTATAATTTTTGAATTATTAGCTAGTGTAGCCTACCCATATCCCTTCACTGGAAGTCCTCAAGTCTGGTCTAGAAAGTCTAGAAGCAGAAGTGTCTAGCACAGAAAATAGGAGCGTGGCAGTCCAACATTATCAGGAAGTGATCCGAGATCGAGGAACTTAGAGCTTGCAGCTGGCTCGACGGGTAGAGGTCATCCCATGAGTTTGAGAAAAACCCTATCCAACTTCACCAACATGGGATGCGACTGTTCACTGCTCCATGTGAAACGGCATCCAGTGAGAGGCATCTCTCGAGAGGGCCAGCAAGTTGAGGGTGTGCCGAAGTCTACTCGTTAGCCTTCGGTTGATACAATGATTGTTCTTGTCAGCGGGGTCGCAGATCAAGTTGAAGTCACCATTGAGCATCCACAGGAGCTGGACGTTGGCCCCGATGGTGGTCATCTCCGAGATGAAGTGGACCTTGTTTGCCTCCAACTCTGGCCTGTAGACAGAGGTGATGTACCATTGGACATCGTCTACCATGGCCCTAACATTGGCCGAGATGGTGAACTCCCCTTTCTGAAAAGACGAGAGCACCCCACATCTGAGCGCCATGCTACAATAATGCCACCGTGGGGTGCCATCCACCGGGAGATAGTCGAAGCCATCGAAGCTGGCGCTGAGTGTTAGAGTCACAATATTTTGGTCAATAGTTTCTAATTTTGATTCTTGCAGACATATAATAGCCGCATTGGCTGACTGGATGAAAAAGCAAACAACGCTCCAACTAGCTAGGGAGTTAAGCCCCCTCACGTTCCAAACTAGCACACCAAGGTTTGACATCATGGGTAACAATGTAGCTGCGACACACCCACTTGGCGTGGCAGACTAAGCTTGCGCCATGCCTTCTCGGCAGGGCGAGGGCTTGAGCATCCACCTCGCCGCCATCCTCCTTCTCGAAGTTGTCCTCACAACCATAGAGCGCCGCCACCGCTCTCAGATGATGTGGTGCGAGAGGCTTGGAGAAAAGTTCGAGGTATTCCTTGAAGGCTTCGTTGGAGAGCTTTTCTTTTCCCGTGACGATGCCCCAACGATGCATGAGCGCCTCCTGTGCCCGCTGGATTGGAGTATTTGCTCTGCCGTCGGAGGAACCAGAGAGGCGTGAGCTCCGGTGAGGAGTGAAATTCGACGGGACCACGCTCCGCCTTCTTCCTGGTGCGGCATCGTAGGAGGCGGCATAGGAGGACGCGTGCCCAACAACGAACAAGGGTTGCTGACGTTGACCTCGGCCTGAAGTTGCAAGACCATCTGGCCTACCACGACCATCTGGCCCGTGGCGCTGGCAGGCCATCGAAGCTCACCTTGGACCGGTGTTGCCAAGGCTCGAACAGACTCCACCGGCCCAGATTGCACCAAACGCCCAGCGTCAAGTTGGGAAGGGAGAGTTTCATGTGAAGCCACCACCGGGTCCAGTGTCAGCGAGGCAACCTGTTCGACCTGGGGGGAACCAGGTGTTGTCCCACCGCCAGATGCCTCTAGAAGGACCCCGGGTTCAAAGCGGGGACATTCCACCTCCAGAATACAATGTATTGGGCAAATACCATCCGATGTCCCCTAGTTTGGCAACCAGAGCCAGAAGATGTGAAATCGGTGGCTACCCAGCCACCAATGGGTTCGTGGGCTGCAGCAGTGAATGCTTCGGGTAGCGGGAGGGGCGGCGCTACTAGAGACAGCTGGACGGCCCCGAGGCGCACATCGAGGACCCCACGAGACGTGTTGTGGGGCCCTCTCCATAGGAGACGAGGGGGTTCACTGTAGACCGCACACATGCGACACTGGGGCCCACCTCAGGCGGTGAGTGCAGCTTGGAACCAATGCCAGAGCGAGCTGTCGACGGCGTCGTAGGGTACGTAGCAGGCAGCGTAGGGGAGGTTCCTCCAGGGGTGCCTCCGGCGCTGATGCAGCCGTGAGGACAACGCACGACGCCTCTCCGATAACCAATTCATCCATCAAGGTAGGTGGAGGCGCTGACGTGGCCGGGCAGGAACCGACATCACTGTCCGTGGGAGGTGGAAAAGCCGCTGGCGCGATGGCGAGAGGGGCACTAGGCAACTGGCGAGTGGCGACTGAGGTCGCCCGTTGAGCCCGCAGCGCCACTGAAGAGGTGGTCACTGCCCCCCTCGCCCGTACCCGGGCCTGTGCTGTCCACACGTCTACGGAAACAGGGGAACAAGTTGAGTCTAGAGATGTCTTTGTTGACGCCGGTAAGGTCAGAGCCTATGTTGAGCGGCGTAGGATCCAACACCTCCTGGACGTGCACCAAGATGTCGTAGGACAGCGTGCGCTTCTCGGTAGGGGGGCCAAACATGGCGATGAGGAGTCAAAGTTAAACGCTGGCAACAACGTCAGGCTGACTAGCTCCAGGACATATATGCGGAGATTCTTGGAGACAACGCTGGGGTTGTCGCACCAGGCCATGCAGACCAGGCAGCGTCAGTCTTCGAATGGCAGCATCTCGACCAGGTGAGCGTCTAACTTGTTCAGAAGTTGTTTCACGGCATCGGGCTCTCACGCGTGTGCGGGCAGGCCGTCGAAGCTTACCTTGGACAGGAACATCAGCTTACCCCCATCAGCGTCAATCCGCCTATTCCACGACATAAAGGCGATCGGCGCACCAACATAGAAGACCTAACCGGAACGAGCTAGAGCAGCAGCGCAATCGACAGCGGACGCAAAGGTAATGAGAAAGTCGTGAGGGCAGAGGACCTCCACCAGAACGCGTCGTCGGGGAATGTTGCAGGAACGTTCTAGAGCATTGACCATCTGCTGAGGAGACACCAGCGGATGTCAGCCGCGGACGGAGGCCACCGGAGCGCGCAAGGAGACTGCTGCATCATGCCCTCTGTCCAGGAGAGGAGGCAGGTGCCTAGCTCGGTGCGAGTCGGGTTCCTCGCGCGAACATCTTCCATGAACTCAGCCCTGAAACACGCCGTCTGGTGGGGGGACTGGGACAAGTTTGGGGCCGAAGGGGATGGAATGGGTGCAGGGGTTGGACGGGGTGGTTGATGATGGGGAGGCGGAGGAGCAGATGCGGTAGCAGTGGGGCGAGGCTGCGAGGGGTTAGCGTTGGAGGCGGCGCTGCGGCGGTCCAGGCAAGAACGAGGGAGATGGCTAGGGAACCAGCAGTGGAGACAGCGGATGTCGCCAGAGCAATGGGCTTTAAGATGGCCGAAGCCGAGGCACTTAAAGCATCGACCATTTAGCCATCGGGGGATATGGCGCTCGTGGGCACTCTAGCCGGCGGGAGGGGCGTGGAGGTTGCTGCGGGCGACTGCGATATCGTCTCGTGACTGTTGTCCAGCCATCATCGTCAGTGGCCGGGCGAGCCGTGGCGGCGGCGGCAAAGGAGCGAGGGTGGGTTGGGCCAGCATGGTCAGGGGTGGGGGCTGTATCTGGCCGCCGACCATTGGAGCGAGCGGCCGGTGGGTGAGGTGTTGGGTGGTGGTTGAGTCGCTGTTCTCTCATTGAGCTAGTGGGCGGTGGGTGAGGTACCTTTGATGAAGGAATCCAGTTAACACGAGGGCACCCGGATGGCTGTGGCTGAGGGGAGTCTCCGGGACCTCATCGACCTCCTTCAGTGGCGTGAGCGGCCACATCGCCGGTGATACAGGCAGCCCTCGCCGGAGTGGAGGTGGAGTAGATTTGGGGAGTAAATTGGGAGCGGCAGTGGAGGTTTTGGGGTTTTGGGGCCAAACCAGCGGAGGGACGGGAGAGCGATTGTGTGGGGTGCTGGCGGATGGTCAGGAGGGGGGAAGGGGAATGGCGGCGGGGGTGGGGGGCGGAGCCTCGGTGGGCTCCCATCAGTTGGGTTGCCTCTCTCTGGCCTCTAATTGGTTCTTCCCAAATAAGTTCATTTCTGAATTGGAAAGAATCTACCAGAAGAAACAAAGATGAAGCTCTAGATCTCAGAGGAATGGCTCAACCTAATTGGTCAGGCAAGTCACTCGAGCATAGTAAACCGAACTCAAACATTGGCACTAGGAAGTTACCCAAACAACTAGAGGAAGCTTGCAGTAGTCGGTCATCAAAACATCAATAAGCCTTGTTGGAAATGCTTGATTAACCCACCCCTAAGGCTTAGTTCTCCGACAAACATTTGATCAGTCGGTTTCTTTCCAGTGAATACTTCAAGAAGCATGATCCCATAGCTGAAGACGTCACTCTTTTTCTTGACGCTTTTCCAATGGATCCATATTCTGGTCAAAACAGAAGGAATATTAATGATAAAAATAGATGGTTTAACAAGATCAAGAGCAAAAGTAGTGCGAGTACCTGGTGCCATATACCCAATTGTTCCTGGCTTGCTGACAGAAACTACAGAGTTGTCATCACGAAATAACAGCTTTGCAATGCCGTAGTTTGCCACATTTGAGGTCATGTTTTCGTCGAATAAAACATTGATGGGCTTTAGGTCATAGTGCACTAGTGCAGGACTACCTCACAGTGCTGAGCCATTGCCATCGAGACATTTAGCATAATGTCCAACCTCTGGAGGAATCCCAAACATGGCCTACTTTCAGTGTGCAAGTATGTTTCCAAGCTACCATTAGGCATATGCTGAAGAACCAACGCTTTGAAGTCCAGGTTTGAACAGGTGTATATCCTTAGCAAGTTGCGGTGTTGAGTCATGCGTAGCGCAGGACACTCGACATCAAAGCTTCTCGTAGCTTGTTCTGGATGCATATTTAGAACTTTTATTGCAACCACCAAGCCGGTGCTTAGTTGACTCTCGTAAACTTTCCCAAAGCTTCCAGCCCCCAGCAGGTTACTGTCGCTAAAATTATCAGTGTAGAGGTGGCTCACCGGCCCCAACGACCTAACAAAGAGATCAAGCCTGGAGTATATCTCGACCTAGTCGAGGGGTATCATGTACCTCTTCGCATATAACAAAGGGTACAGAAGGGTTGCCTTTGCTGCAAAAGGTAGCCACAACGAAAGAGTACAACACATCCGAGAACGAAGGGGTCTAGGAGTTGCAGCACCCCAAAAGTGTCCAAATATAAAAATACAGGATTTTTAAAACTTTTTATGTGTTATCTGTTGCCATCATTCTTGCCTATATTTTTGGAGTTATTTGATCAGTATTTTGTTTTGCCAACACAAGTAAGGTAAAGCAGAAACCCTAAAAACGTAAGCCCTAAATACGGAACCCTAGAAACATAATTGCAAAAGCAAAATAAACCTAAAGTATTGCCCTTTTAAATATTGCCTAAAATATAAACCCTAAAATTGAAATAATATTCAAAAGCCCAATTAGAATTCATTGGCAGATATCAGATTTTACTGTCACCCTAGGAAAATTTCTTAAAACAAATATAAGAGTTTAGTAAAGCAGATACGAGAGTCTAGCAAACCTAAAACTGTTTGTTCTCTTTTCTTTTTCCCAAATTCTCCTAGCCTTTTTCTTTTCCTCTCCCCTTTGCTTTACCTCCATTTTTTCTGGCAGCCAAAGCAGAGTGGGCCCACTAGCCTGCGCGGCCCAGCAGCCCACCAAGCCTCAGACCCAGCTCCATCTCTCTCTCTCTCTTTCCCTTCTTCCGCAGTCATCCAAACATGCACCGCCTCACCTGCTCCGGTCATCGCCGCCCCCACCTCGCGCGTGAAGCCGCACGCCCTTGTCCTTGCACCCACACCCTGCTGCAGCACGTCGCCATGCCACATCGTCCTCGCACCAACTCCTCTCGGAACTCCTGTGCCCACGCCGCCTGTCTCCATCGACCGCCTGGCTGCCACCGACCCCCTCCTCCCCTCCTGCATATAAATTGCAGCGCCACAACCCCTCCTGGCCATCCTTCTCCTCCCCCCTTCATCCCCACTCCACTTTCTTCCTCACCAAGCATCCCCGAGCCGGCTTTGCTTCAAGCCGTCGCACGGTCGCTGCCAATCCGTCGCCTTTCCGGTCGTATCGGCGAGCCTCTCCACCATCCAAGCATGTCAAAACGTGTTCCCAAGTCCCCTCGGTGCTTCCCCCAATCAATTGGAGGATCTCTCATGTGGAGCACGCCGTATCTGTCGTCCTCCCCGGTTCTGGCCCAAAACCGCCGCCAGCGTCGCCCCTTCACCGCCGGTGAGCATCTCTTCGATTCCTCGCTGGGAGCGTCGCCTCGCCTCCCCGTTCTTCCTCAACCTCCCATTTGAGCTTCCCCTCTCCATGGCGTCACCCCCACGGCGAGCCACACCCGAGCCGCCGTAGGCCCCATCGCTAGGCCGCCACAGTCATCCTCGGCCACCTTTGTCGGCACAGGTGAGACCCCCTTAGCCCCCTCATGCTCGTGCTCGCCCAAAAGTCACCCCTCTCTCACACGTGTGCCGCCGCGCCTTTCCACCCGCACGGCCGGCTGCCATGTACCTCCGCCCAGCCGCCACCGGCCATCTCCGGTCACGCCTCCACCGCCCACGGGAGTCTCGGTTTCGTTTTTGGCACTCACGGCCGCCGCTGTCGTCGGCGTTGAGCACCACCCGAGTCGCCCTGGCGCTTCCTCTGTTTTCCCTTCCTGTGCTCTCTTCTTTCTCTGTGTTGGTGTGAATGACAAGTGGGCCTCCGTATCTCTCTCTGGCTCTCTCTGTTTGTTGCTCTCTGGAATGGCTCTATGACAGTGGGCCCCACAAAAGAGATTGGTTAAGTAAGAGCAGATAGCAAGGGGGTTACTTGCTGGAGATTCTAGTTAGCATGCACATGATAGTTAATTTCCTTAAATGGCTAAATTAGGTTAGTTAATTCAAGTAGTTCGAAGATTAGTAAAAATCACTATATAATTTAATTAGCCATTTGCGCTGTCGGTGGTGCTAATTGATAGATGTGCCCCTCCTTACAGTAAGTAGCTAAGGCAGACACTAGTTAGTTAGCTGGTTAATTGGTTAGTAAATTAAATACAATTAATAAGTTCTTTCTTTTAAATTAAAGTAAATATTAATTAATAAGGGTTAATTAAAAAGACTAATAATGATAATGGGAGCATAGGAAATTGACCATAATAATAAGATTAAATAATATATTAGTTCAAATAATTAAATGATAGTTAATTGTTTTTGGCAGTGAGATTGGAAGAACAAAGCCTAGCTATTAGGCGCATATTCAGTATAGTGGTCTCATTGGCACACGATGTAGTACTGGTAATAGTGGATTGCTTAAAAGGTTGATCAGAATTCATAGGGTGTTAACCATCTAAAAGTGCTTTCCATATAATGCCTACGTAGCCTTGTGTTTTACTGATTTAGATGCTAAGGAGATTAACTAAGAAGGGCAGTAAGTTAAATAGTGGTTAGCTTAGGTGATTAGTGTGAGTAATTAGAGGTTAGTTAGCTGTGAGCAATAAGCTATTAAGCGTCAACTAGTACTTCATTAGTGTATGTCTGACGGTCGAACATTTGAAACTCAATAGTTACTTAGAAGCCGGTTAGCATTTAGTTAAGATAACATGTTTAGCTGAATTCTTCACTTGTAACCTAGGTTAAAATCGTTAACATTGTCGATGGTTCAAACAAGCAATGGGTCAACCATTTAACAAGAAATTGTGTTGTAAGTAAATTAACTAAAGAATAAAACTACAATGATCAACTCAAGAAGTTAAAACATAAGGTTATATGCTATAATCTAACAACATCGTGTCTACAGTTAATCTTAGCATAGTAATCCTTAACACTAGTTGTAGGTAAGGATCAACCTAACATGATAGGTTTACTTTAGTGTAAGTCAAGCCACGCAAGTAATAAAGCTAGCTAGTACATCATTAAGAGTTAAATTAAAATAAAGACTTTAAATAGAGGTGATGCTAAACCATAAGGTTGAACCTTGATAAGAAATGATCATATAATTGATGTCTAGGCGGCCACTTAACCCCAAGCCATTAGCTATTGTAGTAGTAAAGGTTAGTTTACTCAACAAAGATCAATATCAACTAAGGCAATAATATGACAACTGAACTTCACCTATAATTAGGTCTTAGTGGCAAATAGAAACTAAACAAGAATTTGCAGCCAACGATACAACCGGTTAACTCACAAGACTGATATCTAGCCGATGCCTAGAAGTTCCAGCTAAGGCTCATAGAATTTTCTTGGTAAATATAAAATCATAAAAGAAATCATTAAGTGAACTAGGTCCCACCTAACTATCATGGAACTTTCTCAATAAATAGGAAGTAATAACTAAAAGAATCATTAGAACAGCCAGGTGCCGCGTATGATAGCAATAATACGTTCCTAAGTGGATGAAAGTAACTCATCCTCCAAACAGCCTTCTATAGGCTTCAACCATCATCCACCGCTATTTGTTCCCAATAATCAAACAATTCGTGATCCGAATGTGGATAAGAGAATCATATCTAGCTGGGCAATCTCTCGTATGTAGGTAACTATTAAGGAATGTTCCTACGGATATTCTCTCCCTCTCAGCTGGATTCATCACTTTCTACACCAGTGGACTTCTTGAGAGCTTGATCCCTCTCACCCTCACTCTGGATCAAACAGTTGTCCAATCCTAAGCTTGACTAACAATCAAAGACCCCGCAATTAGACCAAACAAATATGGTTTGGATCTATCTACTTTGGTCTGAAGTATTTCTTTCAGTTCGACTATTGGGATGTACTTCGTGCCATCTGAAATATTTCATTCATAAACTACTTTGGATATAATTCGTCTATAGTATTTCCTTCATAAACTCCTTTGGACATAATTCGTCTGCAGTATTTCTTTCATCAACTCCTTTGGATATATTTTGTCTGTAGTATTTCCTTCATCAACTCGAGATGAGTGTGTTTTGTTCTCATCTGAAGTACTCCCTTCTTTCGAGATGCCAATAGGTATGTTTGCTTTCATTTGAAGTGTTTCATTTGGGTTGAATATCTTTAGATTTATTGGATTTCATTTGGTTACTTTCAGCGTTCTTGGATTCAACCGTATTCTGCGTAATTAGAATCTGAAGCTATGATGGAACAACAATCCCACCAAGAATAAGATTGTTAGAACATTGAACAGGACGATTATCACCACATTGAACGAGATGATTATCAAAGCATTGAGCAAGAACAGGACTGAGGTTATCAAAATATTGAGCAAGGCGAGTCAACACTTTGATCATTTTGCACCTACTTTTGAAATGCAATTATATTGTTTTAAATTATGAAATTGCATTGCTATGATTTATACAACTAAATTGGTCTAGCTCATAGTTAATGCCTTAATGATAATCGTGTATAAAATTCCAAACCTTGAAATTGAACACTATCCTTTGTCACCCTAGAATTAATGGTTTACAAACTAGTTAATAAGTCTATATCTAAGTGTCATGCGGGCAATAAATTGCCCAACAACATTCAACTATTTGAAAATTAAATTGGGCAGCCGAGGCTGGAGCCTGGCTGGTATGTGCAAAACAAAGGAAAACCAAAAAACTGATTTCGACTTGGGTGGCTGGAAAGAATGGCTAGTGATGGTTGCACAAGAGAAAGTAGGTATGTGGATGTACCGCCCGAGTCAATTAAGGACTGAATCTTGTGATAATCTCTTATGTAAAAATAGTGCAACCACAAGTCTATAAGGGGTACGACCTGGCTGACTAATTTGTCCGCCGCCTCACAACTCCACCATTGGTGGGTGTGTAGAGTGTACAAAGGGCAAGAGAGACATTGATTTGCACAACGCAAATAGGAGACCTCCCGGGGGTGAGGCCCAAAGAGGTGATACTTAGTGGTGTGGGGTTGCGTTGAGGTGAGACAATGTAAAGGCCTTGTGGTAATCAACTTAGTCGCACACCTATGGACGTGTGTTAGAGATATTATGAGTTGAATATCTCTTGTTGGTAAAGTGTGCAAACTCTGCAGAGTAAGAAAACTATCTGGATAGCCGTGCTTATGGTCAAGAGCGGTGCAGAGAACTTGCTTGAGGTAGCTTTTATTTTTATAAAAACCATTTGTGGGTGAATTGAAAATGTGGGCTGGGGCCCTGAGAATTGAAAGAGCCTCGTCGAGGACCAGTGGTAATTACGGAATGTGACCCGAGAAATGAAAATGAGCATTGAGTGGACGGAGCCACTCAATGATATAGGAGACAGAATCTCCACTAGTACTTTACAACAAAAACTCAGTTTATAAAACCTATGTTAGTAAAAATGCTAAGTCTAATTCAAACTTGGCTTTGTGCAACTAAAACAACCATGAACCTCGCTTGATTAGCACTGCATGTATAATAATTGCATTTTGTGTTGGCTCACGAGTACGGTTGTGTACTCATGCTCACTTTATATATTCTTTTAGTCAATGAGCATAAAAGAAGAAGGTGACATGGACAATTGTGAGCATTAGACAAGACTGAAGATCAAGAGGGCCAAGAATGTAACATCCCCATTTTCAACTTGTGTTTCAAATGTAAGAAAATGAGTAGAAATTAAAACTTTTTCTTACTCCCTTACATTGTCGAACTTTTAAATTCTTGCAAAGGAATTTTGGGAAATGCAAAATCAAAACCTTCAATTCTCTCAAGGCAAAGATCATCTTGTCAATCTTGTGATAATGCTCGAAATATTTTCCTGGTTCTAGGGTTGCTTGGTGGCACCTCTGAATTATTTCCTAATTTTTGGAAATGATTTGAAACGGTTTAGAGGCAAGTCAAACCCTGGTCAAACCCCGGAGATAACGTTCTGGAATTTCTTGAGGAAACTCTAGCACACCAAAATCTCTGAAAATTTTATGGGAGGTTAATTCTAAAGTTAGCAAGCTCCAGTTAAAATTTCAGAAATTTCGGAGTTGTTTTGCTATCCCAATTAAACCTGCAAAGTTTCAGCTTTGAAAATCAAAACCCTAATGGGTTTGCACTATTCCTCGGGCGCGGGTCAGGCTCGGGCTCGAGTCAATTGACTCGGCCGAACCAATTCGCAGCGCCGACTCGAGCCGCTCTGTGCCGTGACCCGTGGGCCCGATGTAAATCGTGGTCATCTTCTTCCTCCGCTCGCCCACGTGCGATCGTGCGCGCAAGTGAAGTCGTGAGGAGAGCGGCGCCTAGTCACCTCCCAACCGCTCCTCACCGGCATGCATTTATTGTGCTCGGGGCTTGCTCTGAAGTCTCCTTCTACCGCTCCCGTCGCTCGGCTCCCATGACCGCCATTGGACCTCCCGTGCGAGAGCCATTGTGGACCGAGCTCCCTCTTCTACTTAACACCCAACTCTCGCCGTTGTCCTCCTTTCACCCTTCCAGACCCAGTTTACACCACTCGCTTGCTTGAGTTGAATCACTCAAATCACCTTCCGCCATTGTTGGCGCAGAGCTCCTCATCGCCGACGGTGCTCGTGTCCCCGCCCCCTTTTCTAGCATCGCAACGCGTTCCTTCGACCTCACAGTACATTCCCTAACTTGGTTTGGCTTGTGCTGCAGGAGCGGTGAATCAAGGTCTGGAGTCTGTTCGTCGAAAACCGCCGCCGTCCTCCTCTCCGTAGGTTGCCCCTCCTCCAATTCATCACTCTTGGACTTTGGTGAGTCCTTGAGAGCTAACCGCACCACTCTTTGGTCCTCTATTGCTCGGATTGCTTGCCGCGTTGTCTTCCTCGGCCCGGTGGCGGTCGTCGTCATTGGAACTCCTCGACCTCCCTTGGACCTCCTTTGGGCCCAGGTGAGTTCACAATGACCTCCTGTAGCTTAAGCACTTGATAGTTTAGGTCGCGGCGAAGTCTTTCTCGGTTTTCACTTTTCCCGTACTTGATCTCCGCCTCGTTCCGGCTCGCCGGCGATATGGGTCGTGTCCGGCGACATTTGTGCCCTCAAAATGTTCGCAATAGTATTGCGAACATTTTGCCCGATGGACCGCGCCGCTGGTCGTGGTCGTTGGCGACGAGCCGGTGACCAAAGCCGGTGTCTGGTGCGTTGTCGCATTTTTGTCAAGTCACTTTGGACCTCCTCGGGTCATTGTGACCCTCCAGGACCTCCCCGTGTTAGTTTCGCACCGTGGGATCTTATCGGCAAAAACTCTAGCTCCCAAGATCTCATCGATCTAATCCTAGCCCTAAGGACCTCTTCATTGTTGATCCGGATCGTTAGATCTCTAGTCTAAGTCCTTAGCGCGGGACCTTCCACCATTTGGAATCACGGCCGTTAAAGACCTCCATAGGTAAAACCGGCCGTTAAGATCACCTCCGCCTTGGGGTCCTCTTTGCAAAAGACCTCCTTGAGGTCCTCTGTGCAAAAGGTCACCCGGTCGTTTTGTCAAAACCACCCTCTTGAACCACCTCTCGAGGTCCTCATTGCAAAAGACCACCCCGGCCTTTTGTAAAGAAACCTTCAAAACCACCCCGAGGGTCCTCTTTGCAAAAGACCACCCCTTGGTCTTTTTGTAAAGAGAACCTCAGGACCTCCTCGTGCTGGTCTTAACTGTGAGGACCTCCCCGCCTAGATCTGGACCGCTCAGGACCTCTCCCATGGAGATCTGAGCCATCCAGATCTCTCTCTGTTAAAGCGCTGTGTTGGAGGACCTCCCCGAGGGAAATCTCGACCGTTAGGACCTCCTCAGTGAGATCTTAACCGTCCAGACCTCTCTCTGTTAAAAACCCGCTTAGGACCTCCCCGTTGAGATCGTGACCGTTTAGGACCTCCTCGGTGAGATCCTAGACGTCAAGATCTCTCGCTGTTAAGCTCACCGTTTAGGTCCTCTCCTCCGATCAGATCTAGACCGTTAAGACCTCCCCTCGGGAAATCTTAACCGTCCAGACCTCCCCCTTAGTTAAATAGCCGTAGGACCACCTCGTGGAGCTCGGGGCCGCCAGATCCAGATCTGATGGCCACGACCTCCCTAGTGCGCGAGGAGCTCCTTCGCGAGTGCTGTGCATCCGGTGGTCGGGGCCATTGGATTCAGCATCAACGGCTAAGACCTCTCCTAGGCACGGCGAGGTCTTTGCGCCCAGGTGCTTGTGCAGGTTTTAGCATCAGAGCTCGTGAGCCGTGCGATCCTTGATCATCGGCCCACGACCTCCCCAGTTTTTATTGGTCTTCCAGATTTAGTTCCGAGAGCTTTTATTTGCACATATTAATCGTTTTAAACTTCAAAATTGCATATCTTTTTCTCTGTAGCTCCAAATTTAACAAACTAAAGTTCTATAAATGCATCTGTTAAAGTACTTTAGCTTAGTATAGGTTTCTGATGGTCTTTATACTAAATTAATCATGTCTTAGATTTATAACTTAGAAAAATCATAACTAAATCATTTTAACCCCAAATGACCTGAAATTTTATATGGCTTATCACTATCTGAGGT
This sequence comes from Ampelocalamus luodianensis, assembly GCA_036346255.1. NCBI lineage: Eukaryota > Viridiplantae > Streptophyta > Magnoliopsida > Poales > Poaceae > Ampelocalamus > Ampelocalamus luodianensis. Next base: position 36,318,257 of record CM070638.1, on the reverse strand, counting down.
AGCTACCATAAAAGTTTCAGCTTCAAAATCTTTCTAGAAAATATTTTTGCTCACAGATCTAATTATGGCCAGAAAATAGATTTTTAGGGAATATCTTTTGCACCACAAATCCAAATTAGGTCTTTCCAGTTTCTATGTCTAGGTATATTCGTACTTTACCTTGTGTATAAATTTCGTCGCAATTGGATAAGTTTTGCTTGCTCTTTTGTTTAAGTGTTGCTCGTCTTCTTTGGTTGTTCTCGCTTCTTTTGCTTTTAAGCTAGGCTTCGACATTTGCGGTAACCCGAGAACGACCCTCCGCAACAATTTGAGCAACGACAAGAAGGCAAGCGGTTTGATCATTTCCCATTCAATCCCATTACTTTTAAAGTCTAATACGTTGTTTAAACGTATGTATGCATTGCTATTTGGTTGTTAAATTGATTAGTTAATCCCTAGTTGCATAATCTGTAGGTAAATCAATATCCTCTACTACCTAAGCCTAGGTTATTTCTTGTGATTAGAGTTCGTTGGATGAGCTCTTGTCACTTAGTAGATTTCGAATAAATATTGCTTAGTCATGCCTAGTTATCGGTAGTATTGGGCGATTATCGACTTAGTCGGTGATCTTGATCACACTATCGCTATTATTATTCCATTATACCCAACCCTTGTGTTTTACCAATTTGCAAATCAAAACCAAAACAAAAATTATATCTTGGCTTGGGCACAATGGTATGTTGGGTGATCTGTTGGGTGTGATTGGAATGGTGCCTAAGTCCTTAAGGACCGAGTTACTTGTGTCATTGATCCAAGCAATTATGCGTGCTAACCACACGAGGGGATATGGAACCTCTCTTGACTAAGTACTTTGGAGGTGTTAATTATGAGCTGGTCGGTGGGTGTGTTCTGTGTGTGTGTGTTTGTGGTGTTGGAGGGAGCATTAGCGACCGGTTAAATTTGTCTAATGTGTCTTTCTCCGTGGTTGCGGCTCTTAATTAGCATCGTCCATTGGAAAGCGTCTTGTTAGATTTAGCCATGCCCGCATACCAAAGGAAGTGTGCTAACCGTGGTGGTGGAAAGGCGGTCTATCGTGTGGGTACATTGGTACTCCTGCGAGGTTAAAACTATTCGAATAGCCTCGTCCTAGGTTATGGACACGCTTGATTATTTCCCACAAGAACTAGACTACAACCTTTTAAAAACTTAAACTTGACATGGGTGGTATGAAGGGTACTTCATGCTATTGTTGTGGTGACTATGGGTTAGTCACTTCTAGGTTAGTGTTGTCATCTATCTATTGTTATAATTGTCTCTCTTTTATTTGAACAATAAAAGTTAATTGCAAACTTGCTTTGAATCTATTACCCTATTGCAAATGAAAACTTGCTTTATCTTGAAAATAAGTCTAGAGCCTCATCCACTTAAATAAAGCTTGCATGTAGTTAATTATAGTTCGTTATCTCACCGTCGGTCTTGCGAGTACAAAAACAAGTTTTGTACTCATACGCTTTGCTTAATATTAATTGTTGCAGAGGAAGAAGGTGAGCCCCAAGGGCATCACTTTTGTGAGTAGTGTTCTTGCGCTGTTTGGGACGATTAGCTTGGCGGTCCGGTTGGTTGCCTTGTGGGTAAAGGCACACCGATTGGCTTTGTTTATCGCCATCTTATGGCCTTTTGCTTCCATTGTTTAAATTAGTTACTTATGTGTTATTTGGCGGTTGGCCTCTCTTTTGTAATAACTCTCTTTATATTATGTATGTCTTTAGTTGTTGCTTTCGCTTGGCTCTATGTGTATGAATGGAATTGATGCATGATTTTGTAGCAGGTGTGTATCTGCAATTTTGGGAAGTATACATATCTCGAGGCTTGGTTTATTTGATTTGTACTGTTAGGACCAAGTGGATGGTTAAAAAGTACAAGCCGAATAAACCGGGGTCCTCACAAAGAACTAGGTCACGAGCCCCCAATTCATTACTGGTGGGTATATCGTGGGGGTTCCATGTGTTATATTTTGATTCTGCTTCCGCTGCTGATCTTTGAAAGGTATTTGGCCTACCCGGCTATTCTGCAAGTCAAAACCCATAAGGTGTATTTACACTTTGTTTAATATTATGCAATAACTTTACATTTTCGCGATATGTGTTTGAACCAACAATATAACTGTGTGCTATCTACTGATCTAGGGAATGACACAAATTAACATAGTGGGTCCCAAGTTATAAATTTAGGGTCCAACAGGCTTGGCGTCAAAGCCATATCGACTGTAGGTCATGACCTTAGTTAGCATGGCCGTTAGTTTCATTATTGGAAATTTTCAATATCTATTTGCAATTACAAAAGCTTAGTAAAAAATATAAGTAATATTGCTCATTCTCATCCCTCCTAAAAATTATTCTCTTACTTATGTTAGATCTTCATTTAAGATCGAAAGATGATTGGTTACTTCCTCCCTTACCCTAGCTTCACAAACTTAAGTTCAGGAGCATGATAACTTGCTAAGATAAGGCAATCTCATTTTGAGTAACCCTTGTGCAGAACTGTGCACTCCCGTATGTGATACCGCGAGTAGATGATTGTATTGTGGTGAGATTTCAGTTGGAACCTGTGCATTGCTTATTTTACTCGTGGGCGTCGTATTTCGTAGTCACGGGAAAAGCTTGTATTAAAAATTTGTGTGATTATTTAAACCTTAACGGATTTTTGTATATTAAAATTTTAAATTTTAGAGAAAAATGGGTTTAACTATCTTTTCCCTATCTCGTGCTAATCTCCTTCATTCTTTGCTAAAAACGCCAACAGACGTCAAGACCAAGATAACAAGTATGTAAGATCAAGACAAAGCCCCGTCAAAAGTTGCCAGCCCTGGCTCCAACTGTCCAGACAAGACCCTTAAGTGTCACGCACGTCAGGTGAGATTCAACACACTGCCACATGTTTCGGATGTGGCAAGGTGGGCCACTTTGTGTCCCACTGCCCTGAGGGGCGAAAAAGGAAAAAGCAATAGGCTTGCTTTAGCTGCTGTGAAGTGGGGCATTTCGCAAGGAATTGTCGTCTAAGGAAGTCAAACAAGGCAGTCATGAAGGTCGAGGTCTGTCGACGCTGTGGTGAGGAAGGACACTATATTGACCAATGCAACACTAACTACCCCAATTGCGATGAAGACCACCCACCAGCACTGTCTGACTACCAAGGTCACCTATTTTCTCTGTGAGGGACTCGATCACTATCCCAAGGAGTGTCATCTAAACATGATGATTACTGAGACAATTGAACTACAACAACGGATTTTTCGTGCAGCTGTAAGCATCGCAACCAGCAAAGCCACCATGGAAATGGTCCCTGACAAAGAAGGCACGTAAAGCAGCCTAGACAATATATTGATACATGTTGTATCCTTAGGCCTAGTCGATGCCACAGAGGACTTGGACGATAAGTAGTTAATAAAAATGTATCTTATGATTTTAAGAATGAATCAAATGTATGGCATGTTGGTGGAGTGCTAGAAATCATGAGGATAAGTGTTTGGAACAGATCATCGCAGGACCACATTTGGATTGAATCAATAGGAATAATTGAATTTATAAACAAAATGTGATTAATAAATGGATTATTGACAGTTTTAGGGATTGGATATCGACATAATAATCATAATTAAAGTAGTACTAAAGGAAAAATTCAATTTGCACTAGAAAGTATTGATTTAGCATCAGTAGACTAGTAGTAAATCATATGGTAATTGATGTCATCAAATGCGATTATGGGCAATCAGGATCAATTGAAAGGAAGTTGATCTATGGGAGTAGCTATAATTATTCAAGTTGGATCATTAGGACTTATCTGGAATCTTTGTATGGATTAATCTAGATGATATGATCAAAGGGTGGAGAATGGCAAATCATAGTTATATGGTTCATAGGTGATCTTGATGGATAATGACATATTTGAATATTATGATCGGTATTAAAGAATGATGAATCGTCGTATTATGGTGCCAATATAATCTTGGTAGATAATAATGATTAAGTTAGTAAGGATTGAAGAGAGCAGTGAATATCGGTGGACATTTTTAAGGGGGGTAGCTAAATATAGAAATGATTGAATTGTTATGATTACCTACAAGAATGGCTGGTGCCGGGTGCACGAGAGAAAGTAGGTATGTGGATGTACCACCTGAGTCAATTAAGGACTAAATCTTGAGATGACCTCTCATGTAAAAACAATGCAACCACAAGTCTATAATGGGTATGACCTAGCTAACTAATTTGTCCGCCCCCTCGCAACTCCAGCATCGGTGGGTGTGTGGAGTGTACAAAGGGCAAGGGAGACACCAATTCGCATGGCGCAAATGGGAGACCTCTCGGGCGAGGCTCAACGAGGTGATACTTAGCGGCGTGGGGTTGCATTGAGGTGGGACATTGTAAAGGCCTTGTGGTAATCAACTTAGTCGCACACCTATGGAAGTGTGTTAGGGATATTATGAGTTGATTATCTCTTGTGGGTAAATTGTGCAAACTCTGCAGAGTAAGAAAACTATCTTGATAGTCGTGCTCACGGTCAAGAGCGGTACTAAGAACTTTCTTGAGGTAGCTTTCATTTTTATAAAAACTATTTGTGGGTGAATTGAAAATGTGGGCTAGGGCCCTGAGAATTGAAAGAGCTTGGTCAGGGACCAGTGATAATTACAGGAATGTCACCCGAGAAATAAAAATGAGCATTGAGTGGACGGAGCCACTCAATAATATAGGAGACGGAATCTACACTAGTACTTTACAACAAAAACTTAGTTTATAAAACCTATGTTAGTAAAAATGCTAAGTCTCAGGTATTGCTACTACATAATCTAATTCAAACTTGACTTTGTGCAACTAAAACAACCATGAACCTCCCTTGATTAGCCTTTCATGTATAATAATTGAATTGTGTATTGGCTCGTGAGTACGGTTGTGTACTCATGCTTGCTTTATATATTCGTTTAGTCAGTAAGCATAAAAGAAGAAGGTTACATGGACAATTATGAGCATTGGACAAGACTAAAGATCAAGAAGACCAAGAACTTGGTCGTGAGCCCCCAGTCGATTGCCGGTGGGTATATCATGAGGGTTCCACATGTTATACTTTGATTCTGCTTCTGCTACTAATCTTTGAAAGGTATTTGGCATGTCTGGCCATTCCGCAAGTCAAAAGCCATAAGGTATATTTACGCTTTGTTTAATATTATGCAATAGCTTTACATTTTCACGATATTTGTTTGAACCAACAATGTAACTATGTGTGCTATCTATTAATGCAGGGAATGGCACAAATTAACACAATGGGTCCCATGTTACAAATTTGGGGTCTGATAGGAGTCTTCGTTCTGAGACCACCTCGCATGGAGCAAAGGAAGTCAAGGCCACTTCAGGACCGGGAGTAGAGATGTGGTGGACCAAGCCCATGAATGTCTACCCGCAGGCTATGCCTAGGGAGGTGCAAAGACCCAAAGCCCTTATAAGCATAGGACCTTTTGAGGGGTAGAATTATTGTCTCCTATACCCTAGTTGTAACATTATAAATAGACCATTCCCACCATGTAATAAGGGGAATACTTTTTGAGCAATAAAGACACATTTAATACACTTCAACACCGCTTCCCCTACTTGAGGACCTTTGGGGTTTCTCCTTTCGCATCGTGGGAAGCCCCTTTCTCTGTTGTCTAGTTTTGTAGCTATGACAGTTGGCGTCGTCCGTCGCGAGCGGCAAGCAAGTCATACAAAAACAAGTCATACCAAGCAAATCACACCACCATGCCGCCTCACAAGAAAAACAACAAGCCCAAGGCTTCGGCAGCTATCGGGGCCTAGATTTACACATTTGAAACCCTCTGTGTATTATGAACTAATCCCATGATCGGTTGCTAGCTCCCACAGTGAAACATCGATGAAATACCACCCATTCAATGATTTAACTAAAAATGGAGCAATAAATAGTAGCAACTGGATCTTATGGTCAATATTTACTTAAATTGCCACGTAGGGCTTAAGAAACAAATGAAACTTTTGCAGTGGAAAGAAACTTGGGGTGGCCATCCGACATGCCCACAGGCAATCGAATGGGCAATCGAATGGGGAGCTCATCCTAGTTCGCAAAGTCTTCAAAGAACTCTTCCTCATAGAACTCTTGACTAGCTTGACCCTTCTTCAACTGAGTAGCAAAGTTGTCAGGACCCAAACATGCAAATATGGACCCTCTGTGTATATGTAATACTCCAGAGTAGAATTTGAGAGAAAACCAAATATTCGAAGAAAAAGACTATTTAGAAATTGATCCAGGAGAAGGATCAAATAGAAAATGCTTAATTAAACAGGTAACAGAGGGATTTGCAGCATTATTAGGGCAACTTGGGCCTGGGCCTTGGCCCATTAGGCCATGTAGTGGCCGGCCAAATAAGGGGGGAGGCGCCCCACCCCCAAAACCCTAGCCGCCCCTCCTCTCCCCCTCTTGGCCGCACCCCTCCCTCTCCCCCTTGGCTGCCCCCACCCCCCTCATTCCCCCTGCACCTCCCCATGTCCAGCAGCACCTCCTCCTCCATTGAAGCCCCTCGCTGCTGGCCAAGAAGGTGTTCCCCACTGCCGGTGTCGAGGAGGAAGAAGGAGGTTCGCCCGGGAGACAGATCGGCCAAGAAGAAGAAGGAGAAGAAGAAGAAGAGGAAAGGGGAAGGGAGAGATCGTGGCCTGGGGTGATTCTTCGTCACGTTCGGTGGTGGTTCTTCAAGGGTAACCCCGGTTTTCCCCCGATTAGATGCATATTTAATTGTTGTAGCAATGTCGGTATTAAGGTCTGCTCAGGACAGATTGCGTTAGACGGACATTTTGATGTAGATAGGTGCGGATTCAGTCCTGTGCATCTTCTAGAGAGTTGTAGAGGATGTCAATAGCTTTCAATGAAGTGCTAGATCGTATTATTTGGACCCCTGTAGCAGAAGTTATGAATTAATTAGTGTGACTGTTCTGTGAATCTGTCAGTAATCTGACAGGTTTTAGTAACCTGACTGGAGCGATCAGTTAAAGGGAGAATTAGAGGATCTCAGTATAACGAAAGTTGTAGATAATTGTCATGTCTTTCAGGGAAGTCCAAGAACGTGAAATTTGGACAAACGAGCTGAAAGTTATGATAGTTTTAGTGTACTGTCCAAAGAACCTGACGTGAAAACGATGTTCTGTTATTTGGCATGATAGGGGTATTAGATGGCCGAATCAGGAAGGCTCACCAACTAGGTTTAGTTGGGGAATTTGATAACCTTTCAATTAAGTCCAAGAACACCTCATTTGGACTCATGTACTAAAAGATATGAATTTTAGAACGCGACTGTCCACAGAGGGGACAGAACGACGTTTAGGATTTGGAGTTGGTCTCGCGATAAAAGAACTATTGCAAGTTCGTGTTTACTTTTATAGTTTGTTTGGTTTATTACTATTGTCTTAGTATGTTTTTAAATGAATCTAGGTGGGGGACTGGTCCTGGAGGCAGCACCTTCTTCGCACCCTCCGTTCTCTCGCGGTTGAGGCAAGTACCCTGTTTGGTAGAGTAGTTATGGATGGTCTGACAATGCTTGCTAGTACTTGATATTTAGCAGTTGTGGTTGATTGATAGTGTGTTTGCTGGTTAAAGATGATGAATGCTTATGGTACATGCTAGTATTTGGTATATATTAGCTGTGGTTGATTGATGGTATGAGATGCTGGCTATAAATGACGTATGTTTAAAATATGATGGTTATTATTCATATACAGTGTTGATATTGTTCATGCTTAATGCAAAAATTGTTATTGTTCACGTGCACTGTGGAAGCATACATACATCATGAGATATGGCATGGGTACGCTGCGACGGTTGCATACCCCGCATTACTGGTGTAATGCGCAAAAGAGTGAAAAAGAGAAAAGATGCATTGCACGTCTGCATTCATACATCATGAGATATGGCTTCCAGGAAAAATTTAGAATTGGATGTCGATGCTGTAATTGTGAATTAGTGTTTCTTTTTGTGGTACTTGCTGAGTTCTTGAACTCACCCTTATTTTTGTTGTGTTTTAGGTACCGTTGCAAGAACGTCATGCATGGGAGGGGGTAGACCTGAATTGGATCCACGCACTGCCACACATCATTAATAGTTGATTAAATTCTAGATGTCACTTAATAAATAAGCAAACTGTTTAAGTTTCGATTATGGATAATTTTCATGCAATGAGTTTTGTAATAATGATGATTAGCATACTTTAGATATCTTTGATTATGTTCTAGTTATTTATCATGATTCTAATGCTCAGTGAAGATTTTGGATGAGAGAATATTGAGTTATGATTCTCTTATATGTGTTGGAACTATTTGTATGGCTAGCTATACAAAGGAGATTCTGCCGAAATTTAGTAATTTGTCCTAGTTTAGTTTAGTTTAATGCTTCTGTAGTAGCATTCCAGGCTCACGTCGGGCTGGGGTGTTACAGTATAACGCACTAGTCCAGGATCATGCTAGTGCACACAGTGTCAACATAGATGAATATCATTCCACAAAAGATGAATATAGGAATAAATGACTAATTTGATTAATAAATAATGGTTGTGACCTTATGGTCGAGTTCACTTCCCTCTACTCTGTTGGCTCCATTGGTTCCTGATCCACTGACAGCGGTGTTGCAAGTCTGAACCATCTGGCAGAAACTCCAAGGGATTAGATAAGGTAGCAAGCACAAGGTAAGTTATGTGAGGACCCGGAATATTTAACTAGTAATACTTAACCTCCAAATGGTTCTAGCATTACTAATTAAACATTCTAAGCCTCGATGGACATATGCTTCCCAGAATTGCAGCATATGCACATCATCACAAAATTACACATCATTTCCATACAACATACATTAACAAGTCTAGTAAAGGACATACATAAATTAAGGTTATTACAAAAGAGCCGACCGGCCAAATAGAACAATATACAAGAATGACAGCGGAAGCGAAAAGTGCCATAAGATGGCTAGAACAAAAGTCGACCGGTTAGCCACACACCCACAAGGCAACCGACCGGGCCGCCAAGCTAGACGCCTCTATGGCTACCACAACACAACTCACAGAAGTGAGGCCCCTCAAGCTCACCTTCTTCCTCTGCAACAAATACATTTAAGCAAGATAACTGAGTACACAAAGGTACTCGCAAGACTGACGTGTGGAATAGCAGACCTATTCATAAACTATATGCAGGCTTATTTAGGTGGAGGTTGTATGTTTCATTTTGCACAAAGCCAACTTTATTTGCAATAATGTAATACATTTAAAAGCAATGTTTGCAAATCTGTTTGGTTGTCAAAATAACAGCGAAATAAAGATACATACAAGTAACCACCTGGAAGTGACTATCCAAATAGCCACCACAACATAGCACGAATCCCCGATTCGTACCATCTATCAAATTTTAATTAAAAGGTTGTAGTCTAACTCTTGAAAGACCTTGCCAAGCGTGTCCATATCCTAGGACGAGGCTATTCGAATAGTTTTAAACCTGCAGGGGTGTACCAATGTACCCACACTTCAGACCGCCTTTAAGCCACAAAGCACACTTCCGAAGGTATGCCGGCACGGCTAAGTCTTACGAGACGTTTTCCAGTATTCATGGAACCACTGGAGCTCGGAGGGCCTTGAGGAGCTCCAAGGTCCGATAATGGCGAGGGGGTGCTCTCGGGTGCTTGAGTTTGAGGACCAGCTCGCACTGAGGGAGCTCAAGCACAACAAAGAACGGAGAAGAAAAGGAGAAAGGAGGTCTCAGGCTATTCATAGCCTGGGAGCTCGGTGATGGTGTGGGCAAAAGGCTACTGTGACCAAAGTCCATGCCCTGCCATGGACCTGCTAGACTTGACAAGGCAGAAGGGGAGGACTCCTTTTAGGGCAAAGCTTCTGACGCAATTAATGCATGGCAAAAAGAGACGTTGGGAAGGACCAAAAGGTGACAGGCCATCGCTCTCAATCGCTCGACCACGACACACGCGACGGGCGCAAAAATCATGCGACGCACTGCAGCTCGTGGAGGTCGGGAGGAAGAAACAGTGAGGAGGTCTGGACGTCCCTGATTAACTCGGGGTGGTCCTGGACGTCCCAGATCTCCCGAGGTGGGGAGGTCTTAAAGGCTAGGAGGTCCAGGGGAGGTCGGGAGCATCGGATGGAGATCCAACGGCCAGCACGAGCGCGCACGAGATCGAGCCCGGGTGCGGCGCTGCTGACTTGGCTCGACCGAGTCGATTGGCTGGGTCGGATTCGGGCTCGAGCCCGAGTCTGACTCGAACCAGAGTTTTAAATTTTTGATTTTTGGAAGAGCTGCACTTTGGAGAATGGTTTGAGCTAGCAAAACAACTTAAAAACTTCTGAAATTTTTACAGGAGTTTGCCAACTAAAGTATTGACCTTGCATAAAATTTTCAGCGACTTTGGTGCTGTGGATTTTCCTCCAAAATTTCACAAGGTGCTGGTCCAAGGTTTGACAAGGGTTTAAATTGGTTTGACTTGCCACCAAAATATTCAAACAATTTCTAAAAATTGTGAAATTTTTCAGAGGGGTCACACACCAACCCTATAACTTAGGAAAATATTTCCCGGAGATGATCACAATATTTGACAAGAATGTTTCTGAAGGATCAAGATTTGGATCAAAAACTTGTGACTATGTATTTCCATAACTCTTGTACAATAATTGCTTAGTACATACAGGAAATACATGATGTAAGAAAAAGTTTTTAATTTCCCCTCATTTTCTTACATTGGAAACACAAGTCTGAAACTTGGGATGTTACAACTCTCCCCCCTTACAAAAATCTCGTCCCGAGATTTGACTGGCTTAGGAAAGAAAGAGGGGTAGTCTGTATGCTGACGGTCTTTCCGTTTCCAAGTAGCTTCATCCTTGGAACAATTCGACCACTGAAATGCAAGGAAATGAATGGCACGATTTCCCGAGACAAAGAGCTCAAGCAAGGGACCGGCACAACTCTCGGTTCTGACCTGGTAGAAAATGTGCCACTTTAGTTGACACGGGGAAACTTATCAGGTCCAGATATAGCAAGGATTGATAGACTGAGAGGTCTTCCTCGATTTTTGAGGGCGACGGCGCAAGATCGTTGTTGGCTAGTGGAGCGACTTGTTTGGTTAATTCCGCCAACAACGGGATCTCAGCCTGCCAGCCAGCTATGCGGAGTCATCCCTCCGCGGCTAGCTTCTTGGAGGAACCAAGGTCATTCTCAGTTGGTGGAGCAATTTGTCTGGTTACTCCACTAACGAATGGGGCCTCGGCTTGATAACTAGCTATACGGAGTCATCCCTCCGTAGCTAGTTGATTAGAGGGGCTATGGACATTTAGGCCACAGAAATTCGAGGCAAAACCAGGTATGTGATACCCTTGGATGTATCGGGACAGGAGGGTGTCACATAAGTCAAAAGACTGATGACAAACCGGATGGTAGCCTTCTTCTTGGGGGAAAATGGGGTAGGCTAGCAAGGCTTGATAAAACCGAGGTGGTGCTAGGCACCAATGATGGAGCCAGATGAAGATCACCATCAGCAGCAAAAGATGGGGATATAAGGAAATGAGATACTCCTGAATTGAATAAAATAGTATCAGGGCAAGGGTTAACAAGAAGCGTACCTAAACGACATCGGGTACCTCCTGAGCTTTCCCAGCTGAGATGGGGTTGACTTGAGCACGAACAACCCTCAGGTCACGATGTTTCGCAGGTGCATGTGATCGAATCACGGGCCGCGAAAAGAAACGAGAGGTTGCTGCCAGCCTCTTAGGACAATTATTAGCATAATGGCCCTTGAGTTTGCAGAGGAAACAAGTGACTTCGGCTAGATTACGGAGGCCGCCCTGCTGACTCGCAGGTGCACGTGATTAGGGCACGGCCTGCGGAGGACGAGAGGTTACCGCAACCTCCTTGGGGCAACTATGCGCATAGTGACCCTTGTTGTTGCAGAAAAAGCAAGTGACATCAGCTATCCGTTGACGCCTGCGACGATCCTTAGGCTTTCCCTTTCTGGCCCCAGGAACAATGGGATCTTTGATCACAATCTGAAAGTCGGGGAAGGTATAGACGGGTAATTTGTCCTGCAGCTCCACAGACAAATCATCCAAGAATTTCTCTGGTCTGGAAGCATTGGCGATTGCGATACTTGTAGATGACCGAAGGAGCAGTCGCTGAAGCTCTAATGACCTGGCGATCACTAGGCTCTTGCTACACTCTTTGGGATAGTGAATGCTTCCCTCGCAGAGAAAACAAGTGACTTTGGCAGTCGGACAGTTTCCGGGTAGGTGGTCTTCATCACAATTTGGGCAGGGTGTAGTACACTCGTTGCCGAAGTGTCCTTCCTCACCACAGCGCCGGCAGACCTTGACCTTCCCAGGGTTGCAACCTTCGGCGACATGGCTCTGTTTACCATGGTCACAACAGAAAAGGGACCAAAATCCATCGCAATCGCCAGAGGGAAGGCGCTTGCAATCCTTGTCTGGACAGTTGGGGCCAGGGAGATTTTCACCTGCGCCACCACGACCTAATCACTGGCTGGTTTGTCGGACATCCCGGCAGAGGAGATGGGTTAGCAACGCAACCCGAAAATTAGAAGCTGAAGAAAACGAAAGGGAGCCAAGGACTAGGGGATTCTGCTGAAAGTTGAGGTGGGGGGGGGGTAATTACTAAGATGGACAAGAATCAAGCCCGAAAGCTTAAGGCAAAGAAATAATAAACCCACTAAGAGATGAACTCAAAAAACTAAAAAACAACCACAAAATCAGCACAAGGTTTCAATCACAAGATCAACTTCCCGGTACGACTAAGTCGTATGGAGGGAACGAGCAATCGGTTTAGGAAGGTAAATTTCAGCATGCAACTCAAATTCTAATATGACCAAATAGTAGGGTAGGACCACTAACAATAGCGTTAGATACTTAGCTAACTAATATCACTTCTTACCCTTTTATTCCCACAAGTTTTAGTTCAATTATCCTCTCATTATCTACCTTCTTTAGAACCTTTGAGCCTGCTGTCCGGAAATTGACGCTTGCTGTCCAGATTTTGCATCCAAGCTCCTAGTCGAAATTCACCATTCCAGAAGCTTCAAAACCTTGTCGAAGGGCAGCCAACACTTCAATTTGCCAAACTCATTGGTTTCCAAAACCCAACTTAAACGATAACAACTATCTTTTGAAAAAAGGAGAGGAAAACAACCTTTTCAAAATGTAATTTAGAGCAAGGTGAGATGAGCAAGCTAAGATAGGTAAGGAGTAAAACTTGAGAACTTACTTAAATCTTAATGACCCATTTGAAAGTAAGTTTTCAAAATATCCTAAAGGCGACCAAGCTATGGGTTTCTACAGTCAGTATGGCTCTGATACCAACTTTGTTAGGACCCGGAATATTTAACTAGTAACAACTAACCTTCAAATGGTTCTAGCATTACTAATTAAACATTCTAAGCCTCGATGGACATATGCTTCCCAGAATTGCAGCATATGCACATCATCACAAAATTACACATCATTTCCATACAACATACATTAACAAGTCTAGTAAAGGACATACATAAATTAAGGTTATTACAAAAGAGCCGACCGGCCAAATAGAACAATATACAAGAATGACAGCGGAAGCGAAAGGTGCCATAAGATGGCTAGAACAAAAGTCAACCGGTTAGCCACACACCCACAAGGCAACCGACCGGGCCACCAAGCTAGACGCCTCTAAGGCTACCACAGCACAACTCACAGAAGTCTAACTCACAACTCACCTTCTTCCTCTGCAACAAATACATTTAAGCAAGATAACTGAGTACACAAAGGTACTCGCAAGACTGACGTGTGGAATAGCAGACCTATTCATAAACTATATGCAGGCTTATTTAGGTGGAGGTTGTATGTTTCATTTTGCACAAAGCCAACTTTATTTGCAATAATGTAATACATTTAAAAGCAATGTTTGCAAATCTGTTTGGTTGTCAAAATAACAGCGAAATAAAGATACATACAAGTAACCACCTGGAAGTGACTATCCCAATAGCCACCACAACATAGCATGAATCCCCGATTCGTATCACCCATCAAATTTTAATTAAAAGGTTGTAGTCTAACTCTTGAAAGACCTTGCCAAGCGTGTCCATATCCTAGGACGAGGCTATTCGAATAGTTTTAAACCTGCAGGGGTGTACCAATGTACCCACACTTCAGACCGCCTTTAAGCCACAAAGTACACTTCCGAATGTATGCCGGCACGGCTAAATCCTACGAGACGTTTTCCAATATTGTGTATTAACCACGAGCCGCTCGTATGGATAAAAACCCATACGCTTACATTGCCAGCCGAAAGACAACCCACCGTTACGGGGAGCCTTCGGACTCTGTCTGCTCCCAGCACCATCCCTCCTGCGGCTCCTGCGACCAAAGCCAATACACGCCAAAGTACTAAGTCAAGAGAGGTCCCATACCCTCTAGTGTGGTTAGCACGCACAAATGCTTGGTTTAGTGTAACAAGATGTTCGGTCCTTGATTGACTCGGGCACCATTCCAGTCACACCCATAAGCACACCATCATACCATTGTGCCCAAGTCTAAATCATTTGTTTTCGGTTTTTAGTTTTTATAAGTAGACATGGCACAAGGCTGAAATCATAAATCATACTAAGTTTGATGTGATCAAGGTTATCAACAAGTCGATAACCGCCCATTTCTACCGGAAGCTAAGCATGGCTAAGCAATGAGTTCGCAAACTACTAAGTGACAAGAGCTCATCCAACGAGCTCTAAATCACAGCAATAACCTAGGCTCATGGTAGTAAAGGATAATCATTTGTCTAAGGAAATGCATCTACTAGGCCAACTATCGACAATAGTTAAAACAAGATAGCAATGCATACATAGAAGTTGTAAACAACATAAATACTTAAAATACTGGGATTAACATGATCAAACTGCTTGCCCTGCTGGATTTGTTCTTGCTGCAGAGGGGAGTGCTCAGGTTCAATAAATTCTTCGGAACCTAACGCGAAAAGGCGATAAAAACCGATAAGAACGAAGAACACCAAAAGGAACTCAACAGCAAAGAACATCCAAATCCAATGAAATTTTTACAGCAGCTAGGGGTTGATTTTAGACAATTTTAGAAACAAGAAACACTTCATTTGGACTTAGCATGAAAAAGCTATGGCTAAACTAAGTTCTCTCAGCCTGAAAAATCATAATTAAATTAATTTCGGTTACTGTTCATGACGAAATTTTCTAGAATGATCTGGAACCTAAAATTTTTATAGTAGGTAGATAGGGTCATCCTAACAACAGCAAAACTGAGTTTGCACAATTTGGAGTTGAAATGAATCAGTTATGATTTTTCTAGGTTCTAAAACCAGCATATATCATTTTTCAGGAACATAACTAAAGACAAGGCCTAGTTCATATTAAAGCATGTCTACAGACAAATTTTACCAAGTTGAGGTTGCTCAATAAGGATTTACAGAGAAGAAGTTATGTATTTTACAAATTTTCAATGAATTTCTAAACATCATTTTTCACTAAACGAGATCATGTAGTTAAAATCATTTTCTGCTACATAACATCGCCTAAATTCATTCTCAGATTAAAGTTCATACTATAACAAAGCTACAGCAACTGGAATCAATCAAAAAAGAGTTAAGGTGACGAAGTTATGCACTTTTGAAATTTGAAACATCAAAAGACTTAGAAAATTTGAGCTCTCGGGGGGTCCAAATGAACTGAAGGAAAAGGAGAGGTCGTGGGCCGTTAGATCAAGATCTGACCATGGTAGTTAGGATCGCGATCCTACTCTTAGAGTCTTACGATTCTACGAACCCACGACAGCCTATCGATCTGAGTCTCACTGTCGATCCGATCCTACTCAAGGTAGTTAGGATCGCGATCCTACTCTTAGAGTCTTACGGTTCTACCGAACCCACGCCACTTATTGATCCTACTCGTAGAGACTTAGGGTATTTTTTTTTAGAGGCGGGCTTTGCTGATATTTTGTTTTAGAGAAAATTTGTTGATATTAATTTCGAGAATGAAACTATAAATAAACAAGGAGCGTGCAAAATATTATATCGATGTGGTAATGTTTGTTCTCCCGTAGTTGAACTATATCACCCATCATGTCGTAACCATTGTGCTTTTACGCTTTGTGATAAGAAGTGTTTTGCCCTTTTTGGTAATAAGTAAGTGGTAAACCTTATAAGAATCATACAAACTTATAGTATAGATGGTAAATATGTGTATTTTTACAAATCTGTAGAATCGCCGATTCTACGATTCGATACTACGATTCGATTCTACCGGAGGCAAATCGATCCGACTCGGGATCTCGACTCTGACTACCTTGGATCTGACGGCTACGGGCCTCGAAGCACAGCGCACGAAAGACCTCCTCCCGCACTGGGGAGGTCTGGACCGTTGAGATTAGATCCAACGGCCATGTCCAGTGCATGCACAGCGCACGCAAAGGAGGTCCTTGCGCCTAACAGAGGTCGTGACCGTCAGATCAAGATCTGGCGGTCCCGAGCACTAGGGGAGGTCTAAAGGTCAACGATTGAACAGACGAGATATCAACGGCTCAGATCTCCCCTAGGAGGTCCTGAACGGTTGAGATCTATCCGGGGAGGTCCTGGACGGCTAAGATCAAGCGAGGGAGGTCCTTAACGGTCAAGATCTCACGGGGGAGGTTCTGAACGGTTGGGATTTAACCGAGGAGGTCATGGATGGCCAAGATCTACTCGGGGAGATCCTAAGTGGTAGTGATTTAACGGGAGGAGATCTGGACGGCTCAGATTAGGCCTAGGGAGGTCCTGAACGGTCCAGATCGAGGCGGAGGGAGGTCCGAAGGCTAAGGGCTTTACAAATAAGATATAACGCTCAGATCTAAATCCGGGGAGGTCGTGAACGGCTAGGATTGAGCCAAAGAGGTCTGAGCGGGGTTGTCTTTATAAAAGACCAGGGGCGGCTTTTTACAAAGAGGACCCCGAGGGTGGTCTTTGCAAAATGACCAAGGGATGTCTTTCGCGCACGGAAAAAGATCTAAACGGCTAGGATTTAACCGGGGTGGTCCTAGGCGGTTAGGATCGACTCTAGGGGAGGTCCTAGCACTTAAGGTTTGTACGGAAAGGATCTAAGGGTCCAGATCTAGACTTGGGGAGGTCTTTTACGGCCAGGATTGATCCAAGAGGTCCAGCGACATAGCAATTTTGACGGAAACGGCTCTACGGCTCAGATCTAGCCTGGGTGGTCTTAGACGGCCATGATTAACGCGGGAGGGAGGTCCTCAAGAGGGAGGTCCTAGCGGAAATACGGGAAGTGATCCGACGGCTAAGTTTTAACTCGGAGAGGTCTTTAACGGCACGGATCACTCTAGGAAGTCGAGCGGGGAGGTCTGGGCGGGGTTTTGTCGTACGGCGACAGGAGGAGGAGGCCTACTCGCAGCGAGAGGCCTCAGCGATTCCGACAGCACTTAATGGCTCATCATTAGCTACAGGAGCTGTCCGAATCTTATGCGACAAAAACCACGAGCGCTAAAACGAGCTCGCCGCCGGCGACGGGGACCTCGCCGGCGAAAACCAAGGACAAGGTTGAGTTCTAAATAACGTCAAGAACCTAAAGGGCGTGCCCTCGACGGCGGCGATGGCCTTGAACGCCGGCGAGCCGGAGAGAGAAGAAGGAGGCTAATACGGCAAAACTACCAAAACTAAACGGGCTCTACGATGACTAGAAAACGCCAGGACCAAGCCAAGAAAAGGGCACCTGAGGGCAGAGAGGGGACCAGGGTGGTCGGAGGAGCTTGGAGAAGGTCGACGAAGTCCGGCGATGACGTGCTTGCCGGCAATGGAGAAGAAGATGAGCCCGACCACGAAAAGCAGCTCCCCAACTTGTCCACCTCTGCGATGGATAACCACAGCAAGTTAGAGAATGCTCGAGGTGCTCGAGATGACAAGTAAAACAGGCAAGAAAGTTGATGGAACCACTGGAGCTCGGAGGGCCTTGAGGAGCTCCAAGGTCCGATAATGGCGAGGGGGTGCTCTTGGGTGCTTGAGTTTGAGGACCAGCTCGCACTGAGGGAGCTCAAGCACAACAAAGAACGGAGAAGAAAAGGAGAAAGGAGGTCTCAGGCTATTCATAGCCTGGGAGCTCTGATGGTGTGGGCAAAGGCTATCACGTGACCAAAGTCCATGCCTCGCCATGGACTCGCTAGACTTGACAAGGCGAGAAGGAGGACTCCTTTAGGCAAAGCTTCACGCAATTAATGCATGGCAAAAGAGACGTTGGGAAGGACCAAAGGTGACAGCCATCGCTCTCATCGCTCGACCACGACACACGACGGCGCGCGCAAAAATCATGACGACCAGAGCTCAGGGAGGTCGGGAGGAAGAAGAACAGAGCTGAGGAGGTCCCGGGCGTCCCTCGATTAACTGGGTGGTCTGGACGCCCCGGATCTCCGAGGTGGGAGGTCTTAAAGGCTAGGAGGTCTAGGGGAGGTCGGGAGCATCGGATGGAGATCCAACGGCCAGCACGAGCGCGCACGAGATCGAGCCCGGGTGCGGCGCTGCTGACTTGGCTCGACCGAGTCGATTGGCTGGGTCGGATTCGGGCTCGAGCCCGAGTCTGACTCGAACCAGAGTTTTAAATTTTTGATTTTTGGAAGAGCTGCACTTTGGAGAATGGTTTGAGCTAGCAAAACAACTTAAAAACTTCTGAAATTTTTACAGGAGTTTGCCAACTAAAGTATTGACCTTGCATAAAATTTTCAGCGGCTTTGGTGCTGTGGATTTTCCTCCAAAATTTCACAAGGTGCTGGTCCAAGGTTTGACCAGGGTTTAAATTGGTTTGACTTGCCTCCAAAATATTCAAACAATTTCTAAAAATTGTGAAATTTTTCAGAGGGGTCACACACCAACCCTATAACTTAGGAAAATATTTCCCGGAGATGATCACAATATTTGACAAGAATGTTTCTGAAGGATCAAGATTTGGATCAAAGACTTGTGACTATGTATTTCCATAACTCTTGTACAATAATTGCTTAGTACATACAGGAAATACATGATGTAAGAAAAAGTTTTTAATTTCCCCTTATTTTCTTACATTGGAAACACAAGTCTGAAACTTGGGATGTTACAAGTTAAGAACTAAGTAGGGGTAGGTTAAACCCAACAAACACAACTCAAAGAACTGAACTAAAACAATTAATTATTAATAAGGTCTTAGTATAGTTGCAACAAGTGCCTAAGGACTCTTGCAGCACATACTGCACATACAAGAAAACGAGAGGCGATCCTAACACGTAATCTAACGTCTAAAGGACAAAACTCCTAATCTTAAGTTGACGCGGCTCACACACTGAGCCTCAACTGACTAAGCCTAACTCTTGGCTGCCTTACTAAGGTAACCTCCACAACCACGACGACGCTCTTCCCTACCGCCGGCTGGCAGACGAGTAGGCATCCTCACGAACTGATCCCAATGACCTAGAATTGGCACAATAGGAATGAGTGGCTCGGTTGCAGGCACGATTTTCTTTGTCTCCTTAGGTAGACGTACAAACGAATCCTGGACGTACAAAGCTTCCTCTAGCTCTGCAATGCTCTCTTCTACGAGCTGCAACATCTCATAGATTCCCTATTGCTCTGCTGTAGTAGTCTCCAAGGCTTCCTCTTGGGCGGCGATGAAGTGAGGGAGGTGAACCACAGTAGCATCTTCTTCTCCATAGGTGGAGGTGATGAACCACGAAGGTCCTATTCTGGCCCGATCTTTCGATGAGAAGGTAAGTTCAGTAGTAGTCGTTCAACTCTCACGATCCTGGCTACGAACTCGAAAGGCTCGAAACCACACAATCACTGAACTGCTCGACAAGTCGTTATCAATCGTGCACGAATACCCGGATGACCTGATCACGAAGATCAATTCCTGCATACACCGAAGAAGCACGCAAGAACAACGTAAAACGCAATCTGAAATTGCAAATAGAAATTAAAATTGTATTGATAAGTAGGGTTCCGAAGAACAATATCGCTGTTGATCTCGCCGAACAAAAGGACAAAGTATAAAGTAGCAAAGCTAAACTTTAATCAGCAAAACCCGAATTTTGCTAAGGGGCGGCGGCTCCTATATGAGGGGTGCGGCCAGGAGGTGGGAACCTAGGGCCAGTGGCACTGTTTATGGGTATTGTGCACATGAATAGTATGGGCTCCCTAGGGTGGCCAGCCAACATATGGGCCTTATGGGCCAAGTCGGTCCATACATTACATAGCCTGTGGGCCAACAATTGTTGACGCAGCACCATGACATATAAACGCAGCACCATGGCATGTAGACAAAGCTCAGCTCGTATGAGTAGATGTAGCTCGGTCCAACCAAAGAATATGGTAGTGCGGTAGCCGAAAGTCCTTTCGGAGAAGATGTAGTTGAAGTAGAGGATGTAGTGCAACAAGTCGAAATAGTTACATCTTTAGGGTTGGTGTCCTCATCAGGAGGGGTAGCGGGCTGGACGGTTCACTGTGGAGGCGCAGGAGGGGTAGCGGGCTGGACGGTTCACTATGGAGGCGCGAGGATGAAGGCAAAAGACTAAACCCTTCAACTCATCAGCGTAGATGTTGCACACTCGTAGGATGGCAAGACATGAAGACTCCTAGATCCCTTCCTCGAAGATGATCCTCTAAATGATGATGTTCATAGGTTGACTGGCCTTGGTATCCTCTCGGGAGTAGATCGTTAATCGACATAGCACACCACGACTCCTGCCGTTCACCATCTAGTTGGTGCCTCGGTAAAGTGGTCTCTCGAATCCTCCAAGTGCTTGAAGAATCTTCCACAACTCAGCAGCAAAACCTCCGGTGCACTCTCTACTGGTGTGAAGTCGTGCCATCTAACAAAGATAGGCAAAAGGTAAGAAGCAATTTAAAATCAGCTGAGAGAATAATTTTAGCAACAGGCGAGTCAAGAGAAAGACAAGAAGAGTCAAGCAATTTATTGGTCTTACAAGTTATTTTTGCTTTAGAAAACAGTTTTGAATTTCTTAAGGACCGCCGATCTAACTAAGGTCAAGACATACAGTCAACATGGCTCTGATTCCACCTCTGTCGGGACCCAAACATGCAAATCTGGACCCTTTGTGTATAACACACTAGTCCAGAATCACGCTAGTGCACACAGTGTCAACATAGATAAATATCATTCCACACAAGACGAATATAAGAATAAACGATTAATTTGATTAATAAATAATAGTTATGACCTTATGGTCGAGTTGATACTTATTAAGCCACACAGGGCTAACACTAAGTAAAGAGACATCAACAGAACGTAAACAACTTCAACATGAACCCATAAACTTGCCACAGGAAACCGACTAGGATTAAGACCTAGCGATCACTCTCCTCGTCAAACTCCTCATATGTAGCCGAAGACTCATCCACTCCACCTGAATGATTGCAGCAAGAATGAGTACTCTAAGTGCTCAACAAGTTGTACCGCATAATTTAATTATAAATGATGGCTTATTTAAAAAGAAACATCATCTATGGTTATTTTGCAAAAAAAACAACATTTGTATTTGAATATGAATAATAGATTGAAAGAGTAACCTAAAACAAATAAATAATAATAGTTTAACAAATATTTTTCGCAAAGCTCACAAAGCCTAATCGATTTCTTTCACATAGCCACATGAGTTAAATGACGTAGTTGTACCCTTCCTGTTATTTTCATGAAAATCTACCCCTCGTGTGAAATCTCTGAGCATATCTATGATCGTGGATGTGGCTATTCGAATAAATTGATTAACGCTCGGTAGATGTTTGTACACTTTACCCACAAGATATGACCAGTGTAGCTAGCACCAATCGTAACAAAATCATTCCAAAACTTCATCTCAACAATTGACCCTCCTCATATAAATCCCATCATACCAACCGTGACGGAGTGCTTTGATTCGACGCACATTGTTGGACCTAGAGATAGCGAACTGCTCAAAAGTGTGACCCGCCCACAGTAGTACACACCTCCACCCTAGCACACAGTCTAACCTACATGTCAGTAACATCCCAAAATTTTACTTTTCAAAAATCTTTTGAATAGTTTAGATCCTTTAAAAATTTTACCAATTTTATTTGAATTAAGAAAGCTTAATTCGGAATTTCTGAAATATAAAATAATTTTATTTTATTACAGTATACTTCAATTAAATCAAAACCAGTCCAACTCCCTTATGCAGAGCCGCTAGCCTCTACTTGGATTCTCCCTCTACGGTGCATATAAAGTAGAGTAACCGCATCATAACAATCGCCCTGATCTCTTGCAAACCCCCGAGTCGGTTTCGCCGGAATCGAGTTCGTTTCGCTGCGAACCACAAAGAAGCCGTGCGCCACCGGAGGTCTTCTCCACCACATTTCGCCACCATCCGACGTTCTCCGGCCACATCGTCACCACCATCGAGTTCAGCTCGTTGTGTTCTACTTCGAGCTTCCATCACCATTGCCCAAAGATCACCGAGTCACCACTTCTCAAGCCATGACGTTGAAACCATTTCTTCGCGTTCCCCACTTCTCCGGTGAGTTCCTCCAAAATCCGTTCGCGTCATCATGTGTCCCTCGTCCCAATCTATCTTTTCCATCCCTAAATTCCAAGTTTCATCCACCATATGTCAAGTTCTTTCCTTTCTCTCTCCTTTATGGTCGCCACTCTTCTTCGGATGATTGTGTCGCCATTGTTGAGCTCCTGCCTTCATCTTCACCACTGTTGGGTTCGCGTCGTCGTGTTCTACACCATGCTCCCCTCCTTTTCCCAGAACATTGCTAGAAGTGTCGTGCCACCATGCAAGCCGCCACTACCGCATTTTCTCTCACCGCCGGCGATTGTCATCGCTCCTCGCTGCTACGACCGAGTCATCACCTTCGCCTCATCGTCAGAGTTCCATTTTGCCCATTGGCCAAAGCTGCCTCGCCGCTGACCGTTGACGTCGCCATGTGCCAAAACCAGCCGCACGCTCCTCTGTTCTATGTTCTTCTACTTCTCTCGTTTGTCCTCCGTCTGTTACTCTGATGTGTGGGTCCCAGGTGTATATGTCTCTTTCTCAGCTCTCTCTCTACCATTTCATTGCCACCTCAATGCCACATCCCTACCACCTCATCCTTTGCATGACTTGTTAGCTTAGTCATTGCCCACATCGCAGATCAGGCCCTTTTTCATCGTTCTCTATTTATGATAGCTTGGTCCCACTTGTCATTCACTCAATCCAAGCCCTAGATCCATCTCTCACTTACATGTGGTCCCCGCATGTTAGTCAACCTTGGTCAACCCTAGCTTCATGAGCATGGTCCACCGTGGACTAGCATCTCTCTGTGGACCAAGTCCATAGACCAGGGGTCCACATGTCAACCCCTAATCCTATTTTCTAGAATTATTGTAATTCTTAAAAATCCATAAATATCAGTAGGCCCCACATGTCATACACTTAGCCATTTTCCAATATTTCTAAAATAGAATATTCTGTGGACCCCACGTGTTAGTTTCTCTCCGTCTTTTTCTTTTTCAGCATTTTTTCTTTCCGATTAAACTTCCGAGAGCTCATTTTCTCGTACGAACTCCGATTGAACCCATTAAAGTTTCTAAAATCATCTAAATTCAATATTCTAAATTCATCTAAATTCAATATCTACCTTTCAGTACCATTCAATTTCAATTTGGAGTTTCTTTGATTTGTCTTTTTGAATTTTGTTTGTTTTGCGCTTTCTTTCTCGTTAGACGTTAAATCTCAGAATCATTCAAAGGAGCTGAAGGTCTAGGAAGTAGAAGATAGAAGATAAAATAAGAACATAATTACTATAGCAAGGCAAGTTGTATCTTTGATCATGTTGAACCCAGTTTGCCAAAATTACCTTGATTCAAATTATTGCATTTTACTTTAAATATTTATTTAAATGTTTTAGGATTAGTTATACACCTATTTGATTATATCCACCTTGCCTATCGTATTACCCTGATCTTTTCTCACCCTAGCTTGGTTAATTACTAGGTGGCATTATCGTAGCACCAACGTGGGTTGATTAGTTGCGAATAGTTTGCTTAGCAATGCAACGAGTCATTTATATCATTTAAGGTTTCTCCTGTAGGAGATACCAAGAGCACCCCATCCCCCGAGCCACTTAGTGTAAGTGACCCATCAAAGTACATTGTCCATTGGTCGTAGGATTCGTACTTGGGTTCTTGAATAGGTTCAAGATTTGTCCATTCTGTCAAGATCTAGGATTTAATAGTCATTCGGGACACGAAATAGAGGTCGAACTCCCCAAGTTCAACCGACAATTTTGCCATGCACCCCACTGCTTCCCTGTTATGGAGGACCTCTGTCGGGACCCAAAATTACGATTTTGGAACCCTCTGTATATACTGCACTAGTCCAGGATCACGCTAGTGCACACAGTGTTAACATAGGTAAATATCAATCCACACAAGCGATAAGTAAAGTAAACGATTAGTTTGAATAACAAATAAGGGTTTTGACCTTATGGTCGAGTTTACACTTATTAAGCCACGCAGGGCTAACAGAGAATAAAGCAGTAGCGGAACGGAAATAACTCCAGCGCAGATCCCACCAATTCACCATAGGCAACCAACTGGGATCCAGACCTTAACGATCAACAGCCTTCGGCGAACTCCTCCTCGAAAGCAGGCGTAGACTCCTCCTCTTCTATAGGTTTGGGCGCAAATTTTACAATAAGCGTGAGTACACAACCGTACTCGCAAATCATACCATAGAATGCAATGTATAGATGCAGGCTTATTCCAAAGAAAAGGCTTATGTGGTTCTTTTGCATAAAAGCAACATTTGCAATTGAATACAATAATAAATTGAAAGCATAATTCAAAACAAATAGACAATAATAATTTAACAATTGTTTCCACAAAGACACACAGCTAAACAAATTATTTCACATAGCCATATGATTGAGGTCACACAGCTCCCATCCCAAACATTTTATGAAAACTACCCCTCGTGTGAAATCCCCGAGCATGTCCATGACCATGACGCGCTATTCGAATAGATTGATTTAACACTCTGCAGAGGTTGTACACTTTACCCACAAGATACAACTAGTGTAGCAAGCACTAATCGTAACAAAACAGTTCGGAAACTTCATCTCAAATATTGACATTCCCGATGTGCTTTCCCGCTATACCAGCTCATATAGAATTGGTATAACACACATCATTGGATAGGGAAGCGGCGAACCGTCCCGCAATGCAACAACCAAGTAGTCACACCTCCACCTTGTCACACAGCCTAACCTATCCACCTGAACATCAATGCCGAGAATCCATAACTTACTAAGTTAGGCCGTCCTATACTGTGCATGTGGTCGCAAAGAAGGCTCGATTCAATGGCGCACAAAGTTAAGTCCTTAATTGACCAAGGCAAGACTTCCATGTTCTAACTAAGCCACACGATTATCATTCCCAAGCACACACTTCCACCATATCACACAGCTTCCACCACTTGCCTCGGTCTAAATCCTTTACCACCCAGCTTGGTTTTAGTGCAACACATGCCATCACGAAGTAATAACACATAGCACACAGCTTTACACGAAGTTCCATAGTCACTTAGTCATATTTAATAATTGCAACTTTCATGAGATGTGAGACTGCAGATGGCTAAGCAATTGTACTCAGATCTAACCAACCCACGTTGGTGCTATAATATTACCAACTAATAACCAATCTAGGGTGACAAGGAAATATGACATACAAGGCCAAGGTGTGATAACAATTTGATAATAACTATGCCCAAAGCATTTAAATAAATAATTAACATAAAATGCAATACTTTAACACAAAGTAATTTGAAAACTGGGTTCAAGATGATCAAAGGTATGACTTGCCTTGGAAAAGGTCTATGTACTGATCTTGATCTTGGGGTGCTCCTTCTTCAACGAAATTCCCAGCGATCGACGCGTCTACTAAAACGAGACAAAAACAAACAAAACAAATAAATAACAGAGGCAAAACAAGCTCCAAAAATTAAATAAAAATCTCAGATAAATAGAGCTCGAATTTAGATAAATTTAGAAATTTGAATGGGCTCAATCGGAGTTAGGATGCAAAAGTTATGTGCTCTGGAAGTTTTAAATCTAAAAGAAACCCTAATTTGGATTTTCTGGAATTTCCGAATTATTTCTCTAAAGAAAAATCGGATTATTGCTCAATGATGATGTAAGCAATGAATTTCGAAATTAAAAGAAATAACAGAAAATCCTAACATGTGGGACCCACATGTCAGTGAGATGGCTCACGGTAGACCAAGTCTACCGAGCCGATTGAATCTGGAGCCGGTGGACCGTGCCACGCACGCGCTGACGAGGCAGCCACACACGCGACACATAGGCACGAGGGCTGAGGTGGCGATGAGGTGGCGCGACGCTGGCTACTGCCGAGGGGCGCCGAACCGAGGGTCCCGGCGAACGGCGGCGATCCACCGGAGGTGAGTGGTACTGGGAGGTAGAGGGTGCGACGGCGATCCTTCTGAGGTGCTCACTGGTGCACGAGGACGACTGTGGCGACCGACGGTGAGGTTTAGGCGGCAGAGGGCTCACGGGCTCGACGGAATCGGGGCTACGGTGACGCTCCGGCGACACGAAGGTGACCATGCACGAGGTAGTCCTGCTTCGTGCGATGCCGACGGTGTAGACCACGACGCTCAGGCGGCACTGACGGCGGCGCACGAGCTCGTCGGAGTTGGCGGCGCGCGATTGATCTTCGAGCCCGCGCGCTAGGGTTCAGTGCGAGGGCGCGGCGCTAGGGCTGAGGTGCGGACATCGAGGGTTACCTCCCTTTATATAGGCGGCGGCTCGGGAGAGTCCAGGGCACGAACGCCCAAAATGGGATAGCGCGGCGGCGGCGAATCCATAACAGATTCGGAGACGACGATGACGTGGCGGGGGTGGGACCCACACGCCGAGGCTAGGCTCGACGCGCGCGCGCGGCGGCGCGATCGCGAACGGACTCAAGATCTGACCGTCCATCTAAGATCGAACGGTCCACAATCAAAGGGACGATCGGAAGCTCCGGTTATAACGCGCGATCCAAATTCGGCAAATTGATCAAATGGCGAGGTGAGGGGCATTCGGAGAGAGAGAGAGAGAGAGAGAGAGAGAGAGAGAGAGAAGGGCAGAGAGAGACTGACAGGGGTCCACTGGCAATGAGGCGGGCGCGGCGCGCGAGCTGGGCAGCATGCGGAGTTGGGCTTGGCATGAACAGGATCGGCCGAGGTTAGGGAATTCGGCCCAAGAGGATTTTCTGAGATTTTAATAGCTTTTCTATTTTAGAAAATACCAGAAATTCAAATAAGCAATAGAAAATAGCAAATGAACTCAGAAAGAAAAATCTAGAAAATATATCTGAGCACATAGAACCCAAATAAAATAGTTTTGATTATTGTTCAAGTTGGGATTATTCACATTAAATATTTTTGATTGTAAAGTCCAATATTAAGCTTTTGAATTTAAAATCAAATAAAACCAAACGGTGACTTTTTCCCTACTAACTATTTAAAAGATTTTTAAACTCAGAAAATTGGGATGTTACAACCTCTACTAAGGAAAACTCAGATGACACGATTAACTTGGGTGCCTGGAAATAATGTCTCAGTTTTCTCGAAGACATGAGGAGTACATATAGAAGCTTTTGGACCTGAGGGTAATGCTCCTTAGGCCCATGTAAAACTTCACTAATGTAGTAAACTCGTCGTTGAACGTTTTCATGTTCTGTGATCAGTACTAAGCTCATTGCTTATGGCATAGCAACTAGATA
Source organism: Ampelocalamus luodianensis (assembly GCA_036346255.1). Taxonomy (NCBI): domain Eukaryota; kingdom Viridiplantae; phylum Streptophyta; class Magnoliopsida; order Poales; family Poaceae; genus Ampelocalamus; species Ampelocalamus luodianensis. The sequence continues at coordinate 36,290,423 of CM070638.1, read as the reverse complement.
TATTAGGAGTGTCTCTTCTGGTTTCGGAGAAACCAGAATAGGAGCACTTGTAAGATACCTTTGACATCCTCGAAGGCTTTGTTTGAGACGACTTAAAGCCGCCATGCATCCTGTGAGTTTCTGGACTTCTTTGTGGTTGGAGGGTGCATTTGTTTAATGACATTTATCTTTTCAGGGTTTGCTTCAATTCCTCGTGCAGAGACAAGGAATCTAAGCAACCTTCCTGAAAAGACTCCAAACACATATTTCTTAAGACTGAGTTTCAAATGGTGTTTTCTAAGATGTTGTCGAATGTTTCTTGCAAGTTGGAAATATAATTAAGACGCTTGATGGTTTTTACGACTAGATTGCCAATATAGGCTTCTAAATTTCGGCCTAGTTGAGGTAGGAAGGTCTTTTACATCAAGCGTTGAAAATAAGTACCAGTATTTTTTAGACCAAATGGTATTTTGATAGAGCAAAATATTCCAAATGGTATAATAAATGCGGTCTTTTCTTCATCATCTAGGCACATACTTATCCGATGATAACCAGAATATACATCTAGGAAACTTAATATTTCACAACTAGCATTAGAATCAACAAACTGATCAATACGAGGAAGGGGAAAATCGTCCTTAAACAAGTTTTGTTAAGATCAGTAAAGCCTACACACATACACCATTTACCATTAGACTTTATAACCATTATAGGGTTAGCCGACCACTCTAGGTGGTCGACTTCTCTTATGAAGCCTGCTTTCAGTAGCTTGTCCAATTCATATTTGATGGCATCTTGTCGAACAGGTGCGAATCCCTATAATTTTTTTTTATGAGTTTCTTGGCAAGTCGTAGAGCTAGCCTATGCTTGATCACCTCCCTAGGGACTCTGAGCATGTTGGGTGCTTGCCACGTGAAGATATCTGCGTTTGCTCGAAGGAAGGTGATGAGGGCGTCTTCCTATGCTGGGTCGGAAGTGACCCCGATGCGAACGGTCTTCGAAGGCTCTCCTGTAGTCAGTGGAACTTTTTTGACTTGGTCGTTCGGCTTTGGTGCAACTTTAGGCTTTCACTACTTGCTCGAAGGTTGCCCCTTGCTTGCTTCTTGAGTTGATATTTGGCCAACCATCTCGAGGGATTTGCGATTACATGTAAGAGCCATCTTTTTATCACAGCGGACTATGATTACTCCTTTGAGAGCTGGCATCTTTAGACATTGATAACTATAATGATCAGCCATTAGGAATCATGCCAGAGTGAGCAGCATTAGGAATCGTGCCAAAGTTGGTCGACCGAGTATGTCATTGTATGCCATGTTGAAATCGACCACATCAAAAGAGATTTTCTCTGATGTGGTTCAAATCTCTAGATGAGATCTAGAGATTAAATCCGTAGGTTGCTCGATCTTTTATGGTGGAAACAACAATGAAGTAGTAGTGATTCTCGTTCTACTAGATGCAAACCGAGAAATCGATAACTAGCACCGATTACAATCTGAATAACAGATGCAAATGACACCAAGTCTTCCGAACCAATCCGGTGAAGAAATACTTGCAAGAACAAGAACACAACATAGGAACTCCAGTCCCTGATTTGCGAACAAAGAAACAAAACCCAAGCAGTTTTGCTCAAGAAATCAACACACAATATTTTGGGAACCTCCCCATAGCTCTCGACTATCAAAAACTCATCATCTAAACTCCCCCCATTACATGGCGCATACTCGAGCTTATGTAACTGACCGACACGCATGCACACCACGGCCCTAGGGCCACTCGAACTAAAGAATTTTTTTTTAAATAATCTATATTTAATTATAAATTACAAATATAATCTTACCTTTTTTTATTACATGAATATACTCCTGTCGCCACCCGCATGGCAGGACTAGTCGCCACCCGCTGGGCGGCAGACCCGTCGCCCAACGGTAGGCGGGCACACTGCGGTCGCCAACCGCTGGGCAATAATCGCACGCCAACCACTGGCGATGACCCACCGATGCGCGAACGGTTGGGCGACTGGATGGGGCTTTATAAACGGCGCGCGCGTCCCCGGCGCCTCGCCGGAGAAAAGAGAAGGGAAAAGAGGGAAAGAGGGAGGAAGAGGGAAAGAGGGAAAGAGAGGGAGGAAGAAAGAAGAGAGAAAAAGAGAGAAAAAGAGAGAAGAAGAGGGAGCGGGAAGGGAGAAGAAGATTTCGCGGAGGTAAGTTTTTTGATTTTGTAATGTACATTTTGTAGTAGGTAATCAGTTTATGTAGTTTAATTTGTTAGAGATTTTAGGTAGAGATTTTAGTCTGTTAGAGATTTTAGTCTGTTAGATATTTTAGGTAGAGGAAAAAAATTGGATGTTAGGTAGAGGAAAAAAATTAGGATATTAGGTTGAGGAAAAAAATTAGGGTTTATGGTAGACTATGAATTAGGTGTACGAACAAATTAGTAGAGGTAAATTAGTATGAACAAATTAGCAAAGGTTGAATAGCTACGTAGTAGAGGTAAATCAAGATGATGACTTCTTTGGAATGAACAGGTGTTGATCATGATGTAGTGTAGTTGCCGACGATAGACGAAGAGCCTTAGAAATGTAAAATACAATGTAGTAGTGGTTGCATGTCGTATGCTAGATCTCGACTAGTTGTAATATTAAAAATATTTGCGCACATATACGAAGTCATGCCCGTACTCACTACATTGAAAGTGCATTACGGTGTTGGCACCGCTCGTGAAGGTCCGCAAGGTGTTGACTTGAGTAGTTTTTCTCAAGCCACTCTAGTACACCTGCACGGCGGAATGCACGAATCGCAGATGTGATGTACCGCTCACCCGTAGCTTCTCCTTGGATCCCGAGGTGTGGCGTCGTCATACAAGGGCTTTGGAGCCGGTCTTCGACGGACATCGATGGGAGTTGAGAACACCGATGCGCACGCTGTGTGGAAGGGCTTCAGAGAGGTCAGAGGCGCTGTGGATATGAGTGTGTAGTGCTTGTGCAACCATGCCCAAAAGAAGCCGCGCGTGGACCCGTTGTCCGATATCATCCTCGTGGTGGGAGCAGCTGGTGCTCGTGATGTTGGTGAAGAAGAGGAGGTGGAGGAAGGCGTTAGGAAGGGTTCAAGGATGTTGCTTGTGATGAGCCCGACGCGATAGATGCAGTAAGAAGATCGGCACCGCATGGTGAGCCTACAGGACAAGCTGATGAAGGAGAGCACATGGAGTACATATTGCGTCAAATGGATAGCGATGACCGGATGGCCTTGGCTGAAGAGGAAGCTCTACAGGAGGCCGACGAGGATAGTTCTGATGAGGACGGAGCTCCCATCCCCCAGTAGGAATGGAATAGATTTGACGTTGAGGGTGTAAGTACGCACGACGAGCACGAATCGCCGTGGGAGTACCATGCTACTGAGGTTCGGTTGCACTCAATGTTTGTCGATAAGACATCCTTGCGTGATGCCATTAAGTTGTGGGCTATGTCCATGCAAATGGACGCTTGGTCATCAAATCTAGCCAGAGCAAGATAATCTGGTGCGAGCAAGCGCTTGTCTCGGCGAGTGCACGACATAGACCAAAGTATGAGACTCACCGGATTGTCTCTAAGGTAGAGGCGCACTCGCATGCTCAACATCGCTTTGTCCAGACATCGAACCCAACGCCGACTCTTGAGCTAATTTGATGTATGGAGAGATAGTAGAGAAGAAGGATGTGGAGGCCAAGCACATTATGGTGGCCATCGATAAGAAATTCGAGTACAAGATCGCCACGCTGGCGTGGCGTGCTGGCAAAAAAGGCTTTAGAAAGACGGTTTGATCTTTTGAGGCGCGATGACAACCTTCCTCGTATGCCGCAAGTGCGCAGGAGAGAAACCCGAACGCATAATCGTCAGAAGAGACATGCCATCTAAAAACCACGGGTTTTTAATATTGCAAAGGGCCTTCTTAGCCTTCGCCCTGTGATCGAGGCTTTTAGGCATATGCTGCCCGTGATCTCGCTTGACGGACCTTTTGACCTGGAAATACAAGGGCAAATCCTAACACCATAGGCGCTGACGGGAATAATCAAATCTCGCATTGGCCATCGATTCGTCGAAGGTGAGAATTACGACACCGGGTTGTGGTTCCTTCGCCATCTAAGGGTGGAGTTGTTGGAGGTCGCCCGGTGTGTGCGTGATCCACGATCGCCATGCGGGATGTCAAGGCCATAAGAAAACCGCAAGAAGACCCCGATGAGCCGCTCCTTGGTCGGATATGAGGAGTAGATGGTGCATTCGGCACTTAGGCGAACTTTTTAAGAAGTTCCAAGCAAACCGCAGGTGAAGCTATTCAAGAGGTCAAGCATGCGGAACCAAAGAACTAAAATTTGACGCCTTATGGGTGCTAATGGATGAGCACAAAGAGAAACACGCGACAAAGATGAACCATGCACTGTAGTCCAACTCACGAGCGAGGCGAGGACCTTGAGGAACATCGAGTCCTTCTCGCATCGATCGAGGGCGTGCCATTGGAGAAGTGGTCATCGCCGCACGACACCGATGGGGCGAGGTATGGAATAATGAAGACTAACCTTGCGGAGGTGTACAACTAGGTTCTTAGGGGCCTCCGCTCACTCGCCGCCATCGTGGAAGGTGTTCGCATGCACAATCGGGTATTTCGTGGAGAGGCGTTCAAATTCCGCACTTCATGCCAAGAACCTCAAACAATCAGATCGTCAAGATTACGGCGCATATACAGTGAAGACGAGAGAAGGGCCGACCGACACCGCACGTGATGGGCAACACGAGCATCGCTTGACGTGCTCCTCCGGATAGAGCCGGATTTGGGACGGCTCGTTCTCTTGTCACGCATGAGGTATGGCTTGAGATCATGTGAACGAACCTCGCCAGACATGCAACAAACCGAGGCTACTACACAAGCCATGCTCTCATGTCCTCGCCAAGGCAAGGATTGTGCGCATGGACCCGCCCAACTTTGTGTCGAGTACTTCACGAAGGACAGGTGGTGCGTGCTTGACCGGTGAGCTTAGGGGCTTGTGGTGGGTAACTTCGCCACCGAGGACATTGCAAAACAGGATCTAGATTCCGACCTTGACATGCCGGGTGGCAAGGGCGCGGCAGAGTCGGCGATACCAATGATATGGACGGCTACAAGCCGGTGTTGGGTCAACGCTGCGGCTCGCGCCGAGAGGCCACACACCGCATTTATGCAAGGCACCGCCGAGGAGTAGGTTTCGCCATGGCTTGCGCACCGCTTCTTGCAAGGTCGAAAGTGGGACCTTGTGTACGTTGTATTATTTATGTAATCGTTTCGCCATCGCTCGTACAATGTAATTTGTATTGCCATGTGTACTTTGTATTGTTCATGTAACCGCCCCGCCACTATGTAATTTTGAAAGTTTATGTAACGCTTCACTACTATATAATTTGTGTTGTCGTGGTACGTGTGTACTTCAGATCGCTTATGTAATCGTTTCGCACTATGTACTTTGTATTGGTTTCATTGTTTACAAGTTAAATTTACTCTGCTTACATTTCATGTAACATTTCCACGTATTTTGTTTTGCGTATGGCTCACGGATCGGATCGAGTTTCGCTCTCTTGGAAGAGCGATCGACCGCCATATCGCTAGCGTCGCGTCGTGTCCTCATCCTGCGGGTGCGGCCGACGCGATCAGTGTTGGGGTTGTCCGCACGCGACACCTCGGTGGCCCGAGGCTAGACCCACTGACGGCCAGTTAGCATTCGCTGGCACTATGTTATCACGAAACGCATATGTCGTACTAACCTTTTATTGTTTTGCGTGCTCGGCCAGGTATACTACCACTCACCCGGATGGTGCAAGCACACGACGACGAGCCGACAAAGACCCGCAGACGCCCATGCCGACCCTGAGCGTCCCGACGCTTCCCATTCGACCGGTCCTTGTTGATGCTCTGTGGACCGGCATACGGAGACTCACACGCTTCATCTTCCGTCGGAGATGGCCGCTACTCTACAGACGCCCCATGCTACTTGGCCTCCCCGCCGCGGAGGTGCCGCTTCTGCAGAGCCTCCGAGAACCGGGCGTGAGGACATTCGGCGTGTTTCGTGGAGTCCTTCCGCCGCGCGCGCGCCGTGTACTACATCTTCCCGGAGACCCAGAGGCACGGCCCGACCTTACGGTGGCTGTCGCAGTTCCGGGTACGTGTTCGACGATGTTGGCCTTCAACCGCACTCTTTTTTTGTAGTACGATCTTACTTTCTTTTTGTTGTACACACCCAGCGTGATGGACTCGACGCGGACGCACGGCAGTGTCACGGCACTGGAGGCGTTTGCCGTGGCTATTCGGGTGGGTTCTATTTACCACCACCACGGCGACACCGCCGACGCGCGGCTCATCGCGTACGCCAGGGCCATCGCCGACGGAGAGGCCCCGCAGATCAGCTGGGGTTCGGTTGTACTTGCTGCCACCTATCGCGGCTTGTGAGACTCGTGGCTTCGGATCGCGGCCGAACTCCGTCTCACGGTGTCCTCTCCTCGCTGCGCTTGTGGTCGCTCGAGCGCTTTAGCCTCGCACGACCCTTGTTGGACGGCAGCTCCCGCACGGGTAGGAGATGTACTACGAGGCGCAGGTTGATCGGCCGACTATGGGCTCCCTTTAGTGCCGGCGACGGCACGATTATTTTCGTGACTTATTATTTAATATTATCGATCGCTCAATCTAATATGCCGCCTTGTGTTCCTCGCAGTACGCTTTGCGCGCGTGCAGGTCACACATGCGCACGAGCCGCTCAGGAGTCGTCGACCGCCACACGGACGACATTCGCTGGCGTACCTGACTCCCGAGGAGTTAGCGCCCACGCCTCACGGCTTTCTCCCCGTACCGCGCGATCGACCATCGCTCACCCGCAGGTGCTCGCTCGACATTTACGCTGAGGACTACGCGGCACATCGCGTGATGCGACGGGCTCGCCTACGGCAAGAGGTTCCGATCAGTTCGACGCGCGCCGGCAGCGGCACGCGTGAGTAATCGGCAAACATCCCCGCTATTTGTCGTCGCCTAGTACGCATGACTTCTAATTACATGTTACGCCTTGCGTTTCGTGAGGAAGGGAGTTCGCCGCGCACGAACCGGGGTGGTAGGATGAACGCATCGGGTGGTCCAAAGGCGGCGCACTAGATGACCGTGGTGCGTGAGGACACGCTTACGACCTACGACCTACGCGCGCACTCCGCTAGTACGCCTCTGACACGCACCGTGCTCGTGATTTGCTGCAGATGCGCCCGCACCACGTGTCCCGGCACCGACAGACACATACCCTGTGCATTTCGCGCAGGACGTGCACAGCGCGGTACGTTACATCCTACTTCGAATACTTCAGCTCAGGCCTCTGCCATTACATATTTCACCAGGTCTTGTTTTCCGTGTAGGCGAGCATCGCCGCAGAGATTACGACTTGACCGTTGGCCATGGGTTCGAGGTTATCTGACGGTGTCGAGGCACACGCGAGGAGATGGTCCAGATGGTGCGCCGTGTGGTCGATCAAGCGCACGATTTTCGCCGTTGTCGCGGCGCCAAAGCACGGAGGTTCATACCGGCGGTTGCTCGTGGATACCCTACGTCACTGCCTATACCGTCCGACAAGCGGCGCCAGACGAGGGTCACGAAGACGCCCGACACGGCACGCTCGACGAGGCCGGATGCTCGGCAGCCCGGCGTCGCCGAGGCTCGACGAGGTCGGGGTCCGCTGGCACACCTCAGACACCGACAGCGCCGCTTCACGTTGGTCCTCCACAACCCTTTGCCTTCCACACTTCAGACACATGTGGCGCCAGACGGCGGCCATATACTACCTACGGACGCCTCAAGCGCGGCTATGGCGTTAGCCGAGAGTACGTGAACATCTCGCTTGTCAAGATACATCGTGGTTTTTGTTAATTGACTAACAATACTTTATCCGTAGGTCCAATTCGCATGACCAAGGGTCCTCTCCAGCTTACATGGCTGAAGCTCCACGACTTCTTGGTCGACGACACCCGCTCCTCACCACTTCTACCGAGGTTCTCACACGTCACTGGCATCACCGCGCGCGGTACCCACACAAACAGCCGCCGCTCCACCTTCGCCTCGGTCCTCGCTGCACTGTGGCTCCAGATCGTCTTTCCTGTCGTGGCCGAGGCCCCGACACCCAGCACAGAGAGGAGGGGGCCCAAGCGAGTCTGTAGGGGAGGAGACGGAGGTGGAGGGCCGTGGTGATGGAGGAGGGGATGATGGGGTGCGCATGGCGGGAGCCTAGTATGGGGCTGGTAGGGGAGGATGCTACAAGCACATTTGTTCGTTATGTCATACTTAAATTTTGCACTTCATATGTGATGCATGTAATACTTTGCGTATGTGATGCATGTCATACTTTTTGCACGTGATGCACGTAATACTTTCGCGTTGTACTTCCCACTCGCTCGTGCAACACGTGTTCGTGGAATTCTTTTTCTTGACGACGTGACCGACTAGCCTTTTTTACTCGACGATGTGACCAAACGAATGGCTTTTTCTCAGACGGTGACCACACGACGCAGATATTCGGCCCGAGGGCATGACCCGACGAGGTAGCTTTATCAGACGATGTAACCCGACGACCCAGCCTTCTCGAGGACATGACCAGACGAGGTAGCTTTTGGACGATGTAACCTGACGACCCACTTTTTCGTGACATGACCATACGAAGTAGCTTTGTAGGACAATTTGACCCAACGAGCCAGCTTTTTCTGAGCCCCGCTACCACTCCCTCCGTTGTACCTATAAATATAGCGCAACTCATCCAAGAACTCCACACCAGCACCACCAAGTAGAAAACATGGACAAAGAGAAGGAATGGGAGAAAATCCGCAAACTTTTGAAGGACTGGGTGTCTCCCCATGAGACCGCCGCTCGCGATCGTGCCGCTAGTCAGCAGCCTTTCACACACCAAACTTTTCCAGAACTAGTGGATGTGAGGAAGTCGCCTCAGAGTTCGCCTAATGATTCGGGTCGAGCCGCGCCCCACCAATGCCCGCGAACGCCATCCGTAAGGGCCACCGATAGGTGGCGCCACCCTATGCCGTGCCGGACGCCGTAAGCGCGCCAAATCAACCGGATGAGTGGACCATTGGCCAGCGCTATTGGTGCCGCCAAACTACGCCGCAGCTACAACGACAAGCACCTGCAATGAAACCGCATCTCGGGTACAATGCTCTTTTTCCTTGCGTAACGGCATAACTAACTATCTTCACCTATTGCAGCCTCCGCCACCCCTATGCGACTTCCGCGCTGGATCGACGACAAGATCCACCCCTACGACATGTGGTGGTTATCGACACGCAAGAGTTGGGCCAGGGGGACATCGAGGCCCGTGAAAGGCGCCTCAAAGAGGTGAAAGCCGAGCAGGAGAGCAACGAGGTCGGACAGCAACATGAGGAGCAGGAGCGTGAGCATGCCAGCGACGGAGGCCGAGAGGGAGCGGAAGAGGGCCATCGCGGCGAGCTAAGGCGCAAGGCGAGGAGTATAACGCCGAGCCAGGCGCAAGGGGCAAATGGCCCTGCTCCACTCAGAGTTCTCGCCTATTCGCCATCGTGAGTTCTACCCTATTCGCCCACATATCGCATGTATTTCTATTTCCTAAAGGCATGCGCGCATCGCCCTCTGCCTTGTCCTTCGTGCCATGTAACCCCTATTCGATGAAACATTCTGCTCTTATTGTAATATCGCTTGTCTTCGCACGCATTTAATCATTAAAACCGCAATCGCCCTCACAAAATTCTTACAATATTCACCTTACTACAACAATACACTACATAAATTAAAAATATATTCACATATATCCAAATGGCTTTTTCATTTTTCATGTTCCACTTAGCCACTTTTTGATTTTCATATAATTTAAATGGTACCAAATCATTTGCACTCACAATAACACTTTGTCATCGTAGTATGTTATTGTACTATGATTAATTTTTGAGAATTAATCGACAACGCTTGAGGTATGCACGATTCGTGAAACTAAGGTTAAGTGATAATGCGATTAGGACCTCCATTCACGCTAAACTAGCGATAGGTTCCATATTTTCGTAATTTTTTTAGCGACTACATATATTTTGTAATTGATTCTTAAAATAATATTATTTTCAAAAACAACAGACAAAGCCGCCGCCCATGGCCCATGTACTAATAGATGCATACGTACACATTCATGTCTTTCGACTACATGCACTTCTGATTTGCAATTCCTTTTGGACTAATTCTTCACGTTGAAAATTAACTAGTTCAAACTGAATGCACACGTCCAAATAGAAAATGATCTTGAGTTAGCTTCTTCTTTCCTTCCACGCACAATCCTCCAATCAATAAGTGATCAAGTGCACATGATTTAGGTGGTTCTAACTCTGTATTGGTAACCTGGCTCGCATGCTCAAATGCAACACATGAACTCGTTCCTAGTGCATGTTGTGCTTCCTCGCGTGCCACCCGGCCCGGCACATGCGCATCCGCTGGCACATGCGCATCCATGTACGCACATATCTTTCTCCTTGTTGTTAACAAAAGATTGCACAGAAGAAATATTACAAACCGATATTGCATTAGTAGAGGGTGCTTGGGCTACATCATTCCTTGTCCTGAAATTGTTTGGTGAACCAAATATTACGACCAATGGGTTTGGTCGAAGACCCCGGTATGATCCCATGAAATGAATATCGTACAGGCTTGATCTTTGTACTAGGAACTTGCATTTCATCTAGGGCACTCATAAAGAAAATATTCAGCGAACTCCCACCATCAACTAACACACGATTGACTCAGCAATTGTTGATGGTGGACTCGACCATGATCGAAAAACAACTAAGTCGAGTAGAAGGTCTCAAAAGAGATAGTGATTTTCGGCCACTTTGGTACTTTATTACAAGAGGAGGGTTGATAGAATTTACCTTACGTTCAAAAGCTTTGAGTTGTTGTTTTGACTCGTATGCCAAAGATCCTCCAGAGATGTGATCGATGGTGTGTTCCGGATCCTGAAACGACATCTCCTCATCATGATCTGACTATTTTCGACCACTCGTCTATCCCACCTCTTTAAGTGTAGGAAGTGGCCCTTTGCTGGTGTAGGAATCCTCGAGTTTTCGCTGAAAATCTCAGTAATTACGAAGGACGTGTCCTACCATTTTGTGGAAAGGACACCACCTAGGCTTGTCGTCCTTCTGTTCAGGGCGTTTACATTTGCTCTGGTTGAAGTATTGTTTGGAGCTCCGAGGCTCCTTGTCACTCACGGCTAAGACCTCCTTAGAGCTTTTGGCTTGAAGTTTTTGGCCTTTAGTCTTACTCTTGAATTTTTAGCCTTTTATCCTTCTTTTTGCTACCTTCACCCGCTCCTTTAGTGTCCTTATCGCCACGATCAATTGTGTAATTCCACTCGACCGATTCTACAGCAGTTGCATAATGGTCGCCCATTTCAAAGAGCTCGGCAACGGTAGCTGGAGGATTTAGAGCGATATCCACTATGATCCTTCAATTGCAGACTCCCTACTTGAATGCTCTGATGAAAAAGAGTCATAAACTTTAGGAATTGAATTGCGAACCTGACTGAAATGTCTAATAAATTAGCGCAAGGTCTCATGAGAATCTTGTCGCATTTTGTGCAGGTCATCCTCATTTCCTGGGCGATTGTAAGTGCCTTGAAAGTTGGCTAATAGTAGGTCATTGTGGGGACCCCGGAGTTATCTCCGTAAGACCGAGACTAATCAAGGTCTTAGGGACATAACCCTGGATCTCCAGTAAATGGATTCCAACTTAACTCAGTCTAAATGAGAGGCTTAACTAGAATTTAGAGCCCCGATGATCATGCGCGCCGTTCCCCTGCGAGCACTACATGATTGTCGGTTCTCCAACCAGTCAAACACGACACTTAGCGAGTTAAATAGGAAGCCATGAACAGCGAGCATGACCTATATTGGCTCCCAAGATCAGCGACCAATATATTCATACTCTCATTACAACGTCGATCACATCCATACAACGCTCATACATAAATAGTACAAAAGTTATACATCACAGTTCCAAGTTTACAACTACATAAGTGGCCGTCCGGCCAAATTAAACAAGTTTATAGCGGAAGCGAGTAAATAAACTAAAATGCCAGCAGTGGTATGCCCACAACCCATCGGCAACCGACTGGGAGTTAGAAGATAGCATACTACTCGTCGGTGTCACCTACATCGACACCGACAATCTCATCGGTCTCAATATCGTCCTCACCTGTAAAAGCCAGCAAACATCTGGCTGAGTACAAAGAGTACTCGCAAGTCTTACACAAATAAAAATTAGTCATGCATAAGGCTATTCCAAGGGATGGCTCATATTAGCTTAGTTTTGCAAAAGAGACGCAACAAGTTACAACCTACACATGCTAGTTTTTCGAGTGCCATTTAAAATTCAGATTTGAAGTAGAAGTAAAGCATGTGAATAAGTAATCAATTCCAAAGCGAATGAATCATACCAAAAACAAAGTGGCGGCCCACTTTGATACAACAACAATCATGAACGTCCCATTCATGTTGATACCAAGTTATAACCACAATTTTAAGTCTAACAATAAGCAGCCACAAGTTTCAAGCGGTCGTCCATAACCGTGGACACGGCTATTCGAATAGATTGTACCCTGCAGGGGTGTAATACTTTACCCACACGACTCGATTAGCCCGTAAGCCTCCGGATGCCTCCGAACAATGACACACTTCCTTTGGTATGCCGGCCGGGGAGAATCGAGATACGGTCGTTTTCAGCAAGAAAACCCTATTGAGCTAAGTCCCCCATGTGAGATGTTTCCTGTCTTAGTACAAGCAGCGTATAGCACTTGCTAAGGAGCTCACAAGTTATATTGGAAATACCGACGCAACATAAAGGGTAATTGGTGCTACCATGCACACTATAGAACATTACCTCGGCTCCTAAGGACAAATGATCAAACACAAATGCCCCTACACCACCATGGGACTTAACACAATAGAACCTTCCCCCTACTTAACCGTACGGCACCCATATACCGCGTGTGATAGCACGAAGGTACCCAAAGTTCGGTCCTTAATTGTCCAGACAAGTCAACCACATACCCAAATCTCGTGCACAAAGCACCATCACTAACCAACACTTGTCCAGACCAAAAACTTCTTTAAAATGACAAAAATCAACTCATAAAACAGATACGAAGATCTGAAACAAAAGTATATAATGAGTGTGGTGTTTGTCCCATAATTGTCGGGTTATTCCCGACAATCAAACTACCGGTTCTAGACTTGCATGGCTAAGCAACGCGAGTAATATAATTTCACACACCCTATCATAAGCATTTCAGTACTAGAATAATTCATGGATAGCCACAATGATAAGATAATAGGATGTGTCTAACTACTCATCACCAAAAATAGCGACATTATAAAATAGCATGCAAGCAATTATCATTGCATCTACCTTAACAAAACTGGGATCAAATATGATGCAAAAGAAAGTTCAAAGGATGCTTGCCTTGCTGGTAGTTCACTTGCTCACTCTCGGTTACTTACTCTCATACTTCCGGCAACTCAGAATCTAAAGAAAGGCGATATCAAATAAACACCGAGAAATAGCCAAAAACTCAAATTGCTCAAAAATGCATGAAATTTATACATTAGCTAGATTATGATTTTAGATAAATTTAGGTACAAAAATTATTCCATTTGGAGTTTATACGAGAGAGTTATAGTAGTTTGAAAATCAGATTTTCTAGAAAATCTTTGAAAAATGGTGGTTCATTTCATCGCTCACCCGAATTTAATTATGTTGTGAAAATTTGCAGAATTCTAGTGGAGATAAAAACTACATGGTTAGATATAGAATAATATTTTATGGACAACCCAATTGGATTCATCCCATTTGGAGTTCAATTGAATTTTCTATGAATTTTTTTGAAGTTAAATGAATTTCTAGTGTAAAAATTATTCTTTTCTGAAATTTCGATCGCAATAAATAGTTTTTATACATAGGCTGACCAAGCCTCTACCATGAAAAGTGGGGCCTACATATATTCTTTTCTTTTTCCTATATTTCCAAAAGGAAAACATCTACCGACAAATATAATCTTCTCACGATCATATACTTAACTGATTCTCCGGTGTTGAATCCAATCACATGCATACACTCTCCAATCATATTCTCATATCTTGATCTAAATCTCATACTAACCTCCACTAGGACATTATCAAGGTATTCAATCCATCGAGTGATGCCCGAACTCACGATCTTCCAAATATACAACCTATCCGATAATTACACGAAATCCACCGACTCATGGGCATATGACCATGATTGAATCCATCGATCGTTCTTCGATATACTATTTAAGCTAATGCTAACTATCTAGCTCTACTAGTCTTGCCTCGGCAAATCACAATCGCATACACTCAATTTTCCACCGATCAAGGTTAAATTGACAAACCGGTACCTAAAGATCTTTACAATTTAAGAACACACCCAACATCTAATTGCTCACTAATCGATCAACTTATATCCATACCACCGAACTTAGTTGTGAACGACATCTACCAACTCAATCACATATGCGTCTCTACGATCGACTAATAATCATTTAGCTACTAATCCAAAAGAGAGTACAATTGCATCGACTCGGCATATAGGATTTATCTACTAATTACATGGCAATCCAATTAGTTATCTAAAATCGAATAATCCATTCCTACCATCTCCAAATTCTAGCACAAATGACTCACACACTAATGCTAACATCATCCGATCCATTTGCCCATGATTAAATAAATCCCCGATTCAATCTCCATATCTCAATACATATCATCACAAAAGCTATCCATTAAGTAATAGATCGTAAAATCCTTATGCGTCCTAACTCCAAAGATCACCACTAACTTCCATGCGACTTCAAAATATCATCTGGTCAAACAATCCAATGTATATTTAATCTAGCATCCACCGATCAACAATACACACATTTCAACTCAAAAATCTAATTATTCGCATTCACCAATATATCAACACATAATCACGCCTACGCACAAATAAGACATAACCGGAGAATTATACCGGTCTTAAGTTACCAAATCATTTTTGCAATTAAACATGCATAAAGAGATGACATGCAGATGACTAATATGCAACATGTACGACTAATATCGTAACGCAGTAAAATAAATAACACTAAGAATTTTACCGCAACGCTACGCGTGTGAAACGTCACCGGGTGCCGTCTTCTAGACTCCGCATCCACTTCCACCGTAGTCGTCGCCGACTCGTCCGCGTCCACGCCGACGCCGTCGCTCTCGGGCATGCCCACGGAGTCGCCTTTCAAATGCATGCGCCTTAATGCCGTCGAGCTCGGCAGTGTGCATGCACAGCCCGGCTGCATGCACCGCCGCTCGGCCTCGCCTTGGCGCACCATGCTGTGGCGCCTCTACGTTGTCTCAACCACGTGCCACCGCCTTGCTAGGCCGCCACCATCTCTAGCTTGGGCTCCTCTTCCGCCAACGGTGGCATTTCCACGTCTGTTCATCTAACAAAGCACGCCCACCCAAATCATAGCTAGCTCTTCCGAAAATAACAAAGATCAAGTTTGTGTTTGCACTAAGTATAAACGAACTAAAAAGGAGATCACCTTAAGGAAGTCTATGAAGGTAAGTCTCACGGTTGATTGGAAACCACTTCGGTGCCTTAGCCTCGCATCCATGGCATTTCGACGTCGTCTACCAGTGCGCCACCTTGGCCGTGCCCGGGCTCGGCCACCTCCACCTTGGCGCCGCATGCACCGCTGGCCACTCCTGCCCTGGCCGCCCACGGCTGCCGTGCCGGGTCGCTCCTCACGATTGTCCTCGCTGCCTTGCACGAGCTGCTCGCTCTCCGGCCGACCAGACCCGGTCACCACCGAGCCACACCTCCGCCTGGCCGCCCCGATGCCGCACCGCTCGGCCACGACGCAACTCCATGGCCGGCTCCTCCACGCTGCTACCACCTTGTCGCGGCAGCACCAAACCGCCGCCTCCTCGCGGCTGCAGGCTGGCCATCCCACCTTGTCGACCACGTCGACGCCGCCAGGAATCACAGCAGCGCCGCTGCAGCCCAGCCAGTGCCTTGACGCCGCTCTCTGGTGCTGGCCGTGCTCCAAGAAGCTACATGCCTTAAAGCCACAAAAGCCACGAACTACCTCCTTTCATCTTCTTCAAAACATGCCCAAATGGCCATGCATGCGAGAACTAAATGGATGCAAGGGAAGCTTAGGTGAGGGGGATTGCGATGGCATAGCATGCAAGACTTGATTTTTGGTTCTTAGCTATGATTTTGAGGAGAGAAGATGGATGAATGCGCTAGTGTTTGAGTTCTTTGCTCTGTTGAAAGAAAGGCATGGCGTGGAGAGGACAGTGAGTAGAGGAGGAAGGGCTCGGCTGGGAACAAATGGGCAGTGAGTGGGAAGATGTGGCTGTGAGTGGTTCGGTTTGGGGTAAAGAAATGGTAGTGGGGCTTTGCACTTGCTGTGTTTGGCTAGACTTCAAGAAATGGGCAGGGCATTGAGTTGAAATGGCTGGGTGTCTTTGCTTGATGATTAAACAAATAGATGTTGGGGTTGGCAGTGGAAATGAATAAAGAAAAGAAAGATGGCAGTGGTGAGTGTGTCTTTCGGCTGGGACAAACTATGAACAGTGCATGTATGTGGCTTCAGTTTTAGGAAAAATAATAATAATAGTAATAAATGGCAGTGCATGCGAAAATTTCTTGGATGATTAGAAAGCTTAAGTGATGAGGGTTTCAATAGTATAACATGCATTGAGAGATTCTCAATTTTTGATTGAGATTGGAAGGAGAGAAGAGATAAAATGAATATGTGCTAAGGTGCTTGCTTAGTGACTAGAAAAGTTATGTTGTATTGTGTGTTTGGGGAAGGAGCACTCGGCTGTGTGTAAAGAAAAGAATTGGGTAGAGCATTTATTCCTCATTTTTCCAACCCGGTCAAACGACCTTGCATGTGCGAACTAAACGCTAAAATGGAACTCTCTCGAGACAACGATCGTAACGGTATAACATGCGTTGACGGGTTCTTAATTTTTGGTGACGATTGCGAGGAGAGAAGTTGGGAAAGAGAATAGACACACAAGCGTCGCCTGCGGTTAGTCGAACAAAAAAAATTAGAGCGATGGTATGCATGCATCATGGTATGATTTTTGAAATGCATGTGAAAACAGGAGATCAATACAATTAATTTTAATTTTTAATTTTTTTTAAACATGGTCTTTCAAACGATTTGATTTAATAAAAAGCAACTATTAAATTAATTCAATTTGATTTTTTTTAAGCCACATTTTGATTAAACACTAGAAAAATTTTAGAACATAGCCAAAAATTTAATATATCGCCAAATTAAATATTAACATCCCGATTCTGAAAATCAGGATGTTACAGTCATAGAGGTGCTGCCATGAGTAGATCGGCTCTTCTGGTTGATTTAACAGTCACATCGGAGCAGATCCTTCGAGTACAGCAGGAAGGAGTTGGCCATGACATGCTCTCCTCCTCCTGCTGCTCAAACAACAGTGGTATAGATTTGCATAAACTCGTTGGGATTTTATGACCCATCAAAATTCTCCATATTCACTGGTCAGAACCGTGGTGGTCAGCGAACTGCTCAAAGGTCAGGCGAAAATGCCCGACATCCGGTAATAAAATCAAAATGCCTTCTCTGCGGGAAAGAAGGGTTGACATCACTAGGTGATCGTACTCTACGATACCCAATCGTAAATAGACCTGGCCTATCATAGATCTCAGCCCTACGAGGGTGATACTCCTCGTGCTCCATTTGCTGGTGTAGATTTATTGGAAGAAGTGGTGAACGACCACTTCCTCTTGGGATTTGTCGATCACCAGTTGTTCGAGGGACTCTTCTCTAACTAGAGTCATGGTTAGGAGATCGACCAAGATAGTTGTCTTGTCCTTCTCCACGAGGAGAGTCATCGGAATGACTGGCATTCGATGGAGTTGTCCTAGTACGACTATCAGAACGGTGTTGTTGAGTCTACTCAAATCTGACCATCGTGTCATGAAGTCTTTGTGCGATATCTTGAGCAAAGAGGTCATAGCCTGGTGCTTGCCCAAGCTCTTGAGTCGGGTTTTCGATCAGGTCATTGATTTGTTAAAGTTCTTGAGCTTCCTCTGACTGGTATTGGGTGTGCCTAGGTAAAAACCTCTGGGTAGCAATTCTTCTTCTCCGAATGGTTTTAGGATCATCAACGTCTGAAATAGCTGGAGCATGCCTCAGTGGAGAGCGATCATTTCTAGGATTTCGGTCATGCTCATGAGGTAGAGGTCCTGTTCATCACTAGAGGCATTCTCGCCATCACCACGAGAGCCCGAAGTGAGTGTGCAATGGGAAGCATCCCCAGCCCTGCCTCTTGGAGAGAGATTAGGATATGAGGGGAGTACAAAGACCTCTTGAGTGCTATTATCTCCACTCGCATTTGAGTCCTCCTGGCTCAAGGAGTAATCGAATGACAATGCCTCGCGACTTGGAGCAATCCCCTCCAGGATGGGGAATTCATGGTTATGACTGTCTCCATCGAAAGGTGAACCCTGCGGGGGTGTGGTTAATCCATAGGTGAAGTAGGCTCAGCAATGCACCTTGTGAGGTTAACCAAAGGGTGAGAGTTATCTAGTGTTAGTTGAGCCCTGGAATCATGTATTCCAAGACTTGTTGTGCTAGATCGCACGACCTTAGATGGGCTTGAACATTTGGAGGGGGGAACCCTTGCCGTACTCTGTACTCGCCATGGGGCAATCATGACCTTGGTTGGATGGACGTACCCTTGCCCTTTGAGGAGTCTGGTTCCTCATCTGGGCATAATATTGTGGGGGAGAAGGATCCCTCATCAACCTTGTCTGCGACATGGTCTCCTAGGTCTGGTGAAAGATCCCTGGAAATGGCATTGCCATCGGATGAAATGATGCTTTGTTCATACTCGTAGCAGGCATCCATGTCATTCCACTCTCATGTCATGAAAGAGTCAGAGTTGAAAAATGAAGACAATTTGAAGGGAAGGAGAAATCGGAAGATCCCCATGGATGGCGCCAACTATCGATGGTTTAGTATCGATCTTACGAATGAATACTAGGGACTTTCCTTGAGTTAAACCACATAGAAAAAGACACAATAATTTTATATAGGTTCAGGCCTTCTCCTGAGAGAATAATAACCCTATTCCTGTGTTGCTGTATTGACTATGCTTTACAACAAAAAAGAAATCACTAGAACTAAGGCTTATCTGTTGATCATGCCTCTGTTGTCGTTGTTCTTCTCTCTCCTCTGTCCACTGGCTTTACTCCTTATATAGCGCATAAAAGGGTGGTAGTTGTCCCATGCGAAGAGGCGTCTCAACGTTTGATGAAATACACATATTCTGTGACGGTTATTGTCAGGGACTAACCCTCCCACATCATCTTATAGTTATGTCAGAGAAGAGGCTCAATACGTGCAGTTATCTCAGAGGATAACAACACATATTAACTACTGTGTGTATTTAACACAACGTATAAATGTATGCAGTCGATTGGGCCCACATGTTTGTAAGCTTTGTTGACTATAGAGTGGTCGTAGTTGACCTGGTCGTAGTAAAGCTTATGACCATGAAGTGATCGTAGTAAGGCTTACGATTATGAGGTGGTCGTAGTAAATCTTACGACCACTAGGTTGTCATAGAACTACTTACGACCATGTAGGGTGATCCTAGAATGGTTTATGACTACTTGGCAAAACTTCTCCTTAATTAATGATAAGGGGTATCTTTACGAATAACATAAAGATATTGCTATCTATAATAACAATTATAGATAAATAATTTAATTAATTGAGTATTATTAGATCCTCATCAATTGTGCATTTGGTTGTAATTTTTAAATTCTTTTTGTCATAAACAAGAATCTGATTTTTCATACTTGTGATAGTGGCGAATGTTCATAGAAAGTTGATGTTAGAGGCTTGTTGCCAAAAAAATAGTGGAATTCTGGAGTCAAATTTCCACCAATGTGATACCTCTATAGCACTAGCTAGGCTAAAACATTGTGCAAAAAAGGCAACTTCATAATTAATTAATTATCATATT
The DNA here is from genome assembly GCA_036346255.1 of Ampelocalamus luodianensis. Taxonomy (NCBI): domain Eukaryota; kingdom Viridiplantae; phylum Streptophyta; class Magnoliopsida; order Poales; family Poaceae; genus Ampelocalamus; species Ampelocalamus luodianensis. The sequence continues at coordinate 36,270,310 of CM070638.1, read as the reverse complement.
TATGGTCTACCTTCCTGGCCTCTATTTTACTTCTTAAACAATCTTGCCTTGACAGTGTATCCGAAATATACTCTCTAGCCTTTAAAATGTATCTAAAGTTTACACTGTTACCTTTTTTGTCAATGGAAATTTCTGTCTTCCGATAGGCAATCCTTACTACATACCACAAGACACGATTGACTTTCAAAGGAAGAGAGCTCCTTACAAAATAGATCACGTCACTTTGTGTTCCAACTTCACATCAATATCTACCCAAAGTTAATTGTGTTTTCTTGCAGTTGTTCGTGGGAATTTGATCTTCTTCCCCATCTCCAACCAAACCACTGTCATCATCGATTGTGTCGCCGTCAATGAGACCTTGCATCATTGACCCCACATCATCTTCCTCGGTCGTGTTCTACCCCATGCTCATGTCGCCCTAGCTACATCTTGATTAGGTCACTGTCGCCACCGTCCGCTTCCTTGCAACCTCGTCGATCCGTTTTCGTGCAGACATAGTCCACCACATGGCACCTTGGTAACCTGGATGATCCCCATGCCGCGCCGCCACCAAGAGAAGAGAAGACAAGACAGAGGGCTCATTTTTTACCATCCTTAACTAGCAAAAATACTCTTTTAATTGGCAAAGTGTGTTATGGGAAACGATCGCAAATTTGCGGTGTCCATCAGCCGATTATCGATTTTGTAGCTTATTTTGGCAAACACATGTAAGCCATCCTCATCCTAACTTCAATTTGCGGTGTCCAGAGCCAATTTTGCCAACAAAACAAAAATCAGTTGAGACTTAGTTGGGCTACTGATCCCCTTGATTTAATTTATATCTATAAGAGATCATTGTTATGGATTTTTAATGAAACTTATGGAATTGTGTACAAACATTGGAGCTGCGAAAATTTCAAAGGGTTTAAGAACAATGTAATTAAATGTTTAATTTTTTCTGAAGATATCCATCTTACACTTGAAGTGACAAGTTTTGTGGGAAGTTATACGCAAGTTTTATGATCAGTTTGTCTCTAAAATTCACCTCGCAAACACATGCAAACCATCCTCATCCTAACTTCAATTTGCAGTGTTATGTCATTAGTTTAGTTGATTAAGGAAGAGCCACGCTGCAATGCTGTTGGACAATCTTGTAAATCATTGTCACGACCACGACCACGACGGTGACTCCACTGGACGACAGCGCGACACGGGAATAACTGAAGTCAAGGAGAACATGAAGTGAGAGGCTGGGCCAGAAAGGTAACCCGGCCAAGTCAATGTAATATCTGTTACAGGCAGTCGTGCCTGGCTAAGTGTTGGCACAGGCAATATATAAGCCTCGGTTATCCGTTTGGAATCGGTGAACAAAGAACATAATAATTAATTTATCGATCTACTACTATTGGTTCTTCCTCCCCAAGTGATATTTTCTTTAGATCCGCAATTTGACGGAGTTGGAAATTCCCAAATGCTCTTTAGTTAGCTTCAAATCTAGGCCACATCAGAATTCATTGGCGTTCGGAAAAGAAATGCAAATTCAATTTGGCTTGGCTTGATATCCTGTGGATTCTTATTGTTATTTTTATTTGAGGGGACTGTGGCTGTCGGATTTTCTTTTTTAATTTTTTGGGCGGATTGATTGTGGATGTTGATTTTCCTTTTCTTTTCAGATGATTACGGACAGTGATTTGGAAAGAAAGAGCACTTCCATCTATCACACACAGTAGTAGGCATGCTTGCTCATATGCAATTAATCACATTTATTGCTTTCCTTCTGTTGGGCTGAATGGCATAGCCTTTAAAGAATTGAAGCACCTTAAAAGGGCTGATGCAACAATAACAACGACAAGATGCAGCTCGCGGCAGCAACACATAACAAATAAGAGAAGCAAGAAATGACAAGCAGCATGGATCAAGAGGGCCATGACTGGCTGGTATTGCTGCTGCACTTCATAATTCTCGGAGCCTCACTCGCAGCTGGGGCTCTGGGCCAAGTCATTGAGTGGGTACGACTTGGAGATCTGGCCAGCCTGGAATTTGATCTGGTCGCCGTCGTGGTTGACATTGTCGATGCCTATCCACACGGTCGCCACCTTGACGCTCACTCCATCCAGCTTATCGATCAACCCGGTTTGGATGTGCCCGGAGAAGTGGCTCTTGAACTGGAGCTTGTAGTCGTCAACGCTGACGACACAGTCCCCGGGAGGGACATCTCGAAGGTGCCGTCTGGGTGGAGGGTGTAGGCTTGCACGCCCACAGGGAGGATGCCCCGGGGGAGGTCGTACTGCTCCAGCATCTCGTATGCTGTTGCCGTGTCCGAGTTGACCGTACTGACAGCGGCGGCGGAGAAGAGGATGGCAGCCACAAGGAGGGGGAGATGGTTCTTAGCCATGGCTGGTCTCTGGTGCTTGGGATTCCTGAAGGGAGTCCCATCCCTACCCATATATATATAGGTAGAGTAAGAGAATTCTAGAGTGTACATTAAATATGTATAGTGCTTATCCAAATAAAATTTATCCAAATGAGAGACACTCCAGAGCTGTATAGTTATCCAGATCCTAATATATATGGAAATCTCTCCCCTGATATTGTTGACCACAAAACAAGCCTCTTGTACAGCCACGTTGTCAGGACCCCGGATCACTGAATCTGTGCTCTCTGTGTATTCTGAACTAGTCCCATGAGCAGTAGCTAGTTCACACAGTTGCAATATCAATGAAATCATATCCATACGACAAAATATCTAAAAAGCAGGCAAATTAATATTACTTAATAGCAAAAGGACCTTATAGTCAAGGTTTTACAGAGCTCGCCACATAGGGCTTAACGACAAAAGATAAACTTGCAGCGGAATAAAACAAGTCATGGTAGCCATCCGACAAACCCATAGACAATCGAGTGGGGAACGTGACCTAGTTAGCATAGTCTTTGAAGTACTCCTCTTCATAAAACTCTGAGTTCCCTAGTTCTTCTTTTGCGATTGGTCAACAAATGGTGCAAAGCCGTGAGTATTTAAGTACTTAGCGAGTCGTAGGGAAATGTATGCAAATAGTTTTATGCAAAGCTTGAACAATGATAGCTTTATGGATAGTTTGCATAAAGCAGTATTGACATTAAATACAGTAAATAGATGTAAAAACAGAATTTAAAAAGATTAAATATATAAGTAAACAAGTTCTTTGAAACAACTAGTGAACAACCTTGTTCACTTCCCAACCACAACCGACATCTGAAACGCTTCACAACCAAACCATTCCAATATTTTTAAGAAAATCTACCCCTTGTGTGAAATCACTAGGCGTTGTCCATAACTGGCGACACAGCTATTCGAATAGTTTTACACTCTACAGAGGTTGTACAGCTTGACCCACAAGAGATAATCATCTTATACTGACCGCTCACATACTTTCGTAGGTGTGTGACTAAGAGATTATCATAAGGCTTTTACAAAGCTCTGTTTTGACTCAGTTCTGCTCGCTAAGGATTTGCCATTCTGGGCTCCCTCTTGCGTCGCTTATCAACCCAAATAGAACCAAATAAAAACATTGCTAATTAGTCAGCGAGGTCCACCCCACCTTGGACATGTAGTTGCACAGTATGGTCCAGATCAATGGCACACAAAGTTAAGTCCTCAGTGTCTACTCAGGCAATGCAACCATATCCCAAAACCCTCCTCTTTACTACACGATCAATCGCCTGAATATGAAATCATTTTCGGTTCAACCCAACTAAATGGCACCCCTTGCCTTGGCACAATAAATATTAATAATAGTGGTAGTGCCACAATTTCATATTTCATTAAGTCAAATTTAATCATTTATGAGCATGTGATCATGAATCCCATCGCAACTAAAGTATAGCTAAGCATAATATGATACCCATATTGGTACTAAAATATGTCACTACTACAAAAAGGCTAATACTGGACGTCTCATCATATACGGTTGACCAAAACCGTCTATATTACATGCAATTACAGACAGTTTTGGTTTAGAGACCGTTTGTGTAATTGGATGCGCTAAAAATCGTCTGTGAAGAGGTAATATCACAGACAGTTCATATTGAAAACCGTCTGTGAAGTATCACAGACGGTTCTAAACTTGAACTGTCTGTGATAATTGTAGACTTCACAGATGGTATTAATTATAACCGTCTGTGATAATACCGCTCCAGCTCCCTAATGAGTTTCTTTGTTGCCGATGTGTCTCTTTGTCGCATCAATGTTGCTTCAGCTCCCCGATGCATCTCTTTATCTCACACGCCGAATTTATTTCTTGTTTTATAAAAATGATCATCCGCCATCGAAGATGATCATCATCCCCACATATAACTCTAGTACTCTTCAAAGCAGAATGGCTCCCTCTTTTGTTTCCTTGTCACCGATATTGATGGCCTACCTGGCCATACTGTACGAGAATCTCTCCGGTCGTACGTTGACGGATGCGGTGGAAGGATACTGTTTCAACAGTGTCCTCACTCCTTTGTCCGAGGATTTGCCAGAGTAGGTGGCGGCCACCTTCCGCCATCTTGACATCCTCCTCTGCCGCGTCTTTCGAGTGATCTCCCATTTCCAGCGAGACGTGGTCCTCCACAACGATGTTGCACATCTCTAGGAAGCTCATCGTCACTTGAACTACTTAATTGAGGCGGCGGGCGACCGAGTTGACCATGCTGAGACCCCTCAAGCAAGGGAAGAGAGCTTATCGACTCAATTCTTCTTGATTCAACAGTCGGAGGGTCTTCGGGAGACACTCGAACGAGCGTGTCAGCGGGTGGACACATTTTGTGCTGATGATCACAAACAGTCCGATGCCGATGCCACCGCCTACGAAGTTTTGAAAACGGAGATAGTAGCCTACCTTTGCCACTAGAAAAACTTTGTTTATTTAGGTTTATCTCTCCTTTTTTAATCTTTGTAAGAAGCGACTAGTCACACTGTTTGGCCATATGTAAATTCAAAATGAAAAAAATCTAGTTTAGAGGTGATCGAATTACTATACATGTTGAACTATATATGTATATATATATATATATATATCACGAACAGTTTAGTGGAACAAATATCCATCTGTGATATGTATCATAGTTAAAGCAAATTTTCAGCAGTATTTAAATGACAAAATTGACATATAAACATATAATTTCTTCATGTCATGTGTAAATGTATATATGACAATATATATACTCAAAATATAGAACTTTGAACAACCTTATCATAGATAGTTCCATAATATAACTATCAGTGATATGGCCTCATATGACTAACGGTTCTATTATGGATCGTCTATGATATGAGACCATATCACAGACGGTTCTATTATGGATCGTCTGTCATATGAGACCATATCACTGACGGTTCTATTATGGAACCGTCTATGATAAGTATCATTGATGGTTCCATAATAGAACTATCTGTCATATCTCTTTATTAGTAGAAGCCCGCTAGGGTTTTCTCCCTAACTCGTTACTCCCCAGCGCTATTACTCTCGCCCGTTTCCCTCCCCACCTTGACATCGTCTGCCACTCGAGGCCTCCCCCCCCCCCCCGACGGCCACCCCCGAGTCTCACCTTCTCCCCTACCCCGTCGTCGACCCCGCCCTTGTTCCTGTCGCCGCCGGTGTCATCATCCTCTCCCTAGCTCATGCGACCTTATCGTTCCTTCCCCATTCGTCCGCGCAAGTGCATCCTCCCTCTCCACCGACCTCGGCCTCGACTACCTCACCACCGACACCGGCGACAACGAGGTAAGATAGATCTATCAACTATTGGTTTGGGTTGTTAGTATTCATGTGAATCGATCTACAATGTGGACACCCTTGGTCTTACTGTCTTGCCCTCTATGACTGATGGCTGGCTGGATGGATGGATGGATCTGGAGGTGGGGAATGGAGTTGTGTTCGGGTGACTGCTGGTGCTGCTAGTTGTGGATAGATTCTATTAGGTTGCTTAATGTGTTAATCTGACACAATAACTGATTTTTGTATGCTCTGTGTGATTTGTCTGTGCTTAGCACTAGGAGGTATTGCAAATTTGTATGCTCTGTTGAACTATTCAATGATGTTAATAGTCTTATGCTGAAATTGAATTGATAATTAGTTCATATTTGAGCTCTATTGAATTGCTAACTTCTGTCACTTTGATCTTCAGTTTATCAGTCTGTACACATACAAATTTATACATTCTGATATACAATTGAATTGCTAACTGATGTCACAAATGCAATTGGATGTGATATTGTCTATAGATTATGTGTCTTTTAAATGACCTGAAGGATTCACATGTTTATATGTCAATTATACCTTTTAAAATTGCTATTCCATTTCAAAAGAAGATCACCAAATGAGTTAAAAACTACTACAACATCTCTTCACCTGCCTCTCGCCATTTATTTCACCTTTGTCTGTGTAACCATGTTCACGCTGGTCAAGTTCTCCTCCCTTGTGTCCCTGCGTCCCAGGTACATCCTACCATTCCATTTCTGATCTCTTCTCTATAAGTGTCCAAGCAGTGGCTGCTTGTGCCTTTAAAACCGACTTCATATATATATATATATATATATATATATATATATATATATATATATATATATATATATATATATATATATATATATATGGTATGGTACTCAGTAATGCGTACTCCACCTCTTATATACCACTTAAACTATATGATTATACCTCTTTATCAATTTGAGTATACTTCAATAATGATTATAAGATACCCCAAAGTGAGTTCCATGAAAAAATTTATGAAAATCCACATTTTATACCAAAATCCGTGTATATACTTCTTTTATGTATGAAAAACGGTATATAGCAAAAATAAAGGACTCCAATAAAAATTTTCTGATCAAGTCACATTGGAGTATCTTATAATTGATATTCAAGTATACTGAAAGTGATAAAGAAGTATAATATATTCGTTTAAGTGGTATATTAGAAGTGGGAGTACATACTCCAGAGTATAAATATATATATATATATATATATATATATATATATATATATATATATATATATATGTTTGTAGTCCTTAGCCACTTTTGGGGCTCGTCCAAGCAACATGAGGAGGATTGGACAAGAATCACCACAGCAACTTCATCGAGCCTGCAAGTTCAAGAAGCATGGATGTCCACGCGCTCTTGGCCGCCATGCTTCTTGAACTTGTAGGGGCTCGATAAAGTTGCATGTGGTTGCTGTCCAATCCTCCTCATGTCGCTGAACAACCCCAAAGTGTCTGAGGACTACGAACAATATATATATATATATATATATATATATATATATATATATATATATATATATATATATATATATATATATATATGAAGCCGCTTTAAAGGTACAAGCAGCCACTGCTTGGACAATTATAGAGAAAAGTCATGACAGACGATTTCAGCTACAAACCGTCTGTTATACATCATATATCATAGACGGTTTAAGCTACAAACTATTTGTGATACATAAGCTATCACAGATGGTTTGTAGCTTAAATTGTCTGTGATAGGCAACTATCATAGATGGTTCTGAGTTAATAACCATATATGATAGTCTGTATTACAAACGGTTCGAAAACCATCTATGATGACCTCATGTCATTACTAACCCACAAACTGAGATGGCTCACAAAACCGTCTGTGAAGACCTTTTCTGTAGTAGTGTGTTCAAGTAAAATGAACCCAACATATGGAGTCCAATGATATATGTCATTCACAATTATTCAAGGAGGCATATCGGCAATTAGGTAATTAACTATTCCCGAAAACAGTTATTATAAAACTAGAAATGTATGTTGATATAAAATAATATAATTTTATAAAATGGGTATGACATGATCAAAGGTCTATGACTTGCCTTCGTTGAAGGTTTGAGATGCTTCAGTCAATAGGTCTAGGAATTTTTCAGAAACGCTGGAACCTATATGCGCGAAAAGAGCCAAATAAATACAACAAATCCAAATAAAATTAAAAAATTACCAAATTAGAACTAAAAGAAAGGGGCTGAATTTAGAAATGAGAATCGACAGAGTCGGAGTTCGTATAAAGGAGAACGAACATCCGAAATTTTGCACTCACATGAAATGATAATAATTCAGTGGAGAGAGAAAATCAAGAGAGCTCATTGTGCTGATTTTCTAAACAAAGCAAAGATGATGGCACCGGCGAGAGAAAGGGACGGGCAGCCGGTGAGCTAGAAAAACGGAACCCCATGGACGTGGCGAACCTGATGAGGAGACACCTAGCACATGTACATCATCTCCATCTCAATTTGCTGCATTAAAGTTGTGTGCACTCTTTGGTGCATGTAGTCCCATAGCCACAAAAGATCATCATGGCTATGATGTAAGTGCATATATCATCATAGCCACAGAAGATCATGCAACCACAGAAGATCATCATGAAGAGGTCATCACACGTGGCAGCATATTATGCCATGGAGTATATGATGTCACCGCACGTGTCAACGAACCAGACGATGTCACCATTTATGTCAATAAATATGTGATGTCATCGCTTAGGTCATCATCGTTCTTGGATATCAAGTAATGAGTTGTAAAGTTGAACTTTACAACTTTTTGGACTCTAGTTTCAAACAACTTACCATGTGGACATCCCTAGAACACACATCAAATTAAGGAAGAGATGAATCTTTTCCTCAATGAGCTATGCATTGATTTCTATAAGAACGGATTGCTACCTAATGCCTCTACTTTGCTTGTTATAAGGTTTTATGAAGAAGAAGCTTTGAAGGCAAAGGAAAATATGCTACTACAACTTCAAGAACAAAGAAACCAAGACGAAGAAGATAACAAAAAACCAGCACAGGAAGAAGCAAACACCGACTTGACTAAGAGGAAATCAATCCCAATTTAATTGTTGTCGAAAGGCGTGTAACCAACTAGCCTGCTTGCTACACAAAGAATACATTGCATCCCATAGAACACTGTAACAACTCGATACTATAGCAACCGTTGTACTGTAGTGATAGGCATACTGTAGCGCCGCCTCAGAAACCTATAAATAGGAGGGTACCCCTCCTTGTAAAGGTAGAGTTGAAATTTTCAGAAATGAACTTCTTGTTCTATGGTTTGTGTGAGTCATTTGCACACCCTTAGAATTGGGAATTATCTAAGAGTTCTTGCCTCCATCGTTCTTGTGGTTGCCTCAGTGATTGCTAGAACATATTTACTCCACGTGAGTGACTAGACAAAGGATCGAAGCGTGTGGTTGGGTGAATCGAGTGCCACAAGTTGCCATAATAGAGACGGTGGTTGGTGGTGTCATTCATCAAGTTGCACGGGTTCAATTATCTCTAATGCTACATCGTGAAGATCGGACCAAACCCCGCCCCACATCAGTTGGTATCAGAGCTCAAGGTTGACACGGTAGGATTTGTATCCCTAGTATTTATATAGTTATTGTTTTCTTTCCTATCCAACAAAGGCCATAAAAATGTTGTTCTTTACTGTAGATTCAACTGAAAATTTTGTTGAGTATTGCTAGGTTTTAATCCATTGGAATCTTGCTTGCTTGCTGGTCCAAAAGTTTCATTTGCATTGCTTTATTAGAGCTATAACCCTTAAGCTAGATTTGTTTTGCTCTTCTGTTGGTATTCTAAAAATAATAATTCTAAATTTCACTTATATCATTGATAGCCAATTCTATCATTTGCGAATACTTTGCACCTAAATTAAAGGCTATCTTTTGAAGTATTTCTTGGGCTTTGCACACTTGCTATCCTCTCCAAAGATTGGCTTATAATATTATCAAATTCTTGCATGTTATTTTAATCTTTATTTTTGGCCATAGTACCAAAAAATGGAGCTAAGAATCAAAAGAAAAAAAAAAAGAAGCAAAGAAAGCAAAAGGAGCAAAGAAAGAGAAGAAAGTTTTGGCCAATAATATTTTCTATATATCATTTTCCATTGCAAGAATGTGGGAATAGCTTGTGATACTAGTGTGCAAATCCATAGCCCATTTAAAAATTGCAATCAAGCTAGTACTTTCTTACAACTTGTGCAACACGAGCTATTTTATTATTCACTTATATCTTGTAATATAGCTCATTCCTTTGGTTGCATTCAAGTTACAATATCTCTACGTGTGAGTTGCTATAATCTTCACTTAAATTTCATGATCGCAACTAAGTATTGAATTTCTAGTTTGGATTATTATTTATCTTTACATTATCTAGAATTTCAATTGCATAGGATTATAGTAACTATCGGTGTTTTAGAACTGATCTTACGTAAAGATTATTTGATTCGGGGGGTCTCCACAATTGATCACGCAGACAAAGGAGACACAGGGATTTTTATACAGGTTCGGGCCTTCTCCAGTGAGGTAGAGATTTCTATAGTCGTAGAGATGCTTACGACTAGGGGGGTAGTCGTAGGAGAACTTACGACTACTTGACTTGTTCTTCTCTTATGTCATTAAGGGGTATGCCGTGTGACGTCATATTACATGATTTATGGAATAATAAAAATGAGGATTATTAGATCCTCGTCACTAACCCTCCAAGCTCCACATATAGCCATTGTCAAATTACAACACTTGGGCCTTGAATTACTCAACTCATCACCTACCTCTGTCTACCGCTACCAGAGTACATGCACTTCACCAATCCATCAAGCATTCATAAGAACGTTGATAAGAAAGAAGTGAGGAAGTGATTCCACATAAATAATACCTATTTGTGCTATTCTTGCTTTGCACTAACCATGGCAGGTTATGAGTATACAGAACTTCCATTCTATGAAAGTAATGATCCAGACGAGTACCTCAACTGGGAGAAAGAAATAGAATTGAAATTCAAGCACCAGCAATATGTTGGTTTTAGGAAGGTGTTACGAGCCACTATGGAATTTGAAGATTATGCAAATTATTGGTGGACGCAATATCCAAGGAGGCACTTTGTGAAAACATGGAAAGAATTGAAGAGGGTCATGAAAAATGAATTTGTACCACATGATTGATACAAAGTAAAGTCAAAAGTCATGTTTTGTCTTAAACTGCCAATCCAAGATAGCAAAGTAAAGTTAAAAACCATGTTTACTCTTAAGCCTCCAAACCAAGAGAGCCAAGAGAACTCCAAAGCTAGGTTTAATCTTAAGCTGTCAATTCATGAAAGACAGTTGAGCATGAGACTTCCCCTTCGACTAAAGTGTTAAGTAGTGCTATCCCAATACTACATACAGTGCTTCAGATGTATCAAAACCCATGTGAGGATGAGAGCCACATAGCGAAATTGAGTGAGAGTGCTAAAAAGAGTGAGCTGTGTGATTCCACCAAATGTAAAGTTAAGAGCATCCAAATTGAGAATGTGAGAGATACACCAAAAGAAAAGAGAGACATAGATGATAGACAAAGTGAGGTTGATTCTAAACCTAACACATTAATGTCTACTTCTAGTATTGTTTCTCACAATGCGTAGGTTGACATTGAAGGCAAGGAGTTGAACGTTCAACAACTGGCACCGCTGGAAGTAAAACACGAGGGGATAACCACGGTTGGAGATGGAGTGCTTGCTGCCCCGTGGTTAGATCACGAAGAAATGCAACCTATAGAACCTACATCATCTAAAGAGGTTGAAATCGAGGATTAACTTGCTTTCAAAAGTCGAGGATGACTTTTTCTCATAAGAGGGAGAATGATGAAAATGCCAGTGCTAATTACACATACACCTTATATATGTCATATGAATCTTGTAGTTATGGCTATTGTTCTGCTAAACACAATGTGCAAAACAAATGGAGAACTAAAACAGATGATAAATACATCTACCATACATATACGTTGTTCTCTTTGTTTAGTACACTTTCAGGCCATTAAAAGCCAAGGACGGATTTTCTTGAAGAAGGGGAGGATGATGAGGAGACACCTAGCACAGGTACATCGTCTTCGTCTCAAGTTACTGCATTAAAGTTGTGTGCACTCTCTGGTGCATGTAGTCCCATAGCAATAGAAGATCGTAAAACCACAGAAGATCATCATGGCTGTGATGTAAGCGCATATGTCATCATAGCCACAGAAGATTGTGTGTAACCACAGAAGATCAGCATGAAGAGGTCATCGCACGTGTCAGCATACTTTGCCATGAAGTATATGATGTCATCGCATGTGTCAGCAAACCAGATGATGTCACCGCTTATGTCCACAAATATATGATGTTATCGCTTAGGCCATCATCTTTCTTAGACATTAAGTAATGAGTTGTAAAGTTGAACTTTACAACTTTCTTGGACTCTAGTTGTAAACAACCTACCATGTGGATATCCCTAGAACACACATCAAATTAAGGAAGAGGTGAATCTTTTCCTCAATGAGCTATGCATTGATTTCTATAAGAATGAATTGCTACCTAATGCCTCTACTTTGCTTGTTATAAGGTTTTATGAAGAAGTGTAACACCATCATGCTAAGGCAAAGTTTTCTCATGGAAAGTGAGTGTATGCAATGTTCCAAGTGTTAACCCTTCCCAAGTGAAGCATCGTCAACGATCACCTAAAAATAACATTAGAGCAAGGGTGATTCCACGACTCAGCAAGTACAGTAATAAACAATAAACATTGCTTAAACAGCAGTACACAATATCATCATTAACATCAATTGTTCACTTTTCTTTATTCTCATGCTCAATCATTCAATTCTCTTTCTTTATTCACATACACAATCATCAACTACCTTTCGTTCCATGCATCTCTGTACTACATGTCCACATGCACTTATTTTGCGTATACCGGTATAGCATGAGTGTTCACCCATTGATGGACACTCTCAAGCCCATCCTCCTCAAGGATCGAGGGCCTCCTCCACTCCTGTGGAGTTGTGATCAACATGATCACCTTTCAAATGCAACGATGCTTATCAATGCACAATTATTCATAGTTTCCTCAACATTTCTGTAACATCCCAAAACTTGGTTTGTATTTCAAAGGTATAAAAATGAGTAGAAATTAAAACATTGATTGCATCATGTTGTTATTTGAATTTTCTGGAAATTCTTTTAAAGGATTTCTTGAATTCAAAAACTAAAAGCTTCAATTCACTAGAAGCATAACCCTTTGATACTTTTTAGGAAAAACATGTGATCATCCCCTAGGATTATTTTTCCTAGGTCCTAGAACTTCCTAGTGACTCCTCTTAAAAAAAATTCAAAATTTTTAGATTTTATTTGCTATTCTTAAGGGGATAGTCAAACCAGCTTGATCCTTGGTCAAAACCTAGGACAGAACCTTGAATCATTTCTAGAGGGAAATGCAGTGTATGAAAAACTCTAGAATTTTACACAAGGTTGATCTTAGAGTCAGAAGTCTCTCATAAAAATTTTAGGATTTTTGGAGCTTCAGAACTCTGTCTAAAAATTTCACAACCCTCTCAGCCTTTTGAAATCATCTACGAGTACTGTTCATCGATTTTGACCAGTTACTCAATTTTGACAGTTACTCGATTTCGACCAGGTAGTCAAAGCTTTCGACCAGGCAGTCAAAGCCTTTGAACATTAATCGATTCCAACAGCACTCGGTTACGACCAGTACTGTTGTAACAGCCCAAAAATTCATAAAGGCAAAAACGTGGGGTTTTTAAGACTTTTTTTATGAGATAACTATTGTTGCGCTTCTTGGTTGCCTTCTCAAGTCTTGATTTGACTGCATCATATCTTCTCAACGAAGTGAATAGCACTAGAACAAATAATTCTAATGTCTGAGGACCTTGACTTAGGGAAATACATGTATTATGTATTTCCACTCTGAGACCACTAACCCCTCATCCTGTTAGCTCACTGCTCACACGACCAGCAATGGTCAAAACAGGGCGTGTGGGTGGCAGCTATCATTCGGCCATTAAGAGCCGTCGCCCAAGCCACCCCGTTGTCGGCACTATGCTGCCGACCCTGTCAACATTACCACCACTCCACTTTGTTGGGCAGTGCCAGTTCGTCTATATATAGCAGCCCCAAGCCCCCTCATCGCCTTTTCCACCATTCCAAGCACCAATTCCCACCTCCCTTCCCCAAAGTGAGCTGGAGCTCCAGGTTAGCTCGAGCACTCGTTTTGATCGAGTGTCTTCACATCTTTGTCTTGGCCGTTGTCGCCTAGGAGCGCCTCAAGGCGAAGACTTATCTCCTTCCCGGACCTCGACACGTGCAGTGAGAGAGCTTCCTCTGCGGTTCTTGTCCTGATCGCCAGATCAGCCCGACTAGCTTGTCATCACAACCGCATATCAATATGTTCATGGTGGCCCGAGATGCTCCTTCTAATTCAAGCTACCCTACTCTCTCTCTCTCTCTCTCTCTCTCTCTCTCTCGCTATTGTCCCTTTAGTCAAATCTCATACTTTCTTTCTCTAGTTCTTCCCTGGCTTTTTCACTGGCTCGTTCGGTCACGTCGAAACCTTCGCTTCTTTCGACCACACCCAGATAACACTCCCCCAACCTCCTCTTTTGCAAAGACCACTCTCGTTGGCCACGACCTCCCAATCTACAAAGACCACCCATCTAGCCGCGCCCTCCCCTCCTTCGGACCGTTTGATCAGACGGACGACCCGATTGAGATATGAGGTTTGTACGGTCCAAACATTCACCTCATTTAGGATCATCCGATCAAAACTAGACAGCCCGATTGAGACAGGAGGCTCGGATGGGCCGAGCGTTCATCTCATTTTGAACTGCCCAATCAAAATCGAACGGCTCTGCCTCGTCGCACCTTACCTCCTTGATTCCAGGATCTCCTCCTCAATATCACCTCTTTGGTCTTTTTGCAAATACCACCCTTTGGGACATGGCCCCCTATTTTACAAAGACCACCCTCTTAGTCGCGACCCCCATTTTACAAAGACCACCCTTTGAGTCATGACCTCCCCTCTGGGTCATGACCTCCCATTTCACAAAGACTATCCTCTTAGTCGCGACCTCCCATTTTACAAAGACCACCCTCAAGACGTAGCACTCCCACGACCTCCCCTGGTCTTTGTGAGACCCCCGGTTTATTTAGTTTGTAATACTTAACCTTCCTTTGGCTCTAGCATCACAAACCAAACACACCGTGTCTCGATGGACATGTGCTTCCCAGAAATTGCAGCACACATACATCATACCAAAGCATGCATCATTTCCATACAAGATAATATAACAAGTCTACCAAAAGACATACATAGCAGGAGTTATTACAGAACAGCCAAACTGGCCAAAAGATATAAATATAAGTAACAGCGGAAGCAAAAGACGCCATAAGATGGCTTAAACCAAAAGACGACCGGTTAGCCTCATAACACCACAGGGCAACCGACCGGACCGCCAAGCTAATCGTCCCAAAAGTCGTACATTTCACAAAAGTAAGGCCCTTGGGGCTCACTTTCTTCCTCTGCACACAACAAGCAATGCAGGTGAGTACAATAAAGTACTCGCAAGACTTACGAGTAACAAGCCTATACATAGCTACATGAAAGTTGTATCAAAGGAAATAGTTATATGGTTGTTTGGACGCATAAGGCAATTTTCATTTGCAATATATAATAGATTGAAGGCAATTTTAACAATTCAGTTTGTAAGCATTTGAAATAATCATCGAGTAACAAGTAATTGTAAGTAACCACCTAGAAGTGACTATCCCAATAGTCACCACAAATAGCATGAATCCCTGATTCATACCACCCATCAAGTTTTAATTAAAATGTTGTAGTCTAACTCTTGAAACGCTTACCCAAGCGTGTCCATAACCTAGGACGAGGCTATTCGAATAGTTTTAATCCCTGCAGGGGTGTACCAATGTACCCACACTTCAGACCGCCTTTAAGCCACATGATTAAGCACACTTTCGAAGGTATGCCAGCACGGCTAAGTCCTACGAGACATTTCCAATATTGTATATCAACTACGAGCCGCTCATATGGATAGAAACACATACGCTTACATTGTAAAGCCGAAAAGACAACTACCCCTCGGGGTAAAGCTCTTTGGACAACTACAATGCTCCCATCACACAACCACCTCGTTTTACCACAACACAACACACACACGCCCACCTGCGACTCGTAGCCAATACACGCCAAAGTACTAAGTTAAGAGAGGTCACATTTCCCTCTAGTGTGGTTAGCACGCTCAAATTGCCTGGATAACAAATACTCACAAGACGTTCGGTCCTTAATCGACCCGGGCACCATTCCAATTACACCCAAAAGATCACAACATCTTACCATTGTGCCCAAGTCCAAATTATTTTCATTTTCAGTTTTAGTTTTACAATTTGAACATAACACAAGGCTGAAATATAGTAATCATATCAAGTTTGTGTGATCAAGGTTATCGACGAGTCGATAACCGCCCATTTCTACCGATAGCTAAGCATGGCTAAGCAACAACTCGTAAACTACTAAGTGACAAGGATTCATCCAACGAATCCAAAATCACAGCAAGATAACCTAGGCTCAGTAGTAGAGGATAAGCATTTGCCTATTGATAATGCATCTACTAGGCCAACTATCGACAATAGTTAAAACAACATAGCAATGCATACATAGAATTTGCAAACAATATATTAGAATTTGAAAATAGTAGGAACAACATGATCAAATGATGCTACATCTGCTTGCCTTGCTGTGGTGCAGGATCTGATGATTGAGGCTCAGAATTGATATCAATATTATCTTCGGAACCTAACGCAAAAGGCGATAAAACCAATAAGAACGAAGAACACCAAATAAACTCCAACAGAAAAAGGCATCCAAATCTAATGAAATTTATACAGTGGCTAGGGGGTGACTTTAGACAATTTTAGGAACAAGAATCATGCAATTTGGATTTAGTATGCAAAAGATATGGCTAAAATGCACTCTCTCAGCCTATTAAATCTGAATTAATTATTAGCACTGTTCATGGCAAAATTTTCTAGAATGATCTAAGGCCTGAAATTTTTACAGCAGGTAGATTATGACATTCTAAGGACAGCAAAGTTGAGTTTACTAATTTTAGAGTTATAATGATTTAGTTATGATTTTTCTAAGTTGTAAATTTAGTGCATGGCATTTTACAGAAATGTAACTATGATTAAAACCTATTCCATGTTAAAGTATATTAACAGAGGGAATTAACAAAATTGATTTTGCACAAATTGGGATTATACAGAAAAAGATATGTATTTTACAAGTTTTAATCCTATTTCTGGGATATTCAAAATGACAGGAATCTAGTTATTTGAGTTACATGGTTTTCTGCTACTGAAATAAGTCTAAATGCATTTTTATATTAAATTTTAGATAACCAGCAATTTATTTGCAGTTGGAAATGCCTAAAAATGGGTTAACGGGAATTAGTCATGGGTTTTTAAAGTTTAAATACAATTTTTAGTTGATAAATAAACGCTTTACCGAAATATAAACAAACTTAATAGAGATATACGACGTGGAAGAATATGGGCCTTCGATCTAAAATCCTACGGCCCACGCGCGACGGAAACAGCGCACGCGCGCGAACCCTAAAAGGATCCCACCGTTGGATCTAAATCCAACGGCTCACGAAGGTGCATGCATTCGGACGAGGCGGTTGCCTCGGCCGTCCACAGCCGCAGATCTTGAGATGAACGGCTCAGAACGCTCCTCCCATCGGAAGGTCCGAATGCACTCACAATCGCAGCCGCAGATCGAGCGATGGATGGTCCAGAATGATTTGGCAACCGGATGGTCCGAATGCCTACAAGATCTGGGCCGGTGATCGCAAGATCAACGGTGGCTGATGAGCGGAGTTCAAAAGAGGTGCTGACACGCGGGGCCGCATGTCAGTGACTTCAAGTTGCGCACGCGGGGTGTTTAACACACGTGCACAGTGCACGGGGCCCACATGGCAGTGACCTAGGGGTGATTCTCGACCGCAATCAATTGCCGACACTTAATTAACTGATGATTATACTTTAATGATGTCGAAACAGCACAGAATTGTGCCAGCGGGTGATTTAAAGAGTCGGGCCCACTTGCCAGAGACTTAATGGACACGGCTTAAGACATCATTAATACTCCAAATGATTAACAATGATTGGGTATTACTATGTCCTAATTAAATGACGAAAATAGGCGATTACGCCGGCAAAGTTCCGAGCACACTCAACGGCTTGTCGCCGGCGACTCCGGACGCGGCGGCGCCAGCCAAGTACTAGAATGGAACCGCAATAGCCCTACGAACCTAATGGTGGCAACCTCGCCGGCGGTGAGGGACCAGAACGCCGGCTAGCCGGAAAATGAAAAGGGAGCCTTTTACTGCAAACTTGAAAATAGCAAACTGCTCCGCTGTAGTCCAAAGAAGCGTGTGCCAAGGCCTCTAGGGACTAATAAGAAGCTACCTTAAAGGAGAGAAGCTTCAAAGATGGCCGGAGTAGCTTATCCACGGTGGAGGCTTGCCGGACTTGAAGAAGAAAGGTGGAAACTTTGTAACACCCCAACTCAGCACGAGCCTGGAATGCTACTATCCTAAGCTAAACCACAAAATTTCGACAGAACCTCTTTGGTATACGAAGATACCGGAGGTTCTTCACATGAATTCATAAAACAAAAATAAAATCAATTATAAGACTTATTCATAAATCCTAATTAATCAATTAAGATAACACCTTGGCTATTCAGAAGCCAAGATGCTACTACCAACTTAACATAAACCATACAGCATGAATTGTCTCAACAACATCAATCAATCCTCAAAGATCATAAAAAACAAATACCATCCATGACTAGATTTATTTATTACAATCTGAAAGTTAACATAATAGAGTCTTTAATCATTCTTGCAATGGAACTAAGGTGAAGTGCATTATTCGAGTAGTGCATGTCTACTCCCTCCCAAGAGAACCTCATCAACGATCACCTAGAAATAGATAAATAAAGCAAGGGTGAGTCCATGACTCAGCAAGCACAATGATTAAAGAAACATTTATCAATAAGAATAAGACCTACTCGGCATCATCATGGATCATAACACAAATGAGTACTTATGAAGACATGAAATGAATGCTTAAAATCAAGGAATGGATCGCACACACACATATATCGGATAGTCGGTGAACACCCGTCGGTGTTCACTCAAGCCCGCATCTTAACAAAAATGCGGGATCCACTTCCGTATGAAGAACGTTTCATACGGTGTCCAACATTGCCCATCTTGGAATTAATGGGTCTTACTCAACCATCCTGAATTGATGGTCTCCTCATCCACTCCGTGGACGGCAAATGATAATGAATGCATGAAACAACTTATTGAATAAAACAATATCATCATTTCTATTCATGAATTCAACACAAGAGACAAAACATGGATATTTCACTTCATACTACACAAAAGTTATCACAAGACGCTCATATCAATAACCACAATGCACAAACATTTAGATTAACAAAGCACTTGCCTTCGCGTTGAGACGCGTTAGTTTGGCGGCGATGGCGTTCCTAAACTCAAGCTCCGCCGCCTAACCAATGAAATAAATTCAATAAGAACACCAAAATACCCATTTCTACTAATCAACATTATACACTGCTTCCCTGATGACTCTAGTCATTAATACAAAGCTTAAACTGAAATCAATGTTTTCAGCTATAAAACTGTCCTTGGACAGCAACACGACAATTAACGTATCTCAGTGTCAGGAAGTCAAAAAGTGGTAAACCCAATTTCTGTAGCTTCTTAACTGACTAATCTACAATACTCTAGTTGACGTGATAAACCAATTATGCCAATTTAATAGGTTAATAATTGTTTGAACTTTCGGTACAGAATCTGTCCACAGAACGAACAGCAAAATTAAAAAGATCATAACTTTTATTAGGTAGCTCCAAATGGAACGTTCTTTACCAATCTGAAAAGGTCATCGAATCCTCTACAATAACCTAGTTGGGTGAACTTTCAGTTTCAACCAATTCCCCTTTCATAATTTAGGAAATAACCAGACAGTTTAATCTCGTCAGGTTTCTGGCAGCAGGTACTAAAACGTCCATAACTTTTGACTCAGACCTCGGAATCAAGTAAACTTGGTGGACACTGAAACTTAAGAACGAGGCCTAGATATCTCTAGGAGACCAAACCTTCAGATTCTGCCTAAAAACAACCGAAACAACCCCTCCAACATACTGGACAGAACTGAACGAAACGCGGACAGACTGGAATTTAACAAAACTACTCGCTCACTTAACGAATGACTTCTAGAAATCCCAAGAACACATCGTTACCCTTGACGACGTGGGAGATGATGCTGAGCGAGCCTCGAAGAAGAAGTTGGTGGTGATTTCCTCTTCTTGTTCCACAGCCCATGATCGTCGTCCCCGATCCTTGCGAAGACCGGCAATGGAGGGAGACCAACACCGCAGCGGGGAAGACGTCTTGAGGGGCAGCACCACGTGAGAACACCAGGGAGGAGGAGGCAGGCGCGCAGGGAAGGGGAGGCCAAAGGGGCGGCCAAGGGGAGGGGCGCCAAAAGAGGGGAGGGCTAGGGTTTGGCAAAGGGGAGAAAGGGTGGTGTCCCCCTTGGCCGGCCACTAGGGGTCCAAATGGGCCTCTAGCCCAGGCCCAGGTTGGCCGAAAATAGCAGAAAACCCCTCCTTTCCAGAGACAATTCACTAATCCAATTGTTTCCTCTCCCTAAAGATCAATTTTCTTTCTCAAAGTTTAATCCGGAGTATTACAAACTTGTTCCCTGAGCAAAATGAGTGGTACCAAAGCATCAATATAGCTTCATTATGGTTTACAGAAGCTACATGAGCAAATAATTTGAAAATGGAGCACTCACCGGAGCTGAGGAAGAAGATGACCAAAATCGGCTGAATTTGAACAAACCCCAAATTGGACAATTCCTGTGAATCAAATCCAAAATTGAGTAAGGGGAAATGTTCAAAATGGTGAGGGGGTAGAAATGGTGTACAGAATCGTGAAGGAGAACCACTAGAACACCAAGAACACCAATGGAGCTCCACGGGTCAACAATGGTGACTTGTGATTTTTGAGGTGTTAAGCTCCACAATTGAAAATGGAGCTTAAGGGTAGTGTAAAGGGATACCAGGAGGTGTGTTGGGTGCTTATAAGGCTTGGAGACACTAGGGTTTTGCCAAAAGAGCTTTTCGGGAGGCAAAGCTCAAAGTACAAGGTATGGCCGACAAAGATAGGGAGGTAGATGGTGCACTAGGGCAAAGTATGGCCGAAAGTGCCTCCCACGACTCTTAATGTCGACAAGGGCGGCTGTAGGGAGCATGAAATGACATTCCCATGCCCTACACTGTTTTTGCACGGCGGGAGGTTGAAGATGACCAGGGAAAAGGCGCGGGCGACTGCGAGCCGTTAGATTTCAATCGGATAGTCGAGGGCGCACCACGTCTCTGAAGTTTAAAACAAAAGAGGAGAGTGCGAGCCCTCGGATTAGAAATGAACGGCCACGATTAAACGAGTGCTCCGGAGGATCCGATTGCTCCAGAGAATCTGGACGGTTGGATCAAGATCCAACGATTCAAATTGAATAGAGCAACCGCACGGTCCGAATGCTTACACGAACGTGGGCCGTGCGATGAAGATCCAACGGTTGAAATTGGGCGCACGCTGATAACGGGAGGCTTGGTGCAGTTAGTTGACTGGACCGAGTCAAGAGGCTCGAGCCCGAGTCTGACTCGAACCCAAGGAACAGTGGAGCTAGGTTTTGAGTTTTTAAACTGAACTTGGGACTTTGAGGATTTATTTGAGATAGCAAAGTAACTCCAAAAATTATGAAATTTTTACTGGAGCTTGCTAACCCAGACATTAACCTTGTGTAAAATTTTTAGATATTTTTATGAAGTGAAAAATCCTCCAAAAATTTCTGCAAGGTTCTGGAATAGGGTTTGACTGAGATTCAAATAGGTTTGACTGCCCTCTAAAAATATTCAAACAATTCCTAAAAATTGTGAAACTTTTCAGAAGGGCCACATACCATCACAGGAACTTAGGAAAAATATTTCCCAAGGATGACTACAATATTTGAGATGGATGTTTTTGGAAGACAAGGTTTTGATCAAAAGACTTGTGACCTTGTATTTCCATAACCTCTTGTACAAGAATTGTCCAAAGCATACAGGAAATACATGATGTAAGAAAAAGTTTTAATTTCTACTCATTTTCTTACATTTGAAACACAAGTCCAAAGTTGGGATGTTACAGTCTTGAAACTCACAAGACCTCCCCAGGCCAACAGTGTTTCCAGGACCTCCCCTAGGTACAGTGATTCCAAGACCTCCCTTAGATCACAGTATCCCAAAAGACCTCCCTTGGGTACAGTGATTTCAGGACCTCCCCTGCCTACAGTGATTCCAGGACCTCCCCAGATCATAGTACTTCCCCAAGGACCTCCTTTGACAACAGTACCTCCACGACCTCCCCAGGTTGACAATACTCCCATGACCTCCCCTCGTCGTGAGGCTATAGGTGTAATACCCCGAAAGTGAGTTAAGTTTTGAATCGAGGAAGATTAAATTTTGGTTTCGGGAGAGATCGATTATTCGGGGAAGGATCAAACAGAACGCCGGGAGGGACTTTTTGGTTGAGAGTCAGTGCTGCAGTTTTAGAGGGAGAAAATCGCATTTTCGCGGCAACTTGGGCCTGGGCCAAGGCCCATTTGGGGTGGCCGGCCAAGGGGGGCTCCCCTCCCACCAACCCTAGCCGAATTCCCCCTCCCTTCTCCCCACCCCTTTCGGCCGCCACTCCCACCTCCCCACCTCCCCACCTCTCCACCTCCCTCCACCCTCTCTTGCGCCTCCCCATCCCCACATCACCCCCATTGTTGCTGGCCAAGGAGGAGAAGGATCCCCTGCACCGGCCAAGAAAGAAGGAAAGGAGAAAAGAAGAGAAGGGGGAAGAAGGAGAGGAAGAAGAGAAGAGAAGAAGAGGAGGAGAAGGGATCCATAGCGGAATTGTGGAGATCTTCATCCCGCTGTGCGCTCTCCTCGTTTCGGCAAGGGTAACCCGTGGTTCGTCGCTTTAGGTCAATTTCTAGTTGTCTTATTTTCGGATGTCAGTTCGTCGGTATTCTGCAGCAGCGAAGTTTGTCGGTTTTGTCTGGGTTAGAGGCAGATTTGGGTCTGGGCATCTCCTAGAAAGTTGTGGGTATCGTAGTTATCTTTCATTGCCGACAAGAATCAGGTCATTCGGACTTCGGTAGCCAAAGTTATGATTTTTAGTGCTATGATGTTTCTGTGGGTATCAGTTTTGACAGTGTCGGTTTAACCTGATTTAAACTTGCTGTTAGAGGAGTTTCCAGAGGTCTCACCATAACGAAAAATGAAGCTAATTCTCTTAGCTTTCAGGAAAACTAAAGATCACTGAATTTGGATGAACTTAGAGAAAGTTATGCTATTTTCTTTATTTCTGTCCAGAAACTTAATGCTGTTGAGCTGCTCTGACTAAAGGGATTGGTAGGGGTAGAAGATGGCCGAATAAGAGGGTCACCCCAACTAGGTTTATTTAGGCAACTTAATTATCTTTTCAGAAAGTCCAAGATCATCCTATTTGTACTCCTGAGAAGAAAGTTATGAATTTTTGAAGTCTGCTGTCCGCAGTGACCGATCACTAGAAATTAGAAAAAAAGCTAGACGTGATAAGAAGTTAGCGATTTCGATTGTAATGAAATGTATGATTTTGGGTCCAGTATGCTGGTCTTAGTTTGGGGTTATTTTCTTGTCCAGGTGGCAGCGAGATCCCAAAGGCAGCACCCACTTCACGTCCGCCGTTCTCGCGCGGTTGAGGCAAGTATTCGGGTTTAGGTGTAGAATTGGTTGCATGTCATAATTGAATGGTGTGTTGTTCATCATTGCCATGTGATTGTATTGTGGAGATGATTCTAGTTGTGTTGATGTTTGCAAGTTTTACCCGAGGTTCCTTCATGATGCTATTGTTTACATACTCTGATACATATTGATTTATGTTATTGAAAGTATGATGTGGTAGTACTTATGCATGTTTGAGCATATTGAGACTTGGTCACGTGGTGATCAAGAGTATATTGTTGAGGTCCCTGTCATGTAATGACAGCTTGAAATCCCCACATTCATGGAATGTGGGCAATGAATACAGAGGTCCCGTCATTGTGATGACGGGCAAAGGTCCCTATACATGTGATGTATAGGCTCTTGGTCCCTGTGCCAAAGGGCACAGGCAAGGGTTCTCATCGACGGATGAATACCCCGCATTACCGGTAAAATGCGTAATGAGATAAAGAACAAAGAGTGCATAGCATTATCATTAAATTTCTAATATTTGAAATGCCATGAATGAAGTTGATTAAAGTTGTTTATGCTGTCATGTCTTTATGAATATGCAACCTTGTTGATACTTGTTTGAGTCGTTTGGCTCACCCTTGCTTTGTCTTGTTATAGGTACATCGAGCAAGAACGTCATGCATGGGAGGAGTAGACTTTGGAAAGCACGCACTACCTCACACTATTTATGCAATTGCTAATTAGCGTCACTTAAGAATAAATAACTGTGTGGTGACTATATATGGATGTTTTTGATGTTGATGGTTGGATTACTCTTGGTTATGTGACTGATGTTAATTGTTTACAATCGTATGGTTATCTTATTTGCATGAAAGATTTGGATTATAGAATTGATAATAAATGCCATGGTTATCTGTTGTTACCACGATTTTGTTGTTATTACAAAGGAAGCTCATCGAAAATTTATAGATTGTTCTAGTTAGTGTAAGTCTTGTAGCATTCTAGGCTCATGCGGGTGGGGTGTTCTGATTGGTATCGAGCGGTGTAGGTCCGCGGGCATCGAAAAAAAATTAATTTTGACACACTAAGCACGATGGGGTGGGATTGGGTTTTCTTTTGCATTGCACTACGCTATTGTCATTGTATGTTTATTCTTGAATTTCTGTTCTAGTTATTCTTTTGCTCATTGTGGTTAGTTTTGTTGTGGTGTTCTTAGATGGCAAGAGGCGAGGTCGTGGTCGTGGCGGCGGTGTCTTGGCGAGGCGTGCAATGCCCCGCCAGTTCGTGCACTGTTGGTGAAGCAAGTCTGCGAGTCGAGGAAGAGGTTGCTTCAGCAGCTCTCGGGGATCAAGCTCCTCCGCTTGTTCGGTTGATGTCCCATTGGTGGCCCCAGCGGTGGTACCCGCGGCGATTACTATGGGATTGCATCGGTGGAACTCCTGCGCTTGATACCTTTGATGGATTGGGCACTCCGGTGGATGCGCCAACCGGCTGCGTCACATGGAGAGGCACTTTGGTGCTTTGGGGATGTCGCTGCGAGATGAGGGCACGATTTGTGGCATTTCGGCTTAAGGGCAGCGGACATCCGGTGGGAGGAGTCTTGACAACTAGGATCTGCGCACATGGCCTGTTACATGGGAGTTGTTTGTGGAGCGATTTGGAGGAGGTTTTATCGGCATCATTTATGGAGAGGATGGAAGTCTCACTGCAGAGCTACAAGCGAGGTAAGATGACGGTGTCGAATATGAAGCGGGTTTTAACAATCTGATCCGCTTTGTCTGCGGTGTGGCTGAGATGAGGCGAAAAGGCTAAGAGGTTTCGTAGGGGCTCGGCAGAATTCCGTCGGTTTTGGGAGCGCTTGAATTGCGTGATTTTAGCTCCTGGTAGAGCAAGCCGGGGGCATGGAGCTAGAGATGCGACTTGGGAGGATCTACAGTGCAGGAGGTACCATGGTCCGTGATGGGGCTAGTGGCGGCGTAAGAAGAATATTGGAGGAGGAAGTGGGTCATTTACGGCCGGTTTCCAAGAAGTTCAAGGGCGTGAGAATTCCTTCAAGTCCAGAACCACAAGGCCACAATCATCTTTTACTTCGGTCGGCGGTGAGTGGGCTAGGTTGCGCCAGCCGAGCGGGTATGAAATGTTTCAAGTGTGGCAATGAGCATCGGGCGTCAGTGTTCTTGGTCGGATCTTGTCGCCACTGTGGTGGGGAGGGCCACAAGGCATTGGTTTGTCGGCGAATCCCGGTATTATCAAATGGGAACCGAACCGGCGTTAGCACCGAGCGGCGGCGTCTTGGCGAGGGTCGGTTCGGATGTTAGCACCACACCTACCGGTCTTGGGTCACCTCGGTCTATTTTCAGCATCACGGAGGATGCGCGCGAAGTATTTTTGCCACCGGTGCCTTTCAAGACCGTTTCTGTTCCAAAGCCTTCAGCACCTCCTGCGATTCCGCACCCTTTTCGAGTGTCGGAGTTCCTACCGCACCAGCGTGCGGCGATTTCTATGCCATGCCGACGGCAGAGTCGGCAGTCGTCTGATGTGGTGACAGTGCGCTCTTAGTGGACTCGATGGAGGCTTATGTTCTTTTGATTCAGAGCTACTTTCTCTTTTGTATCATTAGAGTTTGCTAGTCGGGCCAATTTGAGTATGCGATCTTTATCTCGATCGGTTGTAGTTAATTCTCTGGTGGAATTCTTGCTAGCTCCACGATTAGTCCGGTTGTGTGATCTCATTGGATGGGAAGATTTCATTGCTAATTTAATGGTCCCAAAAATGGAGCCATTTGATGTTATATTGGGTATGGATGGTTGCATAGTTTTCGGCGATTATATCGTGCTTTTGGAAGACAAGAACTCTGCTGCACCATCTGGTCTTGAGGTAGTTTTTCGGTGGTGCCCTTCCTACTCTCTTTGCATGTTGGCTAGTCTGTTTCCGTGGCCGAATTGCGAAGAGTGGATTTCTTTGTCTCTAATTGGAAAGCCAAGTTCTTCTTTGGCTTCGAATTAGTTCGGTGGTTCGGGAGTTCTTAGATGTTTTTCCAGCGAGTTGCGGGGATGCCCCTCCTCGTCCGTGGAGTTTGGATTGATTTGATACGGGTGCTCAACCGTTTCTATGACCCGCATCTGTCGTCAGCGCGTCCATTACGGGAGGAATTAAAGAAACAGTTGGATGATCTAAAGCGAAAGATCTTATTCGACCCAAAGGTGTCTCCGTGGGGAGCTCGGTATTGTTTACCAAGAAGAAGGATGGTAGTTGGCGCATGTGTATCGATTATCGTGCTCTTAACGGTGACCATCAAGAATAAATATCCTTTGCCTCGCATTGAAGACTTATTTGATCGGTTGAGAGGGGCAAAGGTGTTTTCAAAGATAGATCTTGATCGTTACAACCAAATTCCAATCCGAGAGGAGGATATTGAAAACGGCGTTCTCTACAAGGTATGGGCACTTTGAGTTCAAAGTTATGTCATTTGGACTAACGAATGCCCTCTTTGCTTTTATGGAAACTATGAACAAGATCTCGCATGAGTATCCGGATGATTTTGTCGTAGTTTTTATTGATGATATTTTGATCTATTCAAAGACGAAGTTGAGCATGAGCGTCATCCGAGGTTGGTGTTGGAAACACTAAGAGAAAATAGGTTCTATGCCAAGTTCAAAAGTGTGAATTCGGATGTCCAAGTGGGGTTCCTCGGGCATATTATAAATGATAAAGGTATATCGATCGATCCAGGAAAATTTCCACGATGGTTGAATGGGCAAGACCGACCAATGTCAAGGAAGTGAGAAGTTTTACGGGTATGGCAGCTATTACCGCGTTTTGTGCAAGATTTTTCCATCATTGCAAAGCCGTTGTCCGAGCTCACTCGAGAAAGATGTGAAGTTTTGTGGGGCGATGATTGTGAGCGCAGCTTTGGACTTTGAAGGAAAAGTTGGTGGCGCTCCGGTTCTTACTATTCCCGAGCACGGAAGCGATTCACGGTGTACTCGATGCATCCCGAGTTGGTTTGGGTTGTGTGCTCATGCGGGGCGGGAAGGTTACGGCTTATGCGTCTAGGCACCAAGAAGCATGAGCGAATTATCCAACTCATGATTTAGAATTGGCTGCGGAGTGTTCGCTTTGAAGCTTTGGAGGCATTATCTTTATGGCGAATCTTGTGATATCTTTCTGATCACAAGAGTCTTAAGTACATTTTTACACGAGGATTTGAATCTAAGGCGAAAGATGGTTAGAGTGATCAAAGATTATGATCTCACAATTCAAGATCATCCGGCAAAGCTAACGTGGTGGTGATGCTCTTAGTCGCAAGGTGACACCGGCTACTTTGGATTGTCTTATTGCGGATTTTGACCGCATGGAGATATCGTATTGCTATCGAGGACCGCTCATACCGAGACGCGGTGATTTTGGGGTCACCATTCCACAATGAGTACAAGAAGCGCAAGAAAATGACCCATTTTTGCAGAGGGTCGAAGCGTTTGGACACAGGAAAGGAAGGAATTTCAGTTTGGATGGGTTTGGAGCATTGCGATTCAAGGGACGATTATGTGTGCCACGAAGCGGGAGTTAAGGATGACATTTAAAGGAGGCACATCGCACTCAGTATCTTGCTTCATCCAGAGAGACGAAGATGTACCGTGATTTGAAGCGAATTTACGGTGGAAAAGAATGAAGGTGGATATTGCCAATTATGTAGCTTCTTGTGGTGTTTGTCGCCAGTAAAGGTGAACATAAGCGACTGGCCGATTATTACTGACCTTTGGAGGTACCCCAATGGCCATGGGATGATATCTCTATGGATTTTGTTGTTGCGTTACCTCGCTCGCGCGCGAGGTAAGGATGCAATTTGGGTTATAGTGGACCGGTTCAGCAAGTCGCACATTTTATTCTGTCAGTTCGACGAACTCGGCTAGTGATTTGGCCCCTATCTATGTGCGTGAGATTGTGAGATTGCATGGAGTGCCAAAACCATCATTTCGCGGGGATGCTAAGTTTGTATCCAAGTTTTGGGAGAGTTTGCAGAATGCTTTGGGCACACAACTCCGTTTGAGTACCGCTTTTCATCCTCGCATGGATGGACAAGCAGAGCGCACTATTCGGACCTTGGAGGATATGTTGAGAACCTGTGTCCTATCTTGGAAGGGTAGCTGGGAAGATCGATTGCCTTTGGCGAAATTTGCTTATAATAACGCTTATCACTCCGGCATAAAGGCCGCTCCGTTTGAGGTTTTGTATGGACGTAAGTGTAGATCACCCTTTCTTTGGGAAGTCAGGGTGAGAAGGCGATTCTAGGCCCGTTGGGTACAAAAGACGGTGGAACGAGTGGCCTTGGTGAGCGTAACTTATTAGCGGCTCAGAGCGCATGAAAAGCTATGCGGATGTAAGGAGACGGGACTTAGAATTTGAAGTGGGTGACGGTACTCTTGAGGTGTCACCCACAAAAGGAGTGGTAAGATTTGGTACCAAAGGGAAGCTTAGCCCGAGGTACATTGGCCCATTCGCGATCTGGCCCGGATTGGGAAGTTGGCATACCGCTGGACCTCCGAGTCCATGAGGGTGTGCACAACGTGTTTCATGTATCCATGTTGAGGAAGTACTTGCGAGATCCGAACATCACATTTCATTGGAACCTTTAACCATTGAACAAGATCTGTCCTTGAGTCCAAGCCGAAGAATATTGGAAAAGTCGAGAAGGCACTAAGGAACAAGACCTTGAAGTATGTTAAGGTACTTTGGTCACAGCAGATGAGCGGGAAGCTACATGGGATTGGAATCTGCATGCGCGAGATTTATCCGAATTATTCACTTGGTGTGTATCCATTGTTTGTTAAGTGTTCACCCTCGGTTTCTCTTGTGCTCGTGAGCGTTTAGATTCGGTCGAATCTCATTAAGGGGGTAGAATGTAATACCCCGAAAGTGAGTTAAGTTTTGAATCGAGGAAGATTAAATTTTGGTTTCGGAGAGATCGATTATTCGGGAAGGATCAAGCGAGCGCGGGAGGGACTTTTTGGTTGAGTCGGTCTGCAGTTTTAGAGGAGAAAATCGCATTTCGCGGCAGCAGGGCTGGCCAAGGCCCATTTGGGGTGGCCGGCCAGGGGCTCCTCCCACCAACCCTAGCCGAATTCCCCCTCCCTTCTCCCCACCCCTTTCGGCCGCCACTCCCACCTCCCCACCTCCCCACCTCTCCACCTCCCCTCCACCCTCTCTTGCGCCTCCCCATCCCCACATCACCCCCATTGTTGCTGGCCAAGGAGGAGAAGGATCCCCTGCGGCCGGCCAAGAAAGAAGGGAAAGGAGAAAAGAAGAGAAGGGGAAGAAGGAGAGGAAGAAGAGAAGAGAAGAAGAGGAGGAGAAGGGATCCGCAGCGGAATTGTGGAGATCTTCATCCCGCTGTGCGCTCTCCTCGTTCGGCAAGGGTAACCCGTGGTTCGTCGCTTTAGGTCAATTTCTAGTTGTCTTATTTTCGGATGTCAGTTCGTCGGTATTCTGCAGCAGCGAAGTTTGTCGGTTTTGTCTGGGTTAGAGGCAGATTTGGGTCTGGGCATCTCCTAGAAAGTTGTGGGTATCGTAGTTATCTTTCATTGCCGACAAGAATCAGGTCATTCGGACTTCGGTAGCCAAAGTTATGATTTTTAGTGCTATGATGTTTCTGTGGGTATCAGTTTTGACAGTGTCGGTTTAACCTGATTTAAACTTGCTGTTAGAGGAGTTTCCAGAGGGTCTCACCATAACGAAAAATGAAGCTAATTCTCTTAGCTTTCAGGAAAACTAAAGATCACTGAATTTGGATGAACTTAGAGAAAGTTATGCTATTTTCTTTATTTCTGTCCAGAAACTTAATGCTGTTGAGCTGCTCTGACTAAAGGGATTGGTAGGGGTAGAAGATGGCCGAATAAGAGGGTCACCCCAACTAGGTTTATTTAGGCAACTTAATTATCTTTTCAGAAAGTCCAAGATCATCCTATTTGGACTCCTGAGAAGAAAGTTATGAATTTTTGAAGTCTGCTGTCCGCAGTGACCGATCACTAGAAAT
Organism: Ampelocalamus luodianensis; assembly: GCA_036346255.1. NCBI lineage: Eukaryota > Viridiplantae > Streptophyta > Magnoliopsida > Poales > Poaceae > Ampelocalamus > Ampelocalamus luodianensis. Next base: position 36,239,589 of record CM070638.1, on the reverse strand, counting down.
TAGAAAAAAAGCTAGACGTGATAAGAAGTTAGCGATTTCGATTGTAGTGAAATGTATGATTTTGGGTCCAGTATGCTGGTCTTAGTTTGGGGTTATTTTCTTGTCCAGGTGGCAGCGAGATCCCAAAGGCAGCACCCACTTCACGTCCGCCGTTCTCGCGCGGTTGAGGCAAGTATTCGGGTTTATGTGTAGAATTGGTTGCATGTCATAATTGAATGGTGTGTTGTTCATCATTGCCATGTGATTGTGTTGTGGAGATGATTCTAGTTGTGTTGATGTTTGCAAGTTTTACCTGAGGTTCCTTCATGATGCTATTGTTTACATACTCTGATACATATTGATTTATGTTATTGAAAGTATGATGTGGTAGTACTTATGCATGTTTGAGCATATTGAGACTTGGTCACGTGGTGATCAAGAGTATATTGTTGAGGTCCCTGTCATGTAATGACAGGCTTGAGGTCCCCACATTCATGGAATGTGGGCAATGGATCTGAGGTCCCGTCATTGTGATGACGGGCAAAGGTCCCTATACATGTGATGTATAGGCTCTTGGTCCCATGCCAAAGGGCACGAGCAAGGGTTCTCATCGACGGATGAATGCCCCGATTACGGTAAAATGCGTAATGAGATAAAGAACAAAGAGTGCATAGCATTATCATTAAATTTCTAATATTTGAAATGCCATGAATGAAGTTGATTAAAGTTGTTTATCTTTGTCATGTCTTTATGAATATGCAACCTTGTTGATACTTCTTTGAGTCGTTTGGCTCACCCTTGCTTTGTCTTGTTATAGGTACATCAGCAAGAACGTCATGCATGGGAGGAGTAGACTTTGAAAGCACGCACTACCTCACACTATTTATGCAATTGCTAATTAGCGTCACTTAAGAATAAATAACTGTGTGGTGACTATATATGGATGTTTTTGATGTTGATGGTTGGATTACTCTTGGTTATGTGACTGATGTTAATTGTTTACAATCGTATGGTTATCTTATTTGCATGAAAGATTTGGATTATAGAATTGATAATAAATGCCATGGTTATCTGTTGTTACCACGATTTTGTTGTTATTACAAAGGAAGCTCTGTCGAAAATTTATAGATTGTTCTAGTTAGTGTAAGTCTTGTAGCATTCTAGGCTCATGCGGAGCTGGGGTGTTACAATAGGACCTCCTCTGGCTACAGTACTTCTAGGACCTCCTCAAGTCATAGTACTTTCACGACCTCCCAGTCGTATCCTCCGACAACCACAGAACCTACGACCGTTATGTCCTTCGACTATGCTGGTCTAATACCCATAATCTACAGCCTTGCATCATTTGGAATTTCTTGCACATTTGCAAATGACTTGAGCTTGAATGTTGTTTATTTGCCCTTCTAGTTGTTTTGCGATTATAGAAGCTGAGGAGACTGAAAAACCGTGTGGGGATCAGGATCACGATCAGCAGTACCCTGAACAAGGCGAGTCAACACTTTGACCATATTGCACCTACCTTCTTGCAAAGTATATTGCTTTAAACTATGAAACTGCATTGCTATGTTTTATCAAGTTAATTTGGTCTAGCTCATAGTTAATGCCTCAACTATAATTGTGTATAAACTTCTAACCCTTGAATTTGGATATTATCCTTTGTCACCCTAGACTTAATGGAATACATGCTAGCTGATAAGTCCGTGTCTAAGTATCATGCTTAGCCTTACTTAGATACAATATCATGCGAGCATTAAGTTTCCCGACCACAATCATTAAAAACTTTGGAATATAATTTGGAGCAGTGAGGCTGGGAGCCTAGCTGGTATGTTGATCAAAAGAATATTTCCAAAAACAAATAAAGCCTGAAAACCGTTTTCGATATGGGTGGATGGAAAGAGTGGTTGGTGTCGGGGGGCACGAGTGATGGTTGGTATGTGGATGTACCGCCTAAGTCGCTTAAGGACCGAATCTGTTGATGACCTCTCATGTAAAAACAGTGCAACCACAAGTCTATAATGGGTACAACTTGGCCAACTAATTTGCTCGCCTCGACGTGGCTTCACCATTGGGGGAATGTGGCGTTGGTAAAGGGGAAAGAAGCCACAGGAAAACCACACGGCGCAAGAGGGGACCTCCTGGAAGTGCATGGCACCGGGCGGTGGAAACCGTAGCAGGTGGAGTGCATCGAGAAATGAGCATTGTAAAGGCCTTGTGGTGATCTCCCCTTGATTCACATGTCTAAGGAAACATGTGTATATATCAAGACGGTTATCTCTTGTGGGTAAAGTGTGCGAACTCTACAAAGTAACAAAACTGTATGGATAGCCGTGCTCACGGTCAAGAGCGGTGCTGAGAACTTGCTGGATATAGTTTTCATTTTCATAAAACCATTTGTGGTGGAAAGAAAGGGGTGGGTGGGACCCCAGGGGTTTTGAGAATGCCTGGTCGGGGACTAGTGGTAACTATGGGATAGCCCGAGCATTGAGTGGATGGAGCCACTCAATGTTATAGGAGGTTGGACCTCCACTAGTACTTTACAAATAAAAACTCATTTATAAAAGCCCGATAGTTTAAAAGGCTAAGTCTTAGGATTTTCTATTAAGTCTAATTCAAACTTGGCTTTGTGCAAATAAAAGAACCCCAAGCTTCCCTTGAATAGCCTGGCATCTATAAAAACTTCATTGTGTGTTGGCTCGCGAGTACGGTTGTGTACTCAGGTTCTGCCATTATAATCTTTTTCAGACCCAAGGGATCAAGACCCCTATGATTACTTCGTGGAGACTGGACCAAATGGCGGTGAAGATGACGAAGCTTAGGTCGGGACCTCCAGTCGCTTGCCTGTGGGCAGAGTGAATGGAACCACCATGACTTGTTCTACTTCCACTCTTATCTAGACTCTGTACTTTTGATTTTTATAGACTCACTGCCTTCGTAGCTCTTATAGTAAGGGCTTGCACTAAATCATACTGAGCAATGTGCGTATCAAAATTTGACTGTGAATGTACCACCCACAACCGGAATCTCCTTAGAACCTTCTCTAAGACCTCCCTAGAAGCGTCTCTAGGACCTCCTCTTGGAACTCCTCCGATACGTCTTCAAGACCTCCTTAGGACCACCCACAACCTCCTTAGGAATAACCGCGTGGACTCATTTGAACCATTTAGGACCTCCCTTGATGTCATCTGGATCATTCAAGACCTCCCCCCGATTTCATCCGAACTGTCCAGGACCTCCCCTAATGTTATTAGAACCCTTCAAGACCTCCCCTAACCCCATCTGAACAGTTCAGGGCCTCCCTCGAATCCTCGGGACTGTCTAGGATCTCCTTTGAGTTCATTTGGATTGTTCTAGACCTCCCCTAGGACCTCCCTCGGAACCACTCCAGGACCTCTCCAAGACCTCCTCAGTTTTACCTTCGATTTTGTGGGGTTGTAACTAGGGACCTGATCATAGGTCTGCACTGAGTTTCCATGGTTATATGAATGAACCGAATATATATATCTGTGTGTGCTATCTACTGATACAAGGAATAGCATCGCTTGGCACAGAGGGCTCCAAAGTACAAAATTTGGGGTCCGATAATTGTTCATCTACGACCACTATTCATCCTTTAAGCATTGTTCATCCTTCGAGCACAGTTCATCTGCGACCACCGTTCATCCTTCGAGCACTATTCATCTATGAGCACTGCTCGTCTACAAGCACTGTTTGTCATTTTTGACCAGTCTCGATTACAACCAGGTCCTACTCGGTTACAGCCAGGTCTGACTCGTCTACGACCTGGTACTCGGTTACGACCAGGTCCAACTCGATTATGATTAGGTCTGACTCGATTTCGTCTAGGTCCGACCCGTTCGACCAGGTTCGACTAGACCCTTTCAACCAGGTCACTTGGTCCGAACAGCACCTCTGCCCAATTTGATCAGACCAGAGCTGCTGACCAGTGGGTCCCTGCTACAGTTCTTCATCTCCATGTAGACGCCATGCCGTGCCAGCGTGCTCCACCCGCGCTAGCTCGCCGGTTTTGACCACCTGCTTGCCCCCGTTTTTTGACGAGCGCCAGTGGTTTCCTCCGCGTCTCCCGCGCTCGCCCATGCCCTAGCCCCACTCGTCAAATTCGTCTCTGACCTCGCGTTGGCTCACACGCAGAGCCTCGTTTCCACACGGCGGAGACATTCGGCACACGTCCGTCATCGCGTGGCACGCCGTGAATCCACCGCCATGTTCGCCCTATCCAGTGCGTTGTCAACTCACGCCGTTTCCCTCCTGGCCGTTGGAACGCCTTAACCTGCCCTCTCTCTCCCGGTAGAGCTCATTCCTCCTCTCGGTGGCTGAGGAGGGAGACTCTCATTTAGGCTCAGTTCTTAGGTGAAGTTTCTCTCTCTTGGTACTTCGTCATCTCCATTCATCGCCACCCTCATACATGCTAATGTGAGCCTTTGTTCCTACTTGTAGCTTTTGGAACATGGAGCTCACCACCTTCTTCTCGGGAGCACGCCCATAGAGCTGTCGTCGTGTCAACTTTCGCTCCGATGAGCCATTCTCTCTCCTTTCCGCGTCATCTTGTGTCCCACAGTCTGAGGAACTTTTCCCCTCGATCTATTTGTTGGATCATTTGCAGGAGCTCGCAGTTTTCGAAGTTCCTCCTTTTTCAGCTGCTAGCACCCCCTTCTCCCCTGATGATGGCACGGTAAGGCATTACTCTCTAGCTTCTCCGACATCTCTTTCTCTCTCTCTTTGCTTAGGGCGAGCTCCCCTTGTCGACCTCACCGCCGAGGCCTCTGGACTTCGTCGCCAGAGCTTCTTCGACGGCCTCTGTCCTTCCTCTTCTCTCCGGTAAGGTCGTTGAGCCCCTCCAGTGCTTGTGTGCATGTTGGATTGCCTCGGGCACCCTATTACTATACTTTATTGTAGAATAGGTTTTAAGTTTGCTACTTCCTCTGAAAATCTTGTTTTATAAATGATTTGTGCACTATTTTCATGACTTTGAAAAATCATAAGAAATTCATTGTAGCTTCAAATAAGGTGAATCAAATTTGATTATTCATATAATATGGTGCTCTATCTACCATAAAAATTTTAAAGTCACCACCTCTCTGGAAATTTTTGCCAAAATTTTTAATTTGGATAGACAGTACCTAAGAGGGTATTTTTCAACATTTTATCAAAAACTGATTTTGTATTGGCTATAACTTTTGCATGCAACATCCAAATCAATTGATTTTTGTTGATAAATTCATTTAAAATCATGCTCTACCTTTTGTGTAAATTTCATGATTTTTGGATGACTTTGGGTTTTTGAGTATTTTCGGTGTTATTCGTTCTTATTAGTTCTTCCTGATTCTTTCGATAGGCTCCGATGAATTCGTTGGGTACAAGAGTGATCCTCTGCAGCAAGAGAGTTATCTCCAGCAAGGCAAGTAGTTTTCCTTTTATCATATTGATCCCATTACTTTCAAATTCTATTATCTTGTTTGCAAAGTGTATGTATGCATGCTCTATTTTGATGTTTAAATTATCGTTCGAGTAGTTGATCCTAAATAGTTGCATAAACTGTAGGTAAATTTTCATCCTTTACCACTAAGCCTAGGTTTATATCCGCTGTGATGTAGAGCTCGATGGATGAGCTATAGTCACTTTAATTGTAGGATACGAGTTGATATCGCTTAGCAGTGCTTAGAACGGTAGCTTGGGGATCATCGCTTCGGCGATGGTCATTATATCATCACTATAATTACTTGGGTCAGGGTACCCATATGTGTATTGTATTTAAAAAATTAAAACTAAAAATAAAATATTTTAGACTTGGGCACATTGGTTGGATGGTGTGATTGTCAGGTGTGTGCTTGGTTCTTGAGTCAACAAGGACCGAATTACTTACGCCATTGATCCAAGCACCTTTGCGTGCAGCCACATGAGGGCATATGGGAACCCTCTTGACTCAGTACTTTGGGGTGTGTTAATTGATGAGTCGCCGGTGGTAGATGTAGGAGAAAAATGTTCTATTATTCTATTGTTGTTGGGCATGTGCGGGTGGGTTTTGGGAAGGTTCCCTCACCTGAGGAGCATCGGCAGTTGCTAAGGCTGGGCTGATGTGTCTGACACAATGTGTGGGTCCTTAGTCGGATCCTATGATGGGCGGTTCATTAAGGGTTAACCCCCATATGTGTGAATCTTAATTAATTCATTTCATTGGAAAACGTTTTGTAGGACTTAGCCTTACCGCCATACCTAAGGAAGTGTGCTCTATAACTGTAACACCCTGGCTATTCGGAAGCCAAAATGCTACCCAAATATCTAACATTTAACCATACAGCGGTAAACATCAACAAGAATTCATCAACTAAGCTAAACAGTTCATCAACAAATGGAACATAAATAAGAATATAATATTGGATCCGCTAAGATAATCCTATCAATGATTAATCCATGAACTTTCGCAGTTAATTAATCAAAACTCAATGAATAGAAACGTATCATCCATGTCTAGTTTTAATTATTACAATCCAACAGTTAACGAATGAAAAACATAAATCATCCTTATTTTGAACCTAATGTAGAGTGTATTATTTGAGTAGCGCATGTCTACTCCCTCCCAATAGAACTTCGCCATCGATCACCTAAAAATAAATAAACAAACAAGTGTGAGTCCAAGACTCAGCAAGTACAATGAATATAAGAACAGACAATCAACATGAACCAGACAACCTCCTCAAAGGTTCTGAACATACAGCAACTGAATATTTATGAATGAATGAGATGAATGTAAATAATCAAAGGAAGGGACTGCACACATGCTTATACCGGTATAGCCAGTGACACACCCGTCGGTGTTCACTCAAGCCCGCATCTTAACAAAAATGCGGGGATCAAATCCGTATGAAGAACGTTTCATACAGGTGTCCAAATCTGCCCATACTGGAATTGATGGGTCTTACGTGCCCATACTGGAATTGATGGGTCTTTCTATCCACTCCCGTGGACGGGACATGACAATGTCCAAATCTGCCCACATTGGAATGGTGGGACTTACAATCCACTCCCGTGGATGAAAAATGAATTATGGATGTATGAAATGATTTACTGAATAAATAATATATCATCTCTACTCATGGATTCATCACATATGAACGAACATAGACATATCACCATCTATTGTATCATAAGATATCACAACACAATCATTAAGCAATCATCATTCACAAACATTAAGATTAGCAAGGTACTTGCCTTCCGCGATGTGACGCAATAGCAGGCAAAGGTGGTGCTCCTAAACCCGAAACTTCACCTCCTAAACAATTAGATAATTGAGATAAGAATACAATGAACACGACACTACTTACCATCGTTCTACAACGCTTCTCCGGCAATTCAAGATTTTACTAGAAACCCTAAACTGAAAACCAACGCATTCAGCCATAAACCGCCACTGGACAGCAGCACAGTAAATAACATATCTCAAGATCTGGAACTCGGAAAGAGGTGAGCCCAGTTTCTATGGATTCTTAACTGACAAATCTACAATACTCTAGTTGCCAAGATTATCCAATTCGGCCAATTTAGTATGCTAACAGATAGTTGAACTTTCAGAACAAAACTGCCTAAATGAACAACAGCAGTACTAAATCAATCATAACTTTTAATCTGTAACTCCGAATTGATCGTTCTTTAACAATCTGAAAATATTATAAAATTCTCTACAATAACCTAGTTGGGTGAAAACCCTGAATTTGCCTCTAACATGAACATAAATTAAAAGACAAATTAACAGATCAATCTTGTCAGAATTCTGGACAGCAGAAACTAAAATGATCATAACTTTTGATCTGTACGTCAGAATCAGGTGTTCGTGGCGGCCATCGAAAGCTAAGAACATTATCTAAATAACTCTAGGAGATCAAAACTTTTTATTCGGCCTCTAAGACGTCGAAACAGCCCGAGCAACATACTGGACAGATTCGAATCTACTGCAGACTGACTTTGATCCAAACGATTCTAATTGGTTTCGCACCTAAACAACATCAAAACAGCGGGGAAATGAATTGATATCCTTGGAGACGCGTGAAACGCTGAACAAAAACCCACAAAGAGGATCTTCTTCTTCTCCTCCTTTCTTCTTCTCCCTTCTTCTCCTTCCACCATGGCCGGCGGCACCTCGGAGCTTCTTCCTCATCTTGGTAGAGTAGCAGGGAGGGGGGCTGCTACAGTACCACATGCTACAGTGCACCGCGGTACTGTAGCAGAGGTTAGGGTTTTGGGGAAGGGCACCCCCCCTTCTTGACTCCACTACAAGGCCGGCCCACTTGGCTAGGACGCCTTGGGCCGAAAGCCCAAGGTCCAATCCTCCCTCAAATCTTGAATTTTCTTTCAATTTTCCTTTAAACTTTAGTGCATTCAAATTTGAATAAATTTCTCTTCCGAATAATATGTTCCCTCTATTTGATATTCGGGGTATTACAATAGCTTGGCGAAAAGGCGGTCTGACATGTGGGTAAAGTTATACCCCCCTACAGGGTATAATTTATTTTAATAGCATCGTCCTAGGTTATGGACATGCTTGGTTATTTTCCGCAAGAATTAGACTACAACTTTTTCATTAAAACTTGAATTCGGGTGGTACGAATGGGTAATTCGTGCTATGTTGTGGTGGCTGTTGGGGAGTCACCTCCAGGATGTTATTTATGCTTACAATTGTTGTCTCGCTATTATTTGAACAAATATAAATAGATTTGTTAAATTGCCTTCAATCTATTACACTATTGCAAATAAAATATTGCTTTGTGCTGAAAATGAACCCTGTAGCCTTCTCTTTTTATTCAGCTTGCATGTAGCTATGTATAGGTTTGTTATTCGTAAGTTTGGTGAGTACAATCTTTGTACTCAGTTGCATTGCTTAATTATTGCAGAGGAGGTTGATCCCCATGTGATCGACTATTGGGAGACCGACTTCGTGCAGGACGACTAGCATGGAAGTTTCCAGTTAGGTTGCCTTGTGGGTAAGGGTAAACTGGTCGACTTTTCTTTTGGTGTCGTCTTATGGCTATGTTTCCACTGCAACTCTTAGTACTTTTATTATTGCTATTTGGCCGGTCGGCCGTATGTATGAAACTGAAGTTATGATAATTTTGTTGTAACCTTTTGTGACTACGGTAATGAAATCTTGTTGTATGGCATTGATATTGTTTTGTGAACGATGTGTGTATACCTCTCCTGGGAGATATACAATACATCGAGGGCGGGATATTTGCTTTGTAATGCTAGGACCAAGGGATGGTTAAGTATTATGAGCTAAATAGCCGGCGGCTCTCACAGAAGTTGGTATCAGAACCATAGTGACCGTAGAAACCCCTAACTTGGTCGTCTTTAGGATGTTTTGAGAAAACTTAGTTTCAAAATATCCAATGGTTTATGAAAACTTAAGTAAGTTCTCAGATTTTACTCCTTACCTATCTTATATTGCTCATCTTACCTTGTTCTTGTTGAGTTTCGAAAAGTTGATTTCCTCTCATCTTCTTTCAAAAGATAGTTGTTATCGTTTAATTTCGGTTTTGGGGAACCAAGGAGAGTTGAAAATATAGACTGTTGGCTGTCTTTTGGTGAAGATTGTGAGCATTCAGAGTTGGAAAGTTCAGCTTGGAGCTCGGATGCAAAATCTGGATAGCAAGCACAAGTTTTGGACAGCATGCCTTTAGTTCGTTGTTAGGGCTGAAAATGAGAGGATAATTCAACTAAAACTTGTGGGAATTAAAAAGGGTAATATGTGATATTAGTTGGCTAGTCCTAATACACCCCTAGGTGGTTTTTACCCTGCTCATTAGATGCGATAGGACTTGAGTTGTGTTCTGGAATTTTTTTTGTCCCAATCGATTGCTCGTTCATTCAATACGAGTTAGTCATGCCGGGAAAGATCACCAATTGGTTTATGGTTTTGTGCTGGTTCTTATGCCTTTACACAAATTTTTGGATTTCTTTTCTTGCTAATATTTGTATGTTTATGTCAGGGTAATATCGCTTTCCTCCATAGTCGATTGCTTCTCTACTGCTGTCTGTTACTCACCTTATGCCTTTCCCTCTTATCTCCTTAATGGAAGTCACATGTTAAATAATTGACCAATAGCGGGATTGGTAAAGAGAAGGATATGATTTAGTAACCACTAATTTTATCTTCAATTAGGTCCTTTATTTAGGGTTGATGTTGGTGGAATTACATGTTCAAAGGGTTATTTGATAATAAAGAAATTGGATTATTACTCATGGTTCTCGAATATGATCTTAGAAGAGTTAATTTGATTTTTGTACACTGAGATATTAACTTATGAGGGATCATTTGTGGGTTTTGGTTGGTGTTATCATAGGAGGTTGCAATATGAGTATAAATGGAACTATTGTAGTGCAGTGTAAGCCTGCATGCGGGTGATGTTGGAATTATGTTGAAGGACATGCAGGTGGGACTCATGGAATGCATGTATAAAATTGAATAAATAATTTTGTGAATTCACTTGTGGATTTAGACTGTAGATATGTCCTAGTCAATATGTTGATAAGATTGTGAGTCAGATTCCGGTCTAGTGTGATAGAGTTAGAAATGAAATTGTGAAGTTATTATAGATTTTGGTGGATTCCTATGATGATAATTTGAGAGTTGTGAAGTTGTAATTGAGTATATAACCGGGTCGTAATACTTCTGGAGATGAAGAATGAATAGGTGATCGAATAATCGTGTAGTATATGACTATGAGGATTGAATAGGAGATTTATCTTTGTGAGAATAGTTGTCCCAAGGATGTTATAATGGGATCAATTAGGGATGATTAAGTGTGGTGGTTGGGTTTAGATGATACTTGAGGTTAAGTAGATTTTTGGAAGATACCAAGTTAATACTATTGAATTAGACTAAGATAATTATTGTGGATAACTTGATCTGGATGAGGTTATGTAACAACCCAATTTTCTGAGTTTAAAAAAAAATCTTTTAATAGTTAGTAGGGAGAAAATTCACCATTTGAATTTATTTGATTTTAAATTCAAAAGCTTAATATTGGACCTTACAATCAAAAAACTTTAATGTGAATAATCCCAACATGAACATTAGCCAAAATTATTTTATTTGGGTTCTATGTGCTCAGATATATTTTATAGATTTTTCTAGAATTTTTCTTAGTTCATTTGCTATTTTCTATTGCTTATTTGAATTTCTGGTATTTTCTAAAATAGAAAAGCTATTTAAAATCTCAGATTTACCTTTGGGCCGAATTCCTTTGACCCGGCCCATTTCCCTCCTCCACGCACCTTAACTCGCGTGCACGCGCCTCAACCGACATGCGGGCCCCGCATGTCAGCCTCTCCTCTTCCCTTCGGAGCGCCCCGATCATCCTTCACCGTTCGATCAACACTGGATGGGTGGATGTGCGTGTGTTAACCGGAGGTTCCGAACGTCACATGTGTTGTGGGCCGTTCGATCAGATCTGGACGATCAGATCTTGAGTCCATTTCGCAGCCGTGCCGTTTCACACGCGTACGCGCCCGAGCCGCCGTCGCTGACGTGTGGGCCCCCAAATCCTCTGTGCTTCGTTCCCGAGTCCGTTAGGGATACGATCTCCGCCGCCGCTTGCCGTTTTTGGGCATTCGTGCCCTGGACTCTCCCAGGCCTCCGGGTATAAAAGGGGAGGTAGCCCTCGGTGTCCGCACCCCAACCCTAGCCGCCGCCCTCGCGCTGAACCCTAGCCGCCGCAGGAGCTCGAAGATCAATCTGCGCCGCCGCCAACTCCGACAAGCTCGTACGCCGCCGTCAACGCCGCCTGAGCGTCGTGGTCTACAACGTCGGCATCGCACGGAGCTGCGCTTCACCTTGGTGGCCTTCGTTTCACCGGAACGTCACCGGAGCACCGATCCCGTCAAGCCCAAGACTCCTCCGCCGCTCAACCCTCGCCGCCGGTCACCCTCGTCCACCCTAAGCACCAGTGAGCACACCGTTGAGATCCCCGCGTTCCCCTCTACCTCCTGGTACCACTCATCTCCGGCGGGTCACCGCCGTTCGCCGTTGTCGGGCGGTCCAGAGCGCCACCGGTCACCGCCAAGCCACGTGGACGTCCACGTCACATCCAGCTCAGCCCTCGCACCCATGTGTCGCCTGCGTGGCATCCACATCAGTGCCGCGTGGCTTAGTCCACCGGACCCTAAGTCCCGAGGCTCGGTAGACCTAGTCTACCGTGAGCCGTGTCCCTGACATGTGGGTCCCACATGTCAGCGTTTTTCTTTTTATTTCTTTTATTCCCGAAATCCCTGTGCTGACGTCAGCATTTGCGCAATAATCCGATTTTTCTTTAGAGAAATAATTCGGAAATTCCAGAAAATCCAAATTAGGGTTTCTTTTATATTTAAAACTTCCAGAGGCCATAACTTTTGCATCCTAACTCCGATTGAGCCCATTCAAATTTCTAAATTTATCTAAATTAAATCCCTATTTATTGGAGATTTTTATTTAATTTTTGGAGTTTTTTTTGCCTCTGTTATTTATTTGTTTTGTTTATTTGTTTAGATTGCAGTGAGCGTCGATTAGTCGGGAATTTCGTGGAAGAAGGAGCACCCCAAGATCAAGATCAGTACATAGACCTTTTCCAAGGCAAGTCATACCTTTGATCATCTTGAACCCAATTTTCAAATTACTTTGTGTTAAAGTATTGCATTCTACTTTAATTATTTATTTAAATGCTTTGGGCATAGTTATTATCCAAATTGTTATCATACCTTGGCCTTGTATGTCTTAATTCCTTGTCACCCTAGATTGGTTTATTAGTTGGTAATATTGTAGCACCAACGTGGGTTGGTTAGATGCAGTACAATTGCTTAGCCATGCTACGAGTCTCACATCACATGTAAGTTGCAAATTTTAAATGTGACTAAGTGACTATGGAACTTTGTGTAAAACTATGTGCTATGTGTTATTACTTCGTGATGGCATGTGTTGCACTAAAACCAACTGGGTGGTAAAGGATTTAGACTGAGGAAAGTGGTGGAAACTGTGTGATATGGTGGAAGCTGTGTGCATGGGAATGATAATCTTTGTGACTTAGTTAGAACATGGAAGTCTTGCCTAGGTCAATTAAGGACTTAACTTTGTGCGCCATTGAACTGAGCCTTACTGTACGACCACATGCCTGGTATGGGACGGGCCTAACTTAGTAGGTTATGGATTCTCGACATTGATGTTCAGGTGGATAGGTTAGGCTGTGTGACAGGGTGGAAGTGTGACTACTTAGTGGTTGCATCGCGGGACGATTCGTCGTTTCCCTGTCCAGCGGTGTGTGTTATGCCAAAACGCTTCGTTTGGGTTGGCATAGCGGTTTGTAAGCACATCGGGAGTGTCAATGTTGAGATGAAGTTTCTGAACCGTTTTGTTATGATTAGTGCTTGCTACAGTAGTTGTATCTTGTGGGTAAAGTGTACAACCTCTGCAGAGTGTTAAATCAATCTATTCGAATATTCGCGTCCGCGGTCATGGACATGCTCGGGGATTTCACACGAGGGGTAGTTTTCATAAAATGTTTGGGATGGGAGCTGTGTGACTTCAATCATATGGCTATGTGACATAATCTGTTTAGTTTTGTGTCTTTGTGGAAACAACTGTTAAATTATTATTGTCTATTTGTTTTGAATTATGCTTTCAATCTATTATTTGTATTCAATTGCAAATATTGTATTTCTGCAAAAGAACCAAAGAAGCCTTTTCTTGGAATAAGCCTGCATCTATAAATTGCATTCTGTGGTATGATTTGTGAGTACGGTTGTGTACTCACGCTTGTTGTAAAACTTGCGCCCCAAACCTACAGAAGAGGAGGAGTCTACGCCTGCTTTCGAGGAGGAGTTCGCCGAAGGTTGCTAATCGTTAAGGTCTGGATCCCAGTTGATTGCCTGTGGTGAATTGATGGGATCTACGCTGGAGTTATTTCCGTTCCGCTGCTGTTTTATTCTTTGTCAACCCTGCGTGGCTTAATAAGTGTAAACTCGACCATAAGGTCAAAACCCTTATTTGTTATTCAAACTAATCATTTACTTTATTTATCGCTTGTGTGGATCGATATTTACCTATGTTAACACTGTGTGCACTAGCGTGATCCTGGACTAGTGCAGTATACACAGAGGGTTCCAGAATCGTGATTTTGGGTCCCGACAGAGGTGGTATCGAGCGAAGTTGGTATGAGTCTTGACCTTAGTTAGATTGGCCGTCTTTAGAGTGTCCAAACTATTTTCTAAAGGAAAAATTAACTTGCAAGGTTAATTAATTGCTTAACTCTTCTCATATCTCTCTCGACTCAACTTTTGCTATAATCTTTTCTCTCCCCGCTGTTTTAAAGTTGCTCTTACCCTCTTCGTCTGTCTTGATAGATGCCTCGTCTCCAGAGCTATGGTGAGCGCATAGGAGGATACGCTGCCGAGCTTTGGAAGCTGTTGCAAGTTCTTGGAGGCTTTGATCGTCCGCTGTACATCGGCAACAACTGGATAGTGAATGGACAAAGCCGTGGAGTGATCTGTCGCCTGACGATCTACGCCAGGAGGAACGACAAGGCGAGCCAACCTTCGCACGTCTCTGTGAGGAAGATCACTTGGCTGGAAGGTATCCAGGAGTCGTCGCGCTTGGCCATGCTACGTATCTGTAACATCTACACACGGGAGCTTCAAGACACCGTCTTCCGTTACCATCCCAGATCCGCAGCCGTGGATTTGCCAGCTCGCTACCTGTCCACGCAAGAAGAGAGCAACGCTACAGTCGTGCACCTTGCCCAGTTTGTGGCGCCAGGAGGAAGCCTTGGAGAGGACTATCACGGAGTTGGATCATGTCTATAAGGCTTTGCAGAGAGCTGAAGAGAAGGTCGCCACTCTGCAAGAGATCCTCTACGACCAAGTTCCCGAAGAAGAGGAAGACCCCGAAGAGGATCCTGAAGAAGATCCGGAGGAAGGCCCAGTCGACCCAGAAGAAGATGCAAAGCCAGAGGAGCCAGCTGAACCAGTGGCACCGGGAACGCCTGTTCCTGCTGCACTAGTTCCAGGGCATCGGGATCAGTTTGCCAAGATGCCGGCTCACTTCCGAGTCTACAGCCGTCAGGAGCATCGCCGCGGTTGTGGAGGCTTTCTCGAGTAGTTGGTCTTAGTTTCAGTTTGTTGGCTTAGCCGCTCGATTAGTAAGTCGCCCTTTAGGCGGTAGTTTTGTGTGCTTAGGTCGTTGTTTCTTTTGTGTGCAGTATGAGTGCAAAGGCCCTTAGGCATTTGTTGCGACCATGCTAAGACCCTAAGTAATAAAAGTATTTCGCTTGAGTTTCTTGAGTGTGTTTTGTTGGGTTTAACCTACCCCACTTAGTTCTTAACTTATCTTGTGCTTGCTACCTTATCTAACCCATGGAGCTTCGCGAGATGGTTCAAACTCGTCAGACTGCTGCAAGTGGTTCCGGTACCCCAACACCGAGAAGCAATGAGCAACCACCGCGAGGAAGCGAGTTCGCCACAAGCACCCCCAATTGACTTGCAAAACTTTGGAGCTTTCATGGAAGCACAGACTCAGCTGATGAATACCATGATGACTCAGATGCAAGCTATGAACAACCAGGTTAACAACAACCATCAACAGCATGGAGCCCCAGCTGCTCATGGTCACCATGGACCATCCAAACTGACAGAATTTATGAGAACCCGCCCACCAACATTTTCTGGACACGTCTCTCCAGTGGAAGCAGATGATTGGCTCAGGGTTATTGAAAGAAAGCTGCTGATCACCCAGTGCAGCGACCGTGAAAAGGTCCTGTATGCCACTCACCAGATGGAAGGCGTCGCTGCTGAATGGTGGGAGAACTTCGTGCCGCCATGAGGCGCCACAGATATCACAGGAGGAATTTTACGCGACATTCCGCGATATCACGTGCGAAGGCATTATCGATCTGAAGAAGGATGAGTTCCGCGCTCTCAAGCAAGGAGGTATGTCAGTGTCTGACTATCTCAACAAGTTTTCTCAGCTAGCTCGCTACGCAGCAGAAGATGTAGCCACAGATAAGGCTCGCTAGAGTCGCTTTTTGAAGGGATTAAACACTGGACTGCAAGTCAATCTGATCGCCCATACTTTCCCTGATTTCCAAGAGCTGGTTAATAAAGCCTTTGTTCTAGAGGACAAACGCAAAGAACTGGAGGACAACCGTAAGCGTCGGATGGCTCAGCAAGGAAGCCATCAACCACAGCAAAGGGCAAGAACAGTGCCATCACAGTTCAACCGGTTTCCACCCCAGACTTCGTTCAGAGCACCTACACCGACTTCAGCACCCCGTCCAGCTGCCCAGAACTTCCGCAGCCCTGCAACTGCCAACCCCAACCCAGGGAGCAACCAACAGAACGTGCCACGGGTATGTTACACCTGTCGTCAGCCAGGATACTATTCTAACCAATGTCCGCAGAAGGGTACAATCACTCGATGCGCTTCAACCTTGGAGCTCGCCATCCAAGACGCCAACGCCGAGGCACCAACCAAAGAGCTTCACAAGTTGCCGGTCAAGCGGAGGAGCACCACGATCCGTGATCGAGGCGTGTCAACCACGTCACTCGGAAGGAGCCCGAAGCCGGGCGTCGTGCGGGTAAGTTTCATTTAACTCGATACCGCATCGCTTTGTTTGATTACGGAGCCGCATTCGTTTGTTTCTGGAATGTTTGCCACCAAGAATAATTTGGAAGTTATGCAACTTAAGCATACTCTGTTAGTCCAGTCGCCTGGAGCGAAGCTAAGCACTAGGGTGAGATGTTTAGGAGCTAAGTTACTCATAGCTGGAGTTGAGTTTCTAGCCAACCTAATCGTTTTAGATACCCAAACCTTAGACGTCATTCTTGGCATGGATTGGTTATCTAAGCACAAGGCCGTGCTAGATTGTGGCCGAAGAGCCGTGACAGTCGAGGATGCCAAAGGAAATAAGGTGGAATTTCTAGCTACCTCAATTCGTGATGGACATTTGCTAGTAAACAGCTTGAAGACCCTTTTCTTAGAAGAAGTACCAGTCGTCAGTGAATATCCGGATGTGTTTCCAGAGGAGTTACCAGGGATGCCACCAGACCGTGACATTGAGTTTGTCATCGACCTAGTGCCAGGGACAACACCAATTTCAAATAGACCCTATCGAATGCCAGCCGATGAGTTGGTAGAGATGAAGAAACAGATAGAAGAACTTCTTGAGAAAGGTTTCGTGAGACCTAGTTCGTCGCCGTGGGGAGCGCCAGTGTTGTTTGTCAAAAAGAAAGATGGAAGTATGAGGATGTGTATTGATTACCGTTCCCTCAACGAAGTTACCATCAAGAACAAGTACCCACTACCCCGGATAGATGATCTGTTTGATCAGATGAAAGGAGCTGGAGTGTTCTCAAAGATCGACCTGCAATCAGGTTACCATCAACTAAAGATTTGTCCTAAGGATATACCGAAGACCGCTTTCTCAACGCGGTATGGACATTATGAGTTCTTGGTCATGTCTTTTGGTCTGACTAATTCCCCTGCATACATCATGAACATGATGAATAAAATATTCATGGAATATTTGGACAAATTCGTAGTTGTGTTCATTGATGATATTCTAGTGTACTCCAAGTCGGATGGAGAACACACCGAACATTTAAGGATAATCTTGGAAAAACTCAGAGAGCATCAGTTGTATGCCAAATTCAGTAAGTGTGATTTCTGGAAGAAGGAAGTTGATTTCCTGGGTCATGTGATGACAGCCGAGGGAGTAGCAGTTGACCCTGGTAAAGTTAAAGCAGTGCTACATTGGGAGCAGCCAAAAATTGTAACTCAGATTCACAGTTTCTTGGGAATGACAGGTTATTGTCGCCGTTTCATCGAAGGATTCTCATCGATTGCTAAGCCTCTTACGCAATTGTTGAAGAAGGAGAAAAAGTTCACTTGGACTCCAGCTTGTGAAGAAAGTTTTCAAGAATTGAAGAAGCGATTGACTTCAGCCCCAGTGCTGATTTTGCCAGATATTCGCAAGGATTTCGATATCTATTGTGATGCTTCGCGTCAAGGATTAGGATGCGTCCTGATGCAAGAAGGAAGAGTTGTTGCTTATGCGTCAAGGCAATTGAGACCTCACGAGAACAATTACCCTACCCATGATCTGGAATTAGCTGCCGTAGTGCATGCTTTAAAGATTTGGCGTCAATACCTCATCGGTAATCGCTGTGAAGTCTACACAGATCATAAGAGTCTAAAGTACATCTTCACCCAGTCAGATTTGAACATGAGACAGAGAAGATGGTTAGAATTGATCAAGGATTATAATCTCGGAATCCACTACCATCCCGGAAAAGCCAACGTAGTTGCAGACGCTCTAAGTCGTAAGAGTTACTGCAATGCTTTGGAAGTAAAGGAAAGTTGCCCAGAACTGTATGAAGAATTTCAGAAGTTAAAGCTAGAAGTTGTGTCCGAAGGATTTGTAGCCAATTTGGAGGCACAGTCTACCCTGGAGAAGCAGATTCGTGAAGCACAACCAAAGGATCCCGTGTTGTCAGACATCAAGGTCAAAATGGCAGAAGGGAAATTCAAAGATTTTACTAAGGATGATCAAGACATACTCTGGATTAATGGTCGTATTTGTGTACCAGATATCGATGGTCTAAGGCAGTTAATCTTAAAGGAAGCCCACGACTCGAAGTATTCGATTCACCCTGGAAGTACCAAGATGTACCAGGATGTTAAGACTAAATTTTGGTGGCCCAATTTGAAGCGAGAAGTCGCAGAGTTCGTTGCCTTGTGCGACGTCTGTCAGAAAGTAAAGGCAGAACACCAGAGACCAGCAGGTTTGTTGCAACCGCTGAAGATTCCAGAATGGAAGTGGGAAGAGATCGGAATGGATTTCATTACCGGTTTACCCAAGACCCAATCGGGTCACGATTCGATCTGGGTAATAGTCGATCGTTTGACCAAGGTCGCCCATTTCCTGCCAGTCAAAACCACGTACTCAGGAGATCGTCTTGCGGAGTTGTACATGGCCAGAATTGTCAGTTTGCATGGTGTGCCCAAGAAGATAGTGTCAGATCGAGGATCTCAGTTCACCTCTCGTTTTTGGCAAAGTTTGCATGAAGCATTGGGTACCCATTTGAATTTCGATCGCGTATCATCCACGAGCATGATGGACGGTCGAAAGAGTTAATCAGATATTGGAAGATATGCTGAGAGCTTGTGCTCTAGCTAATGCTACCCGATGGGATAAAAGTTTGCCATATGCAGAATTCTCGTACAATAACAGTTATCAAGCTAGTTTGCAAATGTCACCATTTGAAGCTTTGTATGGCCGTGCTGCAGAACCCGTTGAATTGGTCGAAAACAATGAGCGTTCGATTCGGCGGACATTATTCAAGAAGCAGAAGAGCAAGTGGCCATGATCAGAGAAAGATTGAAGATAGCTCAGTCCAGGCAGAAGGGCTATGCTGATAATCGTCGTCGTGATCTCAGTTTTGAACCCGAGGATTTTGTTTATCTTCGAGTCACCCCGCTCAGAGGTGTCAAAAGGTTTCATGCCAAAGGGAAGCTTGCCCCGAGGTATGTTGGTCCGTTCAAGATTTTGGAACGCCGTGGAGAAGTTGCTTATCAGTTGGAGCTACCGCAGTCATTAGCAGGAGTGCATGATGTCTTTCATGTCTCACAATTGAAGAAGTGTCTTCGTGTCCCAAAAGAGCAAGCCCCACTAGAATCGATTGACTTGAAGGAGGATCTTACCTACAAGGAGCAGCCAGTCAAGATTTTGGATGTCGCAGAGTGCCTCACCAGAAGCAAGACTGTTTGTTTTTGCAAGGTTCAGTGGAGCAACCATTCAGAGGGAGAAGTAACGTGGGAACGTGAAGAAGAGCTGAAAGCCGAGTTTCCTAGCCTTTTCTCTAGCTAGCCTGAATCTCGGGGTCGAGATTCCTTTAAGGGGGGAGGTTTGTAACATCCCAATTTTCTGAGTTTTAAAAAAAAATCTTTTAATAGTTAGTAGGGAGAAAATTCACCATTTGGATTTATTTGATTTTAAATTCAAAAGCTTAATATTGGACCTTACAATCGAAAACCTTTAATGTGAATAATCCCAACATGAAATATTAGCCAAAACTATTTTATTTGGGTTCTATGTGCTCAGATATATTTTCTAGATTTTTCTAGAATTTTTCTGAGTTCATTTGCTATTTTCTATTGCTTATTTTGAATTTCTTGTATTTTCTAAAATAGAAAAGCTATTTAAAATCTCAGATTTACCTTTGGGCCGAATTCCTTTGACCCGGCCCATTTCCCTCCTCCGCGCAGCCCAGCTCGCCCGCGTCGCGCCGCCTCCAACTGACATGCGGGCCCCGCATGTCAGCCTCCCCTCTTCCCTTCGGAGCGCCCCGATCATCCTTCACCGTTCGATCAACACTGGATGGCTGGATGCGCGTGTGTTAACCGGAGGTTCCGAACGTCACATGTGTTGTGGGCCGTTCGATCAGATCTGGACGATCAGATCTTGAGTGCGTTCGCGGCGTGTTGCGTTTCACACGTCTGACGCGCCGAGCCGCCGTCGCCGACGTGTGGGCCCCGAATCCTCGTTGCCGTTCCGTGCATTAGGGATACGATCTCCACCGCCGCTTGCCGTTTTTGGGCGTTCGTGCCCTGGACTCTCCCAGGCCTCCGGGTATAAAAGGGGAGGTAGCCCTCGGTGTCCGCACCCCAACCCTAGCCGCCTTCGCCCTCGCGATGAACCTAGCCGCGCAGAGCTCGAAGATCAATCGCGCGCGCCAACTCCGACGAGCTCGTCGCGCTTCGCCGCGTCGCTGGCGTCGTGGTCTACACCGTCGACATCGCACGGAGCTGCGCTTCACCTTGGTGGCCTTCGTTTCGCCGGAACGTCACCGGAGCACCGATCCCGTCAAGCCCGAGACTCCTCCGCCGCTCAACCCTCGCCGCTGGTCACCCTCGTCCACCTTGAGTACCAGTGAGCACACCATTGAGATCCCCGCGTTCCCCTCTACCTCCTGGTACCACTCATCTCCGGCGGGTCGCCGCCGTTCGCCGTTGTCGGGCAGTCTAGAGCGCCACCGGTCACCGCCAAGCCACGTGGACGTCCACGTCACGTCCAGCTCAGCCCTCGCACCCATGTGTCGCCTGCGTGGCATCCACGTCAGTGCCACGTGGCTTAGTCCACCGGACCCCAAGTACCGAGGCTCAGTAGACCTAGTCTACCGTGAGCCGTGTCCCTGACATGTGGGTCCCACATGTCAGCGTTTTTCCTTTTATTTATTTTATTCCCGAAATCCCTGTGCTGACGTCAGCATTTGCGCAATAATCCGATTTTTCTTTAGAGAAATAATTCGGAAATTCCAGAAAATCCAAATTAGGGTTTCTTTTAGATTTAAAACTTCCAGAGGCCATAACTTTTGCATCCTAACTCCGATTGAGCCCATTCAAATTTCTAAATTTATCTAAATTCAAGCCCTATTTATCTGAGATTTTTATTTAATTTTTGGAGTTTGTTTTGCCTCTGTTATTTATTTGTTTTGTTTATTTGTTTCATTGCGAGTAGATGTCGATTCGTCGGGGAATTTCGTGGAAGAAGGAGCACCCCAAGATCAAGATCAGTACATAGACCTTTTCCAAGGCAAGTCATACCTTTGATCATATTGAACCCAGTTTTCAAATTACTTTGTGTTAAAGTATTGCATTCTACTTTAATTATTTATTTAAATACTTTGGGCATAGTTATTATCCAAATTGTTATCATACCTTGGCCTTGTATGTCTTAATTCCTTGTCACCCTAGATTGGTTTATTAGTTGGTAATATTGTAGCACCAACGTGGGTTGGTTAGATGCAGTACAATTGCTTAGCCATGCTACGAGTCTCACATCACATGTAAGTTGCAAATTTTAAATATGACTAAGTGACTATGGAACTTTGTGTAAAACTGTGTGCTATGTGTTATTACTTCGTGATGGCATGTGTTGCACTAAAACCAACTGGGTGGTAAAGGATTTAGACTGAGGCAAGTGGTGGAAACTGTGTGATATGGTGGAAGCTGTGTGCATGGGAATGATAATCTTTGTGACTTAATTAGAACATGGAAGACTTGCCTTGGTCAATTAAGGACTTAACTTTGTGCGCCATTGAACTAAGCCTTACTGTACGACCACATGCCCGGTATGGGGCGGGCCTAACTTAGTGCGTTATGGATTCGACATTGATGTTCGGTGGATAGGTTACTGTTGTGTGACAGGTGGAGGTGTGACTACTTAGTGGTTGCATCGCGGGGCGATCGTCGTTTCCACATCCCGGTGTGTGTGTTATGCCAAAGCGCTTCATTTGGGTTGGCATAGCGGTTTGTAAGCACATTGGGAGTGTCAATGTTGAGATGAAGTTTCTGAACCATTTTGTTATGATTAGTGCTTGCTACACTAGTTGTATCTTGTGGGTAAAGTGTACAACCTCTGCAGAGTGTTAAATCAATCTATTCGAATAAGCGTCATGATCATGGACATGCTCGGGGATTTCACACGAGGGGTAGTTTTCATAAAATATTTGGGATGAGAGCTGTGTGACTTCAATCATATGGCTATATGACATAATTTGTTTAGCTTTGTGTCTTTGTGGAAACAACTGTTAAATTATTATTGTCTATTTGTTTTGAATTATGCTTTCAATCTATTATTTGTATTCAATTGCAAATATTGCATTTCTGCAAAAGAACCACAGAAGCCTTTTCTTGGAATAAGCATGCATCTATAAATTGCATTCTGTGGTATGATTTGCGAGTACGGTTGTGTACTCACGCTTGTTGTAAAATTTGCGCCCCAAACCTACAGAAGAGGAGGAGTCTACGCCTGCTTTCGAGGAGTTCGCCGAAGGTTGCTGATCGTTAAGGTCTAGATCCCAGTTGGTTGCCTGTGGTGAATTGATGGGATCTACGTTGGAGTTATTTCCGTTCCGCTGCTGTTTTATTCTTTGTCAGCCCTGCGTGGCTTAATAAGTGTAAACTCGACCATAAGGTCAAAACCCTTATTTGTTATTCAAACTAATCGTTTACTTTATTTGTCGCTTGTGTGGATCGATATTTACCTATGTTAACACTGTGTGCACTAGCGTGATCCTAGACTAGTGCAGTATACACAAAGGGTTCCAGAATCGTGATTTTGGGTCCCGACAGGTTAGTAATTCAGATTATTTGGATTATAATTGGATTACAAATTCACCTTGGATGAATGATCTTCTTGATGATTTAATAGGATGGAGTTGACTGTGGATAAAGGAGGTATATATATATATATATATATATATATATATATATATATATATATATATATATATATATATATATATATATATATATATATATACTACTGGGATGATTGTCTTGAGTTTGGTAGTTGATTAGATCCTAGAGTAGGGATGAGTGGATTAGACATTAAGAGATTAATGGGTGTATTTGGTGGATTAATTATTGGAAGTGGATTGATCATGCTAACAAAAGGGATTGAAAAGCAGAAATATAGAGACATTGCTTGAAGATACAAATGGATCTTGCATAGATGTACCCTCTCTTAAGAATTGAAATTGTTTGAGGAAACTTGCTGGAAACCACAAACAATTGTTGAGTGATTAATAGTATATGTCAACTGGTGGATTATAGACAGTGAATTACAGATCTTTAGTGCTCACGATTTGAAAGTTATATGGGAGATACTCTATGATAAAAATTTATAAAGCAAGTATAATAGAAAATGTGAGCAATATGGTGGTTTACTTATGATTCGTAATGTTCTAGGAATTGTAATCGAGATTAGAGTGAACCCATGAGTTAGATTGTGGAATAAATCAATAGTTGTTTGTGCTCACTTATGGGTTGTTAAAGTTTGGAAATAAGTCAGTATATTTATTGGAAATCAAGTCAAATGTATGAATTTAGGATGGGTTGGAAGATTTCATCAAAGCAAACGATTTCAGTGGTTAATGTATACATTGAGATTGGAGTCTGCTTGCAATAGACTAAATGTGATCGGCGTGTTTTAATTGGGTGAACAACAATTTGGGGATTGCCGAACAAAAGATATTGAGTTAGTGGTGGTAGGGGTTCGAGATCGAGTCTTTCGGTCTTTGGAAAGAAGATTGAATTTTAACAAAGCGACAAAGTCTTTCTGCCCCTTCTCTTTTCCGATGGAATCTCGGGACGGGATTCTTGTAGGGGGGAGTTGTAACATCCCAAAACTTAGTTTTTATTTCAAAGGTATAAAAATGAGTAGAAATTAAAACTTTTGTTGCATCATATTGTTATTTGAATTTTTTGGAAATTGTTTCAAAGGATTTTTTGAATTCAAAAACTAAAAGCTTTAATTAACTAGAAGCATAACCCTTTGAAACTTTTTAGGAAAAACTTGTGATCATCCCTTGGGATTATTTTTCATAGGTTTTGGAACTTCCTAGTGACTCCTCTGGAAAAAAAATTCAAATTTTTTAGATTTTATTTGCTATTCTTGAGGGGATTGCTTTGTCATATGGCTTGTCACTCGAACGGCACCATCGCCTTAGCTCATCACCATTGTCGCCCTTTAAAGGCACCAAACCCCTACGACCACCTTCAACTTCTTACAACCACTTGCGACCACCTACGACCACTTCCCCAAGGTCTACGACCAGTTCCACCAAACCTACGACCACCTTGTAAACCTTCTACGACCACATAGTCAAACCTTCTGCGACCACGTAGTCGAACCTCTTTCTGACTGTGTGTGGTCGAACCTCCTTCCGACCAACCCTTAATGTTGGAATTTCTCTCCCGACAGATATGGTTTAGGCTATAGCTTTTGCTTGCGAACTCCAAATTGAGAGAACTCAAGCTTGATGGGTTCCCCTGTTACTGTACTTTATTGTAGAATAGGTTTTAAGTTTGCTACTTCCTCTGAAAATCTTGTTTTATAAATGATTTGTGCACTATTTTTATGACTTTGAAAAATCTTAAGAAATTATTTGTAGCTTCAAATGAGATGAATCAAATTTCATTGTTCATCTCATGTGGTGCTCTATCTACCATAAAATTTTCAAAGTCACCACCTCTCTGGAAATTTTTGCCAAAATTTCTAATTCGGATAGACAGTACCTGAGAGGGTATTTGTCAGCATTTTATCAAAAACTGATTTTCTATTGGCTATAACTTTTGCATGCAGCACCCAAATCAATTGATTTTTGTTGCTACATCCATTTAAAATCATGTTCTACTATATATGTAAATTTCATGATTTTTGGATGACTTTAGGTTTTTGAGTATTTTCGGTGCTATTTGTTCTTATTGGTTCTTCTCGATTCTTTCGATAGGTTTCAACGAATTCGTTGGGTACGATTGTGATCCTCTACGATAAGAGAGTTATCTCCAGCAAGGCAAGAAGTTTTCCTTTGATCATTTTGATCCCATTACTTACAAATTATGTTATCTCGTTTGCAAAGTGTATATATGCATGCTCTATTTTGATGTTTAAATTATCATTCGAGTAGTTGATTCTAAATAGTTGCATAAACTATAGGTAACTGTTCATCCTTTACCACTGAGCCTAGTTTATATCCGCTGTGATGTAGAGCTCGATAGATGGGCTCTAGCCACTTTTATTGTAGGATACGAGTTGATATCACTTAGCAATGCTTAGAACGGTAGTTTAGGGATCATCGCTTCGGCGATGGTCATTATATCATCACTATAATTACTTGAGTCAAGTTACTCATATATGTATTGTATTTGAGAAACTAAAACTGAAAATAAAATATTTTAGACTTAGGCACATTGGTTGGATGGTGTGATTGTCAGGTGTGTGTATAATACCCTAGCTATGCGGAAGTCAAGATATTACCTAAAAGACAAACATACATCAACAATACGAAATACTTTCATCCATCTATCAACTAATAACCAGTAGGAATCAACAATTGATAGAATGAACATGAGAAATGAAACAGAGTTTAACAACATATCAAATTCTATTTACCTAATCATGAAGAGGCATCTATGATAATCATATCAATAGACTATACGAAGATCTTAGGCAATTACCAATTCAATCATATCCTAAGAAAGGGTAACATAAACCATCATACTCTAGTTATTACAATCCAAAGATTATCGAAAGAAAGACAATAACAGGTTCGTCTAATTAACAAGTGAATAATGTGAAGTGAATGAATGATTCGTGACTACTTCCTCCCAAGCATACCGTCTTCAATGTTTACCTAAAACAAGTAAACATGGCAAGAATGAGTCCACGACTCAGCAAGTACAACAGAACAATATGAGCCATACTGAATAAGAACGTAACAGAATGAACGAGCAAGAATATAGCATCACATAATAGAATTCGAATGTAAAATAAATGAATAGGAACATGGCAGTCATATTATAGAATATGAATTTAGAATAACAGAAATCATATGAATGAATGAAATGCATTAACTCCACTTCTAGTTATACCGGTATAGCTAGTGACACACCCGTCAGTGTTCACTTAGGCTCGCATTTAACAAAATACGGGGATCTAAGGCCCGTATGAAGAACGTTTTATATAGGGATCTAAATATGCCCACTTTAGAATGATGGGTCATACGTGCCTATACTGGAATTGATGGGTCTTTACATTCCACTCCCGTGGATGAAACATGAACAATAAATGAATGGAATGAATTATGAATAATGAAAAACATCATCTCATTAAACATGGATTAACGAACATGAAAAGAACATGAAGCATTGAATTTACTCATGGATCATAGAAATAACGGTATGAACAACAAGCACTCAGCATTCACCAACAATAAGAATCACAAGATACTTGCCCATATTGGAATAATAGGACTTTACTACCCACTTCCGTGGATGTATATGAAAGAAGGAATGAATGAATATATCGAAAGTAAATATATTACCAAATAATCATGGTATATTAATTATGAAGGGAAACAAGAAATACCGGGATTACTCATTGCACATTCATCAATCAAGTGGAACAAATAGCAATCAAGACAAATCAATTGTACTTGCCTTTCGAACTACGATGCATTAGGAGGCAAGGACGAAGCCACCAATCTTGAACCCTCTCCTTCTACATAATTGAATTACTTGAATAAGAAACAACGTGAATAGGACGCTACTCGAAATGCTTAATCTCATCAACCTAAACCTAAGGTTCAAATAATTGTTCTATACAATAAAACCAATAGTCTAGCGGGATGATAATATGGATAGCGGTACTAAAAACATCATATCTTTTTCTCTGAGACTCAAAACAGAGTGATCTCAGATCCTATGAAAAGGTATCGAAAACCTCTACGTTAGTCTAGTTGGCGAAAACTTCCAATTCGGCCAGAAACCTAGGATAACATTCAAGCGAAAGTCTAATATACAATCTGTCTAGCACAACTAAATATCGGTAAAGAAATATTCATAACTTTTGATTGGGTTAACCAAAAACCAACATTATTACCATTCTGGAAAGATAATAACACCATCTTCAAAATCCTAGTTGGCACGACATTCATATTTTGCCCTTATCAAAAAATGGCACACGGGTCAAAACTAAAGACAGAAACCGACACATACTCTGGACAGTCAGATTGAAACGTACATAATTTTTGTTCTACAAATCCAAATAGGGTGTTATTTATCAATACTGAAAGCTAATGAGATTAACTACAAAAGTCATTTTGGCAACACTTCTGAATTGGCCTCTAACTTTGTCATATTTTAATAAATACAGTGACTGTAAATTATCGTCAAACTTTCGGGACAGCAGCAAAGAATTCATTATAACTTTTGAATCGTAACTCAGAATTGAGTGATCTTTGCATCCACTGAAAGCTAAGAACGAACCACACATAACTCTAGAAGATGGGATCCCCTGATTCGGCCTCTAAAAACATGAAATCAGCCGCGCAACATACTGGACAGAACTATTCTACTAGCAGCAGCAATTCGATCTAATCAACCTAATCGAATTCGCATCTTGTGTTACCCTTGTAGAACCCCAAGAAGACGTTGAACAAAACCCACGAAGAGGATCTTCTTCTTGTCCTTCTTTCTTCTTCTCCCTTCTTCTCCTTCCACCATGGCCGGCAGCACCTCAGAGCTTCTTCCTCCTCTTGGTAGAGTAGTAGGGAGGGGGGGCTGCTACAGTACCGCATGCTATAGTGCGACATGGTACTGTAGCATAGGCTAGGGTTTTGGGGAAGGACACCCCCTTCTTGACTCCACTACATGGCCGACCCACTTGGCTAGGATACCTTGGGCCGAAAGCCCAAGGTCCAATCCTCTCTCAAATCTTGAATTTTCTTTTAATTCCCCTCTCTAAATAATATTGTTCTCTCTAATCTTTATTGCATTTACTAATGAATATTCAGGATATTACATTCTACCCTCTTAATAGAATTCGACCCTGAATTCTAACCGTCGAAAAAAACAAATGAATATTTGCTACTAGAATGAAACAACAATTAACACGTACCAGGAGTAAACATGTCTAGATACTGCTCGCGCATGCGAGACTCCAGCTCCCAGGTCGCTTCACGCTCACACGAGTACGCCCATGGCACCTCAACGGATACTAACGTCTTATGCCCCAAAGCTCGTCCCGACCTCTCCAGTATATGTACCAGACTATACTCGAACGTGAGATCTTACTTGCTAGTCAACGGCTCTAACGATAACCTCAACCCCAATTTCCCCGGGTACTCACTCAGCACCAGAATATAGCAGACGTTGTGTACCTAGCGTATGGACCCACGATGGTCATGGCGATACGCCCACTTACTAATCCCCACAACTGACGAAAACAAACTAATGTACCTCGGGCTAACTTCTCCTTTGGTACAAAAGCACAAACATGCACCACACACATGGAGTTCTTGTCCCACTTCTCAATCGGTTTCTTCATCTTAACAAGGAGCACCTCCTTTAATCAAGATCGCACAACAGAACTCGCTTTTAAATAATTGTTTTACAAAGAGAATTCAATTGAAAATAAAGAATTTTCATCGCAACCACGCAATGCCTACAATCCACCAAAAGGGTCAAACCCACGATTGATAAATCATCACGAAAGCTATTCCGCTTTCTAATTACGCAATTTGCGAATGAACACCACGAAAGCCAAATGAGAAATCACTCGAACCCCCAAATCAAATATTTGTTTTATTCCGTTTGAACTGGAAAGAATCACACATGTCAACACGACGCCAACTCAAATTGCGGAAGACATCAGTCAACAACACAAAGCTCAAGCGAGGATAAAAAAATGCTTCACTACCCAAGAAGACATCATTTTTCTCAGTTTCTCTTTTAGGAATAAAATTTCTCTCAAACCTTGGAATTCGAATTCATCGCATATCACACGAGCTCAAACCTCTTAAATTAACATCCTCAACATTTATGCTCAGACCCAAATACATCATCCACACCTTTGTAGAGAAGCTCTACTGATCCCACTGAAACACTCTCTAGACAACTCCTTCTACTGACAAAATTTAATTTGACAGATGGCACCCCAAGCACCTCAGAATAGATCTCATGCAATCACACCACCTCAAACTTTTAAGAATAAACAACTCAGAATCCTCAGCACACACGCTCATGAACTACATCAGAAGGGTTCTATCAACAATCATTCCACCGCTCAGAAAACTCCAGTTTTCTATTTCCTCTACACACAAACTTTGGGCGACCAAAAGTCTAGCATAAAAAATGCAAAGCCCAAATTTAACCTCCAAGACCTCTACAACGAATTTCTCTTATAACAAATAGTAAAATCAGCGGATTAAATCTCTAACATCCCCACAATTCTAACATACTCACTCATTGACATCATCAGGAATCACCCACATAATATCACAATACTTTCCAATTGTGTTAATCTATAAAATTAATCAAGGTTTCTATACATTTTGTAATACCCTATAATAGGATTCGGGAGGAAATCTAAAGTTTTAAAAGAAACGAGTGATTGGAAGTCGATTCAGGGGAAGGACCTTCTGGAAAATAATTGAATAAGTGGGAAGAGATGGGTTTTTCTACATAAGCGCAACAACTGGGCTCAGGCTACGGCCCATGAGGCCCTCTAGTGGCCGG
Source organism: Ampelocalamus luodianensis (assembly GCA_036346255.1). Classification (NCBI taxonomy): domain Eukaryota; kingdom Viridiplantae; phylum Streptophyta; class Magnoliopsida; order Poales; family Poaceae; genus Ampelocalamus; species Ampelocalamus luodianensis. Next base: position 36,209,492 of record CM070638.1, on the reverse strand, counting down.
CCAAAGGGAGGCACCCTTTCCTCCCCTCCCTAACCCTAGCCGCCCCCTTCCTTGCCCCTCTACCCGTGCGCCTCCTCTCTCTCCTTAGGCAGCCGCCCCTCCTCTCCCCTCGCGCACCACCTGCCCGTGGTCTCCCGGCTGCTGTACTCCCTCCCCTTGCGTCTCCTCGCTGCCGGCAAAGCCCGTCCGTCTTCCTCGCTTGCCGACTCGGAGAGAAGGTGATCGCTGGAGGAGTTTGGCTGTTCGAGGAAGGAGAAGAGGAGGCGACGAGATCATCTTTTGGGGAGAGCTCGCTGGTGGGTGCCCTCAGTGCCCGGCAATCGGTTCGTCAAGGGTAACATCGTTTTCCCCTCGTTTAGATGTTTTAGCACTTAACTATTCTTTGCCGGCAATTCTGTCGCCTCAGGGCAGATCGCATTAGAGGGACGATTTGTTATAGTTAGGTGCGGATTCAGTCTCGGGCATCTCCTAGAAAGTTGTAGAGGACGTCAATAGCTTTCAATGAAGTGCTAGATCATATTATTTGGACCTCTACAGCAGAAGTTATGAATTATTTACTATGACTGTCCTGCGAATCTGTTAGTATTTTGACAGGTTTTAGTAATCTGACCTTTTCGATCAGTTAAAGGGAGAATTAGAGGATCTCAGTATAACGAAAGTTGTAGATAATTGTCGTAGCTTTCAGGGAAGCACAAGAACGCAAAATTTGGGTAAACGAGCTGAAAGTTATGTTAGTTTTAGTGCTCTGTCCAGAAAGTCTGACGTGAAATCGATGTCTTGTTAATCGGCTTGAAAGTGATTTTAGATGGCCGAATCAGGGGATCTCACCAACTAGGTTTAGTTGGGAAATTTGATAACCTTTCAATGAAGTCCAAGAACACGTAATTTGGACCTCTGTACAGAAAGATATGAATTTTAGAACTTGACTGTTCACAGAAGGTACAGAACAGCAATTAGAAATTTGGAGTCGGGATTGGGTTGCGAGCTATTGCTAGTTGTGTTTGTTTTTAGAATTCATGTGGTTCGTTTATGTGGTCTTAGTCTATGTTCTTGATTGAATTTAGGTGGGGGAAGAGTACCGAGGCAGCACCGACTTCACGTTCCCAGCCGCACGCGTTAAGGCAAGTGCATTGTTTGATTCGTGGTTGTGTTTGATTGGTCATGATTGTGTGCTTCTCGATATGTGGTAGCATAGTGAGATTGTTGGCTTGATGTTGATTTAAGATTGATGGATGCGTCATATATGTCCATGCTCTATTGTTATATGTTCTTCTTGTCTTGTGGTAATTTGATGATGATTAAATGATGAGCATGTGCATATTGAGATCATATTGAGGCTTGGTCATGTGGTGACCAAGTATGTTTCCTTTGAGATCCCGTCATGAAGGTGACGGGCCGAGATCCTCACTCGTGGAGTGTGGGCTTGAGGTCCCCATTACTTGCGGAGTAATGGGCAATTGGTCCCGTGCGTGCGTGCGCACGCATGCATGGGTATGCGGCGGCGGTTGCATACTCTGCATTCACGTGTAATGCACACGAAAGATAAAGAGAAAGGATCCTTGAGCATTGCATCCGCATGTGAAACGTTTGTTGTTGATCTTACGTATATTGATGCGATGTTATGGCTTCTATTTACAGTACTTGCTGAGTCCGTGGACTCACCCTTGTTTTTGTTGTTATTTTAGGTACAGAGCCAAGAACGACTTGCATGGGGAAGTAGATCGCTAGTCACACACATGCCACATGAACTAAATAAAGTTGAATGATTTTCAGATAGTAATTGTTATTAGTAAATGGGCGAGATGCTCAAAGGTTTATTATATCTTGTGTCTTGAGGTGGTTTAAGTGTAATAACGATGAGTAGTGGAACTTTATACTTCATCGGATTCTTTGGATATGTAGCATATCTTTGATTATCTTTTGATGTCTCTAGCCGGTAGTTTGGTTAATTTATGATTCATTTGAATGTTGGAACCTCCGTGTAATTAACTTTACAAGGGAGGTTCTGCCGAACTTTATTAAGTTTGCTTTGATTAGAATTATTAGGGTTTGTTTAGTAGCATTCCAGGCTCATGTTGGGCTGGGGTGTTACACATTTGATAATCCCCAACATTTCAACATGACCCAGCGTTCTAGAACTACATTATACCATAAGTTTTACTTAGTCGTAACACTATTTAGTTTTACTTCGACGCCATACATTCCATTTGAATCAAATTTCCTCCAAGGGGTACAGGTCAAAACCAATTCATCTTCTATTACTCTTCCAATAAGTTGGTAGCAAAATCTCACCCCTATAATCACTTAACCACCACCAACCAATTGACAATTTACGCTTTGTAAAACTTTGCAACACAAAACTGTTGATCCGATCTCAAAAGAAAGAGGCAAACAAGGATAAGTTTCATCACACAGGAAAACGTTACTCCTCACAGCGAGCATGAAACCAAAAATAATAATATGATAATGAAGATCTTGGAAAATAAAAGTGGAGTTCACAGTTGAGGGCACACATCCCTCAAAAAGGGAATAGCAAATAACAACCAATAAGAAGAAAAAAAGACTTTGTGATCGAAACTCGACAACTCTTGTGCGGAAAGAGCAGAAAGTTTAGGCACGATTCAAATAACCACTAGTTACAAAACTTGACTCCAATTCTCAAATACTCCTACTGCACTCTTTCATTTAACACTGAAATTAATCCTTTGACTAAAACAATATTCTGCCATAACGAACAAGATAAAGTCTTTAGTCCAAACCAAAAGAACTAATTAAGAACCAATAAAATTCTTCAACACGTCATATTTGCTCGAAATAGATCAACTACCCATGAAACATGAGATCCAAATGATCTTAGCCACAAAACTCGAAACAATTTCATTTACGAAATATCACGAAAAACAAGCAAATTTTCTCTTCTTAAAGGAATCAAAATAATAATTCTCTTTGATTGCAACCTCATGTTGCGATCTCAGACCAAAGAGTCTTTAAGATTAAATGACACGAATTTCTTGAGAAGCAATAAGACATACTAATACATCATTTTATTTAAAATAATTTCAACTACCACGTAGTTCATGAGCTCGCAAAAGATTATGAAAGCAAAACTTGAAATATTCCCATTTAAGCAATATCACCATAGGTGATCAAATTACTACAAGAATTAACATCAGTCTCGTATAACTTCACAAAACCTTACAAAGGGTTCGACTTTCTTCAATGAAATTTGTAAAAGATAGTTTCCTTTATCCAAACTACCAAACAGGTAACCGGGTCACCTATAACAACAAGAAAGATAGAACTAACATAAAAGAGAATAATCTTGTCAAATAACAATGTTTACAAGTAACAAAGAGAGCTCAATAGTCGTAAAGACAATAGCGGTTCTGAAAAACAAATAGGGACCAATGGAAACCCATACCCAACCACTTTGTTGGATTACAGTCTCCGACTTAACCACGAGAAGGTATCACAGAAGGATTTTAACACTTTCATTCAGAAAAGAGATGCTTTAACCTTCAACAATCGGAATGATCCAAAAGAAATACATGGAGCCAAAACTTTCTCACGTTAACGAACTTGCAACGGAAAACTCTCATTTCCCAAAATGTCAAATGAATAAATGAGTTATTTTTTTCCAATAAGAAAGAAGGAACAACCATGGAAATATCAATCTTGCCTAAAAGACAATGATCGCAAGTAGTAAAAGCAACTCAACAGTTGAAAAAAATATATTTTAGAGAACAATTAAAGACTTATTGAAACCCATTAACTACAATGAACCACGAACCAAGAGAAATTCATCAACCACCATAGAACAAGAATTGGCTAAATTCAAAATAATAAGGAAGAGAACAACTTTCTAAAACAATTCACGCTCAGCACCTGCAACTATGGTACTCGGGGTAACTACTCCTCTATCCACATACCACAAACGGTGGTGTAACCTGGTGAATCCCAGGGCAACAACCACAACCTCAACTTTTTAAGATCCGTTATCAACACACATAACCAATATAATCAATTATGAATATACATGATTATATCGTAACAATCATAGAATAAAGTCATAGATATAGAATATCATAACATATCATGGATTAACAACAAGAACGACAGTGCAGAACCAATTCAATACAATACAACATAATGAAACATACCACTGGAAATGCGAATGCAATGGATTACCCAAACCCCTCCAACTGTGCACAGTGTGTCATTTTAATATTTTATTTTTCACGAACCTAAAGCCCGCTCTGATACCAACTATAACACCCTGGCTATGCGGAAGCCAAGATATTACCTAAAAGACAAACATACATCAATAATACGAAATACTTTCATCCATCTATCAACTAATAACCAGTAAGAATCAACAATTGATAGAATGAACATAAGAAATGAAACAGAGTTTAACAACATATCAGATTCTATTTACCTACATGAAGAGGCATCTATGATAATCATATCAATAGACTATACGAAGATCTTAGACAATTACCAATTCAATCATATCCTAAGAAAGGGCAACATCAACCATCATACTCCAGTTATTTCTTTTTTCCAGATTAAAAGTGAATTATGACCAATTTTCTTGCCCTTTTATAGCTTAGCCTCTATCGTCGTTTGAAATGATGACATGGTGCTGCAGGGTTCCTATCGCCATTCTAAATAGTGTTTTGGTTTCCAATCGCCATTTGGAATGACGACAGAGGTATTTACTATGGTTTGGCTAGCGATAGGCCTCCAATCCAACTAGCGAAATGGGCCTGTAGCCTTTTGAAATAGCGACAGAAACCCATTTTTATAATTATATTGAACGAACATTTATGTAAATGTATTATTTATAAAAAAATTCGAAGCTCACGTATAGATTTCCCTCGTCGAATGGAGTGCAAAGGAGCTTTCCAGCCCACTGGGTTTTCAGGCATCAACCCAAGATCGGCCCAAACCCGGCCCCTCTCGTACTTCCGCCATTGTCAACTGCCAACAAAGGCATCTATCTCGATCTCTCTCGGCAGGTCCAAACTCCCAAAGGGCTTGTTTGGATCTCAGATTTTACCAAAACCAGATTTTGCTAAACACGTTTTACAGCGTAACAACCTAAAGCTTTGTTTGGAGGGTGTAACAAACTTACGGATTACAAAAGCTGGTTTTGGGTAAATCCAGATTTTCACGGTTTTGGAAAAACGAGTATACGTCGTTTTTAACAAAACGAGTTTCCTGTGAACTCAAATCTCAACAACTCAATTGTAAATACATTCTCTTGTTCTCTCAGCCAAACATTGTGCTAGTAAAACTCGGTTTTCAGTTTGTGTCATCCAAACAAAGAATTCTATAGATGCATGCTAACAGAATAACAACCTAAAACTGATTTTCCTAAAATTCCTAGGAAAACATGTTTAATGAAAACTGATTTCTATTGTATTAGATCCAAACAACCACAAAGTGTCTCTTCTGCTGCGAAACCATGGCCACGCCGCGTCGCCCTCTGCTGCTCCTCCTCCTTCCCGCCCTCTCCGTCGCCGCCGCCTTCCAGTCCGACGAGCTGCTCGTCCACGACGACGGCGAGTTCGAGGGGGTCCGCACCTCCTCCCCCTCCCTGCCCCCGCCACCGCCGGCGGTCTCCTCCCGCCGCCGATCCGCCGACGTCCCGCCTGCGGCGGGTGCCGCCGAGTCCAACGCCGTGCAGTTCACCCTCGAGCACGACCTCGGCGCCGGCGCCGGGTTCGCCCCCGCGGGGTTCTTCTCCGCCCGCCTCAAGTCCTCCGCGCACGGCTCACAGGTCTGCCTTTGCTAGATGGCTTCCCTGGTTTACCTGCCTGATCTCGTCGTCGTTGCTCTTGTTGCTTGCTGATCTGCTCGCTGTGCTTCCTGGTCCTGTGATCCGTGGGACGGGTGGTATGATGTTCTGATTCGTGATTAGGGCGTGGTTAGCAGTAGATTGATTGGTTGATGTCTTGCTCCGTGCAACTACGTCTAGCTTTTTGGGTGGGACAGGTGGTGAATTGTGTGCTTCGACTTTGTAGGAAAAGTGAATTGGAGATTGGATCTGTGGTGGTGGTTGTTTTCCTCTCTCATCTGTGTTATCTGTTTGCTGTTTGACTGCTTCGGGTATATGTAGGCACAGGAGTAGTAGAAAGGTGATTCGAGATTGGCTGTGGCGAAACTAAGTACAGTTAATTGTTTGGTTCGCCTAGTGGAATTATTGGTGATGCCCTCGCCGTTCAATTTTGGTTAGTGTTTTTAGTACTTTTGGTTTAGCTAGCCCTATGGAGGTAATTTGCGGGCAAAGTCGAGAAAGATTATGAGTGGGGTGTTGGGGGATAATTCTTGCCATTTTGGGCCAGAACGTTTTGGTTTGGTGCATTACAAATACAATGTAAATTTGCATTAGCTTATCAGGCGTCCTAATTATTCTAATGCGTTCCATGACCCCTTTTTATTTCTGATTGCGATGGAAACCAAGCAAACGAATGTTATGTTTCCGGTCATACTCATACCTTGGATGTTAACGATCCAGTACGATAAGATCTGTTATTTTATTTAGTACTTCTTTTGTTTATCACGATCTTTAGTTGTGAACTGCTGTTCTAAAAGCATTTAAATGGTAAGCTTAAGCTGGTGCTTATGTGGCCATTTAGGCAGATCTTACATTTACAAATACCATACATATATCCATTATCTTGAAGATCACATCCCATGCAATTTCATAAGATAACACAATATCGATGGCTTTTACAAAGAAAATGAGGTCATTTTGGTTTACCAAAATTAGAAAAAGAGAAAAAAGATTGAAGGAAATTCGTATGTAATCCTGCCTCCAAATTCACAATTAGAGCCTGTAGAGTGGAGTTCAGTCACTAAATATGACATGCAAAGTTCTGTTCCATTTTTCATACAGTTTTGCTGCTAGGAGCCTAGGCTGATGTTATTTAGCTTGGAAGTTATCAACCAATGTCTCATTTATACAACTGCTTATTCCTTTGAAAATCATGAAACGGAAATCATTAGGAAGCCACTTCGTATGAGACGCTAGGCCATCAGAATGGCTTTTTTGTTATAAGGAGAGTATCCTAGGGATATGTTGTGGACTCGTATTGGGGGGCTCGGTATCAGAGAAGGCAGAGAGGGCAGCAGCATCAGCTTGAGTTGCACTCGGCGAAGGAAGAGGAAGCACTTTCCATCTGAAGACTCGGATTTGTAGTCAAGCGTGGCAGTTAGAATTGGAATCGATCAGGAGTCTACATATAGAGTTTTAGAGTTGTATTCAAAGTATTAGTTCAGGCCTTAGGCCATAGCAGGTCCTATATAAGAGACCTAGTGTGTAATAGTTTGACCAAGCAATAAACAATCTAGTCTTTCCCGTGCTCTTCTTCTATCCTCTAATCTCTTCCGGCTATCCTTCTACTGTTATCATGGTGCCCTCACGGAGACAACCATCACGTCCAGCGAGCAATCCACCCTACAACCTTCGTAGCCGACGTCGGTTACAACATTTGGTATCAGAGCCGACCACCATGGCTACCGATGCGGACAAGGCAAAGACGACGGTGTACACCATCGACGGCATCATGGCAGTGGTGTTAGATATGCGCAAGAGCAATACCGACATCATAGCAACCGACACGGCCATCTAGGCCACCAACACAACAATTCAGGAAAGCGTAGCGACGGTAGAACTTCGCGTCAAGGCTCTGAAATTGAAGCCGGGACGCCATGCTGGCCTGTTCACCGCCCCCAAAGACTTGCCACCATCGACGTCGCTCCTGTCACCTTCATCCTCGCAGGCTGCTATGGATCTTGTGGCGAGCCTCACCACCACCTCCCTGGTGACAACCCTTGTTGAGACTTGGATTTCCGAATCTGGAACCCTCTGTATATATTTGCACTAGTCCCTGGATCAGTAGCTAGTGCACACAGTTACATCATTGAAATCAACACATATCTTGCAAACGTCAAACTATTGTATAATATTGAACAAAAAAGTAATGACCTTATGGACAAAGCTTACTATTACCGCTCTTTCAGGCTAAGCAACTCGAATGGACTACAGCGGAAGAAGATAACTCCAAGTGATGGTCCATCCATATGCTTACAAGCAATCGATGTGGGGGCTCGTGACCTAGTATTCCAGTGTCCTTCGTGGTAGCCACACGAGTAGAAGTTGTAATCCTCCTCAGCAGCTTTGAAGGTTTCTGAGATTTATTTTGAGTGCACCATGTGAGTACATAAAGTACTTCGTAAGTCTTAGGAAAAATGCATATGCATAGTTTTAACAAATAAGGCTTATATGGTTTTTTTGCACAAAGCAATATTTTAAGTTTCAACAGTTTTCATAAAGCACAATTGACAAAAGGTAGTTTCAATAATTAAACTAATTATATCACTTGGCTACCAACTAGGGACGGAAAAAAAGCTCGAAACTCGCGAGTCAGCTCGGCTCATTAAGGGCTCGGCTCGACTCGAACTCGGTCCCTTAACGAGACGAGCCGAGCTGGCTCGCGAGTTACTCGGTTAACTCGTTTAGCTCGCTTCGATTTCACTTCTTCAGCCCCCTCCGCGCCAGTCTGCTTCATCCTCCTCCTCCCTCCCCTCGATTCCCCTTCTTCAGCCCGATGCCACCGCCCACCTCCGCCTCCCATGCCGACCCCCTCCTTGGCTCCTCCTCCCACGCCGCCGCCCCTCCTCCCGCGTCGCTGCCGCCCTCCTCTCCTCGCGCGCCGCCGCCACCCTCCTCTCGCACCCGCGCCTCTGCCCTTGCTCCTCCTCCCCACGCGGCGCCCCTCCTCCTCCTTCTCCCCCACCGGTGCCCCTCCTCCTCCTTCCCCACCGGCACCCCTCCTCCTTTTTTACCGAGCCGACTTCATGAAAGCTCCAACCTCTCTCCCTCCATTCTTGGCGCCGCCTCCCCCTCTTGGCTTGGCCTCCGACCACCGACCACTTCCCTCGCTTCTCCTCACGCCCAGCTCTCTCTCTCTCTCTCTCTCTCTCTCTCTCTCTCTCTCTCTCTCTCTCTCGAAGCTCTGTGCAGTGAAAATGGCGGATGCAGGCAAAGTTTTCACGGAGAAGAATGAGAGGAAGGGTACGAAGCGTTGCAGGCCCCACTTGTAAGTGACTGTTAGTCGCTGGACTCTTACTATTGGTGATAGCAAGATCCTTACTCTCATGGAGAGGATGACACTTGGAGATGGGGCAATTTTTCTTGTATATTTCTCTTCACAATGCCATACCAACCTGAGGGGTTGGGGATACATATTTATAGGGCTAATCAGCCAAGCATATGCCAAGCATATGCCGAGCATATGCCAAGCATATGCCAAGCATATGCTAGTCTAAGATGCTCTGTCCTAGATGTTGTGTCCTAGATGCTCTGTCCTAGATGCTCTGTCCTCTAAAGCTAGTCCTAAAGCTAGTCCAAGATGCTCTGTCCAAAGATGCTGTCCTAAAGAGATGCTAACCGCTTGATCAAGGATCTTTGTCCTTGAAGGCGGCAAAGCCAACACAGACTTATCCATTAATCTCCCTAAGTCTTGTGTGTCTCCTTGTGAGAATCTGAGCCATCCCGATCCTGAGCGAGCGTCGTCCTTGATTTCCACGCCGGAGGCGTCCCCAAACTTGACAGAGCCTCGAACGCCTGAGTCACGCTCGGAGAAGAACTCCCGCCGCCCGGTCATGTGGTGGGTGTCGCCGGTGTCGAGGCACCACCCGTCGGTCTTCTTTGTTTAACTTTCGCCGGAGGCGTGTGCTTTTGGCTCGTCAAGGTGGAGAGAGCCGCGCGGCCGGCCGCGTTGGAGGTAGTTCGATGCTCGACTGAGCAATGAACAGAGCCGGTTGTTCCTCCTCCTCCGCCTGCGCGACGTGGGCCTGGCCGCGTCGTGGCTGTCGACAATCCCTGGCCCAATGACCAAGCTTGCCGCAGTTGTAGCAAGAGTCGCCTCGCGGCTCTTGCTTGCCGCCAGCCAGCCCGGGCGCCTCACGGCCATCACCCCGGCGCGTCCTCGTGCCCATGCTCGGCGTCTTTGCGCGCTTGCCGCGCTTGCCACGCATGCGTCGGCGCTGTCGTGGAAGAAGGCTCCCTTCTTCCTCGTCACCTTGGCCGGCGACCCACCTCCCGAGCGAGGAGGAGCTTCCGCCAATGGTGACGGGTCCCGAGAGGTACGTGGCTCATCATCGTTGACGACCTTGAGGCGACCTATCGCCTCCTCGATCGACATCGTGGAGAGGTCCAGCAGAGACCGGATCGACCGAGCCATCCGCTTGTACTTCTCGGGGCGCAGCGAAGAGCTTCTCGGCGCCTCTCCTCGCCAGAGGTGTGTCGCCGAACTTTACCAACCTCGCAGCAGAGTGTTGAGGCGAGAGCAAAGTCATCAACGTCCTCCGCTTGAAGGCGGTCTCCCACTCGCGCGGTGCTGCGGTGTGGACTTGCGCGCGCGCGCTGCCGTCGTCGCGGCGATGGCGTCCCAAGCCTCCTGGCGATCGCTTGTTGGAGAGCGAATCGCATCTCGGGCGGGGCTGCGGCGATGAGGCATCCGGCGCCGTCGATCTGGTCGTAGTCGGCGTCGCCGTCACGGACCGCCTCCGCATGTGTCGTGCACTCGAGCCTCGCCTTCATCACCGCGCCCACTCGACGTAGTTAGCCTTGGTGAGGTAGGCCACCCACCGCCGGCGTCCGGACAACGACAACACTGAACCCGTGGTAACCACGGCGACGGCCCGGGAGAGAGCCACGCCGCTGTGAAGGCGCGCTCTCTATCGACTGCTCGCGCCGTTGTCGTGTCGCGCCTCTTCCAGAGCGCCACCGCCGAGCGCCTCTCCGAGAGCGCCATCGCGTCGCGCCTCCTCCAGAGCGCCACGCGCCGGCGCGCCTCCTCGAGAGCGCCATCAGCCGCGACCGCGTCTGTCGATCGCCGCCAAGCTCGTGGCGTCTTGCGCGCCGCCATCGCGCTTCCGCTCATGTGCCTCCTCTCCAGCGGCTCAAGGTCCGCGTCCGCGTGCCATCGCAGAGATGGAGTTCTTCTGCTGCCGCGCGCAGACCTTGACCTCTGCTGCGGCCGCGCGCCATCTGCCGCCTGCTTCGCTTCCGCCTCCATGCGCTGCCCGCTCGCCCATTGCCGCCTCGACGCCGCTTGCGCCACTGCGGCGGCTCTCTGCCGCTGCCTCTCGCTGCTGCTGCTGGCGCGGCTCGGCCGTCGGCACGCCGCTGCGTGCTCGAGGCGACCGAACGCGAGATCGCTCTGCGGACATGGCGCGCTTCGGGGGTGTTGCGTGGAGAGGCTCGCCACGAGACGCTCTTGCCGTCTCGGAGAGGAGTGGCGTGGGCGGCCGGAGCTGCTTCGCTACACGGCGGGGTTCTTCGAGGCCGAGAAGGAGATGAGCGAGAGATGCTCGGGCTACGGGATACACAAGCTCTGATACCACTTGTTAGTCGCTGGACTCTTACTATTGGTGATAGCAAGATCCTTACGCTCATGGAGAGGATGACACTTGGAGATGGGGCAATTTTTCTTGTATATTTCTCTTCACAATGCCATACCAACCTGAGGGGTTGGGGATACATATTTATAGGGCTAATCAGCCAAGCATATGCCAAGCATATGCCGAGCATATGCCAAGCATATGCTAGTCTAAGATGCTCTGTCCTAGATGTTGTGTCTTAGATGCTCTGTCCTAGATGCTCTGTCCTCTAAAGCTAGTCCTAAAGCTAGTCCAAGATGCTCTGTCCAAAGATGCTGTCCTAAAGAGATGCTAACCGCCAGTCAAGGATGCTGTCCTTGAAGGGCGGCAAAAGCCAACACAGAGACTTATCCATTAGTGACAGCGAAGAAATGAAAGAAAGGAGCGGGTGGTGTTCGGGCTGTCCGATTTAGATCGGACGGTCCACAACGATGAGAGCGTTCGGACCACCCGGAGATGGCATCAAGATCGGACCGTTGAAATTAGATAGGACGGTCCACAATGAAGAGGACGTTCGGACCGCCGAACGTTTCAGCGAAATCTGTCCGTTGATCCTTGATCCAATGGCCGAATTGGGATAGAGGGTTAAGGGCGCGTGGGCGCGTGTGAGGAATGGGCCAAACGGGCCGTGTGCGAGGGGAAAGGAAAGTGGGCCATGCAAGATTTGGCCTAAACACTGTTTGAGGTTTTAATTTGATTTTGTAATTTAAATAATCCAGTAAATTCAAATAGGCTTTAGAAAATAGCAAAATAAATCCAAAAATTGTGAGAAAATTCTCAGAAATTTCTCAAAGTCATTTTGGACTTAAATAAAATATTTCCAAATTATAATTGGACTTTATGGATGTTTATTGATAACGAGCCCAACGATGTGATCTTGTGATATTATGAACTTGTGAATTTAAGAATCTACATGGATGTTTATTGATCTGCATAGACTAGTTATGAGCTTTTTCTTGATATTATTGATCTACATGGATGTGATCTTGTGATATTATGAACTTGTGAATTGTGATTTGCCATCTACATGGATGTTATGACTGATATTATGGACTTTGATATTATTAATCACAATTCACAAGAAGATATTTTATTGATCTGCATGAACTAGTCACTAGTAGTTCATTCAAGTTATATTATGAATTTGTGATCTGCATTTATGTTTTTTATTGATTTGCATGGATGTTTATTCATTTGCACAGATGTTTTATTAATTTTGGATGTCAATTCATTAACGAGCCTAACGAGCTGAGTTTGAGTTTTTTATCGAGCCGAGCCTGACTTTTTGCTCGTTAGCTTAACGAACCGAGCCGAGCCGAGCCGAGCTGGCTCGTTATCCACCCCTACTACCAACCACTAATATTTTAAGTTTCTAGTCGCCCAATTGGCTCTAGCTGCTAGAATAACTACCTGAGAGTCCCAACTGCTCTCGGGTTCCCAAAATTACTCTTTTGAAATCAAAAGGCAAAAGTCTATTTTACAACCCTAAACTTTTCGAGATGTCTGGAAATCAACCCTAAACTACAAAATTGGACATTCTGCACCCTTAACTATCAAAACCGTTCATTTTACCCCCTCAACCCAAACAGAGGTGGTTTTGGGTGACATGGCGCCACGTGAACATCCATGTTAAGTCCACATCACATTTTTCTTCATCATATTTCTTCCTCCTCTCGCTCTCTCTCTCTCTCTAAATGTTAGTATGTCAGTAAGGAGAGTTCTATTTCTAATTTGATTCCTGATATGGATCAGACTCTCACTAAGCTTCGCTTTACGAGGAATGAGTTGACTGAGGATGAACAAGACGCATTTAAGGTAACTTATTGTCGTCCATTCTTTTTTTGTAAAATCATTATTTTTTGGTTTTTTTGTCACCTTATTTGGTGCTTCTGCATTTGTTTGTGATTGCAGAAATTACTGAAGGAAGATGGTTTTTATACGATTAGGCTTCCGTCTAATGTGTTGGACCCTACAAGAAAAGATTATGTTGTTTCCTCGATCAAAGCTGTAAGTTGACTAACATCAGGGTGTTTTTCTTCACCTTATTGTTTCTAAATGCTGGATCCTAAGATCAGTCCAATGGCTGAATATTCAAAGTTTCGAATCGTTGCTTAACAACTCAAGCTTGTAATCTGCCCAGCATGTTTTTTAGTTTATTACTAAGTAAAAGATGCTTGTACAATTTATTAGAACAGAATTAACGAATATGATGATTAAATTAGCTAGAAACAAAAGCCACTGCAACACGCATAGCATATCAACGAAGCATTGGTGATTCTAGAATTGTGTTTCAGTTCCTGAACTGTGTTGCCTTTCTCCCCATATTTTTCAGAGATGCATTCCACGTGACAGTTTGGATGAACATATTGTTATCCACATGGTAATTTCCCCCTTTTGTTAATTTCTACTCATATATGCTCCTGTGGAGTTGATTATTTCATGATGAAAAATTTTCATATAGCTCAACAAATTATGGGTAATTTGTTGATGATAATTACATGTCCTGTACAATTTACAGAATTATATGAATTGATTTTGTTGCTGTTTGATTGTTTGCTACTGCTACATGTGGACATGTGGTACATTAGGCCCTATTGTATATTCCATAGGTTAGGTTCAGCCTGAATATTTTCCCATATTGTCATATTTAGAACAACAGACGGTCTCTTTGGCCTTTGCTCTCATTTATTAGAAAACCCGCATCTGTACTTAGCACGTAGGATGGCTGTTCCATGAAGCTTTTAAAGATCTTTAATCTTGGTGACAAATCGGTGGTGCAATTGAGTGGTACATCTTTTACATGAGAACAGTGTTCTAAATAACGGCCGTTAAGGCCTTGTAAACAGCCGTTAAAACAGTAAAGGTCCCTTGCCCGTTACGTTTATGGACATTTCAAGGTTTGTCCGTTTTATCGGGCCGTTTATTCGGTTTAACGGCTGTTAACGTTTAGCAGGCCGTTTATTGGGTAAAGTTGCAAGATTGCCATATGACATGGAACATTATGACATACATGAGATGAATGCTAGCTTTGCTTTTCATTGCCACTTGAGCTGTTCATTTATTCAATTATGATTCTTTAATTACATTCACATCGTATCTATCTTTTTTTCTTCATGTCACCGCTGTTGACAATTGTTGATAGCCTGGTATATAGTTCCATTCTATATGCATGAAAGAAGATGAATTAGATGCTTATTTTTGTTAATACAAACACATGTATATATTTCTCTGAATTTTTAATAGTAAAACCATTTACAAGGTGGTTTACCGTCTAAACACTAAAAGGTGGGGTGACCGTTCGTTAACCGTTTACCGTTATTTAGAACATTGCTTGAGAAAATGCTTGATGGAACAATTATTATTTTTTAAAGATGAATATCAATAGAAGTTCCCTTGGGCGTTTGACTCACATTAAGCTTTGCTTATGCCTTATTTGCAGGATGGTGTAAATATATTGGCAGTTAATTATGGTTCTGTTGGTGGATGCCAATATCCCCAACCAGAAAACGTAGTAAGTTATCTTTTCCGAACTCATATTTATGGGAGTTACATGTAGTTAATAATTGATAGAACCTGTAACCTTTTGACTATAAATTCCCAGCAAAGCACAGTTAGGTTCTTTCACATTATGAACAATTGAACAGGACTTATAATCTTGTTCTTGTTTCCACACGGCATTTCATTTGTACAAAGAAGCGAGATATGATCTAGTTTCGGAAGGAATTTTAAGGCATGTTCTCTGCACTAATTACATGTACAGAAAAGAGGTTATGCTTTGTTAGTGAGCTTACAGAAACCTCAAATGTATAAATGTTCAGAGCTGTGCCATCTAGTTATGACTTTCACCAAATTATGGTATATTTGAAATAACATTGCAGAAACATGCCTGTAGCCTTTTTTACCCTCTTGTATACTGTGTTCACTAATGAATAACACAAGGTTATATTTACATGCTTAAATTCGTGTTTCAGCCGTCAAAATGGACATTCAATTCATACACTGTTCTGAAGACTGCTGAACAAGCACCAAGGTAAATCACTGCTTTATTGAGGTTAAGAAAATAATAAATACATAGAGCACTGTAAAGCTGTTAATTCATATTTACCTAAGGCATCATTGCACATGAGCAACAAATCTTTTGCTACTCGAACAGTGTCAAAGCCATCCTGGCTCAAATGACGCCTGTTTCCAAGTTCTAACAAAGTTGTGCACCTGCAGGACTCCATCGTTTGTTGATCAGTTAGTGGAAGCTGAAAATGGACTTGGTGAAGTGGTGAAACCACCTGAGAAGTCTTTCTGGGCTAAATATGTAAGTAACAGTTGTAAATATCATGTGTATATTGTTCAACTTTTCCTTTGGTGTCTACATATCATAAGAAATTGTTTTCTGCCTGACTTCTGCCTCCCGCTGTGCAGTGGATGTACATCATTCCTCTTGGTCTCATTGTCATGAATGCTGTCACGGCAGCAGCAAACATGCCGGAGGAGCAAGCTGGAGGGCAGGGCCAACCTGGAGCGCAAAGGGCACCAGCTCCAAGGAGAAGATGATGGCTGCCTATATGTTTACCATATCATAGGTATTTTATGTGGCTAACTATCTCAGTATCACATTATCGTTCCGTGCTATCATATGATGATGCTGTCATAAACTTGCCTTCCTCTCCCTGTTGCCTCAACTTTGGTCTGGACTCTGGAGCTTCTCCAGTAGCAGCTCCTGGCCGGCTGCCCTGAGAAGCAGCTGAGTTGAGAAGCCAAGCTTATCTGTTTGGGAGTCTGACTTTTTGTTGGGCTGGATGACTGCTTGAGCTTTTCCCACTCGCATAAGCCACAAAACCATGGGCCTGTTTGGAACGGCTGTGGTTTTCCTAAAAAACGGCTTCCGGTTGTGCGGCTGGGCTAAGCAATTTGCGAAATTTGAGCAATTTGGTGAAAAGGTTTGCTATTTGATCGGCTTTTAGGTGGATCGATCAAGCTTCGAGATAGAAAATGTCTGAAATGCCCATGAGGACAGTAACGGCATGTTTGATGTCGTTTAACATAATTAACAACATTTAACTACCACAATTGGTGACATTTAACGATAATTAACGATGACTACTTAGCGCAATTGGTCGCATTCGTAATATACTGCAATTTAGCACAATTATCGTCATAAACCACAATTAACTTGTACGACCACCGTAATTAACGACAACTACCATGATTAACAACAATTAATACAATTAACGATAATTATTATAATATAGAATTATTATAATAAATAATCATCATAATAAATAATCATTACAATTAACAATTATTATAACAAATAATTATTACATAAGTATTTAATTTACAACCGAAAAATAAAAGAAAAAAAGCAAAGAAATAAAGAAAAAAAAATGGAGGGTGGGAAGGAGCTAGGGTTGGGCGGCCGGCGGCGACGGTGGTAGTGGAGGAGCTTAGCGGCGATGGGGCAGGAGGAGAACGGGAGGGCGCCGCGCGCGGGGAGGATGAGAAGAAGGGGGCCGGTATGGCGCCGCATGTGGGGAGGAGGATGAGAAGGGGAGCAGGGCGGTGCTGCTCGAGGAAGGAGAGAGTCGGGGAGGAGGTGGGGCGTCGGCGTGGATCCGGAGGAAGAGGTGGGGAGGAGGGAGCCAGAGGCGAGTGAGGGAGGTAGATCCAGATCTAGCCGGAGCCAAGGGAGGAGGATGGGCAGCGGAGGCGGTGAGGGAGGAGCGGGCGCCGGGGAGGAGGGAGGGAGGCGACGTCGGGGTGGGAGGAGGGTGGGCAGCGGAGGCGACGAGGGAGGAGGACAGGCGCGAGAGGGAGGAGCGGGCGAGTGAGGTGGGCGTAGGAGGGAGGCGCGCGGCTAGGGTTTGCGGGTAGGCGGAGGGGCGAAGGGAGGGGATTTTATTTAGCAGCAAACGTAGGTAAATACCCCCAACTTGGGGGGTAATCTTAGAACGAAGGATGTGGGAAGCCGCAGAAAGCTGCCGAAGGGTAGCTTTCGGCTTTCAGTTTTCTCCCATTAGACGCGGCTTCCAGCTTTGGGGAAAGCCGTGCAAAAAAAGCCACCCGTTTCCAAACCGGCCCTATGTCTCGAGAGGCTTTTGGCTTTCAGTTGTAAGGGAGCGTGGGCTTCTCCGGGAAGCAGCCCCCAAAACTGACTGGCCCATGGCAAGTCCTTCTGTGCTTTCCCATAAGGAATTTGAACATATATCCCAAAGCAATTGACTGGTCAGAATACACATTACTTTTAGTAACCAGTTGACATTAAGCGCTTTAGGATTCAGCCCCCTGTGCAGGGCAAAAGCATTCCTTAATTCCACGCTTCTTATGTTACCTCCTGAGAATGCGCACATGTATTCCCTGGGGATTTCTTGTTTGATTCTATAGCAATAAATTATAATTTTGTTATGGAATGCTCCTGTTGTCTAGCTTATGTCATATTTACTCAAAATATGCATTTCTTACTAGATAATTTTATTTCTTGCCAATTATCTTATGCTCAAAATCATTTGAATTTCAGATTCACGAAGCATGGACAGGGCATGGACCTGTTTGACCTCGCCAGAACAGGAGCTGTACCTGCGGTGATATACCCCTTTCTTTTAGCTTATTGCATTGGGTAACTCCCCTTCTAGCAGAATCACCACAGAAAAATGGCATCTAAACACACATTTGTTGTTGGATAGAAACATCAACGAATCTTTAACCCAGTGCAAATTATGTCTTATTCTTGAGATCTAGCTTACTCTCTCGATTTTGAATCCTGGATGTTTCGTTTATATATCCTCCGCTTGTACTAATTCTTATGGAATGTTAATGTTAGTGCTTATACAAGATACCGGGAGGTTCCCCGTGGAATTGGACATACATACCAGGAGGTATTGTATTTGGCCAGGAAGGGATGTTTTTGTGCTGATTCTGATGGAATGTTAATGTTAGTGCTTATACAAGATGAAACAAATACAGTGCTTTTAATGAAAAGTACACAAAAACGAAAAAAAAAAAAAGGAGAAATGGCAGATCGGAGCCAGACCGGAAGTTTTGCAACCCTCTCGAGTCCTGAGTTCTAAATGAACGCGAACTCTCGATGCGTAAGGATAACTGCATCATGCATGTTACACCAAACATGTTCAGGATCCCATGCTTTGTAGTTCACGCATGGCTTTCTCTAACGAAGTTAATGCCGAATTAAAGACCTTAAACGGAAAACCAAAGCAACTAACTGAACCGAAAGAAACCAGGAGATCACAGCTAAAAATATACCACGGGAAACCATTAGACCTCTCTAGAAATCACAGCTAAAAATATACCACGGACTCGTCTGGCAGACGATCCTGCCGCCCCACGAGCGGTCGGATCCCTCCTGTCACGCCTCCATGTGCCTGGCACCTGCTGCGCGCCAGGCGGCCGAACCTGTCTCGTCCGCGCGTCGTGACCCGGATGCCCCCTCTGCCTGCGCCGTCCCAGCAAGGAATCAAGACCGGAGACAGAGGGCACTAATTGCGTTCACTAAAAAGAAATGTAGAGCATTGCATGTCCAAACACATCTCTCCTCCGAACAACGTACTGATCCAACCCGATACACAGCATTAATTGCGTTAAAAAAAAAAAAGAAGAAAGGCAGAGCACCAAACCAAGTCGTGTCAAAGGAAGAAAAAAAAAAGAGCAAACGTCACAGAAAGGCAAACTGTAGTGTGTACAGTGTACGACCTATATGCCCAATTCAATATTTCCTTTTTGGCAAAACAAATTTCCATTTTTTTTTTCTTTTCACGTCGTTGGCTGTTCTTGACTGCCGATGCTGATGTCAATTATGTTTTCGATGGATAAAACTCCGGACGCGAATTGGATTAATGGAGATGAAATGCTTGAAGCATCTGCATCATTGGCTTTGCTGCTCATGTTCAAGCTTGAAGAAACCACATAGCCGGTGTAGTTGTGTGGTCAATGGGACTTAGGAATCCCACAAACCGCTACATACTGTAAACTGTAACTACGTGTGCCTGATACTATGGTACAAATAACATACAAAAACTAGTGGCTGCGGGGGCAGTTTATGGGAGCACCTGCAAATCTGGAGCATTTCTTTGTGCAACAGCTTCTCTTCTGTTAAATTTATTTCTTAAAGAAAAATTCAAGAGCTGTTAGTGTGCCCGGAGCTTTTAAAACAAACAAAAATTCCCGCAATTACTCTTCCATCAAAGTATTTATGACATTTTTGACGCTGCAGTGCATATATGGTCTCTTATACATTTTGTACTCTTTTCATTAACATGATGTTTCTGTTCAATTTTCATTATTATCAGAGTGCATTGAATATTTGCGGTTCTTAATTCCCGCCACTTTGTAGAGATTTGTTTTGCCAAAAAGGAAATATTGAATTGGGCATGTAGGTCGTACACTGTACACACGCAATTAATGCTCTGTCTCGGGTTGGACAGTTTGGACATGCAATGTCTTGCTCTTATTTTTTAAGCATGTACAATGGTTTATGAGTTTATGTTAGCTATCTATAGTTATTGTCATGTAGAATTTTGCTAATGCGGATGAAAGAAAATAAAGAGAGAGAAAGTTGCTGTCTACAATCCTGTAGCCGACTGTATCACGAGAAACAAGAAAAACATTAAAGATTGTGTATTCTAAAAGACAACTAAAAAGACAGCAGCTGTCCATACTATTGTATGAGCTGTCTTTAGTGTTGTCTACAGGTGACATGAAGAGTTGCGATAGACAGTAGCTGTCTGTACCATTATACATGCCCTTAGTAAACGCAGTTAATGCTCTCTGTCTCGGGTTTGATTCTTCGCTGGGACGGTGCATGGATGAGGGAAATCTGGGCTTTAGCGCATGGACGAGGGTTCCGAGCCGCCGGCGCACGCAGGTGCGGGTCCCGGCGCTCAGGGCGCGGTAGGGGATTCGGGTGCTCCTAGCGTGGCAGGCGATGTCCGAGAGTCCATAATGTTTTTTTGAATTTGCTAATTTGGAGTTATCAATAATTTTCTTATCCATCAGTCACATATAATTATACAGTACTAAGTCTAAAATTATAGTACTAAGTGGTGTGCTATTTTAGCACAGTCCTACTGTAACTTTTAGTTCTATTTGTTTTTGTATTTTTTTTCTATTTGTTTGTATTTGTGGGGTTCATCTAAATTTATTTTTATCTAGTTTATAATTTTTTTTGTATTTTTTGTAATGTTTTTTTTCATGCCGTTAGATGAAAATTTAAAGGTGTGAACAAGTGATTGAAAAATAATAAATTTTCAGGCAACTTACACATAGACAGACCTATATTTTTTTGGTTTTGATATATGAGAAAAGGCTATATTTGCTATTTGCTATTTTAAATGTAAATAATGCCACTGAAGGAAAAAAAAGGAAACCTAGTAAAGCTACATGCCGGCCGGTTGTCCTAAGGGCATCTCGAATGTGCAGAAAAAGTCGGCGCTTGTGCGGCCAGCTTGAGCTCGGCCTCCAGCGTTGCAGCAAAAAATGCAAGTCGACCTTCGCTTCAAGCCATCCTTGAGCTTATAGGCCGATCACAGCCACAGGGAATAAAAGATTCGGTCTCTCCTCTCTCTCTCTCTCCCATGCCAACGCTCACCCAGGTAGTGGTTGCCGCCATCGCACTCGCCGGGGAAGGCATCCTCGCCGACCGGGAGGCCGATGAAGCGGCGCCGTTCCAGATACTCTGTTGCCTTGCATCAAGAAGATCTAGACTGGAAGAGTTGATAACAACAGAGGAAAGAACATGGTCTTGAATTGCTCTCTAGACTGGAACATGGCCTCTCTAGACTGGAACATGGCCACTCAACCAAACTCTAGCCGCGTCCAAGTGTATTGTTGCTTTAACAGACAACAACCAAGGCATTACGCATATATCAAACTACTTTATCAAAAACAATTTTATACCAAAAATCCTCGATTACGTGTTCCTCAAATAAAAAGAGTTCAAATGGATAATTATTCAGAGAGACAAGGTGATAATTAATTGTCCACGTTTCAAATGAACTACTTAAACTATCTTCTTCATGCAAGATGCAACAAATGTGTGGCTCATGACCCCATCATCAAGGAATACAATGAACTACTCCCTCCGTTTTTAAATACATGACGTTTGACCAAGCGTGCAGTCAAACTTATCTAACTTTGACTAATAATATATGAAAAACTATTTAGATTGATCATGAGTGAATAGTATCATTAGATTTGTCATAATAAATATTATCATAATATAATAATTTTGTAATTTTTTACTAACAAAATTATATGAAAAATAATGATCAAAGTTATATAAGTTTGACTGTACGTTTGGTCAAACGTCATGTATTTAAAAACGGAGGGAGTACTTCCTTCCTGCAAAACTAACGAACAAATATGAGAACAGGGTCTCAATGATTAACAAATACACATGATATAATAGTATATCATTTATGTATACATTATGAAGTATATACAGGAGTAAGTGAATATTTTGTTAACAATCACAATCACGATCTATAAATGCTGTCACAACAGCCAGGATGAACGCCATAGAGGTGAATAGGATGTAATGAATCACACCTCCTACTGTATACAGGCGCCGTAAATTTTAGTCACTGGTTTGCAATAACAAATCTGTAAGGTGAGTTGTACCACTACATTGTAAAGAAGTGAAGAATGCAAAACCACCTCACATACATGTGAGTAGATGCATTATCTTAACTCTAAAAAGCGCGTTAAGATTTGTGCAAGGGGTTTTCAATGATAAGATGGGATGTTGGTTTGAATTTTGAAAGTTTGCATCAATCGCGATCAAGTTGTCAAAATGGTGATTCAAAATTGAATCAGGCACTTCGGTAGAATCGTATTTTATGATCAAATCGTAGAATCTAATATTCTACTTGATTATACCAAAATACATTTTTCAATGTGCCGTGTAATCCAAGAGAGATATGAGTGTTTATTTGGTCATTTGACATCTAATTTGATTGATAAATATCTAAATCACAGTTTAGATTCCATGTCATTCAGAGCTACAACTATAATATTGATTTTAACAACCATGCCATTACATGAATATTTTACATTAAAAGTAAAATAAATAAATAATTAAAATAATTTTTATTATTCCAAACCTTAAAATTTAATGTCTAACCCAAGGTTGTCAGAATCATGATTCCGAATCGGATCAAAGACACTCAGGTAGGATCATATTTTAGGATTGAATGGTACATTCTACTTGATTCTACCTTTTTTTAACGTGTCGTGTATTCCAAGAGTGATATGAGTGTTTATTTGGTCATTTGACATCTAATTTGATTGATATATATCTAAATCGCAGTTTAGATTCAATGTCATTAATTCAAGCTAAAATATTGATTTTAACAACCTTGCTATTACCTGAACATTTTACATAAAAAGTAAAATAATTAAATAATCAAAATAATTTTTATTATTCCAAATGTCCAAGTCGTAATGTCTAACCTACTAATTACTTAGTATTTATCATACAACTTGAATTGAGGGATTTGATACAACTAAACACCTAAATCTTTTATAATTTGAGTTGACATGCAACTTGAATGGAGGGATTTGACACAACCAAACACATAAATCTTTTATAATTTGAGTTGATATGTGATTTTACACAATTTTGTCGTGATTCTACCCGATTCTACGACTAAGAGTGCAATTCTACTAGGTACGATGGTATGATTCAAGATACGATTTAGATCGTATTAGTGTTATAGGTCCGATTCTACGAAATTCCACGACTAGAATCATGAGTTTAACAACGTATCACGATGCACACGATGGTGGTAAAAGTACTCGTGTATACATGCGGAAAATCCATATTCGTAAACAAGTGCACCTTATCGGGTTTATACTCTATGCAATGCAGATAAGTACTAACAGTCTGAATAAGTTGTCTCCATTATCACAAAATGGTACATATCGGAACAGGTAATGCAATTTTATCAAGAAGCACGTAGCTAATCTAGCTAGGGAGCATGTTTCTGAAAGTAGAACGACCTTGATTGACGTGCAAACAGAATCTTAAAAATAGTCCAATCCCACAAGGGACGAGATTCTTCCAGAATCGGGTTCGCAAGTTATTTTTGATGGCACTAAACCTTCTTATATAGAATAATGAGTAAGATGAGTTCGGTATGAAAATTGTTTTTTATTCAAAAGGCTCGGCATAGCAATTGTTGAATATATGAGTATTTTTTGAATTACTTTAATCCAGAAATATGGTAGATAAATCATGAAAATTACTCTAGTCATTTTCACAAAGTAAATGAACAAGAACATTATAGTCATACTAAGATCCAGAAGGACATAAACTAGTATACCTATCTCAGTGTTCAAATTAACAACAGATAAAAAAATTAACCAACAAATATGTGCAAGATAGGCATACCCGGATCCAGTAGAAGGAGTAGCAGCAGCAGGAGCTCCAGATCTAGTAGCAGTAGCAGGAGTCTTGACTAGATTGTCGTTCGTCATGGCGTAGTGGTAGTAGTCGTGCAGTTGATGTAGATGTAGCAGAGAATCGAATGAAGAGGAAGAAGCGAGCAGTCGCGCGAATGCTCCCCAAAAACCTTATTCGTCCTCGCTCGTGCAAGCCTTCGAAGACGAGGGTTCCGGAGGCCTGCTCTCCCGGTGTAGCCGTACACGCGCTTCGCCGGGATGGAGATCGCTAGAGACAGCCATAAAAATAAGTGGTGTACTGTAGTCTTTTGTGGAGAGTATTCGAGAGTGGAGAAGAACCAGTGCTCTGTTCCAGATAATGGCAAAAACCCAGAGACCAGAAACGGTCGCCATTACTCACTAGTAACCGCAGCCATTACTGCTAGCGGTTTTTGAAACAGTGCTCTGTTCTACTTAATGGCAAAAACGAAGAGGTCAGAAACGGTCGCCATTACTCACTGGTAATTGAACCGTTACTGCCAGCCATTTGTTAATGCCATTAACCGCGAGTCAGTGCGTTTCGATTTTCGAGTAGATAAAGAAAAATGTGCACGCACCCGACACGCCTGCGTACGCATGCACTCGCACTCGCATTCGCACCCGCACGGCACGGCACAGCTCGGCGAGGCGAGCGAGCGCGCGCGTGTATTGGCTCTCTCCAATTCCACAAGGGGGTACCACGTTCCACCTTTTAAAGTGGTGTAACTCCCATTCAACTCCCCATATGAGACTAAACAGTTTTAGCACGTGCACATGGGCCTTTGAGATTTTTAAGGAATTAATTAGAATTAAAAATGGGCCCAGCCCGTATTAATTCCAACAACCCCCCACCAGATCCCAAGGGCACATGTCAAATGCCTTGATCCACAGTATTGTTTTGATATACCAGTATTTTGATGGAGACCGGTTAAGGTTGAACATCCACTTAGAACAGAAGCTACACTTATCCACAACTGCACAATGGACTAAGCCTTGAATTGACAGTTTTGTGTGAATAAGTTTCACTTAAGTCCTTAACTGATACTAGGCTGCCAGGCATCCCCGCGGGTTGCAGCATATAAGTCATACTCTTGGCCTATTCATGAGCTTCCTAGAGATTACCCTATCTCATAGATTGTGATTAGCAGTCGGACTCATATAGGTGTGTGTCAGAACCTGGGATTAACAACCCAAATCCTCTGTGCATTTCTGAACTAGTCCCATGATCAGTAGCTAGTTCACACAGTAAACAAATGTGGTAACAAATTCATATCACAACTTTATTAATAATCAACAGAGTTTATTACAAAAGAGGCTTACAAGCCAACAATAAAGAACACAGCGGAAGACGAAGAAGTAGTAGGGTCCAGCAATCTGCCACAGGCAATCGACTGGGGTAGCGGCCTAGTCGTCAAGATCCACACTGGTAGCGAAGTCCTTCTCCTATGAAATTTTGTTTGCATAAAGTAAGTATGAGCACAACTACCGTGCTCGCAAGTTACACCCGTCAAATAACAGAATGACATGCATATATGGATGTAACAAAGGATGGCATATTGGTTGATTTGCATAAAGCAGCATTTTCTTTAAATACTTGTACTAAGTTCCAAAGCAGAAGTTTTATAACTACAAATTATTTTATAAATTCTCAGTTTTATAGTCAGATAACATTCACACAAGAATGGTGAAGGATACCCTCCTATCACATGGCTTCCTGCCCAATTCCCATTTGGATAAACCAGTTTGAAGAAGTCTTTTTTGAACAAAAACCAAAGTCTAACTTTGAGTAGTTCTGCTAGCATGTCCGTAACCGTGGACACGGCTATTCGAATAGTTTTACACTCTGCAGAGGTTGTACAGCTTTACCCACAAGAGATAATCAACTTTTAATGTCCGTCTGACACACTTCCGAAGGTGTGCGACTAAGTGATTATCACGAGGCCTTTACAATGTTCTATCTTAATGTATTTATACCCGCTAAGGTTTCGCTACCATTGGACTGGCCATCCTCCGGAAGCCCCCTCTTGCGCCAGATGGGTCTACTGTCTGACCAACACCCATACCAACAACATATCACAAATGACACTAAGACATCACAAATTATTTAGCCAACGCCCATACAGGACATGTGGTGGTACGGTAAGGCGTAGCATCATGCGCTCGAAGACCGGTCCTTTACTGACTTAGGCGACTTTCCATAAAAACCCTTGGGCCTTAACCCTTACCAGATTAAGCCCGTGCATAAACCTGCACCCACCAATCATCCATTTTGCCCAAGTCCAAACCCATTTTTATTTTATTTTCCAAGTCATTTGTAAAACTCCCATGACACACCAATGCCAAGGGTACAATTTAAAC
Source organism: Ampelocalamus luodianensis (assembly GCA_036346255.1). Lineage (NCBI taxonomy): Eukaryota > Viridiplantae > Streptophyta > Magnoliopsida > Poales > Poaceae > Ampelocalamus > Ampelocalamus luodianensis. The sequence continues at coordinate 36,183,251 of CM070638.1, read as the reverse complement.
AATAATTGATTGTTGGCTGAAATTCCCCAAATCAGACAAGTTTGGTCTATAAGTATGGCTAAGCAATATGTTTAAATGATCCTAGTTCATACTATCGTATCAACCAGGTTTTATCTAAGGTGACAATGTGTTTGATTCAATATCAACATTGGTCGTACAAAGGATTTAGGTATAACTATGAATTTAAAAACAAGAATTTATATTACTGAATATAAATAAGCATGCAGTAATAACTTAAAAACAGAATATAAATAATTTAAAATAATAGGGTCAATATGATCAAGGGTATAACTCGCCTTGCTTGATTACTCGTTGTTCTTAAACGGCGTCGAAATCCGGTCGTCCGAAGTGGTCGAAATCTATACGCGTAAACGATCCGAATTCAAATAACATTCAAATAAAATCCAATAATTATAAAATAAATACTACTAGGAAGGTATCAACTTTATATGAAGTTAGGGAGTTGAATCGACGGAATCGGATTTCGTATGAAGGAGAACGAACATCCGGAAGGTTGATTATCACATGAAAAGAGGAAATTCCGAATATCAGAATTTAAGGAATTATTTTTCTGAAGGAAATCCCTTTATTGTGTTAGCATGATGTCTATAGGTGGGAAAATAAATTTTTTTGCTGAATTTATTTTGTAACGAAAAATAGTTGGAGTCAATGACATGTGGGCCCAGGTCCACGAAAATGGGTTTGGTCCACGGTGGACCGGCCCAAGGAATAGTGCCAGCCACGCAAGCGCACACGTGGGCTGCCACGTGGGCTTAGGGTGGTGAGGTGGCTGTGACATGGCAGTGACGATTTATTGCGAAATTCAAAATTTTGTTTGAATAGAAAGATAGATAATATTGAAAGGAACATGTAGGTAAAAGGATTCGAGTAATTACCCAACGGATGAAGAGATCGGGCTCGACGAAGTTCTCATCAGACTTAGGGAAGAAGATGTGGCTGGTGATGAAAAATTAAGTAAATCAAAATTCCACTTGAATAGAAATGTGGAGAATCTCAATAGAAACTCACCGGTCAAATTTGGTGCACAACGGAGCAACGGATGAGGAGATCGGGCTCGCCGGAGTTGTCGCCGGAGTTGGAGAAGAAGACCGTCGGTACTTTTGTGGCCGCGGTGAACCAATAGGATAATCAAAATTCGGCTTAAATATAAATGTAGAGAATCTCGGGAGGAACTCACCGGTAAAATTTGGCGAACAACGGAGCTACGGATGAGGAGATCGGGCTCGCCGGAGTTGTCGCCGGAGTTGGAGAAGAAGGGCTAGCAGAGGGGGCTCCGGGGGGATTTTGGCAAATCTGAGCGAGAGGGATGTGGGTAATGGGGTGGAGAGGCTACGGTTCAATTTATAGGGCCAAAGGAGTAACGGTTTGGCGGGAATTGCTCGCCGGAGTTATTGCCTTCGCCGGAGTTAATGTAGCAGACAGAATATTCCAAGGAATATTCTTTTTCAAAATTCGGAAAGACACCAATTAATTCCGGAAAATTAGCAAATTAATTCCAAAAAAATCCGAAATAAATTACAGATATTAAATACAACAATCTGAATTAAAATAAAATATTATTATTAATAATAATAATTTTATTATTACACAGTAATTATTTTTATATTACTACAAAAAAAATTTAAACTTGAAAAAAATAGTAATATAGGTCTAAAAATTCAATGAATTTTCAAAGTAGTTAACTAGGGTATTTTTAGCTTAAATAAAATATTTTCAACACAAATTTGATTTTTATTTGCGGCAGTAATTCATTTTTAATTGCTAGATATTAGAAAAATAAAAAAGGGACTTTTAGAATATAGCAAATAAAATCAAAAAATTCTAGACAAATTCACAGAAATTCCTAGAGTTATTTTGGACTTAAATAAAATATTTCCAACTTATAATTGGTAATAGTTTTTGCAAATAAATTATTTTGGCTTTAAAAATATTTAGGAAAAAGCTTTTAAAATTCCAGAAAATTATAGAAATTACATGAAATTTTATTTTTCACTTTAAATCCAATAAAAAAACTCATAAAACTCAATAAATTTTATTTTTTTACTTTTAGAATCTTATAGATTTAAGAAAACCAAGAAAACATTAATGAAACTCAGAAAATCCAATAAAAAATAACTTTATTAATTTTTTTTTGGGGTAACAGAACTTTGGGATGTTACAGTGTGTTCTTTCAAGACTGCTCTATAGGACAGCATCTTTGCTTAAATAAGCCACATAACATATTAAGATAAAAATGAACCTGTCATACAGATTTAGGAGAGAATTGCATCTCCAATGGAGTGGGTCTATAAAGTTACTCTCCTCCCAGTTAACCAAAAGCTTGTTTCGCCAATCCTACTTTACGGGATCTCCGATCATATAGGATGGGTTACCACTGTAGTATAACTCACGTGGGTCTCAAACCCATCTCCCTCGATGCATTGTCTATCACATTCCGTGATAAACCCTTTGTGAAGGGATCTGCCAGATTCTTAGCTGTTTGGATATAATCCAAAGCTATTACTCCGGAGTTTCTCATTTTTTTTGACAGATTTCAGTCTTCTCTTCACATATCTTGATGCATTCATATTATCCTTAGAATTGTTCACTTTGACGATCACAGTCTGATTGTCACAGTTCATCAGAATAGCCGGTACCGGTTTTTCAACCACCGTCAAATCCATCAAGAGCTCACAAAGCCATTCAACTTCAACAGTGGCAGTATCTAATGCTGTGAGTTCTGCTTCCATTGTTGACCTCGTTGAGATGGTCTGCTTGCAAGACTTCCATGAAACAGCGTCACCTCCAAGTGTGAAGAGATATCTACTTGTGGCCTTAATCTCATCAGCATCAGATATTCAGTTTGAATCGCTATAACCCTCCAGTACCCTGGGGTACCCAGTATAGTGAATGCCATAGCTCATAGTACCCTTTAGATAGCTCATTACCCTCTCAAGGGCATGCCAATGATCATCTCCCGGATTGGAAACAAAACAGCTTAGTTTGCTCACAGCAAACGAGATGTCAAGCCTGGTACCGCTAGCTAAATACATGAGTGAACCAATTATCTGAGAATATCTCAATTGGTCTCTGGCTATTCTCCGATTCTTCCTAAGCAACATGCTAGGATCATAATGAGAGTTTTCAGGAACTCAAGAAGCGCTTGACTTCAGCTCCAGTGCTTGTGCCCCCCGATGTCCATAAGAGCTTTGATATCTATTGTGATGCCTCTCGTCAGGGACTCGGTTGTGTTCTTATGCAAGAAGGCAAGGTAGTGGCCTATGCATCAAGGCAGTTGAGGCCTCATGAACTCAACTATCCTACCCATGATTTGGAGTTAGTTGTTGTGGTTCATGCACTCAAGATTTGACGGCATTACCTGATTGGTAACCGCTGTGAGGTGTATTCGGATCACAAGAGCTTGAAATACTTGTTCACCCAGCCAGATCTGAACCTCAGACAGAGGAGATGGTTGGAATTGATCAAGGATTATAATATGGGCATTCAGTATCATCCGGGCAAGGCCAATGTTGTTGCTGATGCACTTAGTCGAAAGGTGTATTGCAATGCCTTGGTGCTCCAAGAGCAACAGCCTGCCTTTCTTGAAGAATTTCAGCGGCTCAACTTGGGTTTGATTGAGCATGGTTCTCTTGCTACTTTGGTTGTGCAACCAACCTTGGTGGATCAAATCAAGGCTGCTCAGCAGACAGATGTTGGTGTGAGCCAAATCAAGCAAAACATCAAGGATGGAACCGCCAAATGTTTTTCAGAGGATGAGCATGGTGTTGTGTGGTTTGGACAGCGTCTTGTAGTCCCGAAGGTTGTGGAATTGCAGGAATTAATTCTTCGCGAAGCCCATGACTCCCCCTTGTCTATCCATCCCGGGGCTACCAAGATGTATCAGGACCTTCGTAAGAGATTTTGGTGGACTCGCATGAAGCGCGAGATTGCCAAGTTCGTTGCCGAGTGCGACGTGTGCTGTCGTGTCAAGGCTGAACATCAGCGTCTAGCAGGTCTTCTTCAGCCTTTGCCAGTACCTAAGTGGAAGTGGGAATCCGTCGGTTTGGACTTCATCACCGGTCTGCCCCGTACTTCTTCTGGGAAGGATGCTATCTGGGTTGTCATTGACCGATTGACTAAGGTAGCACATTTTCTGCTAGTGCGCACCAACCTCAGTGTCAGTCAGTTGGCGGATCTCTATATATCTCGCATTGTGTGCTTGCATGGTGTGCCACGAACGATTGTGTCAGATCGTGGTTCGCTGTTCACCTCTCGGTTTTGGCACAAGTTGCAAGAGGCCATGGGAACTCGCCTTTCTTTCAGTTCGGCCTATCATCCTCAAACTGATGGTCAGACGGAGAGAGTCAACCAAGTGTTGGAAGATATGCTCCGTGCTTGTGTTCTTTCCTATGGGAAGAAGTGGGAGAAGTGCTTGCCGTTTGCAGAATTCTCTTACAACAACAGTTTTCAGGCCAGTCTTGGCATGACACCTTTTGAGGCATTGTATGGGAGGAGATGTAGGACCCCATTGAACTGGTCAAAAACGGGTGAGCGTCAGTTCTTCGGGCCAGATTCCATCAATGAGGCCGAAAGCCAGGTTCAGTTGATTCGTGAGCATTTGCGCGTGGCTCAGTCCAGGCAAAAGAGCTATGCGGATCGTCGTCGTCGAGAGTTGAGCTTTGAGCCCAATGACTTTGTTTATCTCAAAGTCTCCCCTTTGAAGGGCCATCAACATTTTGGCATCAAAGGCAAGCTAGCTCCTCGATATGTTGGGCCTTATCGTATCATCGAGAAAGTGGGAGCTGTTGCATACAGATTGAAGTTGCCAGCTACACTTGAGAGGGTGCATGATGTGTTCCATGTGTCACACTTGAAGAAGTGCCTCCGTGTTCCAATCGAGGAAACTCCGTTGGAAAATCTCGATGTGCAAGAGAATTTGACCTACCATGAGCATCCTGTTCGTATTCTCGAAGAATCTGAATGGAGAACTAGGAACCGTGTCATCAAGTTCCTTAAGGTTTAGTGGTAAAATCATTCTGAAGATGAAGCAACTTGGGAGCGGAAAGATCGCCTTCGTGCAGACTACCCGTCTTTCTTCTCCGAGTAAACGGAATCTCGGGACGAGATTCTTGTAAGGGAGGGAGGGGGAGGTTTGTAACGTCCCAATTTTGGACTTGTGTTTCAAATGTAATAAAATGATTAGAAATTAAAACTTTTTCTTACATCTTGTATTTCCCTGGGTGCTTTGAGCAATTGTTGTAAGAAGTTATGGAAATACAAAGTCACAAGTCTTTTGATCCAAACCTTGTCTTCCAAAAACATTCATCTCAAATCTTGTGATCATCATTGGAAAATATTTTTCCTAAGTTCCTGTGATGGTATGCGACCCCTCTGAAAAATTTCACAATTTTTAGAGATTGTTTGAATATTTTTAGAAGGCAGTCAAACCTGTTCGACTCTCAGTCAAACCACAAGCCAGGACCTTGTAGAATTTTTGGACGAAAATGCACTACATAAAAAACCTTTGAAAATTTTACACAAGGCTTTTATCTGAGTTAGCAAGCTCTAGTAAAAAATTTTATAATTTTTGGACTTGTTTTGCTATCTCAAATAAATCCTCAAAAGTCCCAGTTCTGTTTAGAACTCAAAACCTAGTTTCACTATTCCTCGGGTTCGAGTCAGACTCGGGCTCGAGCCTCTTGTCTTGGTCCAATCAACTAACTGCACCGAGCCTCGTTCAAAAGCGCGCGTCCAATCTCAGCCGTTGGATCTTAATCGCTCGGCCCACGTTCGTGTGAACCTTCGGACCGTGCGAATGCACTATTCAATTTGAACCGTTGGATCTCAATCCAACCGTCCAGATTACTGAGAGCATTCGGACCGTCTGGAGGACTCATTTAATCGTGGTCGTTCAGTTCTGATTCAAGGGCTCACGATCTCCTCTATTATTTTAAACCTCCGGTTGCTCGTTCAATCTGAGCCGTTGGATTTGAATCCAACGCTTACTTTTTCCTCCGTTGTGTTTGACCTCAGAGGCGTGACGCGTTGTCAGCCGTCCGATTAAAATCCGAGGGTCCAAAATCGCTCGAGCGTTTTTCTCTGGTCATCTTCAACCTCCCGCCGTGCGAAAACAGTGCAGGGCATGGCGCTGTCAAATCTTGTTCCTCTGGCAACGTCTCCCTGGTCGGCATTAAGTGTTTGCAGGTGCTTTCGGCCGAGAGGCATGCCCTACTCCTACATCTCCATCATTCTGCTTTTCGGTCCATGTCGGGGTCGTGGACTTAGCTCACCCGAAGGGACTCCTTTTGCCAAACCCTAATCTTTTAGCTATAAAAGGTTCCAAAACTCTTTCCTGGTGTTCCTTTAGACCACCCTCAAGCTCCATTTTCAATTTTGGAGCTTAACTCCTCGTCAACCCCCAAACCGCCATTGTTGACTCGTAGAGCTCCATTGGTGTTCTTGGTGTTCCAGTGGTTCTCCTTCATATTTCTTTGCACCAATTTAACCTCCTCACTATCTTGAATATATCCCCTCACTTAATTTTGGATTTGATTCGCAGGAATTATCCAATTTGGGGTTTGTTCAAATTCGGTCGAATTTGGTCATCTTCTTCCTCAGCTCAGGTGAGTGCTCTATTTTCAAATTGGTTGCTCATGTAGCTTCTGGGAGTTGTAATGAAGCTATTTTGACCACATGTGGTACTCATTTTGGCTCAGATCATCGTTTTCATCATCTTCTTCCTCGGGTTCGGCGAGCTCCACCGTGGACAAGCTACTCCGGCCATCTGTGAAGCTTCTCTTCATTAAGGTAGCTTCTTATTAGTCCCTAGAGGCTTTGGCACATGCTTCTCTGGACTGCTGCGGAGCTTTTCTTGCATTTTCGCTGTTAGCTTAGTTGGTCACCGTCGCCATTTTCCGGCTAACCGGCGTTCTAGGCTTTCGCTGCCGGCGAGGTTACCACCTTTGGGTCCGCAAGCCTATTGCGAACCCATTTTAGCCTTAAGTTTGCGCCACCGTGGCCGGAGCCGCCAGCGGCGAGTCATTCTTTTCGCCTGGGTTTTTGCCGGACAAAACTCCCATTCGGTTGTTGTCGCTAAGACACATTTAATGATCTATTTATTGCTAATCATTAGAGATGATTAGTATGTCTTAATCTGGTTCGTTGAGACGCTGACATGTGGGCCCGAGGGGGTAAAGTCAAAAGCCAGAAGTTATTAGTGTCACTTTTGGGTTTATCTAATGCCAATCATTAGTGGCATTAAATTGGTCCTAAGCTGCCTCTTTCAGTCGCTGCCAGGTGGGCCCCCATCTCTTAAATCCCCCTCTGTGCAAAGATCTTTAGGAGACATTAATTGCTAATCGTTGGTTTTCAATAATTAATCACTGTCCTAATTAACCCTCGGTCTCACTAACATGTGGGCCCGCATTGAAATTCCCTCCCGCGCACTTAAACCCCGTGCGTTGCACTTTGTTGATTGTGGACCGTCGATCTCGTGATCAACGGCCCAGATCTAGAGTGCATTCGGACCTTCCGGTTCCCTAATCCATCTTGATCGTTCATCTTGTGATGAACGGCTGAGATCTCGAATGCAATCGGACTCTCCGAAGGGAGGTGCGCTCTGAGCCGTTCATCTCCAGATCTGCGGCTGTGGTTGGCCGAGGCAACCGCACCGTCCGAATGCATCCCTCCTCGTGAGCCGTTGGATCTTGATCCAACGGTGGGCTCCTTTTAGGGATCGCGCGCGTACGCTGTTCCTGGCGCGCGTGGGCCGTAGGATTTTAGATCAAGGGTCCTCAAGCGTCCACGTCGATTTATTTCTGTTAAGTTTGAATCTATTTCTGTAAGCATTCATTTATCAACTAAAAATTGTGGTTAAACTTTAAAAACTCATAACTAATTCGTGTTAGCTCCTTTTTAGGTAATTCCAACTGTAACAAAATCTTATGCCACTAGAATTTATTCTAAAAATGCATTTAGGCATATTTCAGTATCAGAAAATCTTGTAACTAAAATAACTTGATTCCTGCCATTAGAATATTCCGGAAATAGAAATAAAACTTGAAAAATACATATCTTTTTTTGTAGATTTCCAATTTGTGCAAAATCAATTTTATTAAACTCCTCTGTTGGTATACTTTAATATGGAATAGGTTTTGAGCATGGTTATAATTCTGTAAAATGACTTGTGCTAAGTTTACAACTTAGAAAAATCATAGGTAAATCATTAAAACTCCAAATTTAGTAAACTCAACTTTGCTATCATTAGGATGTCATAACCTTCATGTCATAAAAATTTCAGACCTTAGGTTATTCTAGAAATTTTCGCCATGAACAGTACGAGTAATTAATTAGGTTGATTTTAAAGGCTGAGAAAGTATATTTTTGCTATATCTTTTGCATACTAATTCCAAATTGCATGATTCTTGTTCCTAAAATTGTCTAAAATCATCCCCTAGCTGCTGTATAAATTTCATTAGATTTGAATGTCTTTTGCAGTTGGAGTTTATTTGGTGTTCTTCGTTCTTATTGGTTTTATCGCCTTTTCGCGTTAGGTCCTGAAGACAATATTGATAATAATTCTGAGCCACAACCATCAGATCCTGCACTCCAGCAAGGCAAGCAGATGTAGCATCATTTGATCATGTTGCTCCTACTATTTCTAAATTCTAATATGTTGTTTGCAAATTCTATGTATGCATTGCTATGTTGTTTTAAACTATTGTCGATAGTTGGCCCAGTCGTTGCATTATCAGTAGGAAATGTTTATTCCTCTACTACTGAGCCTAGGACTACTTGCTGTGATTATGGGTTCGCTGGATGGACCCTGGTCACTTAGTAGTTTACGTGTCATTATGCTTAGCCATGCTTAGCTATCGGTAGAAATAGGCGGTTATCGACTTGTCGATAACCTTGATCACACATATTTATTATGATCTATATGTTACAGCCTTGTGCTAAGTCTAAATTGCAAAACTAAAACTGAAAATGAAAACAATTTGGACTTGGGCACAATGGTAAGGTGGTGTGATCTTTTGGGTGTGATTGGAATGGTGCCCGAGTCAATTAAGGACCGAACATCTTGTGAGTACCTGTTATCCAAGCAATTAGTGCGTGCTAACCACACTAGAGGGTATGGGACCTCTCTTGACTCAGTACTTTGGGGGTGTTAATTAATGAGTCGCGTGGTGGGTTGCATATGGGATATATGCAACATGGACGTGTTCGTGGGGAGGGGAGCACCCGCTGAGGCCGGTGTCTCCTACTCCACGTATGGGTTCTTGTGATCCATATTTCGTCAGCAGATCACTAAGGGTTAACCCCCATACGTGCGGCTCTTGATTAGCATTTTCCATTGGAAAACGTCTTGTTAGACTTAGCCGTGCCTGCATACCAAAGGAAGTATGCTAACCGTGGCTGGTGGAAAGGCGGTCTGAAGTGTGGGTACATTGGTACACCCCTGCAGGTTTTGAAAACTATTCGAATAGTCTCGTCCTAGGTTATGGACACGCTTGGGTAAGCTTTTCAAGAGTTAGACTACAACATTTTTAATTAAAACTTGATGGGTGGTATGAATCAGGGATTCATGCTATTTGTGGTGGCTATTGGGTTAGTCACTTCTAGGTGGTTACTTGCTACTTATCGTTACTTGTTGTTATTTTAATGCTTAAAACTGAATTGACAAACTGCTTTCAATCTATTTACATTATTGCAAATAAAATTTGCTTTATGCGTCCAAATAACCATATAACCAACCTTCCTTTGATACAACTTTCATGTAGCTATGTATAGGCTTGTTACTCGTAAGTCTTGCGAGTACATTATTGTACTCACCTGCATTGCTTGTTGTGTGCAGAGGAAGAAGGTGGGCCCAAAGGGCCTCACTTTTGTGAGTTGTGCTGTGGCAGTGTGTGGGGCGATTAGCTTGGCGGCCCAGTCGGTTGCCCTGTGGTGTTATGTGGCTAACCGGTCGTCTTTTGGTTTAAGCCATCTTATGGCATCTTTGCTTCATTTGTTACTTGATACTTATGTCATTTGGCGGTCGGTACATTCTGTAATAACTTATATTATGTATGTCTTTTGGTAGACTTGTTATATTACATTGTATGGAATTGATGCATGCTTTGGTATGATGTATGTGTCTGCATTTTCTGGGAAGCACATGTTCATCGAGGCACGGGTTATTCTGTTTGTGATACTAGAGCCAGTGGAAGGTTAAGTATTACAAGCTTAATAAACCGGGGTCTCACAGTGATCTCCTAAGTTCCATTAGAGATAATGGAATCCATTTCACTCCGGACTGCTTCCTTCCAGTATTCCGCATCTGGAGAAACATATGCTTCAGAAATAGTACTTGGAGTATCATCCGCAAGGTACACAATGAAATCAGGACCAAAAGACTTTGCAGTCCTTTGTCTTTTACTCTTCCTCAGAGTTTCATTGTCTTCCTCCTCAGGAATTTGCTCAGGGGTTTGCTCAAAATATTCCATTGGAACGGCAGGTTCAGGAGTTGTATCAGGCTCCTGACTCGATAAACTAGGTATATCTTTCATCAGAAAAATATCCTAAAAAAATGTAGCATCTCTGGACTCCATAATTGTACCGACATGCATGTCAGGTACTCCAGATTTCACCACTAGAAATCTATATCCAACGCTGTGGTGAGCATAGCCTAGAAAGACGCAATCCACGGTTTTTTTTTATCAAGCTTAGGTTTTTTGGAAATTGACACATTGACTTTCGCCAAACAACCCCAAGTGCGCAAGTATGAAAGTGATAGTCTTTTCTTCTCCCATTGTTCATATGGGGTTATCTCTTTATTCTTTATTTGAACCCTGTTTAGGACATGACATGAAATCAATATAGCCTCCCCCCACCATGCTTTGGAAAGACCCGCTGTTTCTAACATGGCGTTAACAAATCAGTTAGAGTGCGGTTCTTTCTTTCAGCAACCCCGTTTGACTGGGGTGAATAGGGAGGCGCCCTCTCATGGATTATACAATGTTCCTCACAGAATAAATTGAACTCATTAGAAAAGTACTCGCCGCCACGATCAGACCTAACCCTTTTGATTTTCTTTTCAAGTTGGTTCTCAGCTTCTGCCTTATAGATTTTAAAGTAGTGAAAAGCTTCATCTTTAGTTTTCAAAAGATACACATAGCAAAACCTAATGGAGTCATCAATCAAAGTCATGAAATATCTATTACCACCTTTTGTCAACACACCATTCATCTCACACAGATATGAATGTATGAGTTCTAATGGTGCCATGTTTCTTACCTCCGCGGTCTTGTGAGGCTTACGAGGCTTCTTTGATTGAACACAAACTTGACACTTAGAGCCTTTGGTAAGGGTGAATTTCGGGATTAACTCTAAACTGGCTAACCGCGTCATGCAACCAAAATTTATGTGACAAAGTCGTGAATGCCAAATAGTAGTCTCATTACCACTGAAAACATGGTTCACAACATTATTACACAAATCTGAAAGAGATAGGTGGAACAAGCCTCTGCACACATAGCCTTTACCAACAAATTGTCCACACTTGGACATTACAAATTTATTGGACTCAAATACCAGTCTAAAACCATCTCTACACAGAAGAGATCCGCTCACGAGATTCTTATTGATAGATGGCACATGATGCACGTTCTTTAGTTGCACAATCTTCCCCGAAGTAAACTTCAGATCGACCGTGCCAACACCACGAACAGTGGCATGTGACCTGTTCCCCCATTAGAACGACTGAATCCCAAGTGACCTAGTAAGAAGAGAACAATGAAATATCAGCACACACATGTATATTAGCACCAGTGTCTATCTACCAATCGGTAGATTGACATACGGAAAGAACAGTAGGTAAATTACCATACCCTGATGTTCCCGTCTCAGTAGTACCAATAACAACATTAGCAGACTTAGAATTCTTCCCTTGTTGATTCTTCCCACCCTTGCGTTGGCTGCAATCCTTGGCCCAATGACCAGGTTCGCCACACACAAAGCAAAGGCTATCCTTTGTGTTCTTCTTCTTCTTTTTGAAGTTAGTTGTTTGTACGGTCTTATTCTTGCCTTTGAACTTTTGAGCTTGGTCATTCTTCTTCTGTACCACATTGGCACTAGAATGTCCCTCATTTCCTCTGATGTGTGTATCTTTTGCCCTCGCCTTCTCTTCAATATCAAGAGACCCGATGAGATTTTCAATAGAAAACTCGTGTCTCTTGTGTTTCAGGGAAGTAGCAAAATTCTTTCAAGAAGGAGGAAGCTTGGCAATAATGCCTCCCGCGACAAACTTGTCCGGTAACACACATTTGAAGTGCTCGAGTTCTTTGGCCATGGATTGTATCTCATGAGCCTGCTCAACTACAGAACGGCTGTCAACCATTCTATAGTCATGGTATTGCTCCATGAGATACAATTCACTGCCTGCATCTGAAACCCCAAACTTGGCCTCGAGTGCATCCCACATCTCTTTCCCAGTTTTGATCACCATGTATGCATCAACTAACTTCTCACCAAGAACGCTAATCACGACACCTTTAAAAAGCTTATCAGTAGCCTCGAACGCTTGCTCTTATTCAGGAGTAAGTGTTCCTTCAGGCTTGCCACTTGCCACATGAAAAACGTTCATGGCAGTTAGCCAAAGCACCATCTTGGTGCGGTACCTCTTGTAATTCGCACCATCGAATTCAGAGGGTTTTAGCGCATCAGCAAAACCAGTTGACAAAAAATTCCTAGAATAAGGTTTTTGGGGAGCGTTCGCGCGACTGCTCGCTTCTTCCTCTTCATTCGATTCTCTGCTACGTCTACATCAACTGCACGACTACTACCACTACGCCATGACGAATGACAATCTAGTCAAGACTCCTGCTACTGCTACTGGATCTGGATCTCCTACTGCTGCTACTCCTTCTACTGGATCCGGGTATGCCTATCTTGCACATATTTGTTGGTTAGTTTTCTTATCTGTTGTTAACTTGAACACTGAGATAGGTATACTAGTTTATGTTCTTCTGGATCTTAGTATGGCTATAGTGTTCTTGTTCATTTACTTTGTGAAAATGACTAGAGTAATTTTTATGATTTATCTACCATATTTCTGGATTAAAGTAATTCGAAAAATGCTCATGTATTCAACAGCAAAAACCTAATTATAGTCATTTAGGGAGTGAGTAATGGTTCGGTGTTGCCTGGGGAATGAACTATATATCACTTAAATTTGTTACTTTTGCTTTGGAACCTCACGATCCTCTTTCTTTTTCTTTTGATTATACCGAGGAGACGAGAATAAGAGGTTGAATATGCGCCACACAATTAACGTGATCTCTAAAATCTTTTGCCTCAAAGAGTTCAAGATTCCTTCACTCCAAAGCTATATGGAGCTGTGAGGATCAGAGAGAATCATTCAAACAAGAACAAGGCAGCAAAAAGATCAAGACTCGCCAAAATTCCCACTAGACCTGTCAGATGGATGAACAGTAGTGGCCAGACCGGGTGAACAATAAAATCACACCTTCTCTAGGATATTAGGAGCCTAATCCAATCATAGATCTTGAAGATCATTACCAAAGTTATGATATTTTTCCGTTTCAGTGAAGGTTGCACCAAAACCGAGCCAAATACGAAAATGATGATTGAGAGGAGTTTGTGAGAGGAATCAATCCAAGATGGCTAAGGATGGTTTCCCACACGTTCTAACACTCTCAATCACATCAAGAATCAGGCCAAAAGCCCTTAAGAGAAACTCTCAAAATTACCCCTTCTTCTACCAAAATCGGGCCACCCTTTTTTCCACCAAAATCGAGCAAACTCAAGAACTTGCAATAAAAAGTATCTAGATGAATGAGATCTGGTCTCCAAGAGATATATCCATCACTTACACATCCTAGGTACAAAGCAAGATCAAGAGGGGATGAAGGAATAAAAAACCAAGTCAAATCAATATTTGAGCATATGAGAGGAAGACTTGGACGAATTTGGAGATTTGATTTCTTCGTGGAGATGAATGTTTATGGTCACTCACTTGGGAGGACAAAGCCACTAGGACATACAAGTGCTCTCATCTCCCTCAATACATATTGTAAACCCTAGCTTCCTTCTCTTTCCTTGGCTTAGATGGATATGCAAATCTTGCATCACTCCCTTATATAGTGAAGGCTAGATCTAGAGAGAAAACTCTAATGGGTACCCATTAAGCCCACACACAAACGGGTCTCACTCACACACTCTTCTCAAAGCATCACCTTCATCTTGCTTTGCCCTCATGGAGTATCCTTGACCTAATCCACTTAGGTCACTATCGTGATTTCGGACACCATCACTTTCACGATATTGGGCAATTTACTAAAATGCCCCCTTTATTGACCTTTCTCGATTCCTTCACATTGAAGCATCGTCCATGCTTTGCCATCGTCCATGCTTTGCTATCATCCATGTGGCCCCAATGACTTTCCACCAAGTTTCTCGTGCTTTCAGATCCCACCGAGTCGTCCTTGCTTGCAATGCGACTCAAGTCACTTGGCGCACTACATGCCTTACCATGCACCATGACCGCACCTGACTTTCTTGATCGTTCTAGACATGACCTTGTCTTTGAACCTAGTCCTGGTCCACTTTGTCGTTGCCTATCATGTCTGTCATTGGTAGCTCCCACTCTGGTTCATTGCCTTCTCATCTTGTAACCACCCCGATAGCCTCGATCATCTTTTGGCGGCACCTTGATAGTTCTAGACCTAAGCTCTTCTAGCTTAGTCTCAATCCCGTCTGCCTCACCATGATGTAGCTCCAGAGTCCTACAACCATCACTGACAACCAAACCATCACGTAGCACCGCATGACAACAAAAATCATCAATTGACACAATTGAAGAGTCATGAACGCGTGCCTTCAAAGCTTTACTCCCGGAAGCATACTTTACCTTAAAAGGTCTTTACTCAATCTTTGTCTTCCATGGCACTAATGGATCAGCTACAATGGCAGAGAAGAAGCGGCTCGAGTTTTCTCAACCTCTCACCACCAACATCCCGCTACTACTCCCAGGAGCAGAACAAAAGGAGTTTAAGACCAAGCTTGCCATCCTCAAAATGCTTCCGTACAATCAGTTCACTAGGAAGGAAGGCACCAACCTTGATTTGCAACAATGTCTGGAGATATACAGTACATTCCAAGTGAAGGACTTCACTAAAAGCAACATCCGCATTACGCTTTTCCCATTCTCACTTGCAGGTAAAGAAAAACAGTGGTTTCACTCTCTTAGCGCTCCCAACATCACTTCATGCGACGTGATTGTAGTTGCATTCCTTGAGAAGTACTCCCCGCCCAGGAAGACTCGGATTGTTTACAACAGGGTGAATCAATTTCAGCAAACAACTGATGAGTCACTCACAAAGGCATGGGACATATTTCATGAGTACACTGCCGCTTGCCCACATCATGGCTTCGCTAAGTGGCAACTTTTGCAGAAATTCTATGAAACTTAAGTTGGTCAACCCGTGAGCATCTTGATGCGTCAGTTGGAGGAGCATTTCTTGACAATAGCATCGTCGAGGCATAATAACTCATCAAGAAGATGGTGTGCAACCATGGATGGGATTTAGAGCGTTCCTCAGGGTCTTCGCCAGCTAAAGGAGTAATTCAAGTTGATGCCATTGAAGTCCTGGCTGGGAAGCTCAACTTCCTCACATGGAGACTAGAGTTATTTGGCCCATCACAGACATAAACTGTATAAGCAGTAGAAGCTAGGATGACATGTGAAGACTGTGGTGAGCTCGGTCACTTTCGATGTTCATGCCCTGAGTCCATCAAATTCATCAATAATTTCTAGAATAGGGGAAATTAGACCTACAATTCAGGATGGAGGAATCATCCAAACCTCAGCTATGGCAACAAAGACACTACCAGCCTTCCTTCTGGTGATCAGTCGGCCCCACTCCGCGTTCTGTTGCAAGACTTCATTGGGGGCGAGCCGAAGATCAACAAAAGCATCAATGACAAGTTCTTGGTGACCGACAAGGTACTAGAGGGGTTGGGCAGTAAGATGAATCATATGGCTTCATCCATGCAGCATATGATAAGTCTAAGAAAGATGTTGGAGACCCAAATATCACAGCTAGCCGGCGCAGCTCCTAAGCATGATGGCCGTCTACCGGGGCAACCTTAGAACCCTATGGAGTCCATGAAGGATATCCACACACGTTCTGGCAAGTAGACTACAGATTCACTATTGCCATAAGAGAGGGAGACAATAGTGTCCGGTACGCTCAAGTAGGAAAAGTTAGCAAAACCTGAGGTACCCACTGTAAAATTGGATGATAGTCATGTCCTACCTTTGAAACCCCGTCATCACAAAGGTATTATTAATGAGCAGTTCATAAAGTTTGTTGAGGTGACCAAGAAGTTATATGTTAATATTCCACTACTTGTTGATATGCAAGTGCCCACCTATGCCAAATATTTGAAGGATATACAGCTCAACAAACGGAGTCTCCCATATGTGGAAGTTGTTCGCATGATGGAAGAGTGCAATGCTGCTATCCTCAACCAATCCCTTGTTAAGAAGAGAGACCCTGGATGTCCTACAATTCCATGGTTTGTCGATGCCCAATGCTTTGAATGTGCACTTTGCGATCTAGGCGCAAATGTCAACATTATGCCCAATGTAGTCTTTGACAAGCTTTGTTTGCTTGAGCTCTCACCAACTTCTATTGTTCTAGAGTTAGCAGATCGCTCTGTTCACTAACCTGTTGGAGTAGCCGAAGACGTCCTAGTAAAGATCAAAGATTTCTTCATCCCTGTGGACTTCGTAGTTTTGGAGATGGACGAAGACAAGAAGACCCCATTGATCCTTGGAAGTCCTTTCCTCAGTACAGCCAATGCCAACATTTATGTGAAAAGATAAGATCAGGTTTGACATCAATGGTAAGATAGAGGTGTTTCAGTTTTGTCCTTGAGAAGAAGTTTGCAAGAAGATCACAGTGGCGTCAGGAGCAACTCAGCCTTATGTGTCTCCCAATCATCAAAGAATACAAGGAGTATGGCCCTAGAAGAATGAACAAGCTACAGAGACATCTACGGCACCTCCGGCCAAGGGCCTTGGCAAGTCTACATAAAGTCAAGCGAGGAAAGTCAAGCTCTTAGACTATAAATAGAGCGCTTTCAGGAGGCAACTCGTTCATTCTTGCATTTAGGTCTTATAGTGCTAGGAGGGAGGGCAACCCAGCATTTCAATTTTATTTTAGTGTGGAGCTTACTAGGAGGGCAACCTGGTTCTTAGTTGCATTTGCATTTAATCGCTAGTTGGGAGGGCAACTCGTTGCTGAGAGAAAAATAAAAAGAAAATTCCCCAAATTAGTGTGCCTCTCCCTTTATTTCAGTGGGTGCTAAAAGCTAAATTCCAATAATTTTATTTGCCATAATTTTTTTCTGGAATTTTTAGTTTAACCCGTAAGTCCTAGTTATTTTATTTTTTTTATTTCTCTTATAAACAAAAAAAAATTGAGAGAGAGAATAGGCCCTCCCTTCCCTCCCTCCCCCCTCTTTATTTTCTCTCTACCACCCCTCTAGTCACAAGAAGGCAAGCATCGACGGGTGTTTTTGCTGCATCGATCGGCGCCCTGGCCCCGCCTACCCTTTATCTGCCATGCTCGAACCTGCCTTCTCCCTTTGCACTACCCACACTACCCCACCCTGCCGAGCTACTACATGCTCTGCACTGTGCGATGCATAGGCGAGCCATCGCCATATCCTCCTCCACTCATTTTCTGCCCCCTGTTACCTCCACCTTCCAAACCACATCTACCACCCATTCCCTTGCCCACTCACACTGCCCCTACCCCCTACCCTAGCCCTGCCACCCAAGTGCACCAAGGGCGCACTCTTGGAGCCAAGTGGCGCTCGGCCTCGCCCAGGCCGAAGCTCCCCCCTCTCCCTCTATTTATTCTCCCTCCCTCTTCCTCTCACCCTCGCCCCTTTCTCACACTTTGCATGCACGTACACTGGTTTGTAGCTAATTTAATTAGAGATTTCAGGGTGTTTAGTTCCAATAATTTTATGTACTAGTTGCACTCTTTGTTTTGTGTCACGTTCCAACCATCACCCCGGACGCGAAGTTTTTGTTTTTTCATCCACCACAAGCATCATGAGCCTCTTCGACATCATCAAGAATCACCTACGAAGCATTTTGTGGCATCATCAATCATGCTGTGACGAGCCTACCGCGTTGGATGCAGTCAACCAATCACCGGGTCTGTCGAGCAATCGACGCTCCATCTCCTCCGCACGTGATTTAGTTTCCTATCGATCTTCCATCGAGGTGATGTTATAGCATGTCCACTGGGCTGATATGCCACTGTACACTATCTTCAGCATGCCCTCAAGTGTGGCTTCCACTAAGTACCTCACCCAGGTGCTCATTCGTCCCACGACACTTTGGACATCCCTCCTTCCACTACTACAGACGGGGATCCTGCGCCCTGATGTTTCTCTATGATGTGGCTTACGACGCCATCGTATGCCTACAACATGAGCTGCTCGAGCTAGAGGACATGTTCTTCTACTTTCCCATATAGACGGTGGATAGAGAGGAGCATACCTATCGGGTAGAGGGTATGCTGCTCATCACCCCACACCTACACCTCGCCGGCTTCGTGAGATCACTCGATGGATATCTCCGTCGTTTGACCCACGAGCTGCTGGTGGTTCACCGAAGGATCTCCGCACTCGAGGACAGCATCGCCCCGATGGTGGCCTAGGGTTTCTTCTTGCAGGATCTATTTTACAGGGAGGATGGCGTACTAGAACATGCGGACAAGTTGCATGAGCCCACCATCCGCATCTGACTAGGTACCCGACATCCCCGTATGTCGGCTATCGGTCACTGTCATCGCGTGATGGCCATTTACACGAACGTGGAGGAGCCTCCCTGAGCAGTGTAGTGACACTGTCTTCATCACGACGGGTGTGAGATGATTGAGTTCATTGGACCATCATCTTTCGCTGCACCGGAGTTGCCTCACGCCGTTGAGCACAATGGCGACGCCTAGTTCTAGACCGTTTAGCAGGAGCTCAATAGTAGGGGATTAGTGTGAGCTAATTTTGGGTATTTCGGCATGCTAAATTATGTATGTGCTGATGTATGACGATTTCTATTTGTTACTTGTGTTGGTTGTATGTTCATGCATGGGATATGCAAACCGTGTAAAACTTAACTATTATGTTAAAGTTTCATGCATGCTATCCCTATATTATGAATTTACTCATATTTTAGTTTTAAATGAGTTATTTTAGGATGGGATGTCATTACATGCTGACACACTTAACTTGTGCTTATTCCCCCCTTATCTTTCGTAGCATTTGTTAAACACATGTTGTATCGATAGGATGCCGGTAACTCGCTCTGTGAACCAACTCACGGCACTCAGTGATGCCTCCCGTTCATGACAACAGGGAGGTGAGGCACCCAACCCTCCACATCCTAACCCATTGAATCCACCTGTGCCTGAGGATCAACACACCGTTGAGGAAGCGGAGGTGTTGCCCCAACCGTCCATGATGGCGCAAGTGCTCGCCATGATTGAGCAAGGGCAGTAGACGAATACCCTTCTACTACAACAGTTGGTCCAGAACACCACCACCCTCAGCGCTGTGACCACAAGAGGCAGAGCTGCCACCATGCCGCAATCGAGGATGGGCGAGTTCATGCGAATTCGACCACTGACTTTCTCATTTGTAGTAGATCCTCTTGATGCCGATGACTGGCCTTGCTCCATCGAGAGCAAATTGGTCATTTCCCAATGCAATAATGAGGAGAAGGTGCGCTATGCATCTTATCAGCTACAAAGCGCAACAGCTGCCCGGTGGGAGAACCATTAGGCCATTATCGGGGAAGGTCAAGCCATCACTTAGTGTAGCATCCCAAATTTGGAGTTCAATTGAAGCATTTAAAAATAAAAATAACCATTTGAATTTTGTTGTTTAAGTTCAAGCTTAATTTGAATTTTTAGAAATCAAAACCATTTAACATGATTTATTTAAACTTTAATTAAATTAAAAGTTGTTTTAGTTAGGTTCCTTGAGTTCCAAAGTATTTTTTGGAATTTTCTAAGAATTTTTTGAGTTTATTTGCTATTTCTTTGAGCTCGGTTTTATTTAATCTAATCTCTAAAAATTAGAAATCCTTTTTAATTCCAATTTTTCTTTTCGGGCTCAATCTCTTTCGGCCCAATTTCTTTTCCACCGGCTAGCCCATTTCTTTTTCCTTTCCCGGCCTTTTTCCTTTTTTTCCCACCGGCCCGGCCCGCTCTTTCTTTTTCCCGCGCTGTAGCCCAGCTAGCCCTTCCTCTTTCCTTTCGCTAACCAGCGGGCCCGCCTCATCAGTGCACCAGCGCCATGTGGACGTGTCCTTCTTCCTCCTGACATTGGCTCTGAGTCCGTGGTAGACACGCTGTAGCCACCGTCCTTGTCTCGAATACTCCCCTCTAGCCCTATATAAGAACGGCCACCCGTGTCAAAATTTCCACGCCATCCTTCTCGACCGAATCGCCAAATCGTCGCCCCCGAATCCGCCTCCATCTTGCCGTTTGGATCTTGTGAAATTGCCGGCCGCTGAAGCTCTTCATTGCCGAAATACGTCGACGTCCATGCCTCTCCACTGCCATTGACCACAACCCTAGGTTCGCCGCTTGATGTTCTACACCATGCTCCCTTTACCTTCACCAGAGCTTCACCTCAGAATCTCACCACCGTGCAACCCGAGCTACTCCGCCGTCTTTCTCCTTGCCACCGCCGCTATGGTCTTTGACGATGAAATCCCTCCACGTCACTGTGTTATCCGTCGCCCTTTTACCTAAGCCCAAGCTTCACCATCCCAGATTTGCCATCGTTCGTCGCCTCCACCATAGACCAGAGTTGGGCCACTGTTGAGCCGACGTGGCCGCCACCTCATCCTCCACCTAAGCGCCGCGTCAACCCCACTGCCCACATGTCCGTTCGCATCAGCACCACATGGCCTCACACGTCTTAGACCGAGCCCAAACATAGACAAAAACTCGTGGACTTGGTCCACCATGAACTGAACCTATGCCACCTTGGCCCCACATGTCATCTACTCAAGTTGTGAAACCGGTCCACCATAGTCCAGGGCCAGCCCGTGGACATGGTCCATAGAGCAAGACCCACTTGTCAGCCTCTAAATCCCTTTTCCATTTTTTCTTTTATTTCAAAAATCAGAAAATACCGTAGGACACACCTGTCAGCCCTAAGGAATATCTTTAATTTATTCTGAAGGAATATTCTAGGAATACTCTTTCTTCTCTCTCTTTTTCCTTTCCAGCAATTCTTCCGAGAGTCTGTTCTCCTCCGTCCGAACTTCAATTCAGTCCATTCAAATTCCCAAATTCATCTAAAATTGAGCTCTTTCTTTTAGAGTTAGTTTTATTGTTTTTGGATTTTATTTGTTTTTCTTTTGGATTTATTTATGCTTCACATGTTGTTTTCTCCCTCATTTAGACGATCTGTTTCAAGGAGCAGGGGCAGAAGCAAAGTTTGAAGATCCAAGTGTGATAACTGAGCAAAGCCAAGGCAAGTTGTAGTCCTTTGATCATGTTGAACCTATGATTTCAAAATTATATTGTATTATATCAAATTACATGCTATCTTTATATCAATTGCCTTTGGGAATAGTTAATCACCTATTTGTCACTATGTCTCCATTGATTATTTGAATACCATGAATCATTTGTCACCATAGGATGGTCTATATTAGTTTGATATATTTGTATCACCGACATGGGTATTATAGAGATGCTCAGTCATGTTTAGTTAAGATGGGCTCATGATCACATGTTAAATATTGAAAATTTGACTTAATGATATATGGAATTGTGGTGCGATTCCATTGTTGTGCAACTGTGGTGTGATGTCATTGTTATGTCGATTGTGGTGCGATGCCTCTATTATAAAATCTTGTGCCATAGCAGGGATTGTCATTGGTTTGGGTGAACAAAATGATTTATGCTCAGATAAGTGATCGTGCAGTAAAGAGGGTGCGTGAGGCACATCGTTTTGGATGAGGTAGTCTTGCCTGAGTAACTGGTTAAGGACTTAATCTTATACGTCATTGAATTAGGCCATATCATACAACCACATATGTAGTATGGGATGGACCTAGCTAATTAATTAGCAATGGTGCAGCTTAGTTCTATTTTTGGAGGCGTGAGTTACGAGATAGACGTATACTCACAATGGCGTAAGAGGGTGCCCTGTCTGGTTGTGATGACATTCAATATTGAAATCTTAGCGGGCAGAACTAGGTTGAGAAGGAGGTTTATAAGGCCTTGTGATAATCACTTAGCCGCACACCTATGGAAGTGTGTCATGGCCGGCATTATAAGTTAATTTATCTCTTGTGGGTAAAGTTGTACAACCTCTGTAGAGTTAAAACTATTTAAATAGCTGTATCCATAGTCATGGACATGCTTAGGGATTTCACACGAGGTAGAGTTTCTTTATAAAAATGTGTCAGAAAGTGAATAGTAGATTCATTGGTGAATGTGATGTTCACGTGGTGGATGGGATATTCACTTGGTAGTTTGGTTGGTTAATGAACGGGAGGTTCACTAGTTATTTCAAAGTAATTGTTTATTTCTTTATTAATTCTTTTTAATTACATATTTCAATCTGTTTACTATCAATACTGCTTTCTGCAAAAGAACCATATAACTATTTGTTTGTTCAAGCCTTACATGAATATTAATTGCATACTGTTCCCTACAACTAGTTGAGTACTTTATGTACTCATAGCTTTAAACTTTGCTGCTCAGTTAAAGAATACCAAGCTGCTCAAGAGTTCTACGAAGAGGAGTTTTGTGCAGGCTTTGCGAATTAGGATGCGTTCTCCACTCGATTGCCTGTGGGCATGTTGATTGGCCTTTCCAAGTTTCTCATTCCGCTGCAAGAGTTTATTTGTTTCTTTAGCTCTGCGTGGCATGTTAAGTAAACGTTGACCTGGTCTAGTTATTGTTACTATTTGTTTTTTTTGAGATCTTTTTAGTTAAATCGATAAATAGATGGTATTTCATCGATGTTACCTGAGTGAATTAGCTACTGATCTGGGACTAGTTCAAAATGCACAAAGGGTTTTGGATGTGTAAATCTGGGTCCCGACACTTGGCCTACCTTTAAGAAGGCGTTTTGTGACGCTCACATACCAGTGGGCCTCAAGAGGTGGGAGTTCTACGAACTCAAGCAGGGGAACATGACAGTGATGGAGTTTCTCCATTGCTTCAACTACCTTGCTCGGTATGTTGCCGCAAAAATACCGAACGAGGGAAGGAAGGTTGCTCTCTTTCGGGAGCGGCTTAACGATGATATGAAGTGGTCACTCGCTGCCTATGACATCCCCAACTTTCAGGACTTGATCAACAAGGCGATCCGGGTCAAAGATAGCACTCAGACGGTAGTGGAGAGCCGCAAGCGCAAGTGGCTAGTGCAGAAATCAACAAGCAGTGGATCGCCGATATGCTCCATGCGTGAAAGCCATTTCGGACCTGAGGCACTCCGCCGCTTCTCGCCAGTGTAGTGCCTTTGCCATCCATCTCCCTAGCCACCGCTACCACTCGGTAGGATCGCCGTCGAGCAGGGAACACATTGTCGGACCCCCGGGCATGTTACCGGTATCCTGATCTTACAGAGTGTAGGATAAGCAAGCGTGCGCAAGATGAGGGAGGACAAGCACAAGTTAAGAGGGTTAGCAAGTATTATTATCCCAACTAATTTAACTTGTCTAACCGAAAATATGTATATTTTTAAACTCTAGGGGCAGCACACATGGATTTTAACCTAGAGGTCAAATTTTTCGTGGCACACATGCCCGATACCTTTACATTACAAAAGAGGCAGCTAAACCAACATAAGTAGCAACTTACATCCAGGTTATAGCAATATTATACCCAAGTTCATCCTACAATTTGAGAATAAGGAAAGTTTAGTGAACATGTAATGAGAGACATGGATAAGAAGTGATATTAGACAAGAAAAGAATTTCAGCACAAGTTTTACCCATTCTCTAGTTTTATTTAACTAATCCTTAAGGCTTATAGTCGGGTAATACTACCCCTTGGTCTTTTTATAATTAGACCTTTATAAAATCTCTCAATTAAACTCCAAATGAAAGTAGGAGAGGTTATAAAGGAATATTACATCACAAAATTTCAGCAAGTACATGTCCTGAAATTTTTAGGAAAAGAGGTATGTAGAGTGATGTCGGGACTCAAAATTACAATTCTGGAACCCTCTGTGTATACTGCACTAGTCCAGGATCACGCTAGTGCACACAGGATTTGTAACATCCCTATTTTGGCTTGTGTTTCAAATGTAAGAAATTGAGGGTAAATTAAAATTTTTCTTACATCCTTGTGCTTTTGAACTTTTCTGAAAATTCTTGTAAAAGAATTTTGGAAAATTCAAAATCAAAACCCTCAATTATATCAATTCATCAACCTCCTTGGTGAAATCTTACGTCAAACCCTTGGGAATAATTTTTCTTGGTTCTAGGGTTGCTTTGTGACACCCCTGAATTATTCCATAATTTTTGGAAATTAATTGAATATTTTAGAGGCAAGTCAAACCTTGGTCAAACCTCTGAAATAACCTTCTGGAATTTCTTGAGAAAATCTCAGTGCTCAAAAACCTCTGGAAATTTTATGGGAGGTAAATCCTAAAGTCAGCAACCTCCAGTTAAAATTTCACAAATTTTGGAGTTGATTTGATACCTCAATTAAATCCCCAAAGTTTCAGGTTTAAAATCAAAACCTAAACTGATTTGCACTATTCCTCGGGCGCAAGTCGGGCTCGGGCTCGAGTCAATGGACTCGGTCGAGCCAACTAACCGCACCGGGCGGCTCGTGAAGCGCGCTGGCGATGGGGACCGTTGGATCTCCATCGAACGGCTCTCATCCGTGAAGTCATTCGGACCCCTCCGATTGCCCTCTGATTCTCAACCGTTGGATTCTGATCCAACCATCGAGGGACCGTACCGGTTCACTTCAGTCTCTCCAAATTGGCGATCGCATCGTGGCCGTTCAAATCTTATCCGTCGGCCAACATCTTTTGGGGCTGGGCTCAACCCACTGGGGCGCTTTGGGCTCGAGCCGCTCCTATGCCGCTGACTGGTGGCCCCGCTTGCGCCGCTGGTCATCTCCTACCTCCTGCTTGTGCGCTCGACCGAGCAGGGCGTGGGAGAGCGCGGTGCCGCGGTCGCCCTCGTGCGTCACCAACGACTCCTTGCTGCCACGCATTAAATGCACCTCGTGTTTTCGCTCTCAAAAGTCTCCTCTCTCAGTCTTCACCTGCTCCCGTCGCTCGGCTGGCCCATGACCGTGAGCTTGCATTCCCAAAGACCCGTTGCCATCTCGACCTTAAGAGGCCACTCAGCTCTCCCTTGTCTCCTTTTTCCACTCCCTTGTGGCTTGTAGAGCCCAGGGTTGCTTGTTCGAGCTCAATTCACAAAGACACCGAATCCGCCATTGTCGGCCACAATCGAGCTTCGTGGTCATCCCTATTCGAGTGGCTCTCTTGCTCCATTTCTTGCTCCGACTGGTTCCTTTAACCCTCTGTAACCTTAACCCTCATACATTTTTGGTTGTCTTCTCAGGAGTCGGGTGATATTGAAGTTCCTCCGTTTTGGCCGAACTTCACCCCCTTCTTCCCCATCTCCGGTAAGCAGCACCTCTCCTCAATTCCTTACTCTGGGAGTATCCTTGGGCTATTTGGGACCCAGGGTGATGACCCGGTCGTGCTATTGTTGCTCAGGCCAACTTGTCCTCGCTTTCGTCCTCGGCGCCGGCAAGCTCCACCGCCGCCTGTGCTCCTCGACCTCCTCGGTTCCTCTCGTGCGAGGTAATCTTACGGATAGTCCCTAGAACCTTGGCACCCGCTCAAGTGAACCGCTGCGGAGCTTTTAATCTTCGCGCGTTTGGCCGTGTATGGCGTCGCCGCCGCGCCGGCTTCGGCTGCGTTACGGGGCACTATCGCGGTGTGAGTGGTACCAATGTGTGCGCATTGGTATTGCGATCCCATTTGGCCTTTGGCTCGCGCCGCCACGGCCGAGTCGCCGGGCTCTTCGGATCTGCGTCGGTTGTTTTGTCGACAAAACGGCGGTCGCCGTAATGTCGTTCGGACACAGTAATGACGTTCATTAATGCCTAATCATTTCTTAGTATTAAACATGTCCTTAACCGGCGCTTAGGTGCCGCTTACAGGTGGGCCCATGCGTTTTAATCACCCGTGCGCTAAAACCACGTGTGTGGCCGCGGTGACTGACCTCTAGGCCCCGATGGTCAGCGCTGCTGTTCACCTCGCGAACGGTCCAACCCCCTTTCAGCCGTCCGATCCTTGATCAACGACCGAGAATCGCGGGGATGATCGCGAAGGGCGTTCGGACTTGCGAATAGTGCCCTAGCAATCTCCGCCGTTGGATCTTGATCCAACGGTGAGCCTCTGCGGGTTTTGTGCGTGTGTGCTGTGCGCGCCGTGCGCGTGGGCCGTCCGATCCAGGATCGACGGTCCATAATCAGCCACGTCGTAATGGCATTTATGAGTTTCCCGAAAGCTTTATTTGCAAACTTAAAAAGGTATTAAACTTCAAAAATGCATAACTAATTCATTTTAAACCCAAATCGGTTGATTCAAATTTTGTTAGCTTTAGTTTGAACTGTAATTTAATCTAAAAATGAATAGGATTTTAGTTCGGCTCTAGAAAACAGATTTTAAAATTGGTTTAGAAATAGGTTCTACTTGTTATTCTAAAATTAGCAATTAACTTGTAAATTGCATAACTAATTCTCTGAAAATCAATTTTTAGTGAAACCAATTTTGTTAGCTTCCTCTAATAAAGTACTAAATGATAAAATTGGTTTTAGGCATGTTACTATTTTGTTTAACAAGAATTCACATCCAATTTAATTTTGTTCCTTTTCATGACTTGAAAAATCATAAGTAGATCATTTTAACTCCAAATGGGGTGAGACCACTTGTGTTAGCCTTAAAATGTCAGTAGGTACCCATCCTAAAAATTTCAGGATCAGAACACCTCTAGAAAATATTTAATGAACAGTAACCTCATTTTAATTGCAATTTCAGCCGAATTAAATTGTTTTAATCATGTCTTTTGCATTAGGACTCCAAATCAATTTATTCTTGTTTCTAAAATTATTATAAATCAGGTCCTTGCTGCTGTAAAATTTTAGAGCATTTGGAGAATTTTGGTTTTAGAGTCTTTTTCGTTTTCTTCGTTCTTATCGATTCTTTATCGCCTTTTCGAATAGGTGCCGACGATTGTGCTATCCCAGAGAGTGACCCTCAGCAACAAATTGAGCAACAACCCCCAGGCAAGCAGTTTGATCATTTCCCATTTGATCCCATTACTTTTAAAGTCTAATATTTTGTTTAACTTCTATGTATGCATTGCTATTTTGTTGTTAAATTGATTAGTTAATCCTCTAGTTGCATAATCTGTAGGTAAATAATTATCCTCTACTACCTGAGCCTAGGTTATTTGCTGTGATTAGAGTTCGTTGGATGAGCTCTTGTCACTTAGTAGATTGCGAATAAATATTGCTTAGCCATGCCTAGTTATCGGTAGTATTGGGCGATCATCGACTTAGTCGGTGATCTTGATCACACAAATGCTATTATTATTCCATTATGTCCAACCCTTGTGTTTTACCAATTTGCAAATCAAAAACTAAAAACAAAAATTATATCTTGGCTTGGGCACAATGGTATGTTGGTGTGATCTGTTGGGTGTGATTTGAATGGTGTCTAAGTCCCTAAGGACCGAGTTACTTGTGCCATTGATCCAAGCAATTGTTGCGTGCTAACCACGCGAGGGGGATATGGAACCTCTCTTGACTAAGTACTTTGGGAGGTGTTAATTATGAGCTGGTCGGTGGGTGTGTTGAAACTGTGTGTGTGTGTCGTGGTGTTTGGAGGGGAGCATTAGCAGACCGGTTAGGCTGTCTAATGTGTCCTTCTCCCGTGGGTTGCGGCTCTTAATTAGCATCGTCCATTGGAAAGCGTCTTGTTAGACTTAGTCGTGCCTGCATACCAAAGGAAGTATGCTAACCGTGGCTGGTGGAAAGGCGGTCTATCGTGTGGGTACATTGGTACACCTGCGAGTTAAAACTATTCGAATAGCCTCGTCCTAGGTTATGGACACGCTTGGTTATTTCCGCAAGAACTAGACTACAACCTTTTAAAAACTTAAACTTGACATGGGTGGTATGAAGGGGTACTTCATGCTATTGTTGTGGTGACGATGGGTTAGTCACTTCTAGGTTGGTGTTGTCATCTATCTATTGTTATAATTGTCTCTCTATTATTTGAACAATAAAAGTTAATTGCAAACTTGCTTTGAATCTATTACCCTATTGCAAATGAAAACTTGCTTTATCTTTGAAAATAAGTCGAGCCTCATCCACTCAAATAAAGCTTGCATGTAGTTAATTATAGTTCTGTTATCTCACACGTCAGTCTTGCAGTACAAAAACAATTTTTGTACTCATCCGCTTTACTTAATATTAATTGTTGCAGAGGAAGAAGGTGAGCCCCAAGGGCCTCACTTTTGTGAGTCGTGTTCTTGCGCTTGTTTGGGACGATTAGCTTGGCGGTCCGGTTGGTTGCCTTGTGGGTGAAAGGCACACCGATTGGCTTCAGTTTATCGCCATCTTATGGCCATTTTGCTTCTGCTATGTATTTATCTATTTGTATGTCTTTTGGCCGGGCGGCCTCTCTTTTGTACTAACTCTCTTTATATTATGTATGTCTTTAAGTTATTGTTGTGCTTGGTTCTATGTGAATGAATGGAATTGATGCATGATTTTGTAAGCGAGTGTGTATCTTGCATTTAGGAAGTATACATATCTTGAGGCTTGGTTTATTTGATTCGTACTGTTAGGACCAAGTGGATGGTCAAACAGTACAAGCCGAATAAACCGGGGTCCTCACAGGATTAACATAGGTAAATATCGATCCACACAAGTGATAAATAAAGTAACGATTAGTTTGAATAACAAATAAGGGTTTTGACCTTATGGTCGAGTTTACACTTATTGAGCCACGTAGGGCCAACAGAGAATAAAATAGCAGCGGAACAGAAATAACTTCAGCGTAGATCCCATTAATTCACCACAGGCAACCGACTGGGATCCAGACCTCAATGATCAGCAACCTTAGGCGAACTCCTCCTCGAAAGCAGGCGTAGACTCCTCCTCTTCTGTAGGTTTGGGCGTAAGTTTTACAACAAGCGTGAGTACACAACTGTACTCGTAAATCATACCACAGAATGCAATGTATAGATGCAGGTTTATTCCAAAAGAAAAGCTTCTGTGGTTCTTTTTGCATAAAAGCAACATTTGCATTTGAATACAATAATAGATTGAAATGCAGTTCAAAACAAATAGACAATATTAATTTAACAGGTGTTTCCACAAAGACACAAAGCTAAACAGATTATTTCATATAGCCACATGACTTAGATCACATAGCTCTCATCCCAACATTTTATGAAAACTACCCCTCGTGTGAAATCCCCGAGCATGTCCATGACCGCGAACGCGGCTATTCGAATAGATTGATTTAACACTCTGCAGAGGCTGTACACTTTACCCACAAGATACAACTAGTGTAGCTAGCACTAATCGTAACAAAACAGTTCGGAAACTTCATCTCAAACATTGACATTCCCGATGTGCTTTCCCGCTAGACCAGCTCACAAAGAACTAGTATAACACACACCGCTGGACAGGGATGCGGTGAACCGTCCCACGATGCAACCACCAAGTAGTCACACCTCCACCCTGTCACAAAGCCTAACCTATCCACCTGAACGTCAATACCGAGAATCCATAACTTACTAAGTTAGGCCCGTCCCATACCAGGCATGTGGTCGTACAGTAAGTCTCAGTTCAATGGCGCACAAAGTTAAGTCCTTAATTGACCAAGGCAAGACTTCCATTTTCTAACTATGTCACAAAGACTATCAATCCCTTCACAAAGTCCACCATATCACAAAGTATCCACCACTTGCCTCAGTCCAAATCCTTTACCACCCAGTTGGTTTTAGTGCAACACATGCTATCACGAAGTAATAACACATAGCACACAGTTTTACACGAAGTTCCATAGTCACTTAGTCAGATTTAATATTTGTGACTCACATGAGATATGAGACTCGTAGCATGGCTAAGCAATTGTACTCGCATCTAACCAACCCACGTTGGTGCTATAATATTACCAACTAATAAACCAATCTAGGGTGACAAGGTGTTATGACATACCAGGCCAAGGTGTGATAACAATTTGGATAATAACTATGCCCAAAAGCATTTAAATACATAATTAAAATAGAATGCAGTACTTTGAAACAAAGTAATTTGAAAACTGGGTTCAAGATGATCAAAGGTATGACTTGCCTTGGAAAAGGTCTATGTACTGGTCTTGATCTTGGGGTGCTCCTTCTTCTCCAAAATTCCCCGACGAATCGATGTCTACTCGCAAACAAAATAAATAAACAAAACAAATAACTAATAGAGGCAAAACAAACTCCAAAAATTAAATAAAGATCTCAGATAAATAGATCTCGAATTTAGATAAATTTAGGAATTTGAATGGGCTCAATCGGAGTTAGGATGCAAAAGTTATGAGCTCTGGAAGATTGAAAATCTAAAGAAACCCTAATTTGGATTTTCTGAACTTTTTCGAATTATTTCTTAACAGAAAAATCGGATTATTGCGCAAGCATGATGTCAACACAGAGATTTTGAAAATAAAAGAAATTAAAAGAAAACACTGACATGTGGGACCCACATGTCAGAGACACGGCTCACGGTAGACTAGGTCTACCGAGCATCGGGTTTTGGGGCGGGGTGGACTGCCACACGGTGCTGACGAGGATGCTGATGCGGCACCACATGGGACGACACGTGCGCACACTGGCTGAGGTGGATGCTGATGCGGATTGCCACGTCAGACCGACGGCGACGACGGCTCGGGAACCAACGACAACGGCGAACGGCGGCTCCTCGCCGGCGGTGAGTGGTACCAGCGTGTAGAGGGCGCTATTGCGAACCTATTGGTGCAACGCCGGGTGCTTGGGGTGGACGGTGGCGACCGGCGGCGAGCTCAGAGCAGCGGAGAGGTTCGGCTTTTGTCGGACGGGGGTTCCGGCGAGGTTTTGGCGACGGCGAGAGCTCCCGGAGGTAGACCTGGCGTCACTGAACCCGGTGGTGCACTCGAACTCTTATAATAACATGACGACAAAGGCAAGTCAACTTCGTCTGAATGTTACATTATATAATGACTTGAATACTACATGCTGAGCAAGCAAAGTACATGTTGTACACATCATATAATGAGTAAGGCAGGTGAACTAACATTTCCCTTGATCTAGTAATGCAAGCAATGAATTACAAACAAACGAACTAAAAGACTAAGACTAAAGTGGTGAAAACGACATGATACACAATACATACCTATCAAGACCACTGGTGGGTTCATCCAGGAAGAGCAGCCTAGGCTTCATCAGTATCTCCAGGGCAATGCTGACCCTCCTCTTCTCACCACCGATCCCCTTGCTAGTTTGCAAACGACCGTGTGGCGCGATCCTCGCACCCCATCTCGACGATCGTGCCCTCAACCAGGGCACGCTTCTCCTCCCTGGGCATGTTGTCGGGGAGGCAGTGGCAGTTCCAACAGAAACCAATGAAGCACAAGTCATCAAATGCTTATGGGAACAATAATACACGGAATAGAAAAGGCAAGCTGGTAATACGAGACAGAACCAAAGCCAAACTCATGTTCTCCTCCTTCTCCGCCACCACCACCTTGTCTGCGGCCACCGCCGCAGTAGCGGACTTTGGCGCTACCCTCGTGGACTTCCTCCTGTGTGCCCTCCTGGTGGCGTCCTCCGCCTCGATCTCCTTCTCTAGCGTTCAATATATAAGGATAGCACCAAAACATTTTGCTTCCCGCGTACGCGTTCAAAAAATTTTTGAACTCCCGCGCTGCTGTGTGACATATCACAGACGGTTCGTATTAAGAACCGTCTGTGATGATACTCACAGACAGTTTATGATACGAACCGTCTGTGATAATTCACAGACGGTTCTTAAAACGAACCATCTGTGATAGTCTTAGTAATCACAGACGGTTCTTTTTAAGAACCGTTTGTGAAGTATCACAGACGGTTCGTTTTAAGAAACCGTCTGTGATAGTTCCATATCACAGACGGTTCCATGAGGCGTCTGCTATAGCCTGTTTTGTAGTAGTAATTTTTTTTGCTTCGATTAGCTGTTCTGTTGTATGGATATGATCTCATCTATGTTGCAACTGTGCGGACTAGCTACTGATCATGGGACTAGTTCAGAATGCACAGAGGGTTCCAGGGTTGCATACTCGGGTTCCCAACATGAGGGTAATGATCTGAACCCATTCGATTTAACCTAGGTTAATCTTCATTCCATTTTTAAGAATGTTTGGTCAAGGGGAAGATGGATTTCTGTTCTGTCCAGAATCGCTGGGTTTAGGGCAGAACATTGCAAGGATGATTAGGGCTATTTAGACTCATAATTAGAGTTCGGTACAATTAGAGAAAAGTTAGGTTATCGTGTTAGATTTATAAGAAGGTATGGATCGTTAAAATTGGAGTAGCGAGCGAATAGTTATGGCCTCTAGAAGGCTGCTGTCCAGATTTTGGACGTAGTTGGCAAACTTCGTGTAGTTTGGTCGATTTTGTGTAGAAATTGGTAAAATTAAATATTTTTGTTAACTTAAATATTGTAGGAAATCTTGTGTAGTTTTCATAACTCATATTATTCATATATGTTCAAGTTGTAGAATTAAAGATATAAAATTGTGAAACAGACTGTTTCGACAAAATCTGGAACAGTCTTCGGGTAAAGGAACAGAATAGAAAATGGTAGAATCTGAGTTTCATCATAACTAGGAAAATGTAGGTTGTTTCATGAGGATTCCAGAAAGTCTTTGATAGCCGAATTTGGAGTTCAGATGAGTAAGATAGGGCCATTTTCTACTTAGGCAGCGAGTAGTGTGTCTGGTAGTTTCAGGTTAAAAGGGTCTGTTTGGCATAGACATGCGATGACGGTTAGAATAAAGTGTCTGTGCTGTAATGTATGATTTTTTAGATGGGTTTTAAATTGTTGTCCAGGGAGTGTAGCCTCTTGTTCATTGCCGCCGCATCGCTATCTAGCGTCACAAGGATAAGGAGGCAAATGCATGGTAGACAATGGTCGTTGGTTTATCACTGTAAGATTTATCAGTTATAACCATTATATTGTTGTGCTTTTACTTATTTAATTGCAAGTAATGTTAATGGTCATTATTTATTCCTTATGGTTGGATATGATATTGTTGTACAATGATAATGTGGATGAGACTATGAATATTTGTGCATTCATAAATATCATTGCATATGAGAAAGTGATCATATTGATCACAACTCCACGGGAGTGGAGGAGATCCCCGATCCTTGAGGAGGACGGGCTTGAGAGTGTATCATCAACGAGTGAAGACTCATGCTATACCGGTATACGCAAAAGAAGTGCATGTGGACATGTAGTATAGAGATGCATGGAATGAAAGGTAGCTGATGATTGTGTATGTGAATAAAGAAAGGAAATTGAATGATTAAGCATGGGAATAAAGAAAAGTGAACAATTGATGTTAATGACGATATTGTGTACTATTGTTTAAGCAATGTTCAGTGTTTATTACTGTACTTGCTGAGTCGTAGACTCATCTTTGCTCTACTGTTTTTTTAGGTGATCGTTGATGACGCTTCACTTGAGAAGGCACAGCACTTGGAACACGGCATACACTCAATTACATGATCAATTGCTATGAGAAAACTTTACCTTAGCGTGATGGTTTATTCCTTCAGGACATGATAGACATTGAATAATTCTAGATAATTGGTTGGAAGTCGTTTATTCATTTAATAGCATTCGTTTGATTGATATTTGCTTGATTCTTAAACTATTATTCTGCCTTACTATCTAGAGTTTAGTTATCTATGCTTGCCATGTCGTTATTCATATGTTATTGTGACTCACTGATGGGTTTTAATACTGAATTGCTTGCTGGAATTTTTATGGTTAATTGATGTAAAATTATTTGTTAGGGTAGTTTAGTAGCATTCTGAGCTCAATGTTGGGGCTAGGGTGTTACATTAACTTAGTACGCCATTGATCTGAGACTTATCGTACAACCATATGTCTAGTATGGGATGGACCTGGCTAATTAATTAATAATGTCTTGATTTTGGTGCTGCCATGTGGTCGTTTGGGTTCCGGGATGTACGGGTAGATTCACAGCTATACAACCTCTACAGAATGTTAAAAACTGTTCGAACAGCCGTGTCCCCGTTTATGGACAATGCCTTGGGATTTCACAAGAGGTACATAGATTTCATAAAATATTTGGATGGTGGAATGGATGGGAAGTGAACGGGTAGTTTACTGGTTGTTGGTTGGGAAGTGAACGGGTAGTTCACTAGTTATTTCAAAGCAATTATTTACATTATTTATGTTATCTTTTCAATTATACTTTACAATCTATTTATTGTATTTACTATCAATATTGCTTTATACAAGATAACCGTACAACTATTCCTTTTTCAAACCTTGTATGAATATTGACTGCATATTATTCCCTACACCTTGCTGAGTACTTTATGTACTCATGGCTTTATTCCTTGTTGATCAGTTGTTGAGGAAGAATCCAAAAATCCAGAGTTTTACGAGGAGTACTTTGAACACTATGGGAACTAGGATGTGCTCCCCATTTGATTGCATGTGGATATGTCGGATGGCTACCACAAGTTATCTTATTTCCGCTGCAAGAGTTCTATTAGTCTTTTAAGCCCTGCATGACAAACTATGTAAACTTTGACCATAAGATCTGCTGCTACTATTTAATAATAATATGCTTATTTATTAGCTATTTCGTTGTATTGATATGATTTTCATCGATGTATCATTGTGTGAGCTAGCTACTAATCATGGAACTAGTTCAGAATACATAGAGGGTTCGGATTTGCATGTTCGAGTCCTGACACTTTGGTACTGCCATGTGGTAGAGTGGGTTTAGGGATGTACAGGTAGACTCACACGGTGCAAGAGGGGCCCCCCGACTATGATGAATGTAACCCTTCGGTGGTGAAACCTTAGCGGGTGGGACTGAGTTGAGACGGAGTATGGTAAAGGCCTTGTTATGATTTAGTCTGATCGAATGATCGTATCTTGTGGGTAAAGATGTACAACTACTACAGAGTGTTAAAACTATTTAAACAACCATGTCACCGGTTGTGGATAATGCCTGAGAATTTCACACGAGGCATATAGTTTTCATAAATATTTTGGATGGTGTAATGGTTAGGAAGTGAACGGGTAGTTCATCGGTTGTTTCAAAGCAATTGTTTATTTTATTTATTATATCTTTTCAAATATGCTTTACAATATATTTGATGTATTTACTGTCAACACTTGCTTTCTGCAAAAGAACCATATAGCTATTTCTTTGTTCAAGTCTTGCATGAATATATAATTGTATATTGTTCCCTACGACTTAATAAGTACTTTATGTACTCATAACTATATACATTGTTGATCAGTTGCTGAGGAAGAACTAAGGAACTCAGAGTTCTACGAGGAGGATTACTTTGAATACTTTCCAAACTAGAATGCACTCCCCACTTGATTGCCTATGGGCATATCGGATGGCTACCACAAGTTATTTTATTTCCGCTACAAGAGTTTTATTTGAACCTTAAGCCCTGTGTGGCAAGTTATGTAAATCTTGACCATAAGATCCGCTGCTACTATTTGATATTAATTTGCTACTTTCTTAGTTATTTCATTAAATGGTTGATATTCTATCGATATTGCCACTGTATGTATTAGTGTGATCTTAGACTAGTGCAGAATACGCATAGTGTTTCGGGACAAAACTCAGAACCGCACCGATAGCTACAGAACTTTTAATAAGGATATCCTCAATGCATAAAAGGAACCTAACTGGCCAGCAAGTACATAAACAGCTGCACAACTTCCACGACTTTGTTTTTTTCTTTTTATGGATTACACTTACAGTTATTGATTTTCCGGCAACAGAGTATACAGTTCCGAGATTTTCTGCAGCACAGGATGAAATGGAGAGCCTACAACACTCATGCCATTTAACAGACAATACCCTATTATCAGTTTTTTCAATATTCCCGTTGCCTCCTAGGCCTACATACTTGCTCATAGCCCATAGGGTGTGTAATTGAGTGATGATATCATGCATCACAACTATGGAGAATTGGAGATATGTCTGAGATGATAAAAGAAGAAGGGTATTATAAAGAAGTCTCTATGGTAAGCCACTTCCTCTTTTATGTGCCCAAACAGATGAGAAGTCAAGATGAACCCGTGTATCATTGTACTAGTCGATAATGTGCAATATCTCAGCATAGATGCAAAGCTGCAGGACCTTCAATTGAAAATAAATCATGCTTCAAGTTTCAGGAGATAGGCAGCTAGCAAGTTTTAATGTTGCTACAGTGTGAGTCCTAGTAACATGTTACCCAAGACATTTACTCTCACTGATATGTAAAGTCCATTTTTCTGACAAAAGTTACAATTTTTCTACTGCTTCCTTTTGAAAAGAAATTCTGCTCACAATTGCAGTTACATGATTACTTGAAAGTACTTGAGGTACTTGCTAATTCTCTGAAATTATTTTGATGAAACAAGAACTTGTTAAAAGTTTTACAGTACTTGGATGCGAATTAGACATTTAGCTGAATTAAGAAGCCAAGCAATGACGCAGCTTGCCTACGTGTCAAGCTTGGATAGGATCCTCAGAATTGACTACATAGATTGGACTAAAGATAGATTGGACTCTCAATTAGTCCAATCTCAACCAATCTATCTAGTATCAAGTCAGCTCCTATAGATGCCTTAAAAAGCAAAAGAAAACTATTTTTCAGAACGTAATTCTTAAATCCATTATCAGTCTGATCCAGACGGCTGGTCCTCTGGCAATCTGGCTTTGTAACACCCTAGCTCAACATTAAGTCTGAAATATCAATAAACTACCCTAATAATCTAAATTACATCACCTTTCATAAAATAGTTCACGAGCCACAATATAAATATGGTAATGAATTTAAGACACAACTCTAAACATCCACATAGAGGAATCGGCTGTCTCAATTACAAAGTAATTATATCACCACGAAAGATTATCACAACCGTAACAAAGGAATAAATAATATTTTTTTCTCCAATTATCCAAAGGTGCAGTTTTTATTTGTCATGGTGATTCTCAAGTGTAGTGCATCAATGTGTCTACCCCTTTTCCATGCATGCCACTTTCTCATGGTGTACCTAAAAAAACACAAACAACAAGCGTGAGTCTACGACTCAGCAAAGTACAATCAATACAATAAACCAAACCTCATAAATAGACTTTGACTTTAACACATTCAGTCATCCACAAATAATATCATAACTGTTCAACTTTTATTGCCATGCAATGCAAATGCCACAAATGCACATCTTTTTTCTCTTTGCAATAACTAGTAATGCGGGGTATGCATCCGTCAATGCATACTCAAGCCTATGTCCTCTGGCACAGGGACCTCAAGCCCACACTCCATGAGTGTGGGGACCTCATGCTCGTCTAATACATGGCGAGGACCTCAAATATATCATTACTTGGCTTTACTTGGCTACCATGTAAGTCCAAATCTCAAGGATAAATGTAATGATGCAAATGAGCATATATTCTTAATCAATCATAAGCATATGGTAGCTGACAACAAGATCATGGATAAACAATTCATTTATGCAAATCATCAACAACTCATGAAAATTCTCCCCATATGCTACCACTAATTGTACTTGCCTCAACTGTGTGATGTATGACGACGAGTAGAAGGCACTACCCCTGGATTCACACCACCACCTGAGCATTCATAAAACATACTAAGGATACAACCCAAGAACATTCAACATTACAAAAAAAGAATAAATATCACCGCTCCTAATCGCAACCCAAAACGACTATGTTCCTCCTTGAACACCGTTCTGCCCAAAATAGGACAGTCTACAAAAAATCATATCTTATGATCTATAACTCTGAAAATCATGAACTTATACTTCCTAGAATCCTTAAGACATTATCTACATCTTTAATGAAGATCAAGAACCCTAATTAATCCATTTAGTAATTTTAATCTTCATTTTACCGAACTCTGCCAAAAGATTACGCCTATCTGGACAGAATCTTACAAAAATCATAACTTGCATTCTGTTTATCCAAAAATTGCATTCTTGGTCTCTCTGAAAACCTTAAGGGTTTATCTATAATAGCCAAGTTGGTCAAGTTCCCTGATTAGGTCGTTAAATATTTTTAATCTACCGATTACTACAAATGCCAAAATCTAACAGAAGCTCTGGACAGCAAGATTGTAATGGCCATAACTTTCTACCAGTTTATCCAAAAATTGCGATACAGCACTCTACAGAACAATAACGAAAATTCATATCTTTTATCTAACTAGACTGAATTCAAATTTCGAGTCTAACTAGCCCAAATCACCCTCG
Organism: Ampelocalamus luodianensis; assembly: GCA_036346255.1. NCBI lineage: Eukaryota > Viridiplantae > Streptophyta > Magnoliopsida > Poales > Poaceae > Ampelocalamus > Ampelocalamus luodianensis. The sequence continues at coordinate 36,144,594 of CM070638.1, read as the reverse complement.
CAATGTTCTGCCACGGCTTGCTAAAGGCCTTCAGAGTGTTACCCTTGAAGATCTTGATGAAGAACACAAATCCCCGCGAATTCCCCTCTTCACTTCCTCCTTTCTTTCTCTTCCACCTTGTTTCTTCTATTGGCCGAGCAAGGAGGCAGCAGCACCTAGGAGAGGGAGGTGCTACAATGGTGGTGCTACAGTACCATGCCGTGCTACAGTGGCAGGGCTAGGGTTTGGGTGGTCTTCCCCCTTCCTTTCAAGACCGGCCAACTCAGTTGGGCCAAGACACCATGGGTCAAAGGCCTAGGTTTGCTTACTCTCCCTCAGAAATCTGAATTTCTAAATTTGATTTATTTAATTCTCTCTCTAATTCAATTGAAGACTCTAATGCTATACGGGATATTACAATCTTGATCACGAAATACACTGGTGGCTTTGCAGCCTCTTTTTTGTTGGCGATATGCTCTAGAGGCAATCATAGAGATGATTGTATCATGTCTATGTTTATGAGTTATTGAATAAATGTTATTATGTTCCTTGAATGAATCATTGGTTATAAAAATTAACAAGTATGTGACTTGTTGGTGAAGCTCTTTAACTTATATGATGTCATTCTACATGATATCTCTGGTCGGATATCACTGGTCGGAATACCAGTGACTCTATGACCAGCACCAGTGATTCAAGTCATCTTCAGTGAGCATCGCCACAAGCATCTTGTACTCTTTTGGCAAGACCCTAAACATTATTCTAACAATTTCAAGGTTATACATTTTATAGAGGAGTGTGAACGTCTAACCAAGGCTGTTCAACTCATTCACGTTGATTCTCATGCAAGGGAACATGTTATTTGCCATACATTATGGCTTCTCGCACATTAGAGGTTCCCTTGTGAATCTCACAGAGTGTGGTCCAAATCTCATGAGTGGAAGAAAGGCTACTCACTCGATTGAGGATAGGGGTGGATAACGAGCCTGGCTCGGCTCAGCTAGGTCAAACTCGTTAGTGAACATAGTTCAGCTCATTAAGCAAATGAGCAAAAATGCCTGCTCGGCTTGGCTCGGTCAAACTCATTAGTGAACATGGCTCGACTCGTTAAGCAAACAAGCAAAAATGAATGCTCGGTTCAGCTCGGCCTAAAAGCTTGAACTGGCTCGTTTGGCTCAGGACCACGGGAGGAGGCTGGAGTCGGAGTAGGCAGGCGCCGAGCGGAGGTCGAACGCAATGGCTGGATACAGAGGGGGCAGGACCACGGGAGGAGGCTAGAGTCAGAGTGGGTAGGCGCCGGGTGGAGGCCAGATACGGAGGGGGTGGGACCGTGGGAGGTGGCCAGAGTCAGAGTGGACAGGCGCCAAGCGGAGGCCAGACATGGAGGCTGGAGACGTAGTGGGCTAGACCACGGGGTGAGGCCAGAATTAGAGTGGGTGGGGGCCAAGCAGAGGCCAGACGCGGAGAGGGAGGGCAGTGCAGCGCTATGGTCTGTGGACTACCATTGCGAGTGGTTGCGGCGGTGTGGTCTTGGTCTCTTGGAGCATTGGCTATTAGGTTGGCATAGATGGGCTAGGCTAGAGCCAGCCTAGAGCACTTGTTGGCTTGTTGCCTTGTTGGGTCGGGTTATAATTTAATCGAGCTAAATGAGCTACTAACGAGTTGGCTCGAACTTGGCTCGCTAACTTAACAAGCAGAAATGCCAGCTCTGCTCAACTCGCTTATGGCGCAAGTTCGAGCCAAGTCCTTAACGAGCCGAGCTGGCTCGCAAGTTTTGAGCTTTTTTTCCACCCCTAATTAAGGACATCCACACTAAGGGATCCAAAAAAGTGTGTTCTTTGCTTGGGCATTGTAGTGAAGGTTTTTCAACTCCACATCCATGGCTGCAAGTGGGTTGAGAGGAGCCAATAAACCATAATAATCTACATGCCAAATGTCCAAGCTCATGGCCTCAAGAACACAACTCATGCTAACTTTCCAATAAGAGTAATTAGTTTCATTGAAAATAGGTGTCCTACCAACATTCACGTCATCTACCGACACCCTTACTCAAGGCGGTTAATCCCTAGTTTGAACACCAAGCTCTAATACTAATTGAAGTGGATTAGGTGCTCATGAGGGGAGCGACAAAATGAGAATCTTTTAAAATTATGTCCAAGTTAAAAAAATCTAAACTTCTAGCTCAACCCAATGTTCCTAAGATTTTCTAGTGTGATCAATCAACTCCTACATAGCCCACAGGTAATTGACTAGGGAGCACGCCTAGGTTCTCCACGATCCTCGAGGTAATAGTCCGCAATGACCCTCGAGGTAATAGTCCGCAATGACCATCGCGGTATTGATGTGATCTTCAACTGGGAAGCATTTTATATAGCAAGAATAAGTATATAGAGTACTCAACAAGTTATGCACACATAATGCAATATATAGATGAAGGCTTATTACAAAGGAAGGGGCTATCCTAGCTTGTTTTGCATAAAGCGGACATTTCCATTTAATTACAATAAAAAGATTGAAAGCATAATTTACAACAATAATCACATATAAACAATAGTAAAACATTGTTTTCACATAGCCCAATTCATTTAACTTACATAGACCACCATCCCAGCCGGGGGTGAAACAGGGACAACCTGCAAGGTGGAGTGGGCCAAGGCTTGGTGGGGAAAGAGAGGAAGAAATGGGTCGAGCTGATTCGGCCCACAGAGAAAAAGGATTTAGATTTGATTTTTCGAATTTTAGAAATGGCTGGAAATTCAAATAAACCAAGATAAAAACCAAACGAACTCAGAAAATTCCAAAAACGGTAACAGGGGCATATTGGAATATGCTAAACTTAAATAAAAACTTTTTGGATTTAATTGAAGTTCGGTTTATTCCCAATTAAGCTTTATTAATTCAAGAGAAATTGGTTAAATTTTTTTGGACCTATTCTACATATTTTTTAAAAGAAAAAATTGGGATGGTACACTACTTTCACCCACACCTGTTTAGCAAACCTACAAAGAACTATGAGATGCTTTGTTGTTTCTGTTTATTGCACACAAAGAGGACAAGATGAGCTATTGGGCCAGCCCCGAAGAATCAACTTATCCGCAGTTAAAGATTCAAAAAATAAAAACTTATCCCCAGTTAAAGTTTTTAAAAAAAACTTATCTGTAGTTAAAATCTTTTGTTGTAGCAACAACCAAGAAAACAAATCATAAAACAATGAATCAGTTTTACTCGCCATGTTCTATCGAGTGGATGGGTTAGAAGTGTTATGAATATTGTGTTGTATATTCAAGATGCCCAATGGGTAATATATATATATGGAGTACAAGGGGGTATGCCATATACAGATAAGGATACCAAATACAGATAAGGAAATACAAAAGGACTCCTATTCTAACACCCTCCTCAAACTCATGGTGTATCACACACACTGAGTTTGGAGAGAACATACAAATGTTGTACCCTAGTATGTGACTTCGTGAAAAAGTCAACAATCTGTAACTTTGAGGGCACAAACTATAAAGCAAGTACTCCCTCTTGCACCTGTGAAAGAGTGTATGAAGTATCCACACCAATGTGCTTGGTAAGCTCATGCTTCACTAGGTCATAGACAATACTAATAGCACCTGTACTGTTAGACAAAAGCGTCATAGGTCCCATCACAGGCACTCTAAAATCTACAAGTAACCACCTCAACCAAGTAACATCTGATGTAACTGCTGTCATAGCTCTCAACTCAGCCTCTACACTCAAACGAGAAATTACAGTCTGCTTCTTTGTCTTCTAGGCAATCAGGGAGGAGCCAAGAAAAACATAGTAAGCAGAAAGAGAACGATAATTAGAAGGATCACTAGCTCAGATCGCATTAGAGTACGCCTGAAGTTGTAGTGAGGCAGAGCTAGAGAAAAACAAACGACGAGAGACAGTCACATGCAAGTAGCGAAGAACACGGAGAAGGTGACTGTAGTGAAGATGGGTAGGACAAGCCATGAACTGACTTAAGATATGAACAACATAAGCAATATTAGAACGAGTGCTCACAAGGTACATCAAACTCCCAACAAGATGACGATATCGAGTAGGATCCTCAAGAAGATACCATTAGTGGCACGAAGCTGTAGGGATAACTCCATGGGAATCTCAGCAATGCGAGTGTCAATCGGACCAGACCGATCAAGAAGATCCTGGACATACTTCTGTTGGTGATAAAACTGATATGAATAGAGAAAGTTGTCAAATCAAGCCAAAGAGGAAAAGATAGAAGCATGGTAGTGCAGATCGAAACCCAAGATAACGGCAGTGTAGTGCATATGAAGCGACACGGAGGCAAAGTGCAGAAGAAGCGTGTCGGCCTTAGAAGCTTGGGACGGCGGTTCAGAAAGAAGCGATGGCATCAAAAATGACTTATACGATCTGCAGCGACTTAGAGAGAAGAGCGGCGGTTGCTACCATGCGAAAGGGAAGGAATAGGCCAAGAAGCAAACGGCTGACGGACAAGGACTTTATGGACTCGCATGGCTTAGACGAACTCAAAAATAAAGTGATACGGACTTGGATGGACGCAAAGAAAGAATGACACAAAGAAAGAAAAGCCTCAAGGATAAATAGCAGCAGCAAACTTTAACAGTGGAAGAAGTTGCTGCAAGAAGCCGAAGGCAACTGAAACTAGAGGAGAAGCCAAAGAAGAAGCCAAAGCTGGCTATACCTAGAGGAGAAGCTGGAGCTAGTGAAGCCGAAGCGGCTCCAGCCAGATCAGATCTGGATATAAACTCCTCTATGCTCTAGTTCCCCCCCTCCCCTTCCTCAGCAAGTTCTTCCCCTCGGTGTACCGCAAGACTCTTCCACTGCTCTTAAGTTCCTCGGATGTGGGGGTCGATGGCGCAGAGCAGCGCGACGAACCGCGACAGCTCGCCGCGCGCGTGGAGATGAGCTTCGGATGGCGGTGGGCGGGCTGCGGCAGGACTACCTCGGTCGGTTCACCCTATTCGTCTTCATGGCGTGCCTCATCGTGGATCCAAAGGCGGCATAGCTCGAGGCGGCGGCGGGAGCTCAGGGCAGAGGTGGCGCAGCCGGGAGCTCGAGCAGAGGAGCTCGGGCGGCGCGGATCGACACTCGGAGCAGAGAGGGAAGACGGCGGGGACGTCGGGGGATCGCGGGGGACACGGTCGGGACGTCGATAGAGGTGGCCCCGCTTGCTGACGTCGGATCCGTCTTCCTCGAGCCCGCTGACGAGCCCATCGCCAGCGGCCCTGCGGTAGCGGATCTGGCCGGGGGCGGCACGGATCCCACTGAAGCAGAGCATGCGACCGACCTTCATCGCCGGATCCGGGCCTTGACATCGAAGTAGCGTCATTGTAGTGGTGGATGTGTGCTGCTGCTGCTGCTTCTTCTACTTTGAAGAGACGACTACTACTAGAAGGAGGCCACCCTCGGGAGTGAAGATTGCTCCTCCCGGGGGCAGCGGCTTGAAGAGGATGAGTAGAGGCCAGGAGAGGCTAAGAGAGAACCTAATGCTCTAATACCATGTTATGAATATTGTGTTGCGTATTCAAGAGGTCCAATAGATAATATATATGGAGAGTACAAAAGGGTATGCTATATACAGATAAGGATACCAAATACAGATAAAAAAAATACAAAAGGACCCCTATTCTAACAAGAAGCAAGCCAAGCCTTTTATCGACCAGCTTTACAGTGAAAGGCCGTATGCTCCGTTTCCGAACTCTGTAGCTACTGGTGATTAGCTTTCTGATCAGTAAAGTCAGTGAAGGTTTTATCTTCAAGGATCAAGTCTCTCAAACTGAGGTTGGCATGAAAACTTTGTTTCTGAAATACGAAGATGAATTTTTCTTCAGTTGTTTACTGTGATGCCTTTTGTTCGAACAGTCCTTTTGTCTTCCTTCTCTTTTTCCTGTATGCAGTTAATTTTCTAAACAAGATCGATGTTGAATTGGATGGATTTCAAATCAAATTTTTGTTTTTTGGGACCCATGATGTGGACATTTTGTGTTGGATGCTGATTTGATTTCAGAATGCATAGTTCATTGTGAACTACTGTGATTTCTCCAGTTTCTGCATTCCAAGAAATGGCTTGTTCCTGCATTCTCTGTTATGTCAAAATAAGTCCCTGTCTGTACGAAAGTCTTCCTTTGTTATATTGAATGGTTTCAAGTTCAGATAACAATACTGATCCATTTTGCAGTTATAGTTTATTTCAGGCACAAAGTTACACGGACGGGAATTTCAATAAGGATTTCTTTATCATATTAACAGTGCTCCTTTTTGTGTTGAAGTCATAATAATGATTGAATGTTACTAATCATAAGCATGCTAAGTAGGAAGTGTCTATCTGTAATGAGAAGATGAAAGTATGTTACTGGAATTCTCTGATTACGATTTGATGAGTTTCAAGTCTGAAAGTGTTTGAAGAACCATTGAAAATTGCAGCCTCTAATGAAAGCTTTCTTCAGTTCTTTACTGTAAATGCTACTAGTAGGACAATTCTTTTGGTTTCCTTTCTCTTCTAGCTTGTAGTTACTTGCTGTGGGCAAAGAGGATACAGTGCTATCGTGACAGATTCCAAATCACCATCACACCACAACTGAACAAACAAGTTCAATCTCCCATAGTAGATCAAACAGAAACGGTCTCTCTATATCCCTCAATACACACCCAAGGACGGACAGAAAGAGGCACAGCACAAGTGCCATAATTTACATTACTTCGACAAGATCCTTCGCCTTGCTACATCAAGCAAAGCACTAGAGGGAATTTTAAATGAGATGCACCATTATGAGCTACAATCCTTAGAAGATGTACTCTGGCGTTTCCAGAGGGAACGGAGCCACCGTGACCTCGAATGGTTTTCCTTCTGGCTTGCTCAACCTTACCAAAGGAAAAACAGTATCAGATCCCACATCAACAGAAAAGGAAGAAAATGATTCATATGTAACATACAAATACCTCCAACACATTAAAGAACAGAATACAGCCACTAAATTCGTACACAAGTTCATGTCAAGTTAAACTTTACGGGTAACTTAATTTTATCTAGTTAATTGAAACATACCTCCCTGGAACAAATGTAAAAGAGCCCCCCACAGATCCAGGACTGTCGGGCAGTGGCGTGCAACTCTCGTAGACAAATTCTTCCTGGCCTGGTAATAGTAAAGGATACTGCAGAGGACATACCAAAGAGCAACATTAACTTCTTTTTTTGAAAAGTATCTGTACATTTAAAAACACATAATTTAGTTTTCTTTTCTGCTTCCAAAATACCTTCCCAATAACACCGTCTCCATGCACATCAGAAACAACTCTGTCTCTCCATCGGATGATCCAATGGCGTGAGTAAAGCTGGCAAGAGGAATAGCACACACCACCTAGCATGCATGCCTCTGGAACTGACAGACGAATGGAATAAGTGTACATATATCTGCCCCCAGGCCCGTCACTCTCAAGCTGTTCTGGCACAAAGACAGCAGATGCGCGTACCTATAAATATCAGACATGTTAGCCCAAAGCTCCAATGGGATCAACAACGAGAATGGTTTATGAGATGTCTACTGCTATCATGAAAAAAAAAATAGCTCATAGAAAGCAGTGGAGTGGGGGATGCAATGTTGCAAGTGAAGAATACGAAAAGTCAACACACAGAGTTCCAAATTCATCTAGGTAGTTGAATGAAAATAAACCTAAGCTGATGCAACTACCTTTCTTGTATGAAGTACGAATAAGAGCAAGTTATGCTGCCATGTAAGCTTTCAAGCTTAATTAAATGACGAGGCAATCTGTAGGATGTCAAGATTTATCACCTTTACACCATTTGTCATTGCTGAAGTACACGATGGGGCTGCTTCTGGATATAAGCTGATATACCTCGATGTTTTGAGCATACGGGTGTTGATCATGCCATTCTGTAAGCGCCTAAGATGCTCTTCCAACCACAAAAGTAATCCATCTTGGGGCATATCATTATCAGTTGGCCTTATCAATGATTTAGGTACGCATGGCATCATTTCTCCATGTGGTAAGTTGGCGGTGCCAACGTAAAGTTCACCATTTGAACAATTAAGGAGAAATGTTTTTGGGCGATACCATGAAGTTGCCACTATGACGAGCTTGGACCCATTAAAAATACCTTGCTCATTGAACTTGTCATAAAATTCTTTTGTGTCCTCAACAATTTGCTCAAGTGGTGATAAGTGCACATTTACAAAGTGGTCATAAAACAGATAGCCCCCTATTATGCCAAGAGGAGCCATCCGTACATTCTCATAATCGTTTTCACTAAAAGGCAGCTGACCATTGCAAAAGCGGTACAGTAGCTTTGTGGGCATAGGGAGGTGGAAACCAAGATCATCCTCTGCTGATTTTATCTGAGCTTCGGAAACACCTTTACTCAAAGTTTTGAGTGCTTCAGGAAAGTTTTCAGACAACCAGCTTTTCAATGAACACCAGAAATTTTTCACTCTCTTTACCAGAGGTAGAGGGTACATGCCAAAAGACTCCAACCAAACATTGTATGCATCCTGAAAGACTGATTACAGTTTGTTATCATGGAACCTATTAAGTTAAAGTTCAGACGATATGTAGATTCGTAAAAATGAGTTCAAACAGCATAATGAATAATAATTCCACAAAAAAAAAGAACAGTGACAAACAATGACCAAATTTGGGGGTTAATAAGGGAACAATAGCGAGCACAATGATTAACACAATAACAAGTGTTGTACTCCATATGATATTTCTCTGACTCCTATTTTTGCAGTTTCTACCAAGTAGGAAGTAGAACAAATATTAGGGGTGCAACTAAACCAAATATTCAGAACAGAATAACAAGTGTAGTATGGAGTTCACGCATTTCTAAAAGATCAAGCATAAAAAGCTGAAAAATGACAACTACTTGTCCAGCATGCTTGATTGAGTGACCAAAGCGCATTGTGATGTTTAGCAAAAATATGCTGCTGCGAAGCATTTCTTATGCATGAGAAAAAGCACATCAAACAACATGGAGCCTTGAGTTCTGGTGCTGAACAGGATGCTTTCGAAACATCTATTTCACGTAACACAACAAGAAAAGGCTGATTACTTCATGTATGTGTCATTGGCGTGGACTTTTGTGTTGTAATGAGTCTGCGGTTTCATCTTCTTTAAGCCGTTCTCCCATGGAAACAGTGACATAATAACTAACAGTTCAACAGCCTCATCCCTCACTCCTTTCCACACCTCTGCCTCTATTTCTCTAAAACATTCATATAATTCCTTGCTCTGTAATCTTGATTTATCATAATCTATTTGACCATAACTATGAACTAAGCTCTAAATTTTAAGAATTAGCCCTTGGTAACGATACAAGTAAAAAAATCAAGAGCCATTTTGACCCACGAACTAGACAATAAGCAAATCATAGAAAGTTCCAAACACAAGGAACCAAATCACTAAGCAACCACATGAATCAAAAAGCGACCCATGAGGAACGATCGCTTCTTGATCCTTGTGTCTGTGCAAGGGGTATAAGGAATGAGGAGATCAAGCCAGCACTAGACCTTGAAGGAGGGGAGCGGGCGGTCCCTGGGATCGAGGGGCGCGTTGAGGCCGAAGTCGTCGGCGCAGAAGCGGCGCCATAGCGCGTCCTCGGCAACGGCGGCGCGGAGCCGGGTGCTGGCGCAGGCGAGCGCGGCGGCGGGGCGCGCGCCGGCCTTGGCGATGACGGTGTCCAGGACGAGGCCCTCCAGGCTCTCCAGCCCCGCCGCACCCGCGGGCTCAGGCGGCGGCGACGCCATCAGCGTGGCGCTCCGGCGCGGTGGTAATGGGAGATGTTGCGGTGTCAGAGTGGGGAGAAGAAGAGAAGCTACGAGAGAGAGAATATCTGGCCATATATTTTGGGATTAAGTATACATTTGGTCTCTCAATTTTTGCCTTGAATTTAATTTTCGCCTCTTATTTACAAAATTGGGTAGAATTTATTCCACATCTCTCAATACCAGATAAACTTTACCTCTCTACCTGTTTGACCATGGTTTTGACCCAATAAAACCCGATTTTGTCCCATATAACGTCCACATCGAATCTAGTCTATTGCTGACTCAGTCCATATGGTTGCTACATAATCCCTTCTTCCTCCTCCTCGTACTCTCTCTCTCTCCCCCCGGGAGCAATGTAGCAGCTTGTGAGTATGGGGAGGTCAGTGGTGGCCGGAATGGGGAAAGCAAAGGCGGCAGCCGTGGGCAAAGGATCTCGCTGGTGGCAAACTCCGACGGTATTCGGCCCAAACTGTGAGCACACAAGAATGTCGTGACCTCGGGGATCCCTCCTACGGTGGAGTCTTGGTGCATGCGTGGCTAGCGACAGCGAGGTCTATGGTGTCATAATGGTCGCTCGACGACAGTGAACTCTAGTAGTGGTCTAGTACGAGCGAGGGAATAGAAGGGTTCAGGAGGAGAAGGCGGCGCTGATGATGCGGACAGTGCAATTGGGGGAGGTCTAGAACAGAGAGAACGGGTGTGAGGCGGTGCGGAGAGAACATGGGGTGGTAAGGCTCTCAGGTAAGAAGATGAAGAAGCGGTGACTTGGTGTGGTTGCAAGGGAGCGATGAAGAAGATTATGGCTTCAATTTGGAGAGGGAAACGGTTTGGACGACGAATTTGGGGACTTTTGTTTGGGCAAAGCTCTCTGTTTCAACAGAGAAAGAGAAAGCAGGAGAGGCACTTAGAGGCTCTCTGTGGAACGCACTCGTGGTGAGCGATGGCCATTGAGGTGGTGGCGACCCAAAAAATGGAAGAACGGGAGGGAGTGGAGTTTGACGGTGGTGGTAGCGATGCTAGAGACTCACCAGAAAGTGACAGCGATGACAAACCGTGGTGGCGGCAATGGAGGACCGTGGTGATGGCTCAACGACGATGGGAGGCTTACTGATGGAGGAGATCGACCACAGGGCGGTCTTCTCGGTCGATGGCAGGGCGAAAAACAGGAGCTTTGTCGGGACCCAGAATTACGATTCTGAACCCTCTGTGTATAATACACTAGTACAGAATCATGCTAGTGCAAACAGTGCCAACATAGGCAAATATCGATCCACACAAGCGATTAATAGAGTAAACGATTAATTTGAATAACAAATAAGGGTTTTGACCTTATGATCGAGTTTACAACTTAATGAGCCACGCAGGGCTAACTGAGAATAAAAGTAGCAGAACAAAAATAACTCCAGCGGAAATCCCGTCAATCACCACAGGGAACCAACTGGGATCCAGACCTTAACGATCGACACCTTCAACGAACTCCTCCTCGAAGGCAGGCGAAGACTCCTCCACTTCTATAGGATTGGGCGCAAGTTTTACAACAAGCATGAGTACACAACCGTACTCGCAAGTCATACCACATAATGCAATTTATAAATGCGGCTTATTCCAAAAGAATGGCTTCTGTGGTTATTTTGCAGAAATGCAACATTTGCAATTGAATATAATAATAGATTGAAATGTAATTCACAACAAATAGACGATAATAATTTAACAGTTATTTTCACAAAGACACAAAGCTAATCAAATTAATTCACATAGCCATATGACTTGGGTCACACAGCACACATCCCAAACATTTTATGAAAACTACCCCTCGTGTGAAATCCCCGAGCATGCCCATGACCGCAGACGTGGCTATTCGAATAGATTGATTTTACACTCTACGGAGTTTGTACACTTTACCCACACGATACAACTAGTGTTGTAAGCTCTAATTGTAACAGAACAGTTCAGAAATTTCGTCTCAAACATTGGCATTCACAGTGTGCTTTACTGCCAGATCAACCCACAAAGAAAGCTAGTCCGACACACACCGTTGGACCTGAAGACGGCGAACCGCTCATAAATGTGTACTACGTGGTAGTTCACACCTCCATTCTATCACAAAGCCTAACCTATCAACCTAAACATCAATGTCGAGACTCCATAACCTACTAAGTTAGGCCCATTCCATCAAGCATGTGGTTGTACAGTCAGGCTCAGTTCAATGGCGCACAAAGTTAAGTCCTTAATTGACTAAGGCAAGACTTCTATTTTCTAACTATACCACAAAGACCATCTTTCCCATTCACACAGTCCACCATATCACTTAGTATCCACCACTTGCCTCGGTCTAAATCTTTTACCACCCAGTTGGTTTTAGTGCACCACATGTTATCACAAAATAATAACACATAGCACACAGTTTTACACAAAGTTTCATAGTCATTTAGTCAAATTTAATATTTGAAACTCAAATGATATGTGTGACTCGTAGCATGGCTAAGCAATACTACTCATATCTACCAACCCACGTTAGTGCTACAATAATACCAACTAATTAATAAACCAAGCTAGGGTGACAAAGATTATGACATACAAAGACAAAGTAGGTATAACGGATTGGGATAATAACTACACCCAAAAGCATTTAAATGCATACTTAAAGTAAATGCAATAATTTGAATTAAAATACTTTGAAAATTGGGTTCAAGATGATCAAAGGTATAACTTGCCTTGGAAAAGGTCTAGGTATTGATCTTGGTCTTGGTGTAGTTCTTCTTCCTTGAAGTTCCCCGAAGTATCGGCGTTTACTTGCGAACGACGCAAACAAACAAAACAAATAAATAACAGAGGCAAAACAAACTCCAAAAATTAAATAAAAAATCTCAAATAAATAGATCTTGAATTTATATGAATTTAGGAATTTGAATGGGCTCAAACGGAGTTCGGATGCAAAAGATATGAGCTTTGGAAGTTTGAATCTAAAGAAAATAACCTAATTTGGATTTATCAGAATTTTTGAATTATTTCTTAACAGAAAAACCGGATTATTGCGCAAGAATGACTCCAGCAAAGGATTCTACGGGAATTAAAAGAATTAAAATAAAATATGATGTGTGGGGCCCACATGTCAGTCTCACGGCTCACGGTAGACTAGGTCTAGCGAGCCTTGGGATCTGGGGCGGGGTGGACTGCCACGCGTACACACACGTGGCGCACATGAGGGTGCTGACGCGGTGCCACTCAGGACGACACGCACACACGGAGGTGAGGTAGCGGCCGACACGGCAACGCCACGTTAGATCGACGGCGGCGGCGCTCGGGAACCAACGACAACGGCGAACGGCGGCTCGCCGGTGAGGGTGGGTGGTACTAACGTGTAGAGGAGACTAATGCGAACCTATTGGTGTGCTCACCGGTGCGAGAAGACGACAGTGGTGGCCGGCGGCGAGGTCGAAGCGGCCGAGACTTTCGGACTTTGTCGGACGGGAGCTCCGGTGAGGTCTAGGCGGCGTGGGTGGTCGCTGGAGGTAGCTCCGGTGACGGCGGACTCGGCGGTGCACTCCACGGGGGCAGGGCGTCACCGACGGTGGTGCAAACTGAAGAAAACGACCGACGATGAGAAACCCTAAAAACCAAAATGCGACAGCGCTAGAGCTCTAGAGGGACGATTGCTTGAGGGGCTTTGGTGAGAGTGCTCTGGCGATCCCGATGGTCCTATTTATAGGCCAAGGGCATGCACGATGAGGCGGGATACGATTGCGGGTTTGGCGGCGAGGTGGTGGCGAACGTGCGCAACTGGCCGCGGGGACGAGGGGGTCGTGGGTTGAGGTGGCGTGGTCGTGGGGTGTTATGTGCACGCACGCAGGATTCTCGGGAGGATAAGAGCGGCGCGTTTGAAATTCGAAACGCGGCGGGCTCGGGCATCTCGTCAGAGAAGAAAGCGGTGGAGACGAAGGTGGTGGGGTCCACCTGGCAGTGAGCGCGAAGGCGCGGGCGCAAACGGACTCTAAAAAGATTTGACCGTCAAATCTTGATCGGAGGGTCCAAAACGGAAGGAACGTTCGAACCACTGAATGACTTAGCCACATCTGACCGTTCAATCTTGATCGAACGGGCCACGCTGATTTGAACGTTCGGACCTCCGAACAGACGAGCTTCATCGGGCCGTTGAAAACAGATCCAATGGCTGGGGATGGATCTGAGCGCGCACAGAGAGAGAAAGAGAGGAACTGACTAGTGCGGACCACCTGTCAGTGAAAGTGGGCGCGCAGGCGGGCTGGTTGGGCTGCACAGGGCTAGGCCAAGGAGGTTTGGGCTGGGTTTCGGCCCAAAAGGATTTCTAAGATTTTAAATAGGTTTTCTATTTTAAAAAATAGCAGAAAATCAAATAAACGATAGAAAATAGCAAATGAACTCAGAAAATTTTTAGAAAACTCTAGAAAATATATCTGAGCACCTAGAATCCAAATAAAATAGTTTTGACAATTGTTTAAGTTGACTTTAATCATATTAAATTGTTTTGCTAATAAAAGTCCATATTAAGATTTTGAATTAACTTCAAATAAGATCAAATGGTGGATTTTCTTCCTACTAATTATTTAAAAGATTTTTAAAGCTCAGAAAATTGGGATGTTATAAGCTTAGACCAAGATCATGAGTACGCTTCAGATCGGCTTACCGTGACCATGGCCTCTTCACGGAACCCGTGGCCGTCGGTCTTGCACACAGCGGTGAGGGAGTCGTCCCTATCGGCGGCGATGATGGAGCGGAGGCGCGGAGTGAGGATAGGGGAGGGGTTGTTCTCGGCGGCGACGTCGTCCATGAGGTTGTAGTCGTCGAAGTCAAAGTCGACGACCACCACGTCGTTCGCCGCCGCCATCGCCGCCTGCCTGCGTGCCTTGCTCACTTCTGAAATTAAGAGGAAGGAGAGGGATGGATAGAGAAGGAAGAGGAGTGGGTGAGGTGAGGTGAGGGCAAGGCCAAATATGAGTCACATGGGTCACAAACGTGCACGAGACTGGGCACAGTGTGGGTACGCCGCCTCCCATGGCATTACCCTGCTCTCCCTCTCTCTTGTTCGCTGGCTATCGGGAAGAAGAAGCAGGGGGCAGCGGCTGACAAGTAGGGCCTGTGGCCAAGTAGTGGAAGATTGCCGGGTTTGATCCAAGTAGGATGCCACATAGGACGAAACCACTCGTGATACTTGCAAAGGGACAATATTTGTGTGGTTTTGATATTTAGAGGACATGTTCTACCCAGTTTTGAAACTGATGGACGAAAATTAAACTAGGGTAAGAGACAAGAGACCAAAAGTATACTATTTTCTGGAAAACAAAGGGTTTTCTCTCTCCGAGGTCCGACTTCGTCGGCAAGCATAGAGATCAAGGCACGAACGCAGGAATTTCACTGAAAATTTATAGCAATTTTACAGGAAGGAATCAGTTTATTTATTTTTCGTAGGAACAGGCGAATTTTATCAGGTTCCAAACGGGATCCGAATGGAACGAGAAAGGTAGCTTTCTCTCTCTAGATTTTCCTAGTCAATTCTTTCGAATATCTTTTTATTTTCCTTCATTTCTCATTATAAGTATCCAGCGAGCAAAATGTGTTCAACTTTTTCAACGAAAATGTGTTTGATTTTGATATCGTATCTGAGCACATCTTTCTTCTGGCTAGATCCACGTTGGAATGTTTTTAAGGAAAACGGTATATTTTAAAGCAAAAATTGCATGAGTACGGAGGTATGGTTGCGTGTGAATATTTTCTCACGACACAGTTTAAACTATTACTTCAAAACCCACTTAAAGCAATGCTACCGGTCAAGTTATTGTTGTTATCTCATTTCATAGGATATTTCCATTTTTCTCAGAAGATGATATTTACTTTTCTTCATTAATTTGTTATATACGCTATAACATCGTTCACAAATCTGTTGAGTTTTTAATTCGTGAATCCACTTGAGCCACAATAAATGGCAACCGGCAACCTATTGCGGGGCGAGAGAGACCGACATCCTCTCTGATCTAGAGGCTGTTTGCTTTGGGGCATCAGGTTCAGGCATAGGATTTGAACTCCTGGAGAGTAGGCTGCCTAGAGTCTGCTCGATCTACATCGTTCATAGATTCAATTCAACATTCTATTTTTCATTCATCAATTTCAGGTACAGGTTTTCAACCGAATAACTCATCTTTAGGTTTTATTGCTCAAATAAATATTTTCTATTTTTTAGACCATCTCTAGACATCATTTTTTTTTCAAACATAGAATCCAGGACACCAACTAATCAAGCCATAGCCGCAAGAATCCTTGCGTTTTCCTTCGATCCGTACGTGTATCGTTCGCCACCTGTCAGCCTTCACGGCGCATTGTGTTGCCTCCGTGTTCCTGGTTCACCTGCTTGGGCTGAGCCTGGCTGGGCTTGCGCGAGGCGGCGCCTTTGCTCGTTCTGGGCTTTCGCCAGCCCATGCGCTGCGTGGCCTACATGTTGTCCAGTGCGTCGCCTCGGCTGCATCGCCTCTTCTCTGCTACAGCCAACCGCGGCGTCGTCCTCGACTGCGTCGCGCCGTCCAACTTCGAGGCCGCCGCGTCCTGCTCCGGACTCCCTCGCTGACTCGGCATCCACTCCTCCACGAGTGCGTAGCTCCGGCGTGGTAGCGGCCTGGCTTGTAGCGTTAAAGAGATCAAGATCAGCATCGAGCCGAGGATGCTTTTGGTGTTGGTGTTGGAGTTGGAGGTGCCTTGGATAGAGGTGGGAGTCGGGCCGGGCTATTCCGTGCCCGCCCGAGCCTGGCCGGCTCGGCATGGCCCAAGCACGCTCAGGCACGCCACATGGCGGGCGGCCGCACGCAACGACGGACGACGGGCCGGGCTAGGCCTGGGAAGCCGGCACGACGGGCACGCCCGGCACGTCGGCGTCGGCGGCCGCTCACCGCCTGCCGCCCCGCCGCTCCGCCTCCCAGGAAGTATGAAGAGACAAAAGGGAGGGGAGAAGAGGAGAGCCAAGATGCCAGGGAGGGAGGTCAGCTGCGGGCACTACCATGCACGGAGGACCGAGGCGAGGGCCGCGCCAGGAGGCAGAGGCGAGAACCGGAGGCCGAGCTACAAGCAGGGGAGGAGCACGGGCCGACAGCACCATGGGATCGAGCCGCCGGGAAGCAGGCCACGGGCGGTGAGGGCCACTCCACCTTTCGCCGCGCCGCCTCGGCTCCCGTGCCGCTCGGCCTCCGCCGCCGCGCCGCCTCGGCTCCAGCGCGCTCGGCCTCCTCCGTGGCGCCTCCCACGCGCGCTCGGCCTCCTCCGCCGCGCCTCCTCGCCCTCCCGCCTCCCGCGCGGCTCGGCCTCCCCGCTGCGTCTCCCGCCGCGCCGCTCGGCCTCCTCCGCTGATCCTCCTCGCCCTCCCGCCTCCCGCGCCGCTCGGCCATGTGGTGTGGGGATGGGGGATTAAGGGCCCTGGTGGCCGGTAGGTGGGGGGATTGGAGGCCCTTGTGTGGTGGCCGGTTGGTGGGGGGATGGAGTCACTCCATGCGAGTGAAGTAAGCGCTGGAGGCCTGGTCCCCTGGAGATGCCGATGGGGAGTGAAGCAGGATGGGAGCTGTTCGGTTAGGTAGATGGGGTCATGGACTCATGGAGTCATGGCCTCATGGGGATGGCGATAAGGACAAAAGTAAAAAAGGAAAGATGAGAATATGCAGTGGTGACTCGTGAGGACTGAGGAGTGAAAGGAAAGATGAGAGCTGACATGACAAAAGTAAAAAAATTGAAATGAAAGGAAGAGAGGACCATGGCCGTTGGCGCTGGGAAAGATAGGGAGAGGGAATCACGGGAAAAAGATAGTGAGAGGCAACGTTCGGAATCTCAATGATCAGAAGTAACGTTCGGATGCTTAACGTTCGGAAGCAACTCACCGTGCCTATAAAACTGAACTCTCACTGAGCATTTGCCATCCACTCTCATTTCTTCTTCATTCATTTACTCTTCTCATTTCTTCAACAACCATATACTCTCTCCATTTATTCATCATCTATCCATTATGCTGCCAAGGAGTCGGAGCACCAAGGAGCTCCCGAGCGGTATGCTACCGAGGAGTCGGAACACGAAAAGGACAGCAGGGCGACTTAGTGTAAGCTCTCACCGTCGCTCCCCTAGTCCTCCTCCGGCTCCGACTCCCGTTGATTCTTGCTAGTTGTCGTCAAGCATGGGAGACTATGGCATGGATGACCGTCATATAGACGGTACAGAGGGCTACGAGGAGTACCAGGGCGGTTCGGAGCCAATGGGGACTCCAGAGTTCTCCCCCGCGTCCACAAACAGCAACATTGGCGGGTCTGGACGAAGGGCGAATTGTTGGAAGCACACATGACTGGAGCTAGGAAATCCATGACAGCCAAACGGTAGATATCGCAACATGTAATTATTGTCAAGCTAAATTAACTGCTCGTACAGCTGCAGGGACAGGGCACTTAAACCGGCACTACAAGGCATGCTTGCGCAAGATCGGGGAGGATCCCCTTTTAAGTCATGTTGTTGCACTAATGGAGGAAAAGTTTATTAAATATTTTGGTTCTATTTCACATGTGTATTGCTTTGCTATTATTTTCGATCCTACAAAAAAGTTGCCAGGTTTGCATATGGGTATGGAGGGAATAGGTAAATGCCTTGGTCTTGATTACTCGAAAGCTTTTGCACATGTTAAAGAGGAGCTTTTTCGTGTTTTCCGTATGTATCATGACAAGTTCGGCAGCAACGCGAGATCAGAGACCACACAGCAGACGCAACAAGGAAAGAAAAGCTTGACATCCCACTTGTGGAAGAAGCTAAAGGGCAAGTCCAGTTCTTCGTCCTCTCAGTCTCAAGCAGCCCCCTTGTGGAATTCTGTCTCAGAGCTAAACCACTACCTGGAGCATGATTTTGCAAACATCGATCCTGATCTTTCCGGTGGAAAGATAGACTTGCTCGAGTGGTGGAAGAACAACAAACGGATATTTCTTGTACTATCACATTTCGCACGGGATGTTCTGTTGGTGCCGGTATCCACTGTATCTTCGGAAGCAACGTTCAGCATGGTAGGGAGAATAATTGAAAAAAGAAGATCATCCCTCACGCCTAGGATGGTGGAGGTAATCACATGCGCCAAGGATTGGGAATTGGCTAAAGAGCGGCAACAGCATCAACTGGAGGATCTTGAGATTGTGCAGGCGTACGCTGACCTCGAACGCATGAACGATCTCGACATTGATGAGTAGTCAGTATGTACACATGTTGTTACTGTACTCTTTTCCTTACTCGGGGAACCCCACTCTGGGGCATAAGGTTTTTAACGAGGCAGTAACATTGTATCTATAAAATATTAAGAAAATTTCACCTTTTCCCCGAAATATTTTCGTGCCCATGTTTTTACGCAATTAATTCAATTTTAACTAGGTTTTTAATGAGGCGGGCACAACCGCACGAGAGGAATGAAGATGGCGGTCGCTACCGCCGTCGCCGCCTCTGCCGTCAATAGTTACTTAGGGCTGGGCTTGGGCTGGCACGGCACGACCCTGGCACGACGGGCTTTGGGCCGTGCCTGGGCCTAGCCGAATGCGAGGTGGGCCGACACAGCATGGCACGGTGGGGTGACCGGGCCGAACCGGTACGGCACGATGTGGCCCGAAGCACGGTGGGCCCGGGCCGTGCTGGCACGACACGGCCCAATTCCCAGCTCTAGCCCTGGCCTAACATACCAGGGGAGGGGTATATTTGGTAACGACATTGCCAAATGGCTAAACAATGTTTTGTTTACTGATGTTTTTATGAAGGTGAATTTTTTGGGTGATACCTGGGCTATTTTTTGGAAAAAAAAATGAAGTTATAAACATTATTTTATGAGAAAATTAGCTTGGTACCATCGCAAAGATGTTAGTACCATCGTAAAGATGTACAAATTAGAAAATACTATTGCATGTGAGGTTGACAAGTGGGCCTTCAGTGACACATCGATAGTATTTTTCAAATCGAATAATATTTACAATGGTACGGAGCAATTCGTCCCTAATTTTATAGAAGAACATTGTGTAATAACTGACAAAAAAATTAGGGACACCAAATGAGTAACGACACTCTCGTCCAGGCACATATATCGATGGATGTAATGCCATATGTGGCATGGCAACACTAACAGGTACCGAGTTGGTACTATGTTAGATGCAGGGATTGATATTGTTAATGCAAGGCTATCACGAGCCATAAGATAAGACAGTCGTTCTGCAAGTCTAGAGACTATAATGATGTAAACCTTGCTTTTTTAACAAGCTTTGAACTTTCAAGTTTTTTTTTTATTAAAAATGCCATCGCTGCACTGTATATTGCTGAAAATGACACTAGAATTTGCATCGTTATGAATACGCCTTTGGGCTTTCAAAATTCCATTTGGACAAGGTTGATCGAGTCATTTTAAAAACTAACAAAGTGGCCTGTGCAATTACACGGGCTAGTTTTAATATAATTTTGAACTTTAACTATAGCTAACGAAATTGCTATTTTGTGGTCACCCGCATTCAATGTTTCTTGCGGTCATGCCAAGGCGCACGACACGTTGTTCACTTTTGTGGGGAAGGAAAGAGTGGAATGCTAATCGGACCTGGGCACCGCGGCACCCACATACTTTGGTGGTTGTTGTTAGGAAACCGGGCCCGGTTAGGAGTCCGGGTCCGGGTCCGGGTGGGCACCTCATTCACCTTAGACTATATATAGGAGGGGGACCCCCCAAACATTGTACACAGATTCATTATTGGAAGAGCAATAAAGAGAAGCCTGTAGTTCCCTCTCATCGTTCTTACGATTCTCTATTTGTCTACGAGGTAATCGCTCGGACTGGACTTACCAGCGACGGTTCCTCAACACGTTATCAGCACGATCGACTCTCCTCGCATCGAAAAGGTAACCGTCGATGAACGACGCTCGTAGATTGAATCGTTTTTCTAGATTGCTTTCAATTCTGTAAATTTGGCTTTCTAGATTGGTTTCCTAACGGTGCAAATCCGCTCTAATCTACCGCGAGCCGACTTGAAGTCGCCGCCAAGCCGATCGGTGGATTACATGAAAGAGTAGATGATGATTGTACCGTAGGTAGTAGATGCAATTGCATGAAAAGCACCATGTGCACGCACCGCTGGCGCGCCGTCACTACCTCGCGACACGCACGGTCGGCATAGTCCGCCATCACGTCTCGCCACGGAGGCAACGACAGTGCCACGCCGATAGCACGCGGCAAGCACGCACATGACGGCATAAAGCCGCGCCTCCGTTGAAACCTTGAATTACATTACATCGTATTGCATCGCATACATAAACAGTAATCTTGAAGAAAAAAAATTGCCGCCCATGAAGAGCAGGATCTCGCCACGCCGATCCCGTCGTAATCCTGCTCATGCCGCGCCGCCGGCGGCACCGCAAGCCGACGCCGTTGCCGTGCACGCCCGCACGGCACCAACCGGACCAACGAGGCAACCAGAGAGAAAAAAAAGGGGGAAGCGAGGCGCCGCTGTCGCCGCCGCGCCGCAGCCGGCGCCACCGCCTGATGCGGCCGGCCGCCACCGCCGCCACTGGTCGCCGCGCCGGCGCACCTGCCGCGGCCTCCGCGCCGGCGCCCGCCGCCCGCCCGCCCGCGCGCCGCCCGCTCGCCGCCTGCTTGCCGCGCCAGCCATCGCGCGCGCGCCGCCGCCAGCCGCGCCACGCCGCCGCCGCCACCCGGAGCTCGCTCGGTCGCCCGCGCCACAAGCCACGCCGGAGCGAGCCGGCCGCCGGCTTCCCCATGGCGCGCCGCCGCCACTAAGAGAAGAGCTAGGGAAACCCTAGCTCCCCCCCTTTGAAGAAAACGTGGCAGGCCGGCTGATTTTTGGGCTGGGCCGGCCCATGAGGCCGGTGGTTTTCGCAAAAAGGGACCTTGAAGTGTTCCTAATTACGCAGAAATTTTTGCAAATAAGAAATTTTGCGAAAAACCCCTCGAAATTATTGAAAATTACGCGAAATTTTTCTCTGAACTGAAATCTCGCGTTTAAACCCCTGAAAACTTGCATTTTCGCCGGAAAGTCATCTTCCAGAAGAAAGGGCCTCGGGAATCCGATTTTTGAATCAGTTTTCGCATTTGAAGCATATTTATTCTTGTTATTATTATTTCTATGCAATTTATTATTGTATTTACTGTTTTGATTATCTGTAATTGTATATATTGCTTTTAATCATTAAAAATTAGGAGTAGATCTTGAAAAT
This sequence comes from Ampelocalamus luodianensis, assembly GCA_036346255.1. Classification (NCBI taxonomy): domain Eukaryota; kingdom Viridiplantae; phylum Streptophyta; class Magnoliopsida; order Poales; family Poaceae; genus Ampelocalamus; species Ampelocalamus luodianensis. Next base: position 36,122,581 of record CM070638.1, on the reverse strand, counting down.
ACATAGAAAAATACGGGAACATTATAGGAATCCTTACAACCTTTTATGCACATTACCAGCAGTAATCTTATGCACCTCTTGCATGAATATGCAGATGACTGGAATTACGAATCGAGAGTTCGAGGAGTCGCCCAAAGACGCCGTAATTATTTGACTTGGGCATCAGATGTCGAGATCGTACTGGGAGCCAAGAAGCTCCGGGCTGCTATTGGACTCGGCGCCTCGCAGGATGTCGTTCCAACCGCTGAGGAAAATGATCAAGCACTTCATTTCCTCAGACATCATCTTTGTCTAACTCTCAAGAATGAGTATATGGCAGAGAAGAGCGCACTGGCCTTATGGACCGCCCTGAAGAAGCGGTTCGAAAAACTGAAGTACACCATCCTGCCCCGGGCAGAGCAGGAATGGACTCGACTACGTTTTGCTTACTACAAGACCGTGGGGGAGTACAACTCTGCTTTGCACAGAATTTGTACCAATCTTCAGCTATGTGGTAAAGTAATCACAGATGAGGAGAAGATTGAGAAAACCCTCTCTACCTTTCACCCAAATGCGGTGCAATCCGCACGCAACTACCGTCAGGATGGCTACAAGGAGTACGCCGAACTGATTGATATCATGCAAGTTGCGGAAGCTCAAGATGAGGTTCTCAGAAAGAACTATATCTCACAGCCACCTAGTAGCAAAGTTGGCCATGAAGTCAACGCTAGCAGCTATAAGGTGAAAAAGCCTCACCCAAAGCAAAGAGGCAAGAAGGGTAAGGCCATGAGTCACAAGACTAACCAAAATGCTCAAGCCAAGAATGGCGAACGAAAGAAGCGCGATGAGAAGCCCTATGGCCAGCAGGACCAAAGCTGCTACAAATGCGGCACTTGGGGACATTGGTCACGTGTCCGCCGTGAACCGCAAAGACGTGATTGATGCTTTCAAGGCAAAGAAGAAGGGCAAAGGACATCATGAGGCGCACTCGCCATTGCAGCATAGAAGATCCACACCATTGGTCGCACCTATGGATGTGGACATCCTCGCAGAGAGCCTATCACTCCTTCTTTGGACATTACAGCGGCCGCAGCCGTAGTTGCCGAAGAAGAAAAGATAGAAGTAGACCAGATTCAGGAAGAAGTTAATTCTTACTTCGCTGATTCAATCTAGTGCATGCATGGCACTTAGTTTTACAGTCATTTGCAGTTTATGTTAGAATTTTGAATTATTGAATAAGGGTTGTAAGCTCTAGAAGAGCATTTGCAATAAATTCTTATGATGGGTCCAGCAAGACTTTTCCCGTATTAATGAAGCAAGTTTGTTCTGTTTTGAAGTATGATTTATGTGTGGATTGTTTTTCTGCTCCATATTAATAAATACTTTATATATCAGAACGCGTGTGGCGCCCTATGGAGGAAGTGTGCCTAGCAGATAGCGGCACAACAAATACCATACTAAGAGAGACGAAATTTTTCCAGTCGATCAAGCAAGAATGCTGGTAGTCTTACGACAATCGCGACAATGATACTTGTATAATAGACTCGGGAGGAGCCACAATTATACTCCGATGGGCACGACATTGGTCATTGAAGAAGCCTTGTTGTACCGAATCGACTAGAACTCTCTTAAGTTTTAAAGATATTCGCGCTAACGGTCTCCATGTAGAGACTGAAGAAGAGTATGGTAAGGAATACCTGCTCATTACAAAGCGTGAGGAGAATGAGAAAAGGGTATTAGAACGACTTCCTTCATATGAATCTGGGCTATACTACACTCATATTAGGACACTGCAACCTATACTGTCCCGAAAACATCTTTTAGAAGCTCGAACTTTTCTCTCGCATGATAGATTAGGCCACCCCGGTCTTAGAATGATGAGAAATATAATTAACAATTCTCAGGGACATAATATCAATGTAAAGAATTTCCCGAATCCAGAAGATTTCGTGTGCCCTACATGTGCCACCGGGAAATTAATTACTAGACCTTCTACTCTGAAAGTGAAGGATGAAATCCCTGCATTCCTCGACCGAATCCAAGGAGATATTTGCGGTCCTATTTAGCCCCTGTCAGGGCCATTTAGGTACTTTATTGTGCTCATCGATGCTTCCTCGAAATGGTCGCATGTATGCTTATTGTCTACGAGAAACCATACTTTTGCAAAGCTGATCTCGCAGATAATTAAAATAAAGAATAATTTCCCTGATCATCATGTGAAGTCCATCAGAATGGACAACGCCGGAGAATTTATTTCAAAGGCATTTGATGATTATTGTATGGCAATGGGAATTACCGTTGAGCATTCGGTACCACATGTCCACACCCAGAATGGACTAGCAGAGACATTGATTAAAAGAATTAAATTCATTGCCCGACCGCTTTTACAGAATTGTAATTTACCACTACATGTTGGGGACACGCAGTCCTGCACGCAGCAACTCTCATCAATTTTAGACCGTCGGCATACAACACCATTCACCTATGCAACTAGCGCAAGGGTCAACACCGAAAATCTCTCATCTTCGAAGGTTTGATTGCAAGGTTTATGTACCTATACCACCACCGCAGCGAACTGCAATGGGCCCTCTCCGAAAGTCTGGGATATACGTTGGTTATGAGACTGCATCCATAATCAGGTACTTGGACCCGATGACTGGAGATTTGCATACAGCCCGGTTCGCTGATAGCATATTTGATGAGGATAGTTTCCCGTCATTAGGGGGAGGAAATCAACCTCTTGATGAAGAATGTCGGGAAATAACGTGGCAAGCCACATGAATTAATGCACATGACCCACACACTAGTGAAGCAGATAGAGAAGTCCAGAAGACAATAGATTTGCAAGCATTAGCGAATCAACTGCCTGACCACTTTAGTGATTTGAAGGGCGTGACCAAGTCGCATGTGCCTGCACGCAATGCACCGGAGAGGATTGAAATACCAAAGAAAATAGAAGGTATCCCTAATCCCGTCCAGAGGCCTCAGAATAAAAGGACGAGAACTCCGGCCCCTCGAATCCCAAGTAACCGGGGACGCCTGGCGAAAAAGGATAAGAAGGACTTGTCACACCGATCACCAAGTTCCCACAAATGTAAGGAGCCGCTTGAGACTGCACCGTATGGAACCTTCAAAGAAAAGGCATACCAGATTTGAATATTCCCACGGAGGAGACATCGGCATGGATGTGTGCGCACACATCGGAGCTGAAAAACTAAAGGACTTGCCCCGCAATTGAAAGCGTGTAAGCAAGTAGAAGCATTAGCGAACCGTCCCATGAAGAAATAGCTATAAATTATGTGACCACGGAGAATCTATGAATAGAGCAACGACCAATGTCGACATCTATTTTGCAAAGAAAATTGCCATAATCATTGATCTTGATCCGAGCTCGCATCGCTCATTGAATGCAAGAAAAGATCGATTGGAAAGATTGGAAAAGGCAATAGAAGCGAATTAATATCTCTGAATAAAAGAGAGGTGTTTGGGCACATGTCGCACACCTCCCCATGTGCACCATGTAGGGCATAAATGGGTATTTGTTCGAAAGAGAAATGAAAGAAATGAAGTTGTCAGATATAAAGCAAGGCTTGTTGCACAAGGTTTCACTCAAAGACCAGGAGTCGATTATGAAGAAACCTATTCCCCGGTCATGGGCGGAACTACCTTTAGATATTTAATCTCAATGGCAGTGAATCTGAATTTGAAAATGAAATTGATGGATGTGGTAATCGCATATCTTTATGGGAACTTGATTCAAAATTTATATGAAGGTACCAAAGGTATCCCCTGCATCAACCAAGACAGAGCAAATAGAAATCTATACAGTGTGTAACTCAGAAAGTCACTGTATGGACTGAAGCAATCAGGCAGGATGTGGTATAATCGCCTAAGCGACTTTCTCTGCAAGAAAGGCTACACGAACAGTGAGGATTGTCCCTGTGTTTTTATACGGCGATCCCGGATGGATTACAGATAATCTCGATATGTAGATGATCCAATATCATCGGGACTTTGGAAGATATTGAAAAAGCAAGCTCTTACCTGGAGTCGGAGTTCGAAATGAAAGATTTGGGTAAAACCAAATATTGCCTAGGCTTGCAGCTTGAGCATACCTCTGAAGGGATTTTAGTACACCAGTCAACCTACACTCAGAAAGTGTTGGAAAGGTTTGGCTTTGAAAAGGCATATCCCTCGAAAGTGTCGATGATCGGGAGATCCTTGCAGCAAGACAAGGACCCGTTCAGACCTAGAGAAGAGGGGGAGGAAGTCCTGGGACCGGAATTCCCATACTTGAGCGCAGTTGGAGCACTCATGTATTTGGCAAACTGTACTGGACCGGACATTGCATTTGCAGTGAATCTTCTAGCAAGGTATAGTGCAGAACCTACCAAAAGGCATTGGCAGGGAATAAAGGATGTCTTCCGATACCTCCAAGGAAGTAAAGATCTTGGTCTGTTCTACAGAAAGAACCAGGATCTTACAATGACTAGCTATGCAGATGCTGGGTACCTGTCAGACCCACATACAGCTAAGTCGCAAACAGGCTATGTATTCCTGTGTGGTGGAACTGCAATTTCATGGAAATCGTCTAAGCAAAGTATGATATCAACTTCGACGAACCACTCAGAAATTATAGCACTGTACGAGGCCGCACGTGAATGCTCTTGGCTTCGGCGGATGATTCACCACATCCAGCAGTCATGTGGATTGAATACCGCACAAACCCCCACATTATCTATGAAGATAATACAGCTTGTGTTGCACAAGTGCAGATGGGTTATGTGAAGAGTCCTCTCACAAAGCATATCAACCCCAAGTTCTTCTATGCTCATGAAATGCAAAAGATGGACGAAATTAAAGTATTGCATACTAAGTCATGTGAAAATCTTGCAGATCTATTCACTAAGTCACTTCCAGCATCTAGCTTTGAAAGGTGCGTACGTGGAATTGGGATGATGAGACTTAGAGATGTGCAGAATTCAGGGGGAGAACCTTCACAAATTCATTACTAAAACTTGATTATGAAGATCGAGTACCCAAAGAGCAAATCCTGGAGATTAAATAAAATTGGGTGGATTGTACTCTTTTTCCCTTGACGAGTTTTCCTGAAGTTTCTCAGTTAAGATTTTTAATGAGGCAATTCGTGCAACATAGCAGGACATGATTCGTGTACTCTTTCTCCAAAAAATTTTCCCACTGGGTTTTTATGGAGTTTTGACGAGGCATGGACATGAAGGATGAGAGCCCAAGGGGGAGTGTTAGGAAACCGGGCCCGGCTAGGAGTCCGGGTCCGGGTGGGCACCTCATCCACCCTAGACTATATATAGGAGGGGGGGACCCCCCCAAACATTGTACACAGATTCATTATTGGAAGAGCAATAAAGAGAAGTCTGCAGTCCCCTCTCATACTTGTGTTCATCTATTATTCGTTCTTGTGTTCTTGCATCGTTCTTACGATTCTCTATTTATCTACGATGTAATCGCTCAGATTGGACTTGCCAGTGACGATTCCTCAACAGTTGTGTGTTTGCTCCCTCTGTTCCTCACACATGGAAACAATCAGACAACGCCTTCACTTTCCCTACAAGTTCTCTTTATTCCTCCCTAAATATGCCTTTTCCAAGGCGCCACCTCACCGGACATTGGTGACTAACCTTTGTGGAGGACGTTCCACTCGATTTTAAAGTTTTCCCACCCGATTCAAAAGTTTCCAGCCGGCCCAAAAGTTCCTCCACTTGAGTTGAAAGTTCTCCCATCTGATTAGAAAGTCAAAGGATCTTAGTGGAAAGTACATAGCTGGATTCAAAAGTTCTTAAGCTTACTGAGTAAATTGCATTGTAGGTCACTCAATTTGTTCGCTGATTGAAGTAGGTCACTGAACTCCTAAACTACATGTCTAGATCACTAAACTCGTTTAAATGGGTCACCCCATGTTATTAGTATACCGACCGGGTATGACAGATTACATGGTACATTGACCCGTGCTAACGTAGCATGAGGCCAACATCTAGTCGAAAAATTTGTCCGGCAGATTCAAGTAGGTCACTGAACTACCAAATTGCATGTTGGTCGCTCAACTCGTTTAAGCGGATCAATCTAGGCACCAGCTAGGTAGCGTTCTCCAAATCCTTAGTAGCAATCACGAAAATCCCACCCGCAAAAGCCCAAGATGCACACCTCGCCCTAGTTTCAGCTTCTAGTGTATTGTGTATTGTGGCTTTTGGCTTAACAAAAAAGCACTTTGAAGCAGACCTGTTTAGGGGACTTCCAGCTTTTTGGAAGTCGAAGCAGGCTTTAAGCCCCCAAGACAAGGCCTAAGAGAGCTACTGGCTCACGTTGTTTCATCGGGAGAGCTCCTAACGGATAGGTTCCAACCGTTAGATTCTATGTAATCAATTGGCTACAGCGCGGCACCTTTGTGCCACTGCTCCTTTCACGACCTCATTGTTGCTGTCCACATGCGTGCGGTGCACAAGCGACACCTCCCCCGCCGTCGTCCATCGCACGCTGGCGTTCGCGTGTGCTCCACATGCGTGCGGTGCACAAGCGACACCTCCCCCGCCGTCGTCCATCGCACGCTGGCGTTCGCGTGTGCCCCAATCGCCTGTCTCCTCATCTCGCAAAACCTTGCCTCCGGCCTCTTTGCAAGAAACCTCACAGCCAACCTCTGTTGTGCACGCGCGGGTGACAGGCAGCTCACCCGCTCCTCATCATCCAACTCCACTACACGCGGGAAGCATGTGTAGAGCTTCATCGCTAGACTCCTCTCACAAAACATCTGAAACATGCAAATTCAAAAGATTCATGAAGTTTGAAGAGATCAAAACTAAAATGATGTTTCATGAGGATTCAAAAAACTAAAACTTGTTGTTTGCAAAAGTTTCATGAAGTTTCAAATTTGAAACTTGAAAGAAGTTCGACAAAGTTTAAAACTGAAACTTGTAGTCTCATAAAGTTTCAAAATTGGAACATGAAGTTTCATAAAGTTTCAAACCTGAAATTTGAAGTTTCAAAAGTACGTCTCAACAAAAATCAAGTTTCTGAACAGATTGCAACAGGGGGTTGCAAAAGGAGAAAAGAATCGAGACAAAATTCAAGCAATCTCAAGCAGGTTTTAGAACCAAACTTCATGTTTCAGAGCAAGTCTAATGCAAAAATCAAGAAAAAAGTGCCCCTGCCTCCTTGCTGGGCTGCACAACCTTGTCAAACAGCGCTTCCGCTTGCACAGCTGCCACTAGCCGCTACCTCCGCGCCTCGCTCTCCAGAGCCACTGCCGTGCCATTGCGCACCGTCCACGACCGCCACCGCTTGCCTGTGCCTGCCTGACCGCGGCCGCTCGTTGCGCCTAAGGCCTACGCGTACACAGCCCCGCGACATCTCGCAGCTAGTTGCCTCAACCGTGCCTGCCCTCTCGTCGCCACCTCCCCTGCAACTGTTGTCTAGTTTTTCTGCTTGATTAATTAGCCAACTTGCAGACGAGCCGATCGCCGAGTTCGTAGGCACGTCAGCACCGTCTCAGCCTCCTCCCGTTCATGAGTGAGTACGTCGCAGCGGCCGGGAGATCGAACTGATCGACTTAATTTGCATGCAAGCGCACGGCACAAAGAGGGGAGGTGGAAAGAGACACTTTGGACGTCAAATAACCCCTTTATCAAATTGATCGACTTGATTGAGGTAGGGCTCAAGAGGTATAGGACTCTTTGTCTTTTAACATTGAGTTCAAATAGAGCTTGATAAACAAAATCTAATGGCTATGGGTTCACCAAATTAAGGGCCGTATGTTTTTTTTTAGAATTTCTAGCATATTTCTCTTTTAAGCTAGTATCCATTGGTTATGATTTGTTAAACATAATTAGGATCCAACAAATCAATGATCGGATATTTGTTTATGAGAATTTCTGTAGTTTCTATTTTTTTACTAGAGATGTGACCATATGTCATGAGCCGACAAAATTGCCTGTACCCTTTCGAAAGACAATGGGCCTGTTTGGTTCATTACTTTAACCTGCCAAACCAAATTTTAATAGTATCCCGGTGATTTGGCTAACATTTGGATTGATACCAAAATTTTGATGTGCCCTCAAAAATTTGGTAAAGCCAATTTTTCCTTCACAGTTCCCAGGCAAAGTCTAGGCAGCCAAAAAGCTTGCCAAAAAATTGGCAAGGCAACTAGCCTATGAGTTTGTTACATGGCGTCATTTTGTTGGATGTGAACAGGGCATTAAATGCATAGTTAGTTCGTTTAATCAGTTTCATATGATCATATTTCATAAACTAAGTATCTGATTTGTGATCCGTTTAAATTGTTGTGTTCTTTGTCATTTTATCAATAAAACAAGACCCGTATTGACATATTTTAGGCAAAAATTATATGTCATGCGACACCTGCGTGTCATACTCACAAATTTAGCAAATTTTGGTATGACTGCAATCTAAACACATCAATCTCGGTATTGCCTGTGAATTGATATAGCTACAATCCAAATATCATTTTTTTACCTAGGTTTGGTATTACTCAGGTTTTAGTATTATGGGTCAGAGACCAAACAGCCCCAATCTCTCTTAGTCTCCCTGGGCCGCCACCACCTCCCTCGTTACTGCCCCAGCCACGCCTCGCAATCATCTCCACCCTTGCTATCCCGGCCTTCCCTCCTCAACATCATCTGACCAATCTGTGCCTCAAGATTTTGCTTCCCGGGCCACACCTGGTCGTCCGATGCATGTCCTCATCACCAATCCTCTCCTTGGGAGCAGCCACCACTACTATTCTTTTTGTTTTTGCTACTAGACTTATGTGCAATTTTGGTTATGCCTTCAAGAATATGCACATTTCGTTTTTACCGCTCAAATTTTTTCTTCCCTTCCTCCACTACTATAGTCACCGTTAGTTCATCATGAGTTTGGGCCTGTTTGACCAGCGAAGGAGGGAAAGCAGAGGGGAGAAAGACCAAATTGCCCCTACATCTTTTGCCTCTATTTCTTTCTCTTCCTCCTCCAAATCCAACTCCTCCCCAAATCCCTAGCCATGGTTTGAGCGCTTGCCGCGCGAGCCCGCCCACGCTGCCGCCCGCGCAAGCCTGGCCCCACCGCCTCCAGTCGACCCGTCCGCTTCCTCTGCCGCCTCCCATGCTGCCCCGTCCCTTCCTCAGGTACATCCCGCTCGACCCGCCCTCAGCTACCTCCTGTGTGAGCCCATCCCCCGCATCGGAACTATTATTTTGGGAGATGAGATAAAACAGTCCGATTGCCATTTTACAAAATTGTAAGGATTTATTATTTTTGGAGATGAAATAATAATACTCTGATTGTCAATAACCAGTGGCAAAAACAAAATCGCACACATTTTCAGTAGCAAGAACAAAATTTTCCATTAGATCTGAGCTTACTATATCGTCGACAATTGGTGTATGGCAAGAACAAAATTTTCCATTAGATCTGAAGCATTACACTACTACAAAGAGAGCATCAGTAGGGGCGGCCGGTGAGCCTCAGAGGCGGCTCGACCACCGCCCTACCCAACCGTCGCCACAAATCGAGATTTGTAGGGGCGGTTTCAACCGCCCCTACAAATCTTATTTGTAGAGCGGTTGGTGTCTAGAGCCGCCTACAAATCGTTTGTAGAGGCGGGATTACAAGCCGCCTCTACAAATTAGATTTGTAAGGGCGGCTTAGATGACCACCGCCTCTGTAATTTTCTCAGGAGGCGCTTGCAACTACACGCCCCTACAACTGTTTTCCCAAAAAAAATTCAAATTCTCAAACCACGGTATATATATCAAACCATGCATGATATATATATATAATTGAAGACATGATATTAACAAGTTCAACGAGACATTATATTCACATCCGCGCAACATCATGTTTATAATTTATCATTACAAACACTTGTAGCATAAAGTGCGATAACATTACATACACATTGTTCTCAATGTCCTAAATGCATTCCTTCCCACTCACGAAGGAACTCGTACTCAGGGCGACGTCCTAGCATAGACGTGTCGTCATGGTATGTACCTCTGACGTGTATAATAGCATCCATTATGAAGTTGCAAATGTCCCCGACGAGCTCGTGAGGCTATCATCGTTGAGTGGTTTTCTACAAATTCCTATCTCATCTTTCCACTACAAGACAATTTTAAGTTTAGTATTTCATAACATATGCGTGTGTTATACGACGAGTGAATTAGTTATAACATACCATAAAGGGGTGTCTCCTGTAGGCACCGGTGACACTCATGTAAGTGCATACGTAATATCCACAGTGCAAACTCCCGGGCTTCTGCTTGTGGCACTGTGAGTTTCGCATATAAAAACGCCAATGTTTGTGGCGGCAACGTAATGGAAGTACTAAAGTAAGTTGCACTTACCGCCATCTTGTTTTGACATATAGGTCACCCTTCCTCTCGGATCATACACCCTTTGAGTTTGTTGACGTAGTACATATGCGCTCCGCCAATGAATTTAACAAAAGCAAGTTAGTTAGTATTGAAAAGTCAAAAGTCGATGAGGATGGTTGATAAGTATACGCCTTAAGAATGCTTATGAAATCTTTGTAAAGCGACTCGTCATAATCAAGTGGATCCATGACCCACGCCATGCCTAGCTTGAGGTCGATACTACACAAATCCAATGCTCATTGCATGAATTTAATCATAGGAATAGATAAGCTCGTTTGCATCGAACAAAATAATATGGCTCATTAAAGATTGAAGGATATAGTTAAACTTACTTGAAGTTGTAGGGTAGAAATATATAGGATTTGTCTTGCATTCGGAGAAAGCTCTCAAATATACGCCGCAACCTTATAGTACTCCTTCCTAATTTTTCATTCCGTATTTTATCTTTCTCCTCAACGGTCTCTCCACGGGCCAGCTCCTTGTGGTCCAGTTCCCACTTGTCGGGAAATTAAACCTCGTCTGGCTATTAATTGAGGTCCAAGTACCGCTTGGTCTTTGCTAGGAAGTTTACTTGAAATGTGCACTTGCATTCTACAAATCATAGCGGGTTAGTTAGTTATAACAAAATCTAAAGATTACAATCATATCAATGCAATAGGACTAGGACTTACAGGCACCACACGCGAATGAGATTGGTTTCCATTTCTCCGAGGCGAAAGATAGTATGGATGTCATCAAAGTCAAAGGCAATTTGTCCTTTGGGCCTCCAAATGTCATAGGCGGAACCTTGCCTCTATGAGATGTACCTTCGTCGGGATAGCACGCAAGTACCAATCATGAAACCTTTTCATTCCAATTGGTAGGTACTGGATCACCCGATTTGGAAGGAAACACTTGCCTCTTTCATATTTTTATGGGGCAATTCTTTGACCATGTGATGCATTCAACATTTACGCACTTGCAAGTAACCCGTTGGTTTTGGTTGGTGCTCGCCTTGCACTTGTTTCCGCTTGTCGTGACGGCCTTCTCGGATCTTGGCGCTTGGTTCTCGGCTTGAACATATCATGGCCATACCACCTTTCCACCCCACGACATCCGCATCGGCACATAAGCCGGCCTTATCTTGATTGGATGCTTTTTCGAATTTCTGCTCGCCGTGGGCACCTTCGGTGCATCAACTTGTTTCGCATGCTCTTCATGCTGTTGTGCGCCTCTTGTTGTTCATGTGTCGGCTCTACACATCCTCCGTGAGGCGGTGAAGACGGTGGCATATCATGAGGCACGCCATCGCGAGGTGGCGTGTGCGCATCTCGTGCAATTGTTGGTCATGATGTGGTGTCAGATCTCCCCTCCTCAACTCCTCCAAACGTAATCTGTCCGCACGAGCGATGTAATCGTAGTCAATATGATGTCTCGCTTGTGCCAGAGGACGAACTGGTTCACTACTTCTCCGAGTATTTGGAGTCCCTCAGGAGTTGGTGTATGGCTGACGATGGCACTTGTGAGCACGAGATGGCCAATGGCAAGTATGGCGAGCACGGGATGACTGGGGTAGCCATGATAACTTGGTAAGCACACATGATGCCAATGGTAGCCACAATGGGCACACGGGATGGTCGACGATGGCCCAACGAGCATGGGGTGGCCAATGTAAGATTATTTTATAATTTGATGTGTCCCGTGTAATTAAACAGAATGATTATAGTGTGAATGGTCAAAGCATGGTGGTTGCAAGGCTTAAACGAATTATAATCATCCTCTCAAAAAAATTAGAGTCATTAGGGCTAAAGTCTATAACATCTCAAATTTGGAGTTTATTGAAACATTTAAAAATAAAAATAACTATTTGAATTTTTTTGGTTAAGTAAAAACTTAATTTGAATTTTTAGAAATCAAAATAATTTAATATGATTAATCTAGACTTGAATTAAATTAAAAATTATTTTAATTGGGTTCCTTAAGTTCCAAAGAATTTTCTGAAAATTTTTAGAATTTTTTTGGAGTTTATTTGCTATTTTCTTTGAACTCGATTGTATTTAATTCAATTTTCTAAATTCAGAAATCCTCTTTTTTCGGATTTTCCTTTCCGGGCCAATTTCTTTTTCTTTCGATCATTTTCTCTTTCTTTTTCCTGGCCCGGCCTGCTCCTTTTCCCTCTCGCACGCCCCAGCGCCAGCCCACCTCCTCCTTCCTCCTTTCCCTCCTCCCCTGTAACATCTCAAGTTTTAGGCTTGTGTTTCAAATGTAAGAAAATATGTAGAAATTTAAAACTTTTCTTACATCTCATATTTCCTGTATGATCTGAAAAATCCTTGCAAAGGAATTATAGAAATACAAAGTCACAAGTCATTTTGACCTAAACCTTGTTCATCAAAAACTTTTTTGTCAAACCTTGTGATCATTCTCTGGAACTATTTTCCTAAGTTCTAGGGATGGTGTGTGACCCCTCTGAAAAATTTCACAATTTTTAGAAATTGTTTGAAAATATTTGGAGGGCAGTGAAACCTGTTTAAATTTCAGTCAAACCCTAGCTCAGCACCTTGCAGAATTTTTGGAGAAAAATTCATTGCATAAAAACCTCTAAAAATTTCATACAAGGTCAATATCTAAGTTAGCAAGCTCCTGTAAAAATTTCAGAATTTTTGGAGTGATTTTGCTACTTTAAACAAATCTCCAAAGTCCAGCTCAATTTAAAACCCTAAATTCTAAATCTAGGGCTGAGTCAGACTCGAGCTCGAGTCAGACCCGAGCCCAAGTCATGGACTCGGTCGAACCAAGCCACCTAATGCGCTAAGGCGAGGTCATAGTGGCGCAGGTGATTTCAACCCTTGGATCTCCATCGGGTGGCCCATGTTTGTAGAGACCTTCGGACCTCCCGAGAGCCGCCCCGTTTCTGAGCCGTTGGATTTCAATCCAACGCTCACAACCTCTCCTGCTGCTCTCAACTTCCGGGGGACTCGTGTGCTCTGAGCCGTCCGATTCAAATCTAAGGGCTCACGACCACCCCAACCCTCCTTCTCTGTTCTTCTTCTTCCTCTCGCGCCCGTACGCGCGTGCGAGCCATGGCAGGGAGCAGCTGTGCCTTGTCATTTCGAGCTTGTCCTCGTCAACATCTCTCTGCTGGGCATTAAATGCGCGCTAGTGCTTTCGGCCGAAGTCGTGCCCCTCACTTGCCCCCATCATTTCTGTTGGTCCATAGCAGTGCCATGAACCGAGCTCACCTTTGGGCCCCCGTTTTTGCCAAACCCTAGTTCTCCAGCTATATAAAGCTCCTCAAACCCCTCCTTGAGTTCCTTTACAGCACCTCTTAGCTTCCCATTACTTGTTGAGCTCAAAACCACCGAAAGCATCCAAATCCGCCATTGTTGGTCGTGAAGCTCCGTGGTGGCTTTGGTGCTCCAGTGGTTCTTCAACTCTCTCTTTCGTGTTGTTTGGGCCACCTGGTCGTCTAGAGCTAATTCCCTAACTTGAGTCTTGGCTGTTTCTCAGGAATGGCTTAATTTTAAGTTTTGGATCCTCGCGGCCGTAAGTACTCCTTTCGTCCCCATCTCCGGTAAAGGCCTTCTCAGCTCAATTGGTTGCTCCTGGACCACCTCCAGGTCATCGCAAAGCTATCCTTCCCATCTTTTATGCTTCTTTTTGTTCAGGAGCTCTTGTCCACGTTATCTTCCTCATCTCCGGCATCGGTCTCCGCCGCGGGACTTCTCCGAGTTCCCTCGAACCTCCTCTGGGCCCTGGTAAGTTCGTAATAGCCCCCTAGAGCTTAAGCAACCGTTAGATTAGGTCGTAGCGAAACTTTTTGCCGTTTTCGATTTTTACCGTAGGTGCTCCTCCGCCCCTCTCTAGCTCGCCGGCGTTTTAGGCCAGCTCCGCCGTCGAGAGTACCCTCAATAGGTTTGCAATAGTATTACGTACATTTTGGTACATTTGCTTCGCGCCGTCGTGACCGTGGTCGCCGGCGACAAGCCGGCGAGCAAATCGCGAAGTTCTGTGCTGTGTTGGAAAATCGACAAGTCCCTGGACCTCTAGGGTTCAATTGTAGCCGTTAATGATCTCTTAAGGGTAGCTTTTAGTCGTAGGATATTGTCTGCAAAAACCTTAGTGCCAGGACCTACCCCCATATTAGATCCTAGCCGTTTAGGACCTCCCTGGTTCTATCTTAGCCGTTAGGATCATCTCCGCGCGAAAAGACCACCCCGTGGTCGTTTTTGCAAAAACCACCCTCGGGACCTCCTTGGGGTCCTCCTTGCAAAAGACCACCCTCTGATCTTTTGCGAAGAAAACCCTCAGAACCTTCCTTGGGGTCCTCTTTGCAAAAGACCACCCCTTGGTTTTTTGCGAAGAAAACCCTCGGAACCTCCCATAGGGTCCTCTTTGCAAAAGACCACCCCTTGGTCTTTTGCAAAGAAAACCTCAAGACCTCCCCTTCGCGAGTCTTAACCTTTAGGACCACCCCCGAGTAGATCTTGACCGTTCAGAAACTCCTAGTGGAGATCTGAGCCGTTAAGACCTCCCTCTGTTAAGACCTTGTCGCTTGCGGACCTCCTCGTGTTGATCTTGACCGTTAATACCTTCCCCGGTGAGATCTTAGCTGTTCAGGATCTCCCTCCATTAGATCCTATCGCCTAGGACCTCCTCCGAGTAAATCTAGGCCGTACAGGACCTCCTCTGGTAGATCTTGGCCGTCCCAGACCTCCTCCGCTAAATCCTTAGCCTTAGGACCTCCCATCAGCTCTGGACCGTTAGATCTTGATCTAACGGGCCAGACCTCCTCGGCGCGTTTAGAGTTCTTTTTGTTCCGATCCTTTTGTGCCGTTCATCTCTTGATCTGCGGCTCGGATGGCGCGAGCGTTCGGACCTCCGACCGGAGCTCTCGCTGTGGGCCGCTCATATTTAGATCTGCGGTCCACGTTGGTTGGGACGATCGGGCCTCCGAGGACCTCCCCGCGGTGAACTGTTGGATCTAATCCAATGGTGGGGTGGTGTTGGGCGCTGCGCGCGTCCGTTCGGCCATCGCGATTGGGCCGTTCGATTCTCAATCTACGACCCTTATTCATCCACGTCGATTTCCCTTTTGATGAGTTGGTTTTAAATCCTGTAATCTGTTATTTGTCAACTGAAAATGGGATTAAACTTTAAAAACTCATAACTAATTCATTTTAATTCCTTTTTAGATGATTTCAACTGTGTTAAATTCCTGTTTAACTAAGGTTTAATCTAAAAATGCATTTAGACATTGTTCCATGCTAGAAAAATTTGTAAACAACATTAACTTGTTTCTGCCATTTATTGATATTCCAAAAATTCAATTAAAACTTGAAAAATGAATAACTTTTTCTGTATAACTCCAAACTAGGCAAACTCAAGCTTGTAAAATTCTTCTATTAGTATACTTTAATTTGGAATAGGTTTTGTTCATGTTTGTACCTCTGAAAAATGATATGTTCTAGTTTTACAACTTAGGAAAATCATAAGTAATTCATTTTAACTCCAAATTGAGTAAACTCAGTTTTGCTATTCTTAGAATGCTATGTTCTACCTACCATAAAATTTCAGGTTCTAGATCTTTTTGAAAATTTGTGCCATGAACAGTAACCGAAATTAATTTAATTATGATTTTTCAGGCTGAGAAAACTTGTTTAGGCTATAACTTTTTCGTGTTTAGTCCAAATGACTTGATTCTTATTGCTAAATTCATTTAAAATCATGCCCTTGCTGCTGTATAAATTTCATGGGATTTGGTCGACTTTGGCTTTTGAGTTTCTTTCGGTGTTCTTCGTTCTTATTGGTTTTATCCTGTTTTTGCGTTAGGTTCTGAAGAAATCGTTGATCTTGAATCTGATCCTCTGCAGCAAGAGCACCTCCAGCAATTCAATCAGATGTAGCATCATTTGATCATGTTGCTCCTGTTATTTTCAAATTCTAATATGTTGTTTGCAAATTCTACGTATGTATTGCTATCTTGTTTTAAACTATTGTCGATTAGTTGACCTATTAGATGCATAATTTGTAGGCAAATGTTTATCCTATACTACTGAGCCTAGGGTTATCTTGCTGTGATTTTGGGTTCGTTGGATGAGCCCTTGTCACTTAGTAGTTTACGAGTAATGTGCTTAGTCATGCTTAGCTACCGGTAGAAATGGGCGGTTGTTGACTTAGTCGATAACCTTGATCACACAAACTTATTATGACTTTATGAATCAGCCTTTGTGCTATGTTTAATTGTGAAAACTAAAAATAAAAACAAAATGATTTGGACTTGGGCACAACGGTAAGATGGTGTGCTTTTGGGTGTGACTGGAATGGTGCCAGAGTCAACAAGGACCGAATTACTTGTGCCACCATACTGAGCATTTTGCATGCTAACCACACTAGAGGGAAATGAGACCTCTCTTGACTTAGTACTTTGGCGTGTGTTAGCTCTAAGTCGCAGGGGGTCGCAGGAGGGAAGGTGTTTGGGAGCATTGTAGTTGTCCGAAAAGCTTTACCCCAAGTGGGTAGTTGTCTTTTCGGCTTTACAATGTAAGCGTATGGATTTCTATCCATACGAGCGGCTCGTAGTTGATACACAATATTGGAAATGTCTCGTAGGATTTAGTCGTGCCGGTATACCTTCGGAAGTGTGTTTATTGTGGCAAAAAGGCGTTCTGAAGTGTGGGTACATTGGTACACCCCTGCAGGGTTAAAACTATTCGAATAGCCTCGTCCTAGGTTATGGACACGCTCGGATATGCCCTGTGAGAATTAGACTACAACCTTTAAATTAAAACTTGATAGGTGGTACGAATCGGGGATTTGTGCTATGTTGTGGTGGTTATTGGGTTGGTGACCTCTAGGTTGTTACTTGGGCTATTTATTGTTACCTCGCTGTTATTTCAATGATTAAAAACAGATTTGATAAATTGCCTTCAATCTATTACATTATTGCAAATGAAAGTTGCTTTATGCGTCCAATTAACCACATAACCATATTCCTTTATTGCAGCCTCCATGTAGCTATGTATAGGCTTGTTACTCGTAAGTCTTACGAGTACATTTTTGTACTCACCTGCATTGCTTGTTGTGTGCAGAGTAAGAAGTGGATCCCCAAGGGGTCTACTTCTGTGAGATGTGTTGCGGCAGATGCGACTAGCTTGGCGGCCCGGTTGGTTGCCTTGTGGGTGTGGCTAACCGGTCGTCTTTTGTTCATAGCCATCTTATGGTACTTTTGCTTCCGCTGTTATCGTTACTTTGTTGTCATTTGGTCGGTCGGCTCTTTTGTAATAACTCTATATATTATATGTCTTTTGCTAGACTTGTTATTGTGATGTATGGACTTGATGCATGCTTTTGTAAAGATATATGTGTGTTGCAATCCTGGGAAGCACATGTCCATCGAGGCACGGTGTATTTTATTTGTGATGCTAGAGCCAAAGGAAGGCTAAGTATTACAAGCTAAATAAACCGGGGTCTCACATCCCCTCACTGCTGTGCGGGCCTGAGCTGTCAGCCGCTAGCCCTCCTATTCTTCTTTCTCCTGCAACTCACCCATGTTTGAGCCGGATACGAGCGGTGTTATCGTCTTCTACTCAAATTCTCTCGTCCGGTCATATTTAAGCAGCGCCACCCGCATCACAAGAATTGCCTCAAGATCCTCTTCCGAAGCCCCAATCTTCCTTGCCCGGATTCGTCTTCGTCTAACTGGATTTCGCTAAAGATACTGTGCACCGCCGAAGTACTCTTTTGCCCGTTCCGCTGCCATCGAAACTCCTCCATCCTCATCATCTTCACCTTTGAGTTCGCACCATCGCATTCTACACGGTGCTTCTGTCCGCTTCGCCTGCACCTCGCCGGACTGTCGCCGCCCTTTCTTCCCCAAAGCCCGCTGCCGCCCCCTGCATTGACTTCATCGCCGATGAGTCCCTTGCCATTCCCTTGTGCATCACCCCGCGTTCTAGGTCCTACTCCTCCGATTCCCTCCCTCTCCAGTGAAGATCCGCCACTGTACCGAGCCACCACCGCCCACCTTTCTCCTCCGCATCCGGCCGATGCACCGCCATTGCCATTGTCCTCCTGCCACTCCAAGGTGCTTCTCGTGTTCGTAGTGTTGTCACTGTCGTCGTGCGCCACCACCACCCAAGGGACCCTCATGGTCGAGGGGGCCATTTTCCCTGGGTCGGACTTCCCGCACCACTAGTTGTCATCTACGCCGTGCGCCAGCGCCGCCCTCTTGCTTCCTCCATTTTCCTTGGTCTTTCTCTCTCTGCCACCGAAACAGTCACCTCAGCCACCACCTTCGCTTTGCTGCCTAGGTGTTATCCCTGTCAGCAGCCCGAATGTCACCTCTGTGCACCCAGTCCACCCTAGACCCGAGCCACACCATGGACTTGGACCAAAGACCAAGGACCCACCCGTCAGCCTCTCAATCCCTTTTTCTGGATTTTCTGTTAATTTGGAAATTCAGAATTTCAGTAAACCCCACATGTCAATGTCTTTTTCCTTTTCCTTTTTCTTTTCAGCCGAAGGAATATTCCCTAAATATTCTTTCTTCCCTCTCCTTTTTTTCGACAAATCTTTCGAGGGTTCGTTCTCCTTCGTCCGAACTCCGATTCAATTCGTTCAAATTTCTAAATTCATCTAAAATCGATATATTTCGTTTATAGTTGGTTTTTTTTAGATTTTAATTATTTTTCTTTTAGATTTATTTGTGCTTCGTCTGTTGTTTTATCTCTCGTTAGACGATCTGTTTTAAGGAGTAGGAGCAGAAGCAAGCTTTGAAGATCCAAGTGTGGTAACTGAGCAAAGTCAAGGTAAGTCGTAGCCCTTTGATCATATTGAACCTATGATTTCACAATTATATTGTTTTATATCAAATTGCATACTATCTTTATATCAAGTGCTTTTGGGAATAGCTAATCAACCATTTGTCACTACATCGCCCTTATTATTTGAATACCATTAATCATTTGTCTCCATAATTTTGTTAATTTTAACTGGACATATCTGTAACTCCAACATGGGTTACCGTAGAGATGATTAATCATGCTTAGCTACTATGGGCTCATGATCACATATTCGATAATATTGAATTTGACTTAATGATATATGGATTGTGGTCTGCTGTCATTTGTTGTGCAACTGTGGTGTGATGTCACTATTTTTTCAATTGTGGTGTGATGCCACTATTATAAAATTGTGTGCCATGACAGGGATTGTTATTGGTTTGGTTGAATAAAATGATTTACGCTCAAACGTGTGATCATGCAAAAAAAAGGGGGTGCATGAGGCACATTATTTTGGATGAGGTAGTCTCGCTTGAGTAACTTATCAAGGACTTAATCTTGTGCACTATAGAATTGGGCCATATTGTACAACCATATGTCCAGTATGGGATGGACTTAGTTAATTAATTATCAATGTTTAAATTTTAGTTCTGTTTTTGGAAGCGTGAGTTCCGGGATGGATACTCATAATGGCGCAAGAGGGGGCCCCTATCTACTCGTGATGACATTTTGCGTTGAAACCTTAGCGGGCATAACTAGATTGGGAAGGAGCTTTATAAGGACTTTGTGATAATTACTTAGTCGCGCACCTTCGGAAATATATGTACAGACATGATAAGTTGATTTATCTCTTGTAGGTAAGACATGATAAGTTGATTTATCTCTTGTAGGTAAAGTCGTACAACCTCTTCGAAGTTAAAACTGTTTAAACAACCGTGTCAGCGGTCATAGACATGCTCGGGGATTTCACACGAGATGTAGATTTTCTTTGTAAAAACGTGTCGGTTGGTGAATGTCAGACCCGGGATTAACATCCCAGATCCTCTGTGCATAACTGAACTAGTCCCATGATCAGTCGCTAGTTCACACAGTAAACAAATATGGTAACAAATTCATATCGCAACTTTATTAATAAATACCAACAAAGTTGATTACAAAGGAGGCTTACAGGCCAACAATAAAATAAACACAGCAGAAGACGAAGAAGTAGTAGGGTCCAGTTAATCTGCCACAGACAATCGACTGGAGAAGCGGCCTAGTCGTCGAGGTCCACATCGGTAGCAAAGTCCTTCTCCTCTGAAATTTATTTGCATGAAGCAAGGATGAGCACAACTTCCGTGCTCGCAAGTTACACCCGTCAAATAACAGAATGGCATGCATACATGGATGTAACAAAGGATAGCTTATATGGTCATTTGCATAAAGCAACATTTTCTTTAAATACTTGTACTAAGTTCCAAAGCAGTTATTTTATAATTAAAATTTATTTTATAAATTCTCCATTTTATAGTCAGATAACATTCACACATGAATGGTGAAGGATACCCTCCTATCACATGGCTTCCTGCCCAGATTTCCCGATTGGATATAAATCCAAAACCATTTGATAAAGTCTTTAAAATCAAAACCAAATTCTAACTTTGAGTGGCTTTGCTAGCATGTCCATGACCGTGGACACGGCTATTCGAATAGTTTTACACTCTGCAGAGGTGGTACAACTTTACCCACAAGAGATAATCAACTTGTACTGTCCGCTCACACACTTCCGTAGGTGTGCGACTAAGTGATTATCACGAGGCCTTTACAATGCTCTGTCTTAATGTATTTATACCCGCTAAGGTTTCGCTTCCTTTGGACTGACCATCCTCCGAGAGCCCCCTCTTGCGCCAGATGGGACTACTGTCTAACCGACCCCCACACAAACAACATAGCACAAATGACACTAAGACATCGCAAATTATTTAGCCAAGTCCCGCCCATACAGGACATGCGGTAGTACGGTAAGGCCTAGCCCATTATAGGCATAGCAAAAGAACACTCGAAGACCGGTCCTTAACTGGCTTGGGCAACTTTCCATAAAAACCCCTGGGCCTTAACCTTAACCCCATTAAGCTCGTGCATAAATCTGCACCCACCAATCATCCATTTCGCCCAAGTCCAAACCCATTTTTATTTTATTTTCCAAGTAAAAGTATTTTATAAACCTTCTATGGTAAAACAATACCATAGATTCAATTTAATTCAAATTTGAAAGATTTGGCTAAAAACTTCCCAAATACAATATTTGATCTAAGCATTGGCTAAGCATTTAATTATTTTTAATATTACTTTATCTAATGGTGACCAGGAAATGATAATAAATATTCAAATTGGCTATGCACAAGGAATTAGAATAACTAAGTATTTAAATAGGGATTAAAATAGCTGAATAAAAATTATGCATGCAATAGTAATTTAAAAAAAGAATTAAATAAATTTAAAATAATAGGATCAATATGATCAAGGGTATAACTTGTCTTGCTTGAGGTGATGTTGTTTTCCTTAACAAATCACCTAGTACTCACAAGTACATTCTTCAGGTAGTCCAAGGGTACAATCACGATGATCATACAGTCAAAATCAATCCTCTTATGAGCTCTTCAAACGGCGTCGAAATCTGACTCTCCGAAGTCGTCGAAATCTAATCGCGAAATAAGCCAAATTCAAATAAAATTCAAATGAACTCCAAATCAAATAATTTTGGTTTAGTTAGCTAGATCTTGAATTTAGACAAATTTAGAAATTTGAATAGGCTCAATCGGAGTTCGGATGCAAAAGATATGAGCTCTGTAAGTTTGAAAATACATAAAATGATAGAATTAGGGTTTTTCTGGATTTTGGTAATTATTTTTCTAAAGAAAAATGGCTTTATTGCGCAATGATGCCATCAGCGGCTACTTTCGGAATTTAAAAGAATTGAAAGAATTTTCGACACATGGGTCCCACACGTCATTGACACGGCTCAGGGTGGACTGGTTCCACCGAGCCGAGGGCGAGTTGGTGTGGTGGACCGGCCGCGCGGGCGCTGACTCGGCGTGACACGCGGGCGCCACATGGGCAAGAATGGCAACGTGGCGCCGGGTGGCACCGAGGTGGCTGCCACGCCAACACAAGGCCGGCGGCGACACACAGTGACCAATGGTCGTCGGCGATCGGAGGCACGGTAGTGACCGGCGAGGATACCAGAGGGTAGAGGAGGTCGCGAGGATCTCAGGGCTTACCACTGCGGCGCTCGAGCACGGAGAAATCGCCGGCGGCGAGGACTTTGGCGGCGGCGTGTGCGGCTTGACGGCGGCGAAGGGGTTCCGGTGGTTCTCCAGTGGCAAGGAGGTGCGCACGGGGTAGAGTTTGGACGTGCGAAGCCGTCGGTGGGGTCGGGGTGGCTGGGAACTCGTCGACGACGGCGAAATCGGCGGTTGAAGGAGGTTTGGCCGATGTTGAAGAAATGCCAAACCCGGCGAGCTCGAGGGGGTAGGGGTGAGGTGGGTGGTCGTGGTGGATTGAGGACGTCGAGGCGGAGCCGGGGCGCTCTTAAATAGGGCGCGGGCGAGGTCGAGACGGCGAATCGGGCGCGAGCTTCACGGCGGCGATGGCGCGGTCTGGCGATCCCGTGCGAGATGGAGGGGGCAACGGTCAGAAGGAGGGGTGGCATGATGAGGGGCGAGAATCGCGGCTTTTGACGGAGCTCGGTGCGGCGGAAATGGCGACGAGGGTTTGCGGCTGGAGGAGGAAGACACGGGGAGGAAGAAGGGTGCGGGATCGTCAGATCGAGATCCAACGGCCGAGAGCGGCGCACGTGGATGGGGAAAGCGATTGGTGCTTTAGGGCCGTTAGATTCAGACTGAACGGTCAATATTGATTTGGTCATTCGAGTCGTCCGAACGTGCTAGCAAGATCTGACCATCCAAATCAAATCGGACGGCTGAGACCGGTTTGGGTTTAAACGCGCGGGAAGACTAGGCTGGCTGGGCCGCGCGCGTGAGAGGAGATGGGCCAGAGGGCGGAGAAGAATTGGGCTCGGTCTTTGAGATTCGGCCCAAAAGGATTTGGGGTTTAAATTTATTTTTCTAATTGATTTAATTCAGATAATTCAAAAAGCGCTTTAGAAAATAGCAAATAAAATCCAAAAATTATGAGAGAATTCACAAAAATTCTCTTATTTATTTTGGACTTAAATAAAATAGTTCCAACTTATGATTGGCTTTTAATTTTGCAAAATAAATTGTTTTGGCTTTAAAATAATTAGGAAAAAGCTTTTAAAAACTCAGAAAATTCCAGAAATTAATTGAATCTTTATTTTTCAAATCAAGTGAGATAAAACTTCAGGAACCTCAAATAAATTTTAAATTTTGACTTTTAAAACTTCAGAAATTCAAACAAGGCAATCAAACTCTTTCAAATTTTAGAAATTCCAATAAAACAATAACTTTTATTTATTTTATTTTGGTAACAGCACTTTGGGATGTTACAGTGAATGGGAGATTCACTGGTGAATGTGATGTTCACGTGATAGATGAGATATTTACTTGGTGGTTTGGTTCGAAAGTGAGCGGGAGGTTTATTGTTTACTTTAAAGCAAATTGTCTATTTATTTATTGTTGTTTTCAATTACGCATTTCAATTTATATACTGTATTTACCATTAATACTGCTTTCTGCAAAAGGACCATACATCTATTCATTTGTTCAAGGCTTGCATGAATATTAATTGCATACTGTTTCCAATGACTTGTTGAGTACTTTATGTATTCACAGCTTTAAACTTTACTACTCAGTTGAAGAGTATCAACTTGCTCAAGAGTTTTATGAAGAGGTGTCCTTTGAAGGCTTTGCGAATTAGGATGCTTTCTTCACTCGATTGCCCATAGACATGTTGATAGGCCTTTCTAAGTTTTCCTGTTCCGCTGTAAGAGTGTATTTGTTTCTTTAGCCCTGCGTGGCAAGTTAAGTAAACGTTGACTATAAGGTCCAGTTATTATTACTATATGTTATTTTGATATCTTTTTAGTTAAATTGATAAATGGATGGTATTTCATTGGTGTTTCCTGTGTGAGCTAGTTACTGATCTAGAACTAGTTCAGAATACATAGATGATTTCAGATGTGTAAATCTGGGTCACGACAAAGTCCCTCTCCTCTACCTTTAAAATACTATAAAGTATAAGCATCTCATTGCTGTCAAAGCCTTTCAGATCACGTTGGTGTTTGCCATGTGAAACGACTGTATTAAGGGTGTGTTTTGTTGCCCGCATGCCCCTAGCCTGGCTCGTACGGGTCATCTAGGCTAAACCTAGTTAGGCTGAGTGGTTGCAATAGTGGGTTATTTGGTTGCTTGTTTCTATTGGGCTAGACTATGCTGAGATGTTGTTTGGTTGATTGCATCAAGAGAGTAGATGTATGCCTAGATGCAATGTTGTGTTGTTTGGTTGTCTGCATGTGGCAGAGTGTGCTCACCTCTTCTAGTGAGTAGTGACAATACCCCTTGGAAGAATACCCATTTAACTAATTATCCTGCTAACTAATTATTCTGCTAACTGTCGACGATCAAGACGTCGATCTTACGAAAAGAAAAGGAGAAAGAGACGTGGAAAATCTAGGGAGATAATGGGACTGCTCTTTTATTAGTATGAACTGGGATTTACAGGGGATGCCTCCTGACTAGATGGTGAACTACTCTTGTTTACACTGAGAGTACTACTTGTTATTTTACAATGCCAGACTTAAAACATGAATCTAAGGTCTATGCTTCAGTCTGATGTTCGGGGCCTCTTGTTTCGTCCATGCTCCATCTTTAAATAGCTCTTGAAGAGGTGACAGTTACTTGATGTGAAGCGTCGCGACTGGTTGGAGTTGGATGACGGTTGATGGAGAGTCAACCGTTCGGCGGTTGTATGTTTATGAGATACTTAACCACACGATGGTTGTTCATCAGTGTTTCAGGATAAGAAACGTCGTGTGGTATGGAATATGCACGTGTTCCATTCATCACACGGCAGAGAATATACCTGGAATCAGTTCCAAATATCAGTTCATACCTTTTACGAGTAGTACTCCTGGTCGGGAGCTTGGCACAGGTCTTCGTCCGACCAGGGTACCCACTGTGTAACATCTGGAATCTCTACGACTAGTGGGGTCGTGCACCTCAGGGGTTACGACCATGAAGATGTATGGTCTATTATTTATTAAAAATAATACATAGAGGTTTTAACCATCGTCAGCTAGCCCTCGAACTTTAAATGAATAGGTCGTGTGAACACCTTTCTTCCGATGAAGTCGTATCGGGCTGACGCTCATTAAATGCAATGACATTTGAAGCGGTTTATATTGATTTTAAAGTTGAGAACTTACCTTGGGAATCGAAGAGTTTTTGCGTCCGTTGGAAAAAAGATTTTTGTCCGTTGGACTTTTTGTGTAACTCCCGATTGCAGTTAGAAATTCTGAAGCTTATAAAAACCCCTTTGTGGACTTAGGTTTTTTTTTACTTCCTTCTTTCCTTCTTCATCTCCTGAGTAAAAAAACTGCCTTCGACCTCCTTTTCTTTCCTCATCCAAAAGAAACTTGATCATGTCGGACCAAATCACTAACTGGTCGGTTTCCGACTTGTGCGAGAAGAAGCTAGAGAGTTTGGAGAAGATCGGGATGCTTCCTAACAAGAGTCTGATTTCTTGGAGATCAGCGGCTGGAGAGCATTTTCCGAGCAATGAAGATGGAGAAATTCTGGTTTTCCTTTCATATATTGAATGTAGATTTAGACTGCCAATCCACCACTTCCTTCCCAAAGTTTTGGAGAATTATGAAGTCGAATTGGTAAATCTTGCTCCCAATGCTATTGCCAATATCAGTATCTTCATCTATCTCTGCGAAGCGTACTTGGGGATTCCCGCAGATCTGGATCAGTTCAAGTACTACTACAGGATGACGAAGTTTGGGAAGACGATAGGAACACTTGGAGAGTGCACCTTGCGCCTCCATGACGGAAAAGCCGATGAGTACATATTCATGTACTCAAAATCTTCGTGGTCGTCGTGGAAGAAGAGTTGGTTCTATATGACAGTCACGAAGAAAGACAGCCTTTATTATTCTGATAAGAAGGCGGTTAAGAATCCGAGGTGGCGCTCCTCCACAGAAAATGAGGGAAAGATAAAAAGATAGGCCGAAGCTATCAAGCTTCTTAGTGTCAAAGGTTTGACATCTTGACACATAGTGAAGGATTTTTTTATGCACCGGATTAGTCCTTTGAAAGCCCGAGCATACCCGATGCTCTGGTATATTGGTCGTGATGATACGACCAAAGATTCCAAAGGGGGTAATCCCTGAGTGATTCCGACCAGTTTGCCTATATTAGTTGATTATTTATGTATCCTTAAGTCTTCTATTTTACCTTTACAGCTTTATCTTCTGACAAGATTCGAAGCCTGGCGACAAGCCCAGTTTCCCCTGGATCTTAGCGGTTGTTTCCGCCAAAGAGAGGATCGAGAGACTTAAGGTAAGACTATCTCAACTATGGTTTTTCCCTTCATCATACATATTATTTCTGATCGGTATACCATAAATCCTCTTTGATGTGTAGTCGGTCGGGTTGAGGATCAACGAGGCCACTGAAAGGTGTGAGCCGATTGATGATCCGACCACCCCTACGACCATACAGGATGTCAGTCTTCCAGAGGTAGGTGACCTAGCATGAATAATATTTAGACAAATGATTTTCATCGCCTAATTATCTTTGATGATTTATTTAGGCGGTTGCCGTACCCTCCAGCAAGGTCGCTGAGGACCCACCAGTGGCCACTGAAGCTACTGTTTTGGAGGTTGACGAATCTACACCCACTGATCCGGCGATCAGGGACTTTATCCTTGACCAACTGGTCATGGATATTGCTTCTGATTGTCAATCAGTGGATGTGCAAGATCTAATCAACCCTGCTGGTTCTGAACCGGT
Organism: Ampelocalamus luodianensis; assembly: GCA_036346255.1. Taxonomy (NCBI): domain Eukaryota; kingdom Viridiplantae; phylum Streptophyta; class Magnoliopsida; order Poales; family Poaceae; genus Ampelocalamus; species Ampelocalamus luodianensis. Next base: position 36,095,461 of record CM070638.1, on the reverse strand, counting down.
GAAATTGGTTGAGAAGAAGAAGAAGGCCAGCGCAACGGATTTTACTCCGATGCATTATAAGGTCAAACTCAAAAAATCGACCAGATATATTTAAATGAAGAAGTCATGTACATACATACCTTGGTTATTTTTTATATGTTGGAACCTTGATCTTCCTTACTTTCTTTTTTCGTAGATCTTCTGGTGTTCCAGTTGTTTCCGACCAGAACACCCCTCGGAAAAAGGTTCCTAGGGAAGAGGTGGTCGTGGAGGTTCCTGATCAGGACACTCCTCAGACTAATACTGCAAAAGATGAAGTGGTTAAAGAAGCCCCCGAGAGCAGGTATCAGCACGGATATCTGCTCAGGATCCTTTAGTGATCCTCACTCCGTCTCCGAAGGTAGTCATCCCTGGAGATTCCCAACAGGTTCCACCTTCTCTTGGAAGTACTCCTCAGGCTAACAAGTTCCATTCCCCCCCCATTTATCGAGGATAAGGAACTTGACGAGACCTAGGGAAAGATATCGGACCGTCAAACTGAGATGGGTCCCGATATGATTTTTGCCGAATATAATGACGTGGCAATTCGGGTAAGTGTTCTTTACGACCATCATTATGATTCTTTCTTTTGAAGTTTCTTTGAAAACATACCAAAGAAAGAAACTTATCTTTGTAGCATGTGGTCAAGAACTATGCTGTGGTCGGAGGACTGACCTAGCGAATAAAAACTCTGGAGCAAAAGCATTCCGAATTGAGAAGTAAGAACTTTTCACTCTTTTAACTTGACTTCCTACATTTTATCATCATGTTCCTCTTTCATAACTCCATCCTCTCTTTCTACCATGTTTGACAAATTTAGAGAAAATTAAAGAAGAGGTTGTGGCTAAGGAAGCCATGATAATAGAACTTAGGTTAGAAAATCAAAGTAAAGACCGGTCAATCGAACATGCGATGACCAGGCAAAAGGAGGTTTTCGACTCTTGTGAGAAGAAAATCAAAGGTAACTGGTCGTAGACTTAACCAGTATTCCATGACTCCTATTTTTAAAGTATATGTTGACTCTTTTTTTTTATCCACTCGTACAGAAAAAACTGAAGCACTTATACGAGCAGAAAGAACCCTCGAGTTTGAGCGTGGCCAAGGGGCTGAACTTGATCAGAGTCTTGAAGACAAAGTCAAGACTCTGAACAAGATGCTCTTCGACCTGGGGTCGGGAACACAACTGCCCATTCTGAAAGACCCTTCAGAGAGAATCAATTTTCTCGGCCATCAACTCGAAGATCTCAAGAAAATGATAACACTCTTTCGAGAGAACTATGCCAAAACGATGAAGGAAGCCAGTGCAAATGGAGTTAGTGTTGCCTTAGCAAAACTGAAAGCTTCCGACCCCTCTGTTCGTCTTGGATCTATTGAAGAAGACTTCGACTGCTCCGAAGATGAAGCAACAAAACTTCTCGAGGAAGTAAGGCCTCTCAGAGAGAAAGTTGCTGAGGAAATGGAAGTCGGATCTCCATCACGCAGCGACCAGTCTGGTGGTTCTAACAAGTAGATGAATGTAATATTTAAACTGTGTAAATAAAACTTACCTTTTATCATCAACAAAGTTCTTGTTTTGTCTTATCAATGTCATTAAATTCCCATATATATTTTTTAGCCCCCGACTGCTTATTTTAGTAGATGAACGTTACTAAAGAAGCAGTAGACCAAGAAACTAAGTAATAATGACGACCATGGAAGAAGTGCTGATAATGTTTATTAAAATGATCTAGTGAAAACTAGGAAACCATGTGGTCTTAACCTGGTTATGATTTTGACTAGTCTAGATCTTATCCATTATCGAATCACTGTTTGATACCAAATATAGTCTGAAGATATAACAAGACTTGCTTTGATGATAAGAAGATATGCAAAAATATGTATGCAAAAAAGAAAAATGATAAGTACCTTTGTTTATATAAATTATTCGAAACTGGTCGTAATGAATCCCAAGAATTGAAGATTTGTAAAATATTTCACAAAACGTGCTCATGCTCAAATCCGACTGGCAGCGAGGATCGTAGGAAAAGGACCGTCACTAGGAAGCTCCTTCCAGTGGGCAGGACCACATGCAGAGAGGAGAGACTTCGACTAGGAGGCTTTCAGTGTCCCGACCAGTAGCCAAACTCGAGTAGAACAGAATGTTGAAATAAAGTATTAATTTTTGAATTCTCAAAATAAGAATACCATATGTATTGTCTGAGTTGTACTCTATATACTCGTATGTTTCTTTGAGAAAAGAGTATGTGGTCGTGCGTGGGAATCATTGAAGCAATGATCACGATTAAGACCGTGTGACATTTGACATCTAAGTCAGCACTAATGAGTAATGGAGATCTCTCGTAATTTTTGTAAAGGGATATCGGAGAGAATTAGTGTCTTCTCCGACCAGTCATCAACAATAATGGTATATGACCATGAGCAACAAATAATAATTATAAACAACCATACTTATCTTTGGAAAGGAAATGCATCTTTATTGAAATATGAAATAAATACAGGAAATTATACAAAGAACTTACGCAATTGATCAATATTCCAAGAATTAGACAAGATCTGCCCGTCCGACATAGCTAACCGTACCGAACCTGGTCGGGCGACTTCGACCACAGTGTACGGACCTTCCCACTTGGGTGAAAGTTTGTTGCGACCCGTTTGGTTCTGAATTTTTCTAAGAACCAGATTACCTACAACTAGGCTACGAGGTTGCACCTTACGACTGTGGTACCGACGCATGGCTTGTTGGTAGATCGCTGATCATATTAAAGCTTGATTTCGTCGTTCTTCAAGGAAATTGATGTCATCAAGTCATCGTTCACACTGATCATTTTCAGAAAAACAATCAGTCCGAGTAGAACCAATTTTTAGTTCTGGAGGAAGCATGGCTTCACCCCCGTAAACTAAAAAGAATGGTGTTTCACCGGTCGCACGACTAGTTGTGGTACGAACGACCCATAACACAGAAGGAAGTTCCTGAACCCAAGCCCCTGACCGTGTAATTAACTGGTCGAAAACTCGTCGTTTGATTCCTTGCATTATGATACCATTGGCTCGCTCGGCTGCTCCATTGCTCTGTGGATGAGCAACAGAAGCGTAGTGTATCTTGATACATGGGTCGTCACAGAATTTCTGAAAATTATTGCTTGAGAACTAGGTACCGTTATCCGTGATTATACGACTGAGCATACCAAATCGTGTAATCACATTTTTTGTGAGAAACCTCTTAGCAGCCTCAGTTGTAATTTTCACAACTAGCTCGGCTTTGATCCATTTAGTGAATGTGTCAATCATGACGAAGAGGAACTCAAAGCCCCCGGGTGCTCTTGAGAAATGTCCCAGAATGTCTAGTCCCCAGGTTGCAAAAGGCCAAGAAAGAAGAATTGTTTGCAAAGCTTGGGACGGCTGGTGTACTTGTTGGCTATGAAACTGACATTGTACGCACTTCGTCACGAGCTCTTTTGCATCATGAAGAGCAGTTGGCCAGTAGTATCCTTGCTTAAAGGCTTTACCAACCAACGTTCTGTAGGAATGATGGGCTCCAAAGACTCCTCCATGAATTTTGGTTAGCAATTTAATGCCAGCCGATTAAGATATGCATCTCATCAACACTCCGTGAGATTCTTGCTTGTACAAGGTACGTTCAATTAGAGTGTATGATTTGGCTTTTCGTGCTATCCGATCGGCCTCTACATCATCTTCTGGAATGAGGTCATGCTGAAGATAATTGTAGATCGATGTCATCCAATCTCTACCGTGATCGTGATGGCGCCAACCATCATCGACCTGTGGAGCATCCTTTTTTGCATAATCGAGGTGTGCAACGTCCTTGCGAACATCTATGTCCTCGGAAGGCTCGACTACCGAGGGTGAATCAAGTTTCTCGAGAAAAACTCTGGGCGGGACGGATGTCCTTGTAGAAGCCATCCGTGCCAACTGGTCTGCCAGAAAGTTTTCCTTTCTAGGAATGTGTTGGATCTGAAAACCGAAGAAATGCTTTTCAAGTTTCCGTACTTCCGCCAGATATGATGATATCTTGGTACTAGAGCACTGATACTCTTTCCCCACTTGATTCGCTACTAGTTGAGAATCACCTTTCACTAGCAATCTCGAATCCGAAAGAGCGAGTGCTGCTCGAAGCTCGAAATCGCCGACAATCCTTATGATACGCCACATTGTTAGTAGCAGGAAAGTTTAACTGAATAGCGTACTTGATTTGTTCACCAGTAGGGGAAATCAAGACGACCCCAGCTCCCGAGCCGTGGAGCATCAAGGAACCATCAAAGTACATTGTCCACTCATCGTGGTGTTCGTACTCAGGCCCTTGGGTGGGTTCAGGGTTTGTCCATTCAGCAATGAATTCTGCTATTGCCCGGGACTTGATTGCTGTTCGTGGGCTGAAATACAGGTCGAACGCCCAAGCTCAACCGTCCATTTTGCTATTCGTTTTGATGACTCCCTGTTTCCTAAGACTTGACCAAGAGGATATCCAGTTGGTACGACCACTTTATGGGCCTGAAAATAATGCCTTAGTTTCCTTAAAGTCATAAGGAGACCATAGAGCAACTTTTGTACCTGCGGATATCTTTTTTTGGTCCGTGTAAGACTTCGCTTATGTAATATATCGGTCGTTGGACATTGTCACGTTCTACGACAAGCACACCACTGACCGTTTGTGACGTTGCAGCCACATAAATCAGCAATGTCTCTCCCAATCTTGGAGAAACTAAGATCGGGGGACTCACAAGGTATCGTTTAAGTTCTTTGAAGGTGTTGCCTGCCTTTTTAGTCCATTTGAAACTTCCATGTTTCCGGAGAAGCTTAAAGAAAGGTAGTTCTTTTTCACCTAACTGTGCTATGAAACGACTTAGCGCTGCCATACAGCCGGTTAACTTCTGAACTTCCTTCTTTGTGGTCGGAGGGCGCATCTGATCGATGGCGGCGATTTTTACTAGGTTTGCTTCAATGCCCCTAGTCGAAACTAGGAACCCAAGGAGCTTTCCAGATGAAACTCCGAACACACATTTCTCTGGATTTAACTTAAGGTTATGGCGTCTTAAGTTATTGAAAGTCTCTTGTAAATCTGGAATGTGATCACCGACGTTGATGCTTTTTATGACCAGATCATCAACGTAGGCTTCAAGATTCTGACCTATCTGCGGACTAAAGGTTTTTGCATCAACTTTTGGAATGTTGCACCAGCATTTTTTAGACCAAATGACATCTTTACATAACAGTAAGTACCATATGGAGTGATGAAGGAAGTTTTCTCTTCATCTTCTTTACTCATATTAATCTGGTGGTACCCTGAATAAGCATCTAAAAAACTTAATAACTCACACCCGGAAGTAGAGTCTACAAGTTGATCAATGCGAGGAAGGGGAAAATCATCCTTCGGACAAGCTTTATTAAGGTCTGTAAAGTCGATATACATTCTCCATTTTCCATTGGCTTTTCTAACCATTACAGGATTGGCGAGCCACTCTGTGTGGTCGACCTCACGAATGAACCCAGTTTTGAGAAGCTTGTCAATCTCCGACTGGATTGCTTCCTTCTGATCAGATGCAAAACGTCTTAGTTTCTGCTTGACCGGTTTTCTGTTAGGCTGCAGAGCTAGCCTATGCTCGATCACCTCCCTGGGGACTCCAGGCATATCGGACGCCTGCCAGGCGAATACGTCCTGGTTTGCTCGGAGGAAGGAGACGAGCGACTCTTCCTATTTAAGGTTGAGTCTTGCTCCGACCAGTATCTTGGCACCCTCTGGAGAAGCGCTTTTGTCGAGTTGTACCTCTTTTATCTGGTCGGAATGTTTTGGTGTCATCTTTGGTCTCGAGTGTTTGACCTGCATGGTAGTGGTGTTAGTTCCCCTGGTCGGAAGTTCATCGACCAGCTCTAAACATTTTCGATCACATGCGTAGGTTGTTTTCTGATCACCTCGAACTGTGATGATACCCTTTGGCCCCGACATTTTCAAACTTTGGTAACCATAATGCGTAGCTATCAGGAATTTTGCTAAGGCTGGACGACCAAGAATTGCATTATATGCGGTTTCAAAATTTACCACATCAAATGATTTTTTTTGTCCGGAAGTTGTCGGGTCTTCCGAACGTGACCAGTAGGGACAAGTGCCCTATTGGATTAGCGGTAGATTCAGGAACTATGCCATGGAAGGCATATTTCACAGGTTTTACCTTGGATTTGGGAATCTGTATGTCTTCCAATGCGCTTGCAAATAAAATATTTAAAGAACTACCCCCATCTATCAAAACCCAATTAACCTTGTAGTTATTAATAGTAGGCTCAACGACAATAGGGAACCTACCTGGTCGAGTTGAAGGAATAGGGCAATCTTCTTTGCTGAAGGAGATTATTGTCTCCGACCACCTTGAAGGTTTAACGACGATCGAAGGTTCGGTAAGGTTGACTTCTCGCTCTATGGCCTTCAGATGACGTCTGGACTCGTACGAATAAGTCCCACCGAAGATCATGTCGACAGTGTGCTGTGGTTCTTGGTCTCCATTTCCTCGTCACCGTCTTTGTCCTTCTTGGAGCTTGTCTCCCCGAGCTCTTGTATTGACGGGAGTGGACCTTTACCTGCATAATAATCTTCCAGTTTCTTTTGCCAAGCACGACAATTGCGCAAGTCGTGTCTTGCTTGCTGGTGAAGAGGACACCACTTCTTATTTTTCTTGTATTCATTGGTCGGAGCTTTAGCCTTGCCATGACCAAAATAATCCTTTCTTCCCTTGGTAAAATTTTCAGGAACCGCAAGAACCACCTTATCGTTGGTTTTGCCGTGTTTCTTTTTCTTGAGAGCCTTCTTTTGCCTCTTTTCTGTCCTGTCTAAGCTAGATTGGGGGATTTTATCTTTTCGATCAATGGCCTCGTTCCACTCAACCGCTTCACTGGCTGTCGCGTACTTGTCAGCCATGTCGAACAGCTCGATGGTTGTTCGTGGAGGATGTATAGCTAAATCCTCTGTAAACCTTCGGTTTCTCAATCCCGCTTTGAAGGCTTGGATAACAGAAGATTCTGCAACCTCTGGTATTGAGTTACGAACCTGGCTAAATCTTTTGATGTACTGCCGGAGAGTCTCATTAGACTTTTGCCGGATTCTGTGGAGATCATCCTCCTTTCCAGGGCGATCATACGTACCCTAAAAATTTACAATCAGAAGGTCGTAAAGTTGCTCCCAAGTATACACAGACCCGACCGGTAGGTTGAGCAACCATGATCGGGCTGATCCTTCTAACACCGTGGGAAGATAGTTAGCCATTACATTTTCATCACCACCAGCAGCTCTGATAGCGGTGGTGTATATCTGGAGAAACTCCAAAGGATTTTGGATCCCATTGAATTTATCCAAATTGGCCGGTCGGAACCTATTTGGCCAACGCACAGCCTGGAGCCCCGCGGAGAAGGCTCGACAACCTGTGATAGTTTCATGGCGCCTTCTTTGAAAATGTGCCGGATTATAATCGGTCGGAGACCAATTTCTAAGATTAGATTCCTGGTGCTCCGGTGTCCCGATTCGGTCGTGGACGTTGCTAAAATGCCTCCGACCGCTTGCTTGATTTAGATGATGTCGACGATCACCAGGTCCAAGCGATTGCTCCTCTCGACAAAGTGAGGGTGAGGATTCCTGGAACAGTGTTCTCCCCTCATGACTTGTTGGTCGGAATCGTCGAGGTGGTCTTGGTATCAGCTGGTCTTCAATACGTCCATGCTGGCCCCTGCTTCGGGAAGAATGCTGAGATGAAGTCATGGTCTGACTTTGCGAGTGCCTTCGTCCCCGATATGCTTCTGTGCGCTGCATAGTTTGTTGGATAATCTCTGATACTTGACCTACAAGTTAGACAAAACCTGGAGTCTCTGCCAAAGCAGTGTCAGAAGTATTTAACATATCTCTAACTCGCTGCAGGTTTTGTATTGTTACCGAAGCTCTCAAAGGGTTTCTGCCAGAAGAGGGTGTCTAATGGCCTGAATCCCCCGATCTCCTGGTCGGTCTTGCCTGATCCCTTACATTGGCTGAGGCAGGAACAAGCGAATTAACTGATGGATGTCCACCAGTTCTGTTACCTCTAGCATTTGGTGCTTGACCGCTCGTACCATCTCCATTATTATGTGGTGGCGAGGCAACGTATGGAGGACCGTACACGGCATTCTGATCTGTATCTTCGATTGCATTGACCTCATGCTTCCAGTAGTGATCCTCCAATGAGCTTCCGTCGTAATCGATGGAGAGCCTTTCAGAGCTTCTGCAAGAAGCTTCCACGATGGAGATTGGTTGGTGATCAGCACTTCTTGAGGTCTTCGTAAGGGTCTCAACCTGATCCGGCGAATTGTCGATCGTATGCTGAGCCTTATCATCCCCACTTGGTTTATGACCAATGGGGGTTTCATTGACACCGTCACTAGGTGTCGGTTGGCTCCTGAAATTGCCAAAAGCCGTCGGTGAGTACCTGTCAACCATGATCGCATCAAGGGTATATTGATCCTCGAATTGCAGTGTTGAATTTTCGTCACCTTTTTCGTCGGTCGAAAAGTCCAGGCTTGCAGAGGCTTTTGGGTGTTCCGAACCGGTCGGAAACACTTCCTCTAAAAACACCACTGATCGTAGTGGTGTATCCTCATCCATTCGGTTGGCCTCGCTGATATCTGCGATGGGCGAGCCAGTGGCGGAGGAGGACGATGAAGAATCTCCGTTCTCCTCAATGGCGCGAATGCATGCGTCCATGTCGAGGTTGGAGTAGTCTGCCAGGTCGAACCAATTTTCTTCGTCCCAACATCCCGCAATAACCGCATGAGCGATTATAAACGGGGAATGAACAAAGATTTGATGAGCAAAGAACTTCTTCCAAGATTCCACGCTACGTTCCCCACGGACGGCGCCAGCTGTCGACGATCAAGACGTCGATCTTACGAAAAGAAAAGGAGAAAGAGACGTGGAAGATCTAGGGAGATAATGGGACTGCTCTTTTATTAGTTTGAACTAGGATTTACAGGGGATGCCTCCTGACTAGATGGTGAACTACTCTTGTTTACACCGAGAGTACTACTTGTTATCTTACAATGCCAGACTTAAAACACGAATCTAAGGTTTATGCTTCAGTCTGATGTCCAGGGCCTCTTGTTCCGTCCATGCTCCATCTTTAAATAGCTCTTGAAGAGGCGGCAGTTACTTGATGTGAAGCGTCGCGACTGGTTGGAGTTGAATGACGGTTGATGGAGAGTCAACCGTTCGGCGCTTGTATGTTTATGAGATACTTAACCGCACGGTGGTTGTTTATCAGTGTTTCAGGATAAAAAAACGTCGTGTGGTATGGAATATGCACGTGTTTCATTCATCACACGGCAGAGAATATACCTGGAATCAGTTCCAAATATCAGTTCATACCTTTTACGAGCAGTTCTCCTGATCGGGAGCTTGGCACAGGCCTTCGTCAGACCAGGGTACCCACTGTGTAACCTCTTGAATCTCTACGACCAGTGGGGTCGTGCACATCATGGGTTACGACCATGAAGACGTATGGTCTGTTATGTATTAAAAATAATACATAGAGGTTTTAATCCTCGTCACTAACTAACTTGATTCAAATGATGTATTTCAATTAATTACTAATTGCTATGAGGCTTCAATTTGATAAGGAATTCATTAATTAATTATCACCTTATTGCAGATTTTATTCAAATGATGTATTTCAAAATTGTAGAAATGCTCCTATCTAAACAGTATCAATCCCATTTCTACAATTTTTAATTAATCCACTATGAGTTGCATGCTAACTATCCTACTCATCATTAGACATTACACTGTGAGCACTAGATCGTGGACACTGTCATTGGGCCACTTATAGGTGGGCCCATGGTGATCCCTCGCATCTAAACACACAAAGAGAGGGAGCACAAAGCAGAGGAGATACAGGGAAGGGCAACCGAGGTGCGACGCCGGTGAGGGTGAAAATGGAGTGCCCAGGGGGAGGCACTCCCATTAGAGGTGGTATCGCGACTGAGGTGGACAGTGGTAGTCGGGCGATAGTGCGCGGCAGCCGGAACTGGTGGAGGAAGAAGCGGTGGCGGTGTTGGATAGGGAGAGGGAGATGAAGGAGGGGAGCATGAGCACCAGGGCGACAAGGGAAGCTCACCGGACCAGTTGGTGGAAGCAGGGAGCGGCCGAGGAAGGCCAATAGCATGAGCCCGAGGTGGCACGACGGGTTCATCGTGGTGGCAGTGCTACGGGGAGGGGGAGCCGGAGTAGGTGGTGGGGGAAGGAATAGGGAGGTGAGGCGATGCTCCGATAGAGGGTAATTGAGGAATGGTTCATCAGGAGGATGACAGCGATGGAGGCGGTTTCGAGCTAAAGTTGGAAAAGAAGACCGTAGCGCAAGCTCCCGTGGACAGAAACAGAAATTGGTTGGGGGGTTTTGATCGTGACGATTTTGGAACATGATGTGACATGCAAGGAAGTGGGTGGAGCTCGTTAGATTGACAGGAACAGCGAGGTGGGCGCGGCAGCCGGCACAAGCGCGGCGCGGTCATGGGCTCAAATTGAGCTTTGGGGAGGGAAATGTTGTAGAGAAGATGATGAGGAAGACGAGAAGAGGAAGAGAAACGGGGGAGATGAGCGAACGGTGAGGGGAGGCGAGAGCAAGGTCGGGGCAGAGAGCGGTGAGAGCAGCGAGGATGAGGAATGCGATGCGGATGGAGTGAGGATGGCTAGGGGTAACCCTAGCACTAGGGTCATGCACGCGCGGGTGCATCATCTATGCCTCGGAGTCGCGTGCGCCTACATCCGCTCAGCCTGGCTTGGCACGAAGCTCGGTTGGGACGTTTCCCTTGGGCAAGGCCCAGGAGGAATATTTGCACGAGCTGAGCCAAGCCCAATATTGCTTGCAGGCAACCAAACACCCGAAATGTTGCATCTGGTGGTGCAGGCTAAGTCCATGCGGGCAACCAAACACACCCTAAGGTGCTGTTGCAGGCCACTATGTTGAGCATGATGATAACTTAAAAGGTTTGCATGTAATGAGAATGGTAATTAAATATTTTGGCTCAATGGTCTCTCTAGTCACAAATACATATCGTTTCGGGATGTGTATAATGACAATTTTGAAACTTTAACTATCGATATATTTTTAAATATTTAGATTAGATACATGAAAATCATACGTATAGATTTGTCTCGAAAAGTAATTTCATAATATTATAATTTTATTAGGTTTTATAAATATATTATAATATAAATTAGTGGTCAAAGTTGCATCTTAGAGACCTCATCCATATTCAAAATGGCATGTATTTATGACTGGAGGGAGTAGTACGAAACGCCATGACGTCACAGTGCACCAACTCGTGGTTCTTGGAGTGTCTGGAGTAGAGCATAGCATGAAAGAAATACGTTAACGGAAAGAACACAAGTTGGTCGCACAACATTGCACATGCAGTTGCTTCTGTTCTCTCTCCATCAAAGGCATATGAGAGGAAATTAGCGAGCATAATTGAGGGAGTGCATGTTCAGTAAGGATTATACGCACATATGTCGGGACCGGATTTCTGAATCCGAGTCCTTTGTGTATTTTCGCACCAGTCCCATGTTCAGTAGCTAGTGCACACAGTTGAAACATTGTTGATAACAAACTCGAATCACGAATAACAATAATAAATAACTGAGTACCGGCCTTATGGCCACTTATTACAAAAGAGGTCGGAAGACCTTGAGTCTTACAGCAGCAGAAACAAAAATAATTAAACTCCGAGTGGTGGCCCATCAAAGTGCCCACCGGCATTCGACTGGGGAGCGCAACCTAGTACTCCGGGTGTCCTTCGTCAAAGCCACAAGCGAAGTAGTCGTAGTCCTCCGTGTCGATGAAGGCTTCTGAGATTTATTTATGAGTGTAGCATGTGAGTACATAAAGTACTCCGCGAGTTTTGGGAAACATGCATATGCATAGCTTTGACAAATGAGGCTTATATGGTTCTTTTGCACAAAGCAAATTTTTAAGTTCAAAACAATTTTCATAAAGCACATTTGACAAACGCAGTTTCAATAAATAAATTAATTGTATTACTAGTGGAGGTTCTAGCTACCAACCACTAGCATAAAGGCTCTAGCTGCCAAGGTTTTCAGAATAGGGCTCTACCTGCCTAACCGGCTCTAGTGCGAAACTACCCGAGAGTCCCAAGCGCTCCCGGTTCCCAAAATTACTCTTTTAAAAACAAAACCAAAATCTACCATGTGAAAACGCACCTTGCTCGCCCTTGACCGTGGGCACGGCTATTCGAATAGTTTTTAACACTCTGCAGAGGTTGTACAGCTTGACCCACAAGAGATGATCGCCTGATATACCACACGTTTCCTTTGACGTGTGAATCAAGGAGAGACCATCACAAGGCTTTTACAAAGCTTCCTTTTGACTCGGTTCTGCCTGCTAAGGTTTCACCTTCCTGGCCCCCTCTTGCGCCATGTGAATCAGCACACACAACCATGACAGAACCGACTCAAAATTTTGCTAATTAGTTGGCCAGGTCCGTTCCCATTTTGGACATGTGGTTGTACGGTAGTGCTCAGTTTGAATAATCACAAGCGTCGGTCCTTAATATGATTTGGGCGGAACTAACACAATACATGATCTCGTGCTCTAGCTGCACCCGCCTGATCTTACCATCCACCCAAGTCTAAAACATACTTTCATCATTATATTTTATTTTCCAAACACTGACATTACCTAATGTCATACATTTTCCAAAGAAAGCATAAAGGGTAAATAATGGTTTTTCTCCCCCAAAGGTTAAATAAAGCCGTAAAGCATGTCTAAGCAAGTCTACTGTAATAAACTATTCTGCAAAATTGTATTCAATAATGCAGAATGTCTACACTAGGGTTACAAAGGTGCAGGACATCAAATATCAAGGATGATAGTAGCAAACTTTAGGTTTTAACTAACAACCTACGATTTAACTTATCATTTAAATAGCATTGCATAACTTTTAAAACTGAAAACATGATTTACAAATCATAGGTTCAATGTGGTCAAGGAGACTCGCCGGTGGCGTTGGAGGTAAAAGCTTCCTGTTGGTCCAAACTTGCGTCGGCGACGTCGGACTCTACACACGCGCAAAGGACCAAAATAAATAGCAGAAAATAAATAAAATCCAAAAATTACAAAATAAATACTGGAGGTAGAGAATGAATTTAGATGAATTTAGGAGAAAGAATCGATGGATTCGGAGTTCGTATGAGAACGAACGAAAATCTAGAAAATCAATTCTCCAAAATAAAAATAAAACCAAGTATACATACACCATGCACGTACATACATTGCATGGCACTGTTCATGAAGAGTGAACAAAATAAAATGGCGATATTTGGGGAGCGAAATCCAGGGATGTGAAGAGGAAGCCGAGGGGCACGCGGCGACGTAGTCGGTTCGGGAAATGACTGACCGAGGAGAGAGAACGGAGTATGAAAAATTATCTAGTAGCTAACACTGTTCATGTTCTTCTCAAACTAACAGAAGCAAACCATTGCGCAAAGAAGTAAAATAGAAGCATGCAGCCGAAGGAGAATCTCAAGGTGTTGGCATTACAAGGTGGCCGAGGCTGACCGGCGGTGTGGATGGCTAGGTAGAGCTCGGCTAGGAGGTGACTTACCAAGCTTACAACAGCAGCAATGGTGGTATTAGCTACTGTCAAAGGAGATTGCTATGCTCTGAAGAATCTAAAGCTTAGAGGGAAAGCAAAGGATCAAAGAAGAGATAGCATGCCCTTATATAGCTGCAACTGGGAGCCGAATCATCAGGTAGGCAATGAAGCACAGACAACGACATCACGGCAATGACGTTTCAGTTTTGGAAACGGATGAAATGGTAGTGGTGCACTGATGGGCTGCACAATGAAGGCATAGCATCATGGGAGAGGTTAATGCAGCCGTTTCCCTTCGAATTTAAAGCTTTGAATGAGAAGAAATGAGAAAAGAGAAGGTGGCAGCCATTAATGGCAATTTGAAGCTCTACAGTTTGCACAAAATCAATGGGAGGGGAGGAGAAGTGGTGCGGTGGTGACCGGAACCGGCGGCGAGGGCAGCGTCGGAGGCCGGAGGTGGCGACGGGGGGTCTGGGCAGCAAGGAGGCGGTCGGTCATGGAGATGAGCTAGCAAGAAAAACAACAGAGAGAGAGAGACTCCCGTGATGAAGAAAGCTGTTGGAAGAGAGAGAAGGGTATAAAGGTTAAAACAATAGGAGATGGAAAACAAACAATTGTAAGCAAAGCTCACGTTGGCGGTGCATGCATGTATGTCTTTGGAGTTAAGTAAGCCATGTGTGGGAGCAATCCCGGGATGAGTGACCCGACCAGAAATCCAATTTTTTTATTTATTATTTTTTTTTAGAAAAAGAGAGAAGTGCAACAAATTAATAAATTGGACCAGTAAATTAGAACGAATAATTTTCTGGATATTTGAATTTGAATTTTAAATTTTAAAGAAAACGAATTTTGGGATGTTACAACATAATATTCTGGTTCTCTAGGGGACGCTAAAAGAAGAAATAGAGGAGAGAAAAACACACTATAACGATGGCTTACATCTAGGAAAAGAGTATCCATATACACGGTAAGTGAATGATTCAAACGGTGTCAAAGAGGTACGCAATTTATTGTCCTTTTCATTGAATCAAACTGTACTAAAAGATCATGGACATGATGGTTTCCGGCCGCTTATAACCAACACTGGACGTAGGATGGTCGACAATGAGCAGGGGATAGCCGTCAGTGAGGTCAAACATGACAAATGGCACTTGGTTGTATATCCCTTGTTTTTGAAAGTGCAAAAAAGATATTTCAACTCGTTCAACAGGGTACAACTTTGTTGGAGTGGTATTTTGAGTAATTACTTTATTTTCTTTGAGTAAATTTCACTTTAGACATATATTTTTACTATGATTTCACTTTGCACAACTCTTAGCAAATCTTTTCATTTTGCATCACTTTTTCTTATCATGTCTTACACTTTGCACGAGTAAGGATTTAGCCGCCTTCTTTGGTGCTCGCCAACGGTGAATAGCGGCATGGAAGGTGGCGCCACCGCACGCGATGGAGAGAGGGGAGATAGATGGAGCTAATAAATTGGATGAGTAGATGGAGAGGTAAGAAGAGGTGGTGCAAAGTGAAAATATTTGCTAAGAATAGTGCAAAGTGAAACTATAGTAATATTACATAGTCGAAAGTAAAATTTACTCTCTTTTTTTCGAGAATACGTAAAAAGACCCGTGTCTCATTTCATTAAGAAGGAGAGTACAAATTTGACATATTCCGAGTGACACATTCAGAATTATGCAAAGTCCAGCGGCATTTCTATTTTAAAAAATTGGCCTGTTTAGAAGGGAGGGATTTAGATCCAAATCCTTCCTAGAGCAATCTCCACTTCTAAACAGATCCTTAATTTCTATTTATAAGAACTCTCTTGCCTCAATTAGCCCGTTTTTACATCACTCTAATAAATATAGCTTCTCTATCCCTCTTAAAAATGTCCTTGTCCACCCAATTTGATGCAAACTGATTAACTGAATGTGCATTAACATATAGGTGTTCCATTGACACGATTAATGCATCGTTTTACTCAGTACACTGGACTATTTTCTTCGTCTAGGAGCAATGCCGCCGTTGAGCGCGACCACCGCCGACTCGACATGATCCAGCAGGTACCTGAAGATCTTCTTCGTCAGCCGCTCGACGCCCTCCGATCGCAGCCCCACGGTGTCCAGCCAGTCGTTCACCCTCTTGAGCTGCCCCAGCGTCCCGGCCACGTCGGCAACAAGCAGCCGCTCCACGTACCCAAGAAACCACGCACACATCTCCTCCCCGAGCTCCCTCGCCGCCGTCTCCAGCCGCTTCTCCTCCGCGGCACCCTCTCCGGCCGCCGCGTCGCTGGCGGTGACGGGGAGACGGTTGGTGATGCGGTGCTGGACTTCCTGGGGGACGGAGCGGAGTAGAGGTGGAAGTGGGCAAGGTCGGCGGCGACCGCGGTGCCCAGCCAGTCCTCGGCGTGGCGGCCGTGGTGGTCGCCGAGAACGGCGGTTGAGCGGGTGAGCGTCGCGTGGAGAGCGAGCGAGGAACTCGTCGACGGTCTGATGTGGCGATTGCTCGGAGGCCGCCGAGGTCAAGTCGGCAAATGCACTGTATACAGAAAGTCTCGTCAGTACGTTATATATGATTGATGAAACTCAGCTCCGTATGGACATTGTGCACGGTATTAGGATCAAGTGCAATGTTTACACATCTGGGACGAGTCTCCTTTATTTCGAATAGTGAGTTTAAGATATGACTTAGTGAGGCTTCTGACGATGAGCATGAGTGCAGAGCACATCCATCACCTCAGAGGCTCAGACATCGGATAAAAACCTTTGCAGCAGGAGCTTCTTGCAAGGCCTCAACAGCAGCCACCAAACTCATGACTTCCTGAACATCATGAACAGCATTTTGAGACTAAGTTTAACGCCGTGCGGCGGCATCACAATGCGCAAGTAGAACAATGTTTCTGAACGAACTTCACCAATCCGAGGCTTTTGAGATCTGATATGGAAGTGACTCCCAGGAGGCGCCCATCGTTTTCATGGATGTACTGGGGGGAGAAACCTTGGCCAATGTTGTTCGGTGACCTACTGTTGTAAGTCTTCTCACTAGTCTTCCTTGCTATGCTGTGGCTTATTTGCATGCCTGACTTGTGGAGAACATCTGGTTTTGGCGGTTTGAGTTTGAGTTTGCCTTTGTCCTAGAGGTGATCTTGACTTTGCTCTCTCTCTCTTCTGCAATGGTTTATCCTCTGTTGGCGACCTTCTCGGAACCTGAATGCAGTGTTACATAGAAGTGTTATTTCAGCTGTAAATGCGATCAGGAATGTAGCAATCACAGTTTTGTCCTTATATGAATTGTACGAGTCATTGCTTTTCAACATGACCATCAGCAAATTCAGTAGATTGGCATGTCCTACTAGTAGGACACATAGATCTTGAATTCTGAATTTTGACACATGGCGAAGAAGGGCACAGTACACAATGCAGTCTGAAGAAGATCATAATGCATCACAACATTTTAACTGCAAGAGTAACTACCTTGTAGTTTCTACGCAATCTTCGACAGAGATCATATCACAAAAAAATTGATTCACCAACAGGTGAAACCAGGCAGGAACAAATTTGCTGTTGTGGCCTAGCGATCATACGAAAGGCAGAGATATGGCGCGGAACCATGAATCTTATTAGGTGCACCTAATTCATTTTATGTTTCACTCAAAGGGGGGCATTCAACCAAGTAAAGGTGAACCACTCGATTATAAGAATCATAAAAAATTGCTGTTAGAAACTTTTGTGACTGCCCTGGTTAGAGAAATTAGTCGTGATGTCCATCTCATGGAAAGTTACATGCGTCACAACAAGCCAATGCATGCTAATTGAGACATGGAAAAGAGAATGTTTGATGTGAAATTACCAGCAGTAGTATCATTCGTAAGTTTATAGCACTGAAGAAAGAGAAGGGCAGTAGCACACTGTAGCAATGCAAATGTAATTTCACCAACATGATTTCTTAAGGACAACTACCAAATACTATAGTTCAGAACATTAATGAAGTAAAAGTGTAAAACCCAAATTTGTATGTCTTGTCATGTGAACTGATGAGTGCTTGAATCCATGGAACTACAATTAGTTGACTCACCACTCTTCAGTTCAATTGAACTGCGTTACAAATCGATGAAATGTGTCATGACTCACGAATGCAAGTTTACATTGAGCAAAACAAGGTTTGCACAGACCCAAATGATGTTCAATTGTTCATGCAGTCATGCTCAGCAGTCATCAAGCAAACATTGCATACAAAGTTACTCCATCACTGTTCTAAGGTCTAAACTCGCACCAAACAGGCAAACACCGAAGAACTCACCGAGTAACTCCGCACTTGAGACTTCACATCGCTCCTCGCCGCTGGCTGATCACCACTCTCCTCCTTCGCGTTCACGGCCCCTGTCCACTGTTAGTAATCTTCATACATATGGTATATCTAGATTTTACGTAGAGTTTATTTACATAATCTTATAGTATTTAAACAGTATTAATTATAGATAATAGAGTTTGTATGATATCCCTTCAAGATACATAGAATTCTTTCCGGATACGAATAGTCATTTGCTCTCGATAAAAAGGTACTTCTGTAATTAAATTTTGTGAACAAGAGTAACAGAGAAGAAGAATGAGATGACCTTGGCGGCCATCTACGGAGGCGTTGAAGACGATTTCATCTTGGCATCAATCGTGTCAAGGAAGTGTGAGTACATACCGACTCCAGCAAGCCTCCCAAGTCCCAACAAGCTCCCCGCAAACGACCTGGCTTTCGGCCCTGAAGCAGAAGTCGGGCGTGCAGTTGTAGGCTTCGCCATTACCTGATGAGACACCAAATGCGAACTATTCGTCGTGGACGACGGAGGAGGAGCAAACCTCACGGTGGTCAACCTCCTGCCTGCACGGACAATGCTCTCCCTATCCTCGTTGATGCTCCTCAGCGACGATGTGGACATGTTAAGCGAAGACAATGACTTTGTGACGTCCAGTGACTCATGTCCGTTGAATAATCCTGTGCGCTTATGTTTATTTTCTTGTAACGTTTCCTGGCTAACCGAAAGTCATGCACATAGATTGTGCCGGTTTTTTCTGCATGGCTGAATGGCATTCATGTGCATTGATGCCGCGCGGCGCGTAACAGGATCGTGGGCGCAGGAAGCATTTTTTGTTTTTAGTTACTTCTTAGTAGAGAGAATAAAAACAAAGGAAAGCACCTAAAAAGCTGCGGGAGTTTGAGCAGCACAAAAACTTTTGTCTTGTGTTCACTTCTGTTGATTCATCCAGGTGATTGTGTGTGTTAGTTGTCCAGGCATTCGCGTGAGGACAACGCGACTAACAATTGGTATCAGAGCTTCATGCTCTCCTGCCTGTGAAGATGTCGCGTGACGGCTCAGAGTCTCCATCGGGTCCCAGGATCCGCGATGAGGATGGCTCGAGCAGCAGTGGCGCTGGCTGCGCACTAGTGGTACCGCGGGTGGTAAAGGAGATGGGGGATCGGTTGTCTATCCCACACTGACGTGGACGAACTACACTGACTCGGCCCTTGTGACGAGGGTGAACTTGCAGGCACAAGACCTGTGGGAGACGATCAAACCTGGCAACGTCGATTACCGTGACGACAGACTGTTCCTGTCCGCCATCCTTTCTGCGGTGTTGCCAGACATGTTGTCCACATTGGCGGTAAAGGACACGGCCAATCAGGCGTAGGACACCGTGAAGATGATGCAGCTGGGCATCAAGCGCATTTGCAAGGCGAATGCACAGAAACTTTGCAAAGAGTTTGAGGATATCGAATTCAAGGATGGTGAGTTAGTGGACGACTTCTCCATGAGGATCACGGGACTCGTCAACAATATCGGAATCCTAGGCGACACGTTAGAAGATGAAAAAGTAGTCAAGAAATTCCTTCGTGCTGTGCCACCCAGGTATACACAGGTGGCAATCTCGATCAAGACACTGCTTGACTTGACCACGTTGTCGATCAAAGAACTCACTGGCCGGCTTCGATCAGTGGAGTAGTGCTATGTGCACAACGATTCGGGCAGCTATCGGGACCAAAAAATGCAATTCTGGACCCTCTGTGTATAGTGCACCAGTCCAGAATCACACTAGTGCACACAGTGTTAACATAGATGTATATCGATCTACACAAGACGAAATAATAGAATAAATGAGTAATTTGAATATTAAACAACTGTTGTGACCTTATAGTCGAGTTTACATTTGTTAAGCCTCGTAGGGCTAGCAATAATTAAATAAGCAACGGAACAAAATAACTTCATCGGAAACCCATCGATTCACCACAAGCAACCGACTGGGATCAAGACCTAGCGATCAGCACCTTCGTAGTACTCCTCGAATGCAGGCGATGACTCCTCCATTTCTGTTGATTTGATTTAGCAAGTATAAGTACACAACCGTACTCGCAAGTCATACCACAGAATGCAAGGTATACATGATGGTTTATTCCAAAGGAATGTATTATGTGGTTCTTTTGCATAAAAGCAATATTTGCAATTGAATATGAATAATAGATTAAAACACAATGTAAAACAAATAAACAATATTAATTTTTAATAGTTGTTTTCACAAAGAACACAAAACCTAAACAAATTATTCGCACAACCATATGACTTAGATCACACAGCTCCCTTCCCAAGTGTTTTATAAAAATCTAGCCCTTGTGTAAAATCTCTGAGCATGTCCATGACCGCGGACGCAGCTATTTGAATAGATTTGTTAACACTCTACAAAGGCTGTACACTTTACCCACACGATATAATCAGTGTAGCTAGCACTAATCATAACAAAAACTTTCAAAAACTTCATCTCAAACATTGACACTCCCGATGTGTTTTACTCCCGGTACCAACCCACTGAGAAAGTTAGTCTGATACACACCGTTAGACAGAGAAGCGGTGAACCTTCCTGCGATGTGATCTACTTGGTAGTCCACACCTCCACTCATCACTGAACACCTAACATACAACCTAAGTAATCAATGTCAAGAATCCATAACTTACTAAGTTAGGTCCGTCCCATCAAGCATGTGGTTGTACGAAAGGTCCAGTTTAATGGCATACAAAGTTAAATCCTTAATTAACCAAGGCAAGACTTCCAATGTCTAACTATGCCACAAAGATTATCGTTCCCATTCACAAAGCTCCACCATATCACTTAGTATCTACCACTTACCTCAGTCTAAATCCTTTCCCACCCTGTTGGTTAAGTGTAACGCATGCTATCACGAAGTAATAACACATAGCACACAGTTTTACATAAAGTTTCATAGTCACTTAGTCAAATTTACAATTGCAACTCAAATGATATATATTACTTGTAGCATGGCTAAGCAATTTACTCGTATCTAACCAACTCACGTTGGTGCTACGGTAATACCAACTAAAATAATGAACCAATCTAGGATGACAAGGATCGGGAAATAACAACAGACAAAGTGGATATAAACAAATAGGATAATAACTAATCCCAAAAGCATTTAAATAAATACTTAAAGTAAATGCATTAACTTGAACCAAAGTATTTTTGCAAACTGGATTCAATATACTCAAAGATACAACTTGCCTTGGAATAGATCCTTGTATTGGTTTTGATCTTGGTACACTCCTTCTTCTTCAAAATTCCCCGAAGAATCAACGTCTACTCGCAAACGAAGCAGATAAACAAAATAAATAAAACAGAGAGGAAAAAATTCCAAAAAATAAATAAAAATCTCAGTAAAATAGAGCTCGAATTTAGATGAATTTAGAAAGTTGAAAGGGCTCAATTGGAGTTCAGATGAAGAAGATATGGCTTCTGGAAGTTCTAAACCTGAGAAAATACTCGAAAAGGAATTTGAGTATTGATCATCGAGCACTGTACATCTAGTACTGTACCACGAGTACTGTTGCACATGGTCGAAAGGGAGTTACAACTGCCTAGTCATAGGAGGCTACGACCACCTGGTCAACGGCATTCGGGTTCATGGGACAGTGATCTGGCTAGTGGACCCCACATGGCATAGACACAGTGCATGGTGGACTGGGTTTTCACCAGATTGGATCTGGGTTAGAGTTCAGACATGACACACAAGCATTGATGCGGCCGACCAAGCAGACACGCAAGTGGTATGAGTTGATGTGGCACGACACGTGTGCTCACAAGTTGATGTGGTAAGGCACATCGACAAGACGACGGCGGGGCTCGGGTTAGTCCGGCAACAGCGAATGGTGGTGTTTCACCGGCGACGGATGCATGCACTGGGCAAAACAGGTTATTGCGCACATACCGGTACTGGTACTAGCACAGGAGATCGTCGGAGTTGGTCGAAATCGGCGACGAAGCGGTGGAGCAGGTGCGGGTGTTGTCGACGACGAACACTAGTGACGTCTCGTGGTCGTGAAGGGGTGCTGGAGGTAGCTCTGGTGACGGTGAAGATGATGGCGTGGTCAATGACGACAAGGCGGCGAGGATGACGGCGCAACTCAAAGAAAATGAGCTTCGGTTGAAAACCCTAATTCTCCGATTACAGTGGCGCTAGGGTGCAGCGGCTTGGGGTTTTGAGATGTGGGTGCAGATGCCATCCCATGGGTCCTATTTATAGGCTTCGGGTGAATCCAGGGCGGCGTATCGGTGGTGGAGTCCAAATCGGATCCAAGACAAGATAAGGAAATTCAAATGAATTTGGAAGGAGATAAGGAGTAGAATCGGTTGCGGGGATTACAACGGATTTGAAAATCGTATCACCGAAGGATTCTTCGGTTGGATACATCATTGTTGGATGGAACTCAGACACGGTAGCCAAGGTGGTCAAAGGTGACTCAAATGCGGTGAAGACGAAGGCGACGAGGATGATGACGGTGGGGCCCATGCGTCAGCGACGAAACGCACGCGTAGATGGCTAGCTGCGGAGAGGATTTGAGTGGAAAGGAAGAGAAATGGGCCAAAGCAATGGGTTTCGGTCCATTAAGATTTACTGAGATTTAAATACATTTTCCATTTTAGAAAATACTAAATATGCAAATGGCAAATGAAAAATAGCAAATGAACTCAGAAAAATTCTAGAAAATTTTAGAAAATATATCCAAGCACATAGAACCCAAATAAAATAGTTTTGGACAATTATTGATGTTGACATTAATCAAATTAAATTGTTTTGATACTAAAAGTCCATGTTAAGCTTTTGAATTAAAATTCAAATAAACTTCAAAGGTGAATTTTCCAACTACTAACTACTCAAAAGATTTTTGAAGCTCAGAAAATTGGGATGTTACAGCAGCTCCAGTGGGCGTCAGCTCCTCACTGAAGAGGAGTGGCTCGCACATGCCAAGAAGAGGGAGCAAGATGTTAGCTCCTCTGACAGTGATAACCATTATAGCAACAAGCCGTGTGGCCGTGGGTGCGGCAAAGGCGGGCATGATGGCAAGGAAAGTGGCTCATCCAGTGTGTGTCGTAACGTGTCACAGGTTCAGTGCTACAACTACGACAATTACATGCATTACTCTAGGGACTGCCGCAAGCCGAAGCGTACCGAGTAGGCCCACCTGATGCAAGCCACCGCCGACGAGCATGGGCTTCTCATGGCACAGGTGTGCGTACTCACCGAAGCTTCCATGGGCGTGGGCACTGACGTGGTGCTCAACAAGGTGCATGCGCAGTTGCATCTAGGGCACAAGGAGGACGCCCACAACGATGCTTCGTACTTGGACACCGGCACCAACAATCACATGTCCGGGTGCCAAGCAAGCTTCGCAGAGATGGACGAGGGTGTCACCGGCTCAGTCAAGTTTGGCGAAGGCTTGAAGCTGGCGTTTAGAGCGTGGAACGCTAAGCTTGACAGTTGTTTATTGTCACTTGGGTTTCAACAGAGCACGTCAGAACATGCGGTGTACATGCGCAGCAGTGGTGCATCGCGGCTACTGATGGGCATCTATGTCGATGACCTCATTATTACAGGCATCGACGCACAGGAGATTGTCAAATTCAAAAGGGAGATGAAGAGCTCATTCAAAATGGGCGATCTTGGCCTGCTTAGTTTCTACCTTGGCATCAAAGTGCACCAGTCTGATGGCTGCATCATGTTGAACCAATCCTCATACGCGCTCAAAATTCTTGAGAAGAGCAGTATGGAAAATTGCAATCCCTGCCACGTTCCCATGGAGACGAGGCTCAAGCTGAGCAAGGCAAGCTCAACCCCTCTCACAGATGCCATAGCCTACCGGAGCATCGTTGGGAGCTTGCGGTACCTAGTGCACACAAAACCCGACATCACGTACTCGGTAGGCTATGTAAGCCGCTTCATGGAAACGCCAACAACTGAGCACTTGACGGCATTCAAGCATATACTCCGGTACATTGCTGGTACATGGAGCTATCGCTATCGTTACACGAAGAAGTTGAAGGAGCCACGGTTTGTCGGCTACAACGATAGCGACATGGCTGGCAACGTCGACGATCGCAAGAGCACGACAAACATCCTCTTCTTCCTCGGCCGTAGCCCCATCAGCTGGCAATCTTAGAAGCAGATGGTTGTGGCGCTGTCCTCTTGTGAGGCCAAGTACATTGTGATGACAATGGCTTCCTGCCAAGTATCTGGCTCACTTGTCTACTTACTGACTTGAAGAATGAAGAGGCAAGCAGTGTCATACTCAAAGTCGACAACAATTCAGCAATCTCTCTCAGCAAAAATCCGGTGTTCCACGACCGAAGCAAGCACATAGACACCCGATATCATTTTATTTGGGAGTGTGTTGAAGATAGCAAAGTTGAGGTGGAGTACATCAAGACCGAAGAGCAGATATCTGACATTCTGACAAAGGTGCTGGGCCGCGTCAAGTTCCAGGAGCTGCGCACAAGGATCAGCATCGTTGAGATCAAGAAAGTTTATCAAGGATTAGAGGGTGTTTGTTGAATAATGTTGTGCGCTTGTGTTTATTTTCTTGTAACATTTTTCTGTTTCCGTTTTTTTGTTTGCATGGCTAACTGAAAGTCATGCGCATTGATTGTGCCAGTTTTCTTTGCATGGCTAGATGGCATTCATGTGCATTGATGCCGCGTGTTACAGGATCATGGGCGCATGAAGCATTTTTTGTTTTCAATTACTTCTTACTACAGAGAATAAAAGCAAAGGAAAGCACCTGAAAAGCTGTGGGAGTTTGAGAAGCACAAAAACTTTTGTCTTGTGTTCACTTCTGTTGATTCATCCAAGTGATTGTGTGTGTTAGTTGTCCAGGCGTTCGCGTGAGAACGGGGTGACTAACAATGTCATCTGTGTGATGGTAAGCTTGGTTTCTTGGGTTTCTCCATGTCAATTGCTCGTTGTTGAAGCCAGAGTAGACTAGATAGCTATGATGTCTATTTTTCTTATATGTTAAGAGCATCTCCAGCAGGGCCCCTATTTGAGCCCCTAAAACTAAATTTGAGGGCTGGAGACAAAAATAGAGGTCCAGCAGGGCCCCTACTAGAGCCCTCAAATTTGAGGGGCCCCTCAAATCCTCCCTCCAGCCCTCATTCCTGGGGGCTCTAGACCAAGCCCTCAAATCACGGTTTATGCCCGCTCTAGTCGGATTCTTCCCATAAAACTTTTTCCCCCCGCGCCTCTCCTTCCCCGCCCGCTTCTTTCCCCTCCGCGCGCGCGCCGCCTCTTCCTCCCGCGGCCGCTGCGGCGCCGTCGCCTCGTTCCCCGCCGCCTCTTCCCCTCCCGCAGCCCGCTTTGTGCGCGCCGCTCTTTCCCCGCCCCAAGCGCGCTCGCGTCTTTCCCCGCCCCGGCGCGCGCGCCTCGCTATCCTCCGCGAGCTCGCTCTCCTCCGCATCGCCGGTCTCCTCCGGCCTCGACCGCATCGCCGACCTCGACCGCATCGCCGACCTCGACCGCATCTCCGACCTCGACCGCATCGCCAGCCTCTACCGCATCGCCGACGTCGACCGCGACCACCACCAGCGGTTCCAACTTCGCCGGCCGCCAACCCGGACATCCTTCACGCCAGGTTCGGCCGCTGCTGTTTCCTCCTGCGCCACCTCCACGCATTGACGCGTACTTCTTTCTTGCTGAATTGTTTGGATTAGCAGTGTGTGTTGAGAGATGTTGGTGATAGGAGGAGCACTGGTGCAATGTGTAATTACTACATGATTGATGTTACCATCAATAATGCAAAAGCACATTTTAGGTTTGAATCCCGTGCGATTTTGAACAAAGTCTTGAGTTGATTTTGTGTTGATCGTGCGGGTCATACGTATCTTTCCTATCGCTCATTCCTCCCCCTTTCTCCTCTCTTGCGCTCTCTCCTCCCCCGTTCCGGCGATCCTCAATCCTTCGACGCCCCGAGGTGAGCAGGGATCCCCAATTAGTCCTCGGAATTCCTTTCTTTTTCGTTTCCTGTTCATCTGGTTCGTGAAATTTCCTACGATATCTGCAAAAAATTCTCTTCGTTTCGGCTGTGATTTTGCATCGTTGGTGTGTGTAAGTTTGTTTCTTGATGGGGCTGATCCGCCCGATCCGTTACCGTGTGGTCTTGAGGACGTTCATGTTCGAATTCAGGAGTAGTCTCGTCGTTGATAGTTGTTTGATCGGGTAGGTTGTCCCGTTCTTGATTAAAAGAAGCTGTTGTATGTTTATCATCCCTATGTTTTTGCGATTGAAAGAGTGATGTCAAACTATCTCTTTTTTAAGCATATATATTGATCAGTTTCTTATTAATTGAGCAATAGATATAGTATCCATGGCAGGAACAGACAAGGTCTTGTGTTCCTGAATCGTGAATCCATTATGATTAGTTTGATATCTCGTCATTACGGAATTCTGTAGCTTTTTCTAAGTATCTTTATGTTGTGTAGCTTGGTAAGTTGGCCTACAATCCCTTGAAGTTTATTTCGCAAATATGTGTTTTGCACACTACGAAGAATACACTGGATTTCGTCATGTATATTTGTTGTCTTGTTTGAAAGAATTTATTTATTGTGGCATGTTCTTTACAACTAGAAACTTCTTAGATGTGTACATCTTATGGTCGTTCAGTAGATTATAGTAGTTGTATTTGGTTTGATTTGAAGGAAGAAAAGAAGTTGAACCATGGGGAAGAGAAAGTCCGCGGCTAAGCCTACATCAAGATAGAAGAGTTTTCTGAGAAAGCAACAAGAACATGGCAAAATTGTTTACCTGTATTACAACACAGGAAATCATTGCACAATAACTTAGGCAAAATTGTTTACCTGTATTACAACATTATAAAGTATGTTTTTCTTTTGTAAACCTATAGTTATATGTGCTGTTTTTTTGCACAGTTTGAGATATGTCGCAGGGAGGTAATTGGTCACAGATGATGTCCGACGACATTGACATTGATGACATTGCAATTTTACCCGTTGGTACCGAGGCTAGTCGACCTAGTGCACCAAAGAGGAAGTTAATCCGTGCTGCCAACTACCACCAGGAGGATGGTCCAACTATGATCCTTGAAGCGGTTGCATCGGAGGATTTGTGGATTTGGCATTCATTTTTTGGATTACCAGGATCACTAAATGATATCAATGTTCTTCGAAGGTCTCCCCTTTTTCAGCGGCTAACTTCTGGAACTTCACCTCCAATTGAGTATACGGTGAATGGCAACAAGTACACCATGGGTTATTATTTGGCAGATGGGATCTATCCTTCTTGGGCTACATTTGTGAAGAGCTACAGAAACCCACAAGGTAACAAGAAGTCTCACTTCACACAAGCTCAAGAAGCGGCTAGGAAGGATGTTGAGAGAGCATTTGGTGTTTTGCAGTCACGCTTTGCTATGATTAGGGGTCCTGCAAGATTTTGGGGGAAGGATATGCTATGGTACATATTGACAAAGATGTGTGATCATACATAATATGATAATTGAGAATGAGAGAGATGACGCAGCGATGTTGGGGATATGACTATGATCAAGATGGGGTGAGGAGGCGAGGCAGAGGAATACCAACGCCGTAATCCAAATGTGTTGTCCGAGTTTCTCGGGATACACAATGAGATTGAAGATAAAGAGGGCATGAGAAACTCGAAATGATCTTGTGGAGCATTTGTGGGCGCGACATGGCGCACGTTAGTTGTTTAATTGTTTTGTCGGACTATGTGTTTGATGATTATGTCATTTGATTTGCAGAGATGTTATGAACTATGTTGTGATCGACTATCATTAAATTCGGATCAAATTTGTCTTTGAATTTAAATTTGAATATTTGTATTTTCATTCATAATTTTAAGTATAGTGCTTTAGAGTTATAGTTTAAATAAATTATTATATAATGTGATGTTCTCAAATACATATGCATATAGTGTGTGAGGAAATAGAGGAATTAAGTAGGGGCCTGTTTTGAGGGCTCCTGTTGAGTCTGACCAGAAAGGGGCCCTCAAAGTAGGGGAGCCCTCAAATTAAAAATAGGGGCTCTGATTTGAGGGCTCCTGCTGGAGATGCTCTAAGAGACAGGCAGACAGCTTTGTTACTCTTGGGGTAATTGGATGGTGTAGGTGTTGGTGGTCACTGGGCCATTAGTGATCTGTCGGCAGTGTCAAAACACTGCTTATAGCCAAGTGGCCATATATATAGCATTGTTAGCAATGACAGATATGGTAATCATTAATCAAATGTGGCTGCTGATTGGTTGTGACATCGAAAATTTTGTAACCAAAATTCTCGAGCATGAAACTGTGGATTTTTTTAAAACTTTTTGTGCATCTTGTTGGTATTGAAATTTTCTGGGGTCCATTTGACTTTTTGTTAATTTAAAATTTTTGGAGAAAGCAATTAAATGGAATAAACTCATAATAAAAAAATAAATTTCAAAGTAAAAACAAATTTTAATTCAAATTATTTCACCAAAGTTCAAGTGAAACTTGAATTGGAAACTACAAAAAGGAAAAATTAAATGAAAATCTCCCAAATCTATTTTTGTCAGACCCCGACCGTGGAATACCTGAAGCAATCATGTGTGTACCGTACTAGTCCCATGATCAGTGGCTAGTATACACATCCACAACATTGATATCCACATACATACATTACATATAAAACATGAAACAAAAATAGGACATAAACTTAAGCGTTTACGTGACAAATATTTATTACATAGCCGACCAGCCAAATTAAAACATAAGCAGGAAGTTAAAGAATGGAAGCATAGCGAATAAACTCAAAAGGTCCAGCGGTGTGTCCATCCATACCGTCAGGCAACCGATAAGGACAAAACCTAGCAAAATCTGTCACCGAACCCTCTGGTACCAAGTGCAAAGAACGTGTCGTCCAGTATAGGCACATCCTCATATTTTGACCAACAATTTAAGTAAGATTGAGTACATTTTATATTTAGCGAGACTTGTAGTGTATCGCAACATAATTATAATTGCAAGGCTAACAAAGGATGAGGCACTATTCTACAAGTTATTTTTAGCATTAAGCAAGTTTTATTTGCAATATCGATATGTAAAAATCTACAACAGAAATTTGAAAGAGCGGTTGATAGATATTGAAATAACAAGCATGTAACTCAATAATAACAAAATCACACTCGGCTGTGATCAATATTTTATTCTCAGCCATAGACATGGCACTCACACAAACTAACCATCCCAACATTTTTCAACAAACCGTTGTTGCAAAAGTATAGACTATACCCAGTTTGACCGCACTTATCATGCTCATGACCGCAAGCATGACTATTTAAATAGATTTATACTCTGCAGAGGTGTACAACTTAACCACAGTATATGATGTCTCTAGTTTGTCTAGCATCCATCGATACCACCACACATAACATGATAGCATGTAGTCTACAGTTCATAACGAAGCCTTCACATCACCTAGACCAAACCTTGCACTAGCCCAGTGAATGGAAACCCTAACTTCACTTGGGTACACCCACGTCTCAGTGAGACATTCTCTGTTGTGTCGATAAGCTTCGTCCCCAACACTGTGGTGAAGGGAGCCCCTTCGAGCAAACCTACCCAGATATGCTCGCACTACTGCGGCCTACTAATATGCAGGCTAGTCCCAAATGACTTAATTAGCTAAGGCCACCCTATATCGGTACATGTGGTTGTACGCTTAGGCTTAGATTAGATACATCAGGCAATGGCGAGCTTTTTCTCCACAATCAAAGCCAATCTTCTGCTTCCAAAGGTTCTGACGAATGAGAAAATGTAAACGGACGAGTCCTCATATACTCTGATAACTTGGAATGTTAATGAATTGACGGTGGAACCACTACTACTTGATTATTCCAATTCAACAAATTGACTAAGGCAGCGACGGTCTGATTCTGCTGAGTCATCGTACTGTTCATGTTCTGCATCATAGCATTCTTGAGTTGAGTCTGAGCTGCTAGAAATTGTCCCATGTTTGGATCTGCGACACCAGGTACTGGTGATTGTCCATTAGCATTGACATTGGCATCCTCTAACTGAGTACGACTTGATGTGTTGCGAGTGTCAACCATTTGTGACGATCTCCACAGCTTTAATAGGTAAGATAGAAAAACACAGTAGATGAGAGGGAATAGCACAAATAGACAAGATAGAGACAACTTAATTAGGGATTATACCCAAAGACAAAAGACAAAGATAACATATTAAAACACTATGAAAGACAAATAAACTCTTCAAATTAAAGTCTTAGTGTGACTGCAACATAATGCTTGGCAGCAAAACTGCAGCTCCTACTTACACACAACCCAAATAAAACCTACTGCACAACGAGCTGACAATGCTATTAAAGTCTCTAATTTGACGGCCTCCACTCCAAATCACTGTAGAACACTCATGAATTGCGAACTACTGGTGGAGACTCCGGACGAACAGTTGGAAACAGCGATGAATATACTCCTAATGATTGTCGGTGATTCGACGTCTTTCTTCTAGACTCGCGGTGGAGTAGGTGATGGCAATGGAACTGGTAACAGAACTGAAAATTCTCCCAACTCTTCTTCTGGTTCAGGAACAACTAGCACAGATGCTTCTCCCAACTCTTCTTCTGGTTCAGGAACAACTAGCACAGATGCTACTTGCATCATATACTTTCGAATCAACTTGGACAAACAAATCTTATGCAATTTGCAAATCCTTCAAACAACTTTATGGGCAACTCTGATCACTGACAAGTCCTCAAGCTCGTTGTGACACTGCATACTATGATGACGGATGTGACTTCCAATCCTCACGATGAAATACACACTCATCTCGAATCCAATTCTGTTTCCCTTCACTTTCTTTTTCTTAGTGAAATAAGTTGCACACCTGCTTGTTTCCATACTCTCCAACAAGCACTGAACAACTCCAGGCCAATCTCCCCTTTGATCACGAAACACTTAAGCCATCTAAATAAATTAACAAGGCAAGACTGTCAAATTAATAATACAAAGCAAAATTTAGCAAAGACGAGGACAAATCTCCAAAACAATATGAGAAAAGAATAGAAAATGATAAGAATATAATAGACTGAGATAAGAAAAGAATATAATAGATGAGAAAGAACATTACTCAAGCCAAATTAAGTAGGTTTGATTTATAAAATAAGTTTTGAAGCTTTTGGCTAAGACGACCATGCTATCTAGGGTTGCGTTCTACAGTTGACATGACTCTGATACCACCTCTGTCGGGACCCAAATTTACACATCCAAGACCCTATGTATATTCTGAACTAGTCCCAAATTAGTAGCCAGCTCACACAGAAAACATCGATGAAATACCATCTATTTGTTGATTTAACTAAAAAGATCTCAAAATAAGAAATAGTAATTAAAACTTGACCTTATGGTCAACGTTTGTTTAACTTACCACACAGAGCTAAAGAAGCAAATAAACTTTTATAGCGAAATGGGAAAACTTGGAAAGGCCAATCAACATGCCCACAAGCAATTGAGTAGAGAATACATCCTAATTCGCAAAGCCTTTACAAAATCTTCTCCGTAGAACTGTTGAGCAGCTTGATAGTCTTCAATTAAGCAGCAAAGTTTAAAGCTGTGAGTACATAACGTACTTAACAAGTCGTAGAGAACACTATTGTTAGAACCCGGGATTAACATCCCAGATCCTCTGTGCATTTCTGAACTAGTCCCATGATCAGTAGCTAGTTCACACAGTAAACAAATATGGTAACAAAATCATATCACAACTTTATTAATGAATACCAACAGAGTTGATTACAAAGGAGGCTTACAGGCCAACATTAAAATAAACACAGCGGAAGGCGATAATGTAGTAGGGTCCAGTTAATCTGCCACAGGCAATCGACTGGGGAAGCGGCCTAGTCGTCACGATCCAAACTTGTAGTGAAGTCCTTCTCCTCTGAAATTTTATTTGCATAAAGCAAGTATGAGCACAACTTCCGTGCTCGCAAGTTACACTCGTCAAATAACAGAATGACATACATGGATGTAATAAAGGATGACTTGTAGGGTTATTTGCATAAAGCAGCATTTTCTTTAAATACTTGTACTAGATTCCAAAGCAGTTATTCTATAACTAAAAATCATTTTATAAATTCTCACTTTTATAGTCAGATAACATTCACACATGAATGGTGAAGGATATCCTCCTATCACAAGGCTTCCTGCCCAATTCCCATTTGGATAAACCAGTTTTGAAGAAGTATTTTTCAAACAAACCCAAGTCTAACTTTGAGTGACTTTGCCAGCATGTCCATGGCCGTGGACACAGCTATTCGAATAGTTTTACACTCTGCAGAGGTTGTACAGCTTTACCCACATGACAAGACTTCTCTAGTTTGTCCGGCATATATCTATGCCACCGCTCACTACCTTTGGTAAGCGGTCTAGAGCACGTGCCAAGGCCTTTACAAAGCACCTTTCCACCATAGTTACCCCTCGCTAAGGTTTCGCCACCCCCTTTGGAATAAAGAACTCCGGGTTCGGGCCCCCTCTTGCGCTAGGTGGGACTAACATAAGTCGTAACATGACTACCCATTACATCTGTAGGGAACAACCATGGTGGAACATTGTAAATTATTTAGCCAGGTCCCGACCCATACTTGGGACATGTGGTGGTACGGTATGGCTTAGAAAGATGCGGCTCGAAGACCGGTCCTTAACTGACTTGGGCAACTTTCCAAAATAACCCTGGGCCTTAACCCTAACCAGATTAAACCCGTGCATGAACATGCACCCACCAAACATCTATTATGCCCAAGTCCAAACCATTTTCATTTATTTCATTTTTCAAAGGCATAAACTTCCATAACATACCGATGCCATGGATACAATTTAAACAACAATTGGTTTCTGGCTGAAATTCCCCAAAACAAACATGTTTGGTCTATAAGCATGGCTAAGCCTGATTTTTCTCAAAATGTTCTAGTTCATACTATCGTATCAACTAGATTTTACCTATGGTGATAATATGTTTGCTTCAATTATCAAAATTGGCCATACAAAGGATTTTAGGCATAACTATATATTTAAAGCAGGAATTTAAATTACTGATATAAATAAGCATGCAGTAATAATTTAAAACAGAATATAAATAATTTGCAATAATGGGATCGATATGATCAAGCGTATAACTTAACTCGCTTGAGGTGATGTTGTTTTCCTTAACAGGTCACCTAGTACTCACAAGTACTTTCTTCAGGTAGTCAAAGTGTACAATCACGATGATCATACATTCAAAATCAATCCTCTTATGTTGCTCTTCAATCGGCGTCGAAATCTGACTCTCCGGAGTCGTCGAAATCTAACGTGAAAATAAGACAAATTCAAACTAAATTTAAATAACAATTCAAATGAACTCTAAATCAAATAATTTTGGTCTGGTTAGCTAGATCTTGAATTTAGACAAATTTAGAAATTTGAATGGGCTCAATCGGAGTTTGGATGCAAAAGATATGAGCTTCGGAAGATTGGAAATACATAAAATGATAGATTTAAGGTTTAAAAGAATTACTAGTCAAATGAGCTCAAAATTAAATAATTTTGGTGTAGATGGCTAGATCTTGATTTTATATGAATTTAGGAATTTGAATCGACGAAATTGGAGTTCGTATGAGGGAATACGAGCTCCTAGACGTTCTAAATATCAGAAACCTTAATTTTCAGATATTTATTAATTTCTTGAATTATTTTCCTAAAGAAAATTCTAATTATTGCGCAAGGCTGATGTCAGCGAGTGGAAAATGATTTCTGGCCGATTTATTTTTGTAAAAGAAATGGTTTTGACTCACTGACATGTGGGCCCAATGGTTAAAGACTGGGTCCACGGTCGATCAATGGTCCATGATGGACCCGGCGCACGCTACAGTGGATACTGCCACGCGTGTATCCACGCGGGCGTGACGAGGCCAACATGTGGCGGCCACGAGGGCAAAAATGGGCGAGGTGGCGTGCGGTGGCAGTCGCGTGGCACTGCCACGGTGGCACAAGGCCGGCGGTGCCACGGCTTCGGGTTCGCCGGCGATGGGGGCTCCGGCAGGCCCCGGCGAGGGTGGTAATAGGGAGAGGGGAGTGCGGGGAGTACGACGTGCTCACCCGGGTGCCCTGAGGGGGACGGAGGCGGCCGGCGGCAAAGAGAAGGCGGTGGCGCGGTGCGGCTTGTGGCGGTGGTGGTGCTCCCATGGGATTCCGGCGATGCGAAGGCGAGCACCGGGTAGGACTCGGTGCCGCGATGCCGAAAATGCGGTCGGAATCGCTAGGGGATCGTCGACGGCGGCGCTAGAGGCGGCGGAGTGCTGGCGGTCGACGGCGACAAAATTTCGAAATCCGGCGAGATGGAGGCGAGAGGGGAGGAGTGGGTGGCGGCGTCGGCTCTGGTGGGAAGAGGGGCACACCATGCCTCCTTTTATAGGGGCGGAGGAGGCCGAGAGGAGGAGATTGGCGGCGGGGATTGTGGCGGCGATTTCGGCTTCCGACGTAACGAGCGCGGGAAAGAGGGAGATGAGGCCAGGAACGGGGGAGGCGTTGATGGGGGGTGTGAATGCACGTGATGACGCGAGAAAAGGGGGAGGGTTTCGCGGGGATTGCGGAGCTCCGGTGGGCGTTAATGGCGGCGGGGTGAGGTGCGGCTGCAGGGGGAAGAAACGGGGAAAGAAGAAGGTGCCGGGCCCACGTGCAGGGAGAGAGAGGAGAGAGGGAGGGGGCGCGGGTTGTGATGGAGCGTGCCGAATGGGCCGGAGGCGCACGGGAAAAAAAGACTGGGTTGAACCAGATTCGGCCCAAAGCATTTTAGGGGTTTTAAAAATGATTTCTCAATTGATTTAATCTAATTAATTCAAATAGACTTTAAAAAATAGCAAATAAAATCCAAAAATTATGGAAAAATTAACAGAACTTCCTTGAGGTATTTTGGACTTAATAAAAATATTTCCAATTCATAATTGGCTATTAATTTTGTAAAATAAAATGTTTTGACTTTAAGATACTTCGGAAAAAAGCTTTTAAATTTTCAGAAAATTCTATAAATTAATTAAATTTTATTTTTCAGATCAAACCAAATAAAACTTCAAGAACTTCAATTGAATTTTAAATTTTGACTTTTAAAACTTCATGAATTCAAATAAAGCAATGAAACTCTATCAAAGTTCAGAAAATCCAATAAAACAATAACTTTTATTTATTTTATTTTGGTAACAACACTTTGGGATGTTACAACTATGCAATTAATATTCATGTGAGTCTTGAATAGGGGATTAGTTGTATGGTTCTTTTGTGAGAAGCAGTATTGATAGTAAATACGGTAAATAGATTGCAATGCGTAATTGAAAAGACAATAAGTAAATAAAGTAAAGAGTTTCTTTGAAATCTATCTGTGATCTTCCTGTTCACTACCCAACCAAACCACCCAGTGAACAACTCATCCAGAAACATTATATTCACCAAGTGAAATCCCCATTCACCTTCTGACCCAAACCACCAAGTAAATTCCCCATTCACCCAGTGAACATCATATTCATCAAGTGAACTTCCTATTCACACTCCGACATATTTTTATAAAGAAACTTTACCTCTCGTGTGAAATCCCCGAGCATATCCAGGATCGTGGACAAAACTATTTAAATAGTTTTAACTCTGCAGAGGTTGTACAACTTTACCCACAAAATATAAATCAACCTATAATGCAGGCCAAGACACGCTTCTAAAGGCATGCAGCTAAGTGATTATCACAAGGCCTTTACAAAGCTTCTTCTTAATCCAGTTCTGCCCACTAATGTTTCAACACTGAATGTCTCACCGACCAGACTGGGCTCCCCTCTTGCACCATTGTGAGTATACGTCCATCTTGTAACTCATGCTTCCAAGACAGAACCGAAATTAAGACATTACTAATTAGTTAGCCAGGTCCATCCCATACTTGACATGTGGTTATACGATATGGCCCAGTTCAATGGCGCACAAGATTAAGTCTTTGACAAATTACTCAAGCGAGTTTACCACAACTCACAATGTGCTACCCGCACGCCCTTTACTTCATGATTGCTCGCCTGAGCGGAAATCATTTTGTTAAACCAATACCAATGACATACCATGTCATGGTACACAAATTTTAACAATAATGGCTACCCACCACAATTCCATATCTCATTAAGTCAAACTTAACATTATCGAACATGTAAGCCCATCGTAACTAAGCATAACTAAACATCTCTACGGTACTCATGTTGGTGATACAAATATTTTCAACTAACATAATGAACAATCTATGGTGACAAGTGATTCATGGTATTCAAATGTTCAATGGAGGTATAATGACAAATAGGTGATTAACTATTCTCAAAAGCAGTTGATATAAAGATAGCATGCAATTTGATGTAAAAAAATATAATTTTAAAATCATAGGTTCAATATGATCAAATAACTACGACTTGCCTTTGCTTTGCTCAGTTACCACAGTTGGATCTTCAAAAATTGCTTCTACTCCTACTCCTTGAAACAGATCGTCTAACGAGGGAGAAAACAATAGGTGAAGCACAAATAAATCCAAAAAAATACAAATAAAATCCAAAAACATAAAAACCAACTCGAAAATAACGATCTTGATTTTAGATGAATTTAGAAATTTGAACAGAGTGAATCGGAGTTCAAACGAAAGCTCTCGGAAGATTTGCCACAAAGGAACAACAAAGAGAGAAAAGAATATCCCTTAGAATATTCCTTTGGATTAAAAGAAAAGGAATAAAATAAAATAAAAATTACATTGACAGATGGGCCCTACTAATTTTTCTAAATTTCTAGATAAAAAGAAAATCCAGAAAAAGGAGGGAGAGAATGACAAGTGGGCCAGGTTCTAAGGACCAAGTCCACGGGCTGACTCGGGTCACGATGGACCACGTAACATCCCAATTGTTGTGTATTTTTTAATTTTGAAACAAAAATAACCATTTGAATTTTATTGATTGGTTAAAAGCTTAAATTGAAATTTCAAAGGAAATAAAAAACAATTTAATGTGAGTAAATCAAACTTCAATTAAACTCAAAAAATTGTTTTATTTATTTTTCTGGTTTTCTCTTGGATATTTTCCAAAATATTTTTGTTATTTCTTTTGAGTTCTATTTCACTTATTTATTTTCTATTTTACCAAAATTTGTTTCCTTTGTTGACAAATTTAATTAAATGAATTATTTCAAAGATTGGGATGTTATTTGGAGTTCTTGATTATATCAATTCAAATCTCAAATCAAATTCTAAAATCAAATCAATTCTCGGCCAATTTTTAATTCAAATTCTCAATTTGAATCACCTCTCCTCAATTTCAAACCTCAACTGAAATTGAAATTGAAATTTATATTTGAATTTTCTCTGAAATGCAAATATCATAATTTCATTGAATTTTTTTGGGCTGAAACTCTTTTTCCTTCTTCCTTTTTTATCTTTCTTTCTTTTGTTTTCTTTTTTACTTTGCCTTGCTCTGATTCTATCAGCTACTTCTGTGGCCGCCAATGCCAAATCACACCGCCCCTCAGTCCGACAGAGCTCTGGCCAGCCACCCCTTGACCTCGCGTCGCACTTGGCCGCGCCGCCAGCCTGCACCGCTCCTGCGCCTCGCCATGCCGACCCGGCCGAGCCCACGTCGCGCCATGAACGTTGCAAACCCCACGCCATCCGCATCATTACACCTCTACCATCGCCATGCCTTGAATTACCAGTTGTCACGCCATTTATCGATGTCATTTAAACAATTTTGAAATCGAGCCATTTACAAGGTCGTCGATCACTCTCACATTCCCTTCATTTGAATCCTTGCCTGAGCCTTTATATGGAAGCATCATCATCACCTTCACCCCTTTCCACTCCCAACAAACTCTGTCAGTCCCTGGAGCTCTGTCGTCGTCGCAAACGCCATCTTCCCGAGCACCGGCCGCGAGCCTCGCTTCATGTTCTCATTGTTCCGGTGAGAATCTCAATGTCCTAACCATGTCACATTGTGTTCCTGTGCTTAGTGAACATTTCTCCTCAATCAATTTCGCTTTTGGTTGTAGTTCATCGTCGAATTTCGACGTTTTCTTCTAGGTCGAAATCTCCTCCATTGCTCGATCTCTTTCTCCGATGAGTTTCTCACCGATTGGACCACCTAATCACGTGTTCCCAGATATTCTCAACCTATCCCTCATGTCCATTCGGTCGCATCATGTCCATGGAGCTTTGCAGCCTCGGTCACTCTTCGGCCTCCCCGAGTGGCCCCTACCACTTCCCCTTGGCGCCGCCCAGCCCATGTGTGCGCCTCCTGCCTTGCCATGCCGACGCACCAGTTGACTGTGTGCCACCGTCGCTACTACCGCCGCCACCTCGGTGCTCCTTCGGCCGCGCTACCACCACCCATGGGACCGTCACCCCGCCGGGGTTCCATTTTGTCGGTCGCCGCTCGCTCCTGTGCCGTCGCTCATCGGCACCTCCACAAGGCCATGCCGCCTGTGCTCTCCCCTATTTTTCCTCTATCTTTGGCGCTCTTTCTCACTCAATGACCTTTGGGTCCCACTTGTCATGCATAGGCTTCCTTTCCTCTTTGTCTATTTTTTTCTCTAGCAAATGGGCCCAAGATGTCATACTCTATGTTTATTCATTCAAACACCAAAACAGTATATTCCTTGGAATATTCCACCCTTTCCATTTTTTTAGGATTTTCTTTTCGGCCAATCTTTCGGATGCTCGTTCTCCTTCATACGACCTCCAATTTTGTCGATTCTTGTTCCTAAATTCAATATATCTCTGTGGATACTAATTTTATAATTTTTTGATTTTATTTTTTTGTTATTTATTCATATTGTTTTGCGTGTTTGGATCCAATCATTGTTGAGGCCGGCTTTGATCAGTCTGCAGGAGTATCTCCATCCTTCGACGAAGGCAAGTCATAGACCTTTGATCATGTTGTACCCATTTTTACAAAAATGTATTGTTTTATATCAACATGCATGCTAATTTTTATATAAATTATTTTTTGGAGTAGCTAATTACCTAATTGACATTATGCTACCTTAAATATTATGAATGTCATGTATTCTTTGATACCGTAGGTTGGGTTGTTATTAGTTGGACATAATGGTAATACCAACATTGTTGGCGTAATATGTTTAATCATGCTTAGTTGTACGGTGGGTTCCTATTTACAAGATTAATCATGATAAATTGACAATGATATATGGAATTGTGGTGTGAGACCACTATTGTAAAAATTGTTGTGCTATGGCAGGGGATGCCATTGGGCCTGGTTGAACAAACATATTTTCATACTTTGGCAAATGATCGTGTAGTAAAGGGGTTGCGGGTAGCATATTTTGGATAAGGTTGTCTTGCCTAAGTAATCACTAAGTATTTAATCTTGTGCGCCATTGATCTGGGCCTTATTATACAACCATATGTCCAGTATGGGATGAACTTGGCTAATTAATTAGTAATGCCTTAATTTTGGTTCTGCCATATGTGGTGTGGGTTCTGGGATAGACGGGTAGATTCACATGGCACAAGAGAGGGCCCCGATTGTGGTGGATGGAACCATTTGGTGGTGAAACCTTAGCATGCAGAACTAGGTTAAGTTAGAGCTTTGTAAAAGTCTTGTGATTATCACATAGTCGCACACCTTTGTAAGTGTGTTAAACGGATATTATAAGTTGATTATCTCTTGTGGGTCAAGCTGTACAACCTTTGCATAGTATTAAAAACTGTTCGAACAGACGTGTCCTTGGTTATGGACAATGCCTGGTCGCCTGGGGATTTCACATGGGGTATAGAATTTTCATAAAATGTTGGATCGTGGAGTGGTTGGAAAGTAAATGGGTAGTTCAATAGTGGTTTGGTTGAGAGGTGAACGGGTAGTTCACCGTTTGTTTTAAAGAAAATTGTTACATTATTTATTCCATCTTTTCTTTGTGCTTTACAATATATTTATCCTATTCACTGTAAATATTGCTTTCTGCAAAATAACTATACAACTATTCCTTGTTTAAGCCTTCCATGAATATTAATTGCATACCTTTTCCTACGACTTGTAGAGTACTTTATGTACCCATAGCTTTATGCCATTGTTGATTAGTTCCTGAGGAAGAATCCGGGAGCTAAAAGTTCTTCGTGGAGTTCTTTGAGGACTTTGCGAACTAGGTTACGCTCCCCACTCGATTAACTATGGACATGACGGTTGGCCACCTCATGTCTTTTTATTTTTCCGCTGCAAAAGCTTTACTTGTCTCTTAAGCCTTGTATTGCAAGTTTTGTAAACTTGCACCTGGAGGTCTGCTTCTGTTTTTATTTATTAAGTTATCTTAATTATTTCATGGTTTGGTTGATATTTTATCTATGTTGCCACCGTGTGCACTAGCGTGATCCTGGACTAGTGTAGAATACACATAGGGTCCAGATTTGCAGGTTCGGGTCTTGACAAACCAAGTGCTCACGGGTGACATGCAGACTAGCATGCAGCTGGTGACTGGACGACACGCGAGCGGCAAAGCAGAGGTGTGTGATGAGGTGGCATGCCACGTCAACAGAGAGAGAAATCGAGGGAGGGACAGAGGAGGTTTGGCTGGCGGCAATGGCAACAGCGTTGACGGTGAACGGTGATGGGGCAGGGGCAACCAACTAGCAAAATGGAAACCCGATGGCTCGGTGGTGCTAAGGGAGGTGGCAGGGCGGCGAGGGCGGTGGTGGCGAAGAACCGACTTAGCCATGTGACACTTTCGGTGATTTGGCAGCGCTCGGAGGAAACTAAGGAAAGCATTGGCTTGGGTCTGGCTCGGTGATCATGATGGTTAGCTCGGGGTGGCTGGGAAGCAACGGTGATGGCTGGACTCAGAGATGACAAGCGGTGGCGGCATACTACGATGGCATAGAAACCAAAAGAGAGGTGGGGATCAGAGGAGGAAAGCTTGGAACGTGACATGACGCACTTGGATCGGTGAGGGCACTCACCGATGAGAAGATCGAGGTGGTAGTGGTTGTTGAGATACGAGTAGGCTACGCTAGCCGACAATTCAAAAATTCTACCACATAAACCAGGATGCCATGCAAGCAAGAGATCATAGATCATTACCAACAGACACGCAGTGCAGCGGAAGAAGAGTTGAAGCAGCCTGGTCCAATAAAGAGAGCGTCGATGTAGTGATCGTAGTCGATCGTTCACAGCAGCGATAGTCTCCTCCAACAACCAATCCAGTTCCTCGTCAAGATCGTGGATCGTCCTCAAGCGTAACAACGCAGTAGCGCCTCTACGGTATCCACACATCCGGAGAAGGAACATCATACGCTGGTGTGCTAGCACCAAGTCGCACGGGAAGGCTCTCTCAAGAAGTTAGTGGCTAGGGTTTTAAAGGAACAACTTAACTCATGACTTTCGTGTGTCTTGTCTGTCACATCAATTTCCTCTGTCTCAAGCATCTCTTTATATAGTGCCCGTGACGGATCCTACCCGAACACATTTGATAAATGGTATTCGTACTGGTTTGTTTTAACTTGTTAAGTGTGTGACCCTGTAGGTTCATGCATAGTCGGTTGTGACTCGGAAACTCTTTTTCGACCACGAGTCGTTAGCGGTACCTAGCAGGACATAACGATTCCCGAACACACACAGAATATATCGGATGAACCTTAATGCAATATGATCTATGACCAAGTCCTTATCACTTACAACCAACTTGTATCTAGTCACGGCCAATCTATATTTAGTTACGACCAGTTCGTAACTCCTTACAACCAGTTCAAACTTAATTACGGCTGATTCATAACTCCTTACGACTAGTTAGTGATTATGTTCGACCAGTCTACGACTAGCTTGTAACTATGTTCGACCAGTCTATGACCAACTCATATCTCCATACGACTAGTTCGTGACTATGTTCGACCATTCTATGATCAGCTCATATCCCATACGACCAGTTCATATCTGGTCGAACTGAACAACTTGCTCATGTATTCTCCTTTTGCCTCATGATACCTGGTTGAACTCTAGGTGAGATATTATGTCATCCATGGACTGTTCAATACTTTCTCGATCAAGTGTCGGATAGCATCGTGTTGTCAAACTCTTCGACCACCAGTGGCATGGCCATGCACTTTTTTATTCGACCACTTCGAGGGGCCCAGAGATATCTCTCTTATTATTTTAAAAGGGGCAAATCTCATATCTGACCAGTCACATCCCTCTGCATGTTTCATAGCATACCCGAAAGCTACCTTTATAACTATCTAATTATGGAGTAGTGTTTGGCAACCCCTAAGAGTGCTATTATACATGTGGGGAACCATGCTGATCTCAAGTCTAAGGATTATACATCATAATTGCTTGAGACCAACTAACGACACATAAAATCGTAACAATCTCAACAGTGTCTCAAGGTAGGTCAATCTAACCCTATGTTGTCTAACATGTGTACACAATATTGATTCGATATCCCTATATCCATGATCGGTGAAACATGGTCATCAATCAATACATATGATGGTTGATAAAGTCACTAGTGTCCCGACCAGGACATCATCATAAGTTAAAAGAGCTTCACTAACAAGTCACATACTCGTTAATTTTTATAACTGATGATTCATTCAGGGAACAGAATAACACTTATTCAATAACTCATAAATATAGATGTGATACAATCATCTCTATGATTGCCTCTAGGGCATATCACTAATAGCGGTGAGGCTGGCTTTGGGGAAGAAGGGCGTTGATGGCTCGATGATGCCCGGGCAAAGATGGTGGAAGCACCACGTAGAATGCGGACATGTGAACTCAATGACGAAGATGGCTAGGGTGGAGGAAGTCGG
This sequence comes from Ampelocalamus luodianensis, assembly GCA_036346255.1. Taxonomy (NCBI): domain Eukaryota; kingdom Viridiplantae; phylum Streptophyta; class Magnoliopsida; order Poales; family Poaceae; genus Ampelocalamus; species Ampelocalamus luodianensis. Next base: position 36,052,630 of record CM070638.1, on the reverse strand, counting down.
ACGACGATGGAACACAGTGAAGAAGAGCTTCGGCCGGCGGCAGCTTTAAAGGCGAAATACAGCGATCTTGGTGGTGATTTCAAGGCGACGGGTTAGGGCTTTGGATGAGAAGCTCCGGGCGAAGATTGTGACGTGGAGGGGCACACTTAAATAGGCCAGGATAGGGCATGTTTGAGAGGAAGCCAGCAGCGTCAGTTGTGACCAACTCAGACACAAGGAAGAAACCAGAGCAGGGAGGAAAGGAACAGAGCTAACAGGGTGAGCCCATGTGGCAGAGGAAGAAAGAGAAGGGAAAGGAGGTGGCTAGCTTGGGCTGCACGCTAGAGAAAGGTCGAAAGAAGAGGGCCGAGAGACAGAAAGGCTAGAAAGAGAAAAGGAGGAAAAAGAAGCAGGAAAGAAAAGAGAAATGGGCCAAAAGAAAAGAAATACGGACTGAAAGGAAAATCCCGATTTAAATGATTTGTGAATTTAGGAAATTGAATTAAATAAAACTGAGCTTAATTAAATAGCAAATAAACTCTAAAAATTCTTGGAAAATTCTAGAAATTACCCTGGAACTCAAGGAACCCAAATAAAATAGTTCTAAATTTAATTGAAGTTTAGATTATTCACATTAAATTATTTTTATTTCTAAAAATTCAAATTAAGCTTTAACTTAAACAAGAAAAATCAAATTGTTATTTTTATTTTTAAATGCTTCATAAACAAACCAAATTTGGAATGTTACATGGGGCAACAACATTAGTGAGAGGGGAGCTAGCATGTTGGCATGGGTTGGCACAGGCACGAGGAAATAGGCCGGTGTGAATTCGGCCAAATAGGTGTGCGGGAAAATCAAATTTGGTTTGGAATTTTTTTTTGAAAAAGCTGAGAGTTTGAAAAATTTATAAACCTAAAAACGAGCTCCAAAAATTATGATACTTTTTTTGAGGCTTCTAACATAGTTTATATTATTGTGTAATTTTTCTAGAATTTTATTTATTTTGTATGTTTCTCTAAAATTCTTTCAAGTGTTGTTTGTATGCAAATTTCAATAATTGATTTATGGAAAAATTCGAAAACATGCTAAAAATCCCAATTTTATATTTTTAGGATGTTACAATTTAGATCCGAAACCAAACCCAACCTAGCCCAGCCCATGCCTTTCCTTTTCCCTATTTTCTTTCTCCTCCTTGGGCTGGACTGCCTTTCTTCATCTCCCTTTGACCTGTGCTTGCCCAGCCTACCTGTCTCCTCTTTCATTCCTTCCCGGCCCAGCCGCACTCGGCACGCCTCTTCTTTCTCGCCCATGCCGCAGCCCACGCTTGCCGCACCCAAGCGTCGGCCTCACCGCGCACCGCCGCATACAAACACGTCGCGCCTGCCATAGCTGTGTCACTGTCCTCCCCTCACCCACTCCCACGCAGAATGCACAACCACTTTGGTGAGTCCCTGTCCATTTCGTTCGTGTGGAAACGTATTCTTGGGCTCCATCATCATCATTTCCCCTCTCCTCATTTCTTCTCCTGGTCTTCGGAACTCGCTGGCGACATTGTCTTCCTTGTCCACAGTAGACGCCATCACCATAAACACCATTTCTCACTCAGTGTGTCATGATCCAATTCCTTCCACTTGGAGCATCCCCCTACCTTCCCCAGTCTCCCCTCGCCTCTAATTTTGGCCGCCTTCCCCCAGGTCACCACCGCGCAGTCGAGCTTGTCGTGCCGCCTCAGGTCTCCACCGCCAGCCTGCCCCAGCCCGTCTCCATCCTCACCATCTAATCCAGTGAGTCCCCCTTTCGTTGTAGATGCTCGTGACACACCTGCTTTCTTGGGGTAGTCGCCGCTTGGGCATTTCCATGGTGGCAAAGTCGTTGTCTCTGTACGTAGCCGTGTCGCTGCTGTAGACCACCGCATGCCGTGCAGTCATCGCTTGTAGTGTTTCCGGGACATCGTGACGCATTTTTGGGCTCACTGGGAGCTCAGCTAGAGTTCCATGGCCGCTTCCTCTGTTTTTGGCGAGATAGAGAAGCACTGTAGCGAGGTCATTAAGGTTGATGCCGTACTTATTAATTAGAGTTAATGACGTAGTTAGTAAGTAGTTCAACTACTAGCTAATGTTAGTATGACATGTAGACCTGAGGTGATTAGAAAATCTAATTAGGAGTTAATTTAAGTTATTAGTATATGACATGTGGGCTCCACCCTTTAGAATATAGTGTAGACCTGGTTCATAGACCTGTGCCATTGACCTTGGGCCCACGGGCCACACACTGTCCTCGTGGATCGACTCCATGTGGACAGTGACCCCACGTGTCAGTCACTCGTAGTTTGTTCTTAAGGAAATAAAAACCCTAGTTGTCTCCTATGTTATTCACTGTTGAAAATTTTGAGTTAGGAAATGAACTAAAAAATAAATTATGATATTTTATGCCCCACATTTAAGTCACTGTTAAGATTTCCTAATTATGAAATAAATCAAAAATAAAATAAAAATCAGTGGGTTCTAGTTGTTAGTGTGTAGCCTATTTCAATATAAAAATAATTCGAAAAAATTAGAAAATGGGGGTGGACCATAGCTGTCATGATAGATACTCTTTCTCTTCTATTTATTTTGAACATTTTCCTCGAATTCAAACTTTGGAGAGCTCGTTCTCTCTCATTTGAACTCTAAATTCAAACACCTACTCAACAGTACCAAAATTTTGAATTTTTGGAGTTTATTTGATCTTTTTTGCATGCATTTGAATTTATTCAGATTTGGTTGAATTTTACGTAATTAGACCCCGAAGCTCCAGACGAACACGACCAAAATGAACAAAACTATAAGCAAGGCAAGTCAATACTTTGTCTATTTTGCTTCCATATATCTTTCGACGTATGTTGTTTTAAATTACCAAAATACATGCTTTGCTTTAATTATGTTGTCATTAGTTCCTAGCTGATGACCTCCCACGCACTAACAGTGCAACAACAAGTCAATTTCATGGTGTCTACCTGCCAATTAATTTGCATCGATCCAGTGTTGGTTACACGACCTAATGGAATACGGGAATTGTGTTGGATAGAGACTTTTTTGCGTCCGATGCAAGAAAGGGCTTTCGGCTGGATGGATGGAATCCCCTGGAAGTTGAAACCTTAGCATTGGGGAAGTGCATTGCACAGGCATTGTGATGATCCTCTTAGTCGCATGTAAACGGTAGCGTGTATGACAATATAAGTTGGACATCTTTTGTGGGTAAAGTTGTCCAACCTATGTAGAGTGAAAATTGTCCGGATAGATGTGCCAACGGTCATGGGCGATGCATGGGGACTTGCTTGGTTAGTTTTAGTTTTATGAAACCATTTGTGGGTGGGATATTGTGAAGGGGATAGAACCCTGAGTTTTCGTTCTAGGTGGATAGAACCTAGTGGATATTAATGGGTGGATAGAACCCTAAATTTGGTATAGTATATGGTGGATGGAACCATTCTCTACTAGCAGGTGGATGGAACTGATTGCTAGTACTATATAACTCCACACAATTTCATATAACTGGTTCAGTTAAAATGGTAGGTCTCAGCTTTTCTACTTATTCTATTTGAAATATGGCTTTCTACAAATAAAAGAACCCCAAGTCTATCTATTTGTTGGCTCAAGGAGTACGGTTGTACCCACACTCGCTCACTATGAATAAACTCAAAGCCTTCTGACAAATACCCATATGCTTACTTCACTGTGTCTGGACTGTATGGAGAAGATGGTGGCAAGATGTAGGCCAAGACCCCCCAAGTCGCTTGCCTGTGAGCAGTGCTGATGGATCCACCTTTTGTTATTTGCTTTCGCATCTATCTCTGTCTTCTATATTGAACTCTATGCTTAGTATTTGGCCTGTTTGGCCCATTTTGTAAAACAAAACGTTCGTATGGACTACTTATGTACTATGTAATATTAAGTAATGCATGTACTTCTGCGATGTATGTGTATGATCCATCAATGTATCTGTGTGCACTGTCTACTGAGGGTTCCGGATTGCAAATCTGGGATCTGACATTAGTGAAGCTTTTAATCGTAAATAATCTACTAGTAAGTCGTACTACTCATTTTGTGAGACCTATCAAAGTAGAAGGTCTATTTGTTTTGAGCTAGTGGTAACTGGTAAGCTATGCACAAAATGAAATTAAAAAATGTTGCAGTTTGCATGGAGTTGCTTTTAGTGGTAACCTGGTCTAATTTAGTCGATCATGTTTGCTGGTGCAAACCCACCCCTCCATCCCCCAACACAAATTTGGTGAGGCACTTAGGAAATTTTTCTTAAAAAAATAATATTATTTTAATAAAAATTTACAAAAATAAATAGTCAATTTTTTTTTGCAAAATTAGGCTACCGTCGCCATTTGAAATGACAAATTGCCCTGTAATCAGTTCAGTTGGCGACATGCCCTGTATTTATTTTTATTTACTTTCATACTTTTTTTTGAACTATTTTTTCTGACCGCTCCACTCCAGCATCCAAACCGTCACACAGCACCAACCAACTAAACCGTCAAACCAACGGCACCGCCAGTGAAGACAATGGTAATGGTTTCAGAAATAAGATAAGTTTCACATTACAATTGGAGGCATAACATAATCAGACAGTAATAAGAAACAATATTAGCACAACATATGTTTAAGCAAAACATCATAATGTAGTTTTTCGACAAATCACAATGATGTTACAAAATATTTCAACACAACATCATCACATAGTTTGTCGACAAATCACAATGACATTACAAAACGTTCAGCACAACATATTTCGACAAGACAAACCATTCTAGTGGCTTCTACCTCAACGTCCGCCATGTCGACCTCCACTATGCCCACATTGAGTGTGTCGGTCTGATGGGGTCCCCTCGGCACCGTCTAGACCGCCGACCTCTCCTTCATCCCGTGCATTTCTCATAGAGCATTTCTTGAAGGTATGTCTAGATTCCCTACAAATTGAGCATTTGTTCGTACAACACTCGACTTCTGCTTTGTCTATGTCATTCTGATACGCCTTACCTGCCGCCTGACAATCTTTCCCTTTAGTCTAGCAATGTTCGCGGCCCAGATCAGTTGCTCCTAGGTAGACCTGTTCATGGGCCACCTGACCCGAAATTTTTGGGCTCGGACCTTGATTTCGGGCCTGAAAGCCCAAAAATCCCCACAGTGGCATTAAAACTATTTTTATTCTCAAAATGAATTAAATATCATTTTTTATTCCTAAAAGAATTTTTTTATTAGAAAAAACTTTTTCGAGCCGGGCCGGGCTCGGGCCTACCCACTGAAGTCTTGGCTTTCCAGGCCTAACCCAGCCTGACATTTGAATAACTCTACTCCCAGGTAGGATGGCCAATGAAATGCTCAACCATGTACCATACAGCTCTGCACGACAACATAAACACCCCCTTTAGCAATGCATATATGCGTTGGTAGAAGTCCAAATAAATGTTGTTAGGGTATATACCAACGCATTTAGCATGTGTTGCCATTGAGGCCGTTGCCAAGGTCTGTGACAACACATATATAAGTGTTGGTAACATGTAAATAAAAGCGTTGTAAGGTTGCAACTCATATTTTGATATAGTGGCAACATATATATATGCGTTGGCATTAAACACTAGTAAATCGCTTCCAGAATTGTTTACAACACATCTAATCATTGCAAAAGGTGTTCTTTTCATGTCCAAGTTGGACTTATCAATTAGGGCCCACGGGGTTACACAAAACATACATATCAACATGTATAACAAAAAAATTTCATTGACATCAACAAAACATTGTTTCATTACAAAGAATTTCCAACTAGCTTCACAAGTCTAGACTCGAGACATATACACAGTTGGTACCATCATGATCTAATAACATAATACGCCCTAAAACAGAAATGTAGTACATGTCTATACTTTTAGTGGAAAGTCTTCGTTTTCTATGCCCCTGTGGTTCTATAAAAAAAAAATCTTCATTCCCCAGCACTCTCCATTCTACACACAAGTTTGCCGAACAGTTCAAACCATCAACATATCTTCTCAATCTGAAAAGAGAAATAAAATTCTTTTAGTGCATTATTAAAGTAAAATATAATATTCCAACTCTTCCAAACAGGTGTTTACGTGCATCCAAGGAAAGGAAAGTACCTCTCTCGTAGCTCAAGACATTTATGAAGAACTTTGTATGCTTCAATTTCATCAAGAGGAGTCTTTGAGGTAAAAACGAATAAGTGCAAGAATAGCAACATGTAAGTAAAGAAAACTAGAAATAAGATATTTTATTCTCACTATAGCAATCAGGCAATCAGGTAGATGATCCATAAAATAAAATGCATTCTACTTTCTAACTGATCTACGTCCACACATACATACATATTACAAAAGGAACAGATCCCATGGATAAAACACCCAGGATTGAGGACTTAATGAGAAAGGCAATATTAATCTAACTCATCAGTGATTCGACTAAATAGATAAATGGAGAAAAGTGGCCCATACCAACAGCTGTAATATTGATCCTATTGAAAGTTTCAGGTTCAGGTTCCTTTTGAAGTATATCACCGCATCGATTGAGTCAGCCATGCAGATCGCCAGCCACTATGAGATCTAATGATGTTTGTTGATGATACTGGTTTTATGTCCACATTCTGACTCGCTTTACCTGGAAGGGGATTTGCTCCCTGTATAATGAGAAAAAAAACATCTTAGTATATTAAGTACACATAAAACTAAGATATATTTGCAAGTAGAAAGTTGTCCCTGGACAAGAATTTGTAGTGGTAGTGAGTAAGGACTACATCATAGGAGAAAATGTAACAAACAAAGTTGCAGAAGAAATACATATTTAGGGGTAAATACATCACTGCAAAACAGAATAATTTACTTTTGTAAGTTCATAACATCTAACAATATGCTTTATCCAATAAACAGTGTAATTTGTATATACAATTTTCTTGAAAAATCGCTAGTTGGAATGTTTTGACAAGATAAAGGAAAAAATGGAAACAGGCATTTAACTGCGCAAAAGAATTAACCCGATGTTAAGGGCAAACTATCCAATGAGCGGATCATCAAGCCTTGCATCCTCTGTGTCCCCTCTTCATTCACTTTGTTAGTTTGGATTGTGCTAATAGCATTAGCAATGTTTCCCTGAGGAAGAATTTTTCAAAGAAAACAGAATCAGTTGCACCATAAACACTCTTAACAGTTTTCAGGTCAGTGCACTAGAGAAGTTAAAATATGCATCTCACTATATAGCATGTAGAAGAAACTGGAAAGTAATACTTGTTATCACTGAACAATTTTTTGCAAATGTACTAATCAAATTGCGAATCGGAGATAAGATAAATGTAAGAGGTTTACCTTCCAAACTCCAAGCTTTGCACGTAGACTCTGCCACTGTGGCATCCCAAAGATCCTCTCAGCATGCCGACTGAAATTACACACCAGACCACGTGTTAGCCAAAAGAAGAGCATAACAACGTAATACGGACTACGAAACCTTTAAACATAGCTAAAATAACGAAGGTTCGCGAAGAAAGTCCTAGAGATCTGAATACCTGACAATGACAACCTGATTAAGCTGATTAATTTTGCAATCCAATATCTTGCATGAAATTGCTTTCACAATCCAAAATTCAACTTCATCCTCATTGATCTAACAAAGCATTACAAAAGTCAATAAAAAGCTTCAGCAACTGTACAACAATAAAATCGCAAGATGGAATAGTCAATTACCTTAAGTGCGCCTCGTGATTGTAGAATAAGGATTTCCCAGCAGCGCAAGTCGCCGTAACAAGCAAAGACATCGATCGAATCTTGGTTATGCACTCCTCATGAACAAGTCCTGTCAATTGTTCATCATTAGATATCCAAGAAATGAAACCAATGTGATTGACATAAGTTGTACACTAGTACTCATAAGGAAATAAAATAATCAGTATTGGTTCAGCAGATGAACATACCGTAACCTTTGAGCATGGTAGAGTTAGCAGTTTGAAACTCTAAATAGGTATCGAGCCTCTGAGTAAGTAATATCTTTAAAAGCTCGTAAACTGGTAGATACTTTTCATGTTTCTCGAGCTGTGCAACAGCTGGCATATTGAGCAGATCACGCTGCAATAACAGCATATTTCCATTAATCCGGTGCATTGATTTTAAGTACCAAATATGCAACGGTGCAAGGTTATGAAGTGTCATTAAACCATATGAATAGTTTGTCAAGATTCAAACTTGATAATGACTCATAGTTTCACAACTACTACTGACAGAAGAGATAAGGACATACAATGCAGTAGTGGTGGCACAAGTTGGTAAAAATAAAAAATCGATCCATCATCCTAAGTAGAAAGCTTGTAAGGAACATGTTAATCGCTACATCAACTAGTTCAATTCATAACCACACAAGTACAGGTTTGAGAAGATACTGAGAGTACAAAACATGTGCAGACTGTATGTAAGTAGATAAGTTTAGTGTATCTTTCCTCGTGAAACAAATATTGGTATGTTAATAACCAAGTTCTGATAGAAATTAACATTTGGTGATATGATATGAGAATGATATGCTACATTACAATTCTGGTAGGGAGATACTGGTGCATAGCTCACGAGAAATCTTTTGCTCGAAGCTGGAGAAATAATTGGCTTGCCTAATAGGTAAAATGGCCCAACATTAGCATCAAATGTTCATGGAGAATCACTTGCACATTACAATCAACGCCAAACGTGTTTTCATGCCCAATTGCACACGAATTTATGCCATCACTCACTACTGCATTCTATTTCTATTGTTTCCTCATGTCCCCATTAAAGCATGTAGGCAGCACTAGACAACCATAGTTAGAACCACTAAAAAGATGCATCGCCGCGACAACCACGCACCAAGGTTCCATCGGCTTACCATTCGCCGCAACAGCCACGGTGCCGTATTATACCTGCGATGGAGGTGGAGGAGGGGGCACCTGCTGAACTGAGGCTCCCCTCGCCGGGTTGTCGCCGCCAGCATTCCCCACCGCGGCCTCCACCGCGACCTTCTGCCTCGCCTCCTCCAGCGCGGGCCACGACTCGGCCCCCATGACAGCTGCCTCGCCCGCCGCGAACACGACATGGTTCTCCACGGCAACGCGCTACCACCAGTCGGATTCGCCGCCACCACGGCCCCTCCGTGAGGATCCGGTGAGAGATGGCTTCGCGGCACTGCATGGAGGACGAGGAAGCCCGGATTTGGTCGGAGGCGGCTTCACAGCGCGGAGGAGGAGACCAACCGGCGTGGGGAAGGGGGAAGTCGAGCGGCATGAAGAAGGAGAAGGAGGTTCGAATCCGGCCAGGGTCGTCTTCATGCCGAGGGGGAGGAGGCCAAGGGGCGTCTCATGGTGTTCTCCGGAGTCGACTTCACGATGCAGGGGAGGAGGCCTAGGGGCGTCTCCGCGTGGGGGAGTGGCAGGGGAGGAGGCGGCGCCGGTTCCACGCGTGGACATAGCCGTGGGGAGGAGGCGACGGCGGCAGATCCACATGGGGGTGAGGCCAGGGGAGGAGGCGCCAGATCCGTGGAGTTTCATGGGAGATGATAAGATAGATGGGAGCAGCTGAGCAGTTTTTTTGGATATGGGAGGTGGTGGGTCGAGCAGGATTAATACGTGGTGAAATGTTGGCCCCGCAACGTATGCATTTTCCATTGCGAGTTATGTGTTGTTGTATGTATGTTTTTCTTGTAGTGACCTCTTCCTTGGTGAAATATTCGGAAAGGTACTAACCGGGGTGCTACACCACTGTTGAATATGCAGCCATGACATGTGAGCATGGCCTATACAAAAGAAGAGACTTGTTGTAGGTGCATACTCAACTAGCATGACGTAGTGTACACTCGTAGATGATTCTCTCACGGTTCATCCCGCGGTGTCCTTTCTCCCTGTAAAGTATCTCGAAGTGAAGCTCCTTTGTGCTCATCTTGAATGCCCATGCATCTCACCTTTCTTGCTCTTATCCTCCATCTACTCTACATGGTGATCATAGTGGAGTACAGTACCCTGTCATTTGTCATAGAGAGAGGTGTGTTGTTGCTTTGGTGAACAAAGTACTTTGTGGTACAGTCCAGAATTACCTCCATAATAGCAATCAAAGGGAGGTACCTAGCACCATGCATGACTCAATTGTATACATCATCTAGATTAGTTGTCATGACACAATATCAAGCATCATCCTTATCATGTAGCAGTGACCACTTCTCCATAGGCTCGTGCTCAATCCAGTTCGAGAAAGCATTTCACATGCGCCCCCATCTTCCTCGTCACACCAGGACCATCTGTGGGTAACTGTGGCAATGCCTTGGGATCCTGTTCAGCACTTGTAGCGGGATTTATTTTGTTGCCTCCCTTATGTGCACCCTGATCCACTCATCTAGAATCTTCTAGAATGCATCAAACTTTCTCTTCTGGTCCTGGTTACACAACCACTTGAACATATTCATCAAGTCCTTTTTGTGAAACTGCTTGTAGAAGTTTGCACCCCAAATGGCTCATGCACCACTGCTCTGCAGATCCACCCATGGAAGTAGCTCATTCTCCCCTTGTTGTAGCTGGGTTATTGCACTCAATAGGCCCACATGTCGATCATGTATGGCGCATATGTTAGGACGACACTATACAAAATAAATCTTCACGTTCCTCAGAAACCACAACCAACTGTTTATGCTCTCGCTTTCAACGAATACGAAGGCCACGGGAAGAACCTGATTATTTCCGTCCGTTGCTATTGCAGTAAGTATCTGCTCCTTGTACTTTTTAGTTAGAAATGTGCCACCCACACATAAGATTGGATGGCAATGCTGGAATACATTAATGCATGAATCAAAGGTGAAGAATACTCGCTTTAGTACTATCTTCTCGTCCCACCACGGATGTGTGCCATCTTGAATGTGAACATAAGTCATACAGGATGCATGGACCAAAGGTGAAGAATACTCGCTTTAGTACCCTCTTCTTGTCCCACCGCGGTTGTGTGCCATCTTAAATGTCAACATGAGTCATACTTTTTCTTGAATGTCAACATGAGTCATACAGGAAAAAGTATGACTCATGTTGACATTTAAGATGGCACACAACCGCGGTGGGACAAGAAGAGGGTACTAAAGCGAGTATTCTTCACCTTTGGTCCACGCATCAATGTATTCCAGCATTACCGTCTAATCTTATGCGTGGGTGGCACATTTCAAACTTGAAAGTACAATGGGTCCTCGAATGTACCGAACTTTGATTCCAATGCCTTCTGCTTTACTCTCTACGCCTTAGCATAACTGATTGTGTACTGAAACCTTGCCTCTATTGTCCGAATGATGGATTGTAGCTTGAAATATAGATTATCCATGATCGCACTGTACATGATGTTTGTGATAAAGCCTGATGATAGGTTCTTGTGGGACTACATTGATTCAGCGGCGACACATGTGTGAGGGACTACTAAAGAGCATTTTAAGTAGGTATCCCACTTAGGCTGGAATGTGTGCACTCGCCAAAGGCATCCCTCTATGTCGCACATCACGTTGTAGCATCTTGGGTTATACTTTACTGCTATGAATGTACACCGTACCGACAAGGCCCAGAATTTGACAGCCTATTGCATAGCCTCCTTGCATTTGTACATGGCACCTTGCCTGACCTTGTTATGGTCGTACTCCCATGATACACATGAGGCTTCGTTAACGACGACGTTGTCGAACTAGTATATGTTCCAGTCATATGGAACCATCCGCTGTTCCATAGTATCCTCCTCATCGGATCCTTCATCTTCCAAAAATGACTGGTAGTCCTAGTCTTCGAGATCCATCCTTTGAATTGGGCCTTGATCTCCTCACCTTCGTTAGCAATTCCATTAGCTTTTCTGACCAAAGGAGCTCCTTTCACACAGTCTTCAACTTCTTCGGCTTCACTACCACCTTCTTATTCAGCCGCCGATGCAAGAATATGCTTGACATATGCCTAGGCTAGAAGGACCAAATCTGACCTTTTCTCCCTCGATCGGTGTACATATGACTACCGTGACCTAGTTCTCTTGAGTTGCACTAACTCCCAATATGTGCCCTGTGATCCTCGGTTGGCAAGGCAACTCAATCTCAAACTATACACAGTATGGTCCAAATCGAATGTGTGGAACAACCACTGCATCATAGCGCCCTATGTACATTGCTCTGGTCTTGTTAGGGTTATGGTCATCGATTGGAAATAGTGCAAATCAATCCACTTGGGACCCCTCAGAATAGTCCTCTGACCTTAGTAAATTTTGAAATTAGTTGTATCCGACATATTCAACATACTGCATCATAATCAAGATTTTCACGATTAACAACATATCTAAAACTAAACTACCCACCGAAAAGGATTATCTACAACATACTACACTATATAACTATACATCTAAAACTATGTAATCTATTTAGTTAAAAAAATTACTTAAAAGGTGGATGACCGAACGGGCAATGTTTCACTAGTTCCTCTCCTCTCCTCTACTCCTCTCTGCTCCTCTCCCTTCCCTCCCTCTCTCTTTTTTTTTTTGAATAAAAGTGAGTTTATATGAAAACTTTATGGAACTGCATATGGTGTGTGTAATACTCCAAAAAAAAAATCGGGAGAATATTTATTTTAGCAAAGCGATTGAACAGGAGAAAGAGGGGTTTTAATGTAATACTCCGATTTATTCTACAAAAGAAAGCATTCAAAAGAGAAATTAAACATAAAAAAGGAGGGTTTCTCAGAGTTCTTCTAAGAACTTGGGCCTCGTGCCTTGGCCCAGAGGCCCATGAGGGTCGGCCACCAATAAAAGGAAGGGGAAACCCTAACTTCACTGTAGCTACAGTGTTGCCGCCACCACCGTAGCACAGCCATCGTAGCACGCCTCTCCTCCATGGTGGTGCCCCCTCCATTGGTGCCTCCCTTCCTCGCCGTCGGTGCTCCCTACTGCCGATCAAGTGAAGAAAGGAGAGGAGATCAACTTCGCGGGGAGAGTTTATCATCTTGCTGTGATTCTACAAGGGTAACGTCGCGTGTTCTTCGTTGGTTGATGCGTAGTAGTTGCGGTTGATGTTGTTTGGTAGATTGATTTGCGTCGGTTTAATAGATTGCGTTCTGTCCAGATTATTGCGCGGTCAGTTTCATGTGTTTAGAGGACGAATTAGGAGTTTTGATCTCCTAGAGTTATGTAGGTCTTGTTCTTAGCTTTCAATGGCCGCCAAGAACGCCCAAATCCGATTAACGGTTAGAAAGTTATGAATTGTTTAGTGCCACTGTCTGGTTAATCTGTCAACATCCTGACAGTCTGTAGAAAACTGAGTTAAACTGTTAGTTAAAGACGAAATCAGAGGATCTCAATATAACGAAAAATGTAGGTAATTTTCATACCTTTTCATAGAGATAAAGAACGCAAGATTTAGACTTTCGTAGCAAAAGTTATGGTGGTTTTAGCGTACTGTCCAGAGAACCCGACGTGAATTCTGATGTCTGAAAGATTGATTTGCTAGGGGCAGTTAAGGGCAGAATCAGAAGGACTCCCCAACTAGGTTTATTTAGATAATTTAATTAACTTTTCAGAAAGTCCAAGAACATCTTATTTGGACGCCTTAGCATAAAGTTATGTATTTTAGAAGTTGACTGTTCACAGGGTGCGCCAAACCAATCGTTAGAAATTGGAAGTTGGGAAACACTTGGGGGGTTTAGCAAGTTCATTTGTGTTGTTCTTTTGCTCTTGGTTCAGTATTTTGGTCTTAGATTGGGTTATCTTAATATTCAGGTGGGAGCGTGGTCCCAGGGGCAGCACCCTCGTCGCGTCCACCATTCTCGCACGGTTGAGGCAAGTATTTGAGCTATAATATATGTATGCTTGCATGATATGATTGTGGTGTATCTTGATCGTATAGCCATGCATGTCTGTTTATGAGATGAGTTACTGTTTATCTTGATGACTGCTAGTTATGGTTAAAAGTTCTTCCGCATGTTGTTATTGCTTCCGTGTCAATGAGAATATGTTGTATTCCTGCATATGAAAATGTTATCATGGTGCATATGCATGTTGAGAGCATACAGGTGCCTTGGTCACGTGGTGACCAAGCACATACAGTTGAGGTCCCCGTCATGTAGATGACGGGCTTGAGGTACCCACATTTGCGGAATGTGGGCTAATGAACAAAGAGGTCCCCATCATTAAGATGATGGGCAAAGGTCTCTATACATGTGGTGTATAGGCTATTGGTCCCTGTGCCAGAGGGCACAGGCAAGGGTATACAGCGACGGTTGTATACCCCATTACACGGTAAAATGCGAAAAGAGATAAAGTTCAAAGGAGCATTGCATTGGTTGCATATCATGAGTTAAGTGGCTATGTTTAGTGTGATGTTAATTGAGGATCATCGATGCTGTGTTTGTGTTCTTGTTTATGGCCTTGTTGATACTTGCTGAGTCTTTAGGCTCACCCTTGCTTTAATGTGTTTTAGGTACCAGAGGCAGGAACGACATGCATGGGAGGGAGTAGATGTTGGATGCACTCACTATATCACACTCTTAAGGCGTTTGCTGCTTAGTCCCAATTTAGAATTAAATAAATCGTTGATTAACACCCATGGATGGTGTGGTTGAATTAATGCTTAGTTGTAATAATGAGGTTGCTAGCCTTGGTTGGTTCATTTGATAATCATGCATGTTTGGGATAATTTGATTATGAGAATTTTGTTTATGCCATGTGATCGTATTGAACTCTCAGTTTAGCTGATTAAATAAAGGTGACTCTGTCGAAAATTTGTATTTGTGCTAGAATAGTTTAATTCCAGTAGCATTCTAGGCTCTTTGAGAGTTGGGGTGTTACAGTGTGAGTGTTGGCCTGATCTTCCGAAAGGTACTGATACGTCGATTGTGGAGAATACGATGTTGATGATCCAAAGGCTCCGACCCGAACAGATCGAACCCCTCGCAATCACTACACCACTGCTCCGTTGGTTATCAACCGTGCCGAACGCGGTTGACCTCGCTAAGAAGACTATCTCTTGCAAGCGAATCGAGAACACAAGCAAGAGAGTAGAAGATACAATCTAAAATTGTATTGCGAATAATAATGAAGCTCACAAAGTTGGGGTTCCTCAAACTGAACGAACGGCGAAAACTGCTATGCAGAAAATTCTAAAAGAAAAACCCAAATTGAACTAAAAGGCGACGACTCCTATATGAGGAGGGCGACTAGGAGGTGAAAACCCTAGGCGAGGTACTGTTCATGTGGCCGTGTTACTGTTCATATGAACAGTAACAGCCCCCGGGGGTGGCTGTTCCACATATGGGCCAGGTCAGCCCATAGGACTCGGATACAAGCCTTGTAGGCTAAAGAAAAGGTGACGCAACACCAAGTAAAGGGTGACCGAAGCTCTTTGAGTTGGAGACCACAAGTTCTTCATCTTCTTTGGCCATTGTTATTGCCTTCTCCTTCTTTGATGCATATCATCAACTCTTTGCTGTCCCGTCGTAGATTCCTAAGCACAAGCAAATCATCTCCATTAGGCAGCATCATAGAGTTCTTAAGTGATACACTCAGCCCTAGAAACGAATATACCTGATAATTTAGTTGACAAGCATGTGCCCAAGTAATTGGACCTTGGACATCATTCATGGTAGTAGCAAGAGGAGCGTTCATATCAGTCGAAGTGATGTCCTCATCAACATACCTTTATGGAAATTTGGATTCGAATATTTATATGAAGATACCTGAATGTATCCCTATCCCGAACCCAGATAGAGCAAATAGATATATAGTGTGAAACTCAGAAAGTCACTATACGAAATTAAACAATCAGACAGAATATGATATTATCGCTTGAAGCGGCTTTCTATGCAAGAAAAGCTATACGAACAATGAGAATAATCCCTATATATTTATACGATTATCCCAGGATGGATTGTTTATAATCTCAGTGTATGAAGATGATCTGCATATCATCGGAACCCTGAAGGATATTAAGAAAGCAAACTCTTATTTGGAGTCGGAGCTCGAAATGAAAGATTTGGATGAGAACCAAATATCGTCTAGGCTTGCAGCTCAAGCATGCCCCCGAAGGGATATCAGTGCATCAGTCAACCTACACTCAAAAGGTGTTAGAAAGGTTCAACTCTGGAAGAGCATACCCTTAGAAAGTGCCAATGATCGGGAGATCTTTGTAGCAAGACGAGGACCTATACATACCTAAAGAAGAGGAGTAGGAAGTCCTAGGACCAGAATTTCTATACTTAAGTGCATTAGAAGTACTTATGTATTTAGCAAACTGTACTAGATTGGGCATTACATTTGCTGTAAACCTACTAACAAGGTATAGTACAAAACCTACCAAAAAGCAGTGTAGGGAATAAAGGACATCTTCCGATACCTTTAAGGAAGTAAAGAATTTGGTCTATTCTGTAGAAAGAATCAAGACCTAACTATGAATGGCACTGCAGATGACGGGTACCTGTAGGACCTGCATACAGCCAAATCGTAAACAAGCTATGAACTCTTATGTGGTGGAACTGTAATTCTATGGAAATCGTCTAAGCAGAGTCTTGTATCAACTTCGATGAACTACTCGGAAAATACTAGCACTGTACGATACCTCACAAGAATGTGCTTGGCTTTGGCAAATGATTCACCGCATCCAACAGTCATATGGATTGAATATCGCGCAAACCCTACTATTATCTATGAAGATAATGTAGTTTGTGTTGTATAAGTGCAGATGTGTTATGTGAAGAATCCTCTCACAAAGTATATCAACCCCAAATTCTTCTATGTTCATGAATTACAAAAATGGATGAAATTAAAGTACTGCATACTAAGTTATGTGAAAATCTTGCAGATTTATTCACTAAGTCACTTCCAGCGTCTAGTTTTGAAAGATACTGAGAGACCATGTGGAGGTCATCCCTTATGTGTGATGAGTAATTGACATTGGTTTAGGTAAGTCGAGTCGTTGCGTGGCGCAATCGGACTCGATCTAAGTCGAGTTTGGTTTGGGTGGTTCGGAGTCGAGTCGTTGCGTGGCGCAATCAGGCTCGGTCGGACTGTGGTCAAACTTGGTCGTACGGGATTAGGTTGCATATTTTGTGTGTTCGACAGGTTTGGACTTCGACATGGTAAGTATGATGGTAGTTATGCTTTCATGTATCGAGCGGTGCTAGTTGATGTGTTTCTTGTCCGTGATCGCAGACATCGAGTGAAGTCGTGGAGAGACACGGTGGACCGGACTAGGCGCAGGTGGCGCTGAGGTCAGAACGGTCAGGATGTGTCGAAGACGACGTGGACTCGAGGTGGTTGCGAGTCGGGCGAGACAAGGAGAGCGGAAGCTTCTCGGAAGGACATCGGGTGAAGTCGTGGCGAGACACGGTGGACCGGACTAGGCGCAGTGGCGCCGAGGTCGAACGGTCGATGTGCCTGAGACGACGTGGACTCGAGGTGGTTGCGGCGGCGCGAGACAAGGAGCGAGGAAGCTTCCTGAAGGTGCGGGAGGGGCGAACGGGAATTTCGCAAGGTGCACAAGTGGGAGCGGCTCTGCTTCGACTTAGCGGGTGTAACGGGTGGAGACCCGTTAGCCGTGGGCTATAAATAGGTTGGAGGGCTGCAAGCCCAGTGAACACTTCAAGGGATTTTAGGTTTCCTTTAGTCAAAAGAGACCAGAGTCCGCTGGCTTCGTGCTTTAGTGGTTGAGAGTTGTTGGGAGAGACAGAGTTGTGTTCCCTCTGTGTCCCCTTCGTTGGTCTCTTGAGAGACTGTGTATCATCTCCTCTCAAGCTTGTATGGGTTGTGTTCTTGAGTTGGAGAGGAGATATTGGTTTGACGAGCTTGTAATCTTCCCTGCTCAATGTCCATGCGTATGGGGATGTATCTCTTTGTATTTCTCTCTTGATTCAATGAATGGAAATCTGAAGTTTTCCTCTGTTCTTGCTCTCTGTTCTCTCTGTTCTTCGTTCTCCCTTTTGGGTTGATTCTTGAGATTTCGTGTTGGGAGTTTTTGCTTGATTTCCTTTCTTGATCTAGCTTGCTGTGACATGTGGGAACACATCTAGGATCTTCTTGATCATCAATCACCAACGAGCAAGTCTTTAGATCATATTTCGATTTTGACTCGGTTTTGAAGCACCCTTCGTTCAAACTGAAAAAGATAGGAACTTTGGCAAGGATCTTGACGATCGTTGCATGGAATAGGTTCCTGACATCTTTGAGAAGGTGTGTGTTAAGTTTCGTGAAGTTTGGAGTTGTGGAGCAAAAGTTAGATCTATTTTCAATCTCAAATCGTACAAATTCGGTTTCTTGTCCGATTTTATCAGTAGCTACGAGTACTATTCGCTTTGAGTTCTTGCTACGAGCATCGTAGCATCGAGTACGAAGTTCTTGCTACGAGCATCGTAGCATCGCACCGAGCAATCGTGAGCATCGAGTTCTTGTTCGTTTGAAAGCTAGCTACGAGCATCGTAGCACGACATTGTAGCTACGAGTACTGTAGCATCGAGTGGTATTCATACCGAGTGCTAGCTACGAGTACTGTAGCACGACAATCGTAGCTACGAGCATCGTGAGCATTGAGTACTATTCATTTCGAGTTCTTGCTACGAGCATCGTAGCAAGACATCGTAGCTTTCAGTACTACTCTTTCGAGCAATCGCTCATTTTCGAGTACAAGCTACTTAGCATCGCTCATCGACCACCGCACTTTCGAGCATCGCTCATCGATCGCCTTCTTGTGTTTGTGGTCATTTCTTTTGGGGTTTTGATTGGATTCAATACAAGTCTTCCGCTGTGCTTGATTGATTGATCTTCATAGTTTTCATAGCTATTGGAGTGATATTCGTATTGAATTTGATTTGAAGACAAAAAGAGTTTGTGCTCCTATTCACCCCCCTCTAGTCGCCATTTCGGTTCAACAGATATATACGTGGAATTAGAATGATGAGACTTATAAAAGTACAGAATTCAGGGGGAGAATCTTCATAAACTCATTACTAAAACTTAATCATGAAGATCGAATACCCAAAAAATAAATCCAAGAGATTAAATAAAATTGGATAATTGTACTCTTTTTTTCCTTAACGAGTTTTTTTGTAGCTTCTCGGCTAAAGTTTTTAACGAGGTAATTCATGAAGCATAGCAGAACATGTTTCATGTACTTTTTCTCTAAATTTTTTTCACTAGGTTTTTATATAGTTTTGACGAGGCATGAACATAAAGAATGAGAACCCAAAGAGGAGTGTTAAGAAACTGGGCTTATTACCAGGACTCCTGACCCAGGAGAACACCTCATCCATCCAGTAACTTATATATATGAGGGGGACCCAACTATTGTACACGATCGATTGATGAATGAATATAGATAAATAAGAAGTCCCTCTATATCTCTGTGTTCAATATATTATTTTGTTCTTATATTTTTATATAATTCTTATAATTCTAAATTTATGTATGAAGTAATCGAACTGAACCTCCCAACAAAATTCTCCACTCATCCACACAAGCACACTTCATATAAAATAGCAAGCGCGGGGAACTCGATCCCCAGAACCGCAGCAGAATCCAAGAGAATCAGACGTCAACACCCACCGGCCTCCGCGCAAGAGCCAAGAATGCTCCTTCTCCTCCCCTTCGCCCTCCTCGCTGGCGCCGCCGCGTTCCTCCTCTTCAAGTTCGCCACCGTCGATGGTAGCACACCCCTATTCCCTCCCCCCTTCTGCTCCCAATCCAAATTAAGCCCTATTCCACCAAATCTTTATGCTTCGTTCCCCCCCCCCCCCCAACCTGTTGGGGCTAATCTCTCTTGTTCTTGGCTGGGTGCAGGGGACTTCACGCTCGTGTCGCGTGGGCCGCCTCGGCGGGAGAAAGTGGACGGCAAGGTTGTTCTTGGGTTCTTGCCTGTTTCTGTGGTCCAGTAACTCCAGTTTGTGATTCATCTCGTTGGATATGTTCTCTGGATATGTTCTCTAAATCCTCTTTGTTTGCTTTTGGTTTTCTTGGTTATTTTTTCAGGTAGTGTGGATTACGGGAGCGAGCCGCGGGATTGGTAAGCGCGGCTCTTGATCTCTTGAATTTGGTGGAATTTGTAACGAATTGGGTTTTTAATGATTGTTAGGATAGACTTAGAGTCGTAGGTGTAGTTTACAAGTGTTGAACTGTGGAACTTGATTTTTTTTTTGTCTAAGACTAACAGTAGGTTCTGATCACATTATTTAGGTGTAATTTCTTATAAAAAAACGTTATTTAGGTGTATTGCTTGTGCTTAGGGTGATTTTTCCGAATTGAAGAAGAGCATCGGTTGATGAAATGATAATATGATACATCTATAATTTGCATTTTAAACGCTATATAAATTTGGAAGGGCTTCAGACATAGTAGGACTAAAGCTTAGTATATGAAGCGTGATTTCAGTAGTGCTAGGGCAGATGTTGGAGATGTTAGTATGGACGGACAAATAGTGCTTAGGAAGGACACATTTCGATATTTAGGATTGATGCTACAGTGGGATGGCGAGATTGATGAAGACGTGAGCCACAGGCAGTGGCGGACCCAGGATTAAATTCTAGGTATGGCGGTGCCACTTCCACGCCGAACGCCGTCTCGTAGCACACTGTTGGGGTTTGGTTGCTCGGTCCTTGTTCGATGGCTCACATTGCGTTGAAATTTTTTGTTCAACTAAATTCTTTTTTTAGAGAACAAGTGTTCAATAAACTAATAAAATGAATCATTTTGGAGCCGGGTGGTGCCGCGGCGCGGCCCGTGTCACCCGTCGCTGTGGCACGCGCTTGAACTGTGCCACAACCACCTCACGCGCTTCATGCCCTGGGGCGCTCTCGCCACCACCTTCATGCGCCGCTCGCTAAGGCGTCGCCCGCTTTGCGTTCGTGGGCTTCCTCTTAGTGGACACATCATTCGATAAGGTGTTAGATGCATGAACCCATCTATCATGGAAATATGGGCATGTGAAAATCCGGAAGTTATGACCTGATTTTTGCAAAAGACACCAAGGAAATGCACTCCTATAGAAACCATGCTTCTAGATACTAAACATACCGTCACAACTCATAAAAAAAATTAGTAGCCTGGCATAGGAACATCTCCTGGTTACACTTGTATCTTTTAACCTCATGTAGTCATGTATCATCTTAATCCAAATACAAGCTACAGAAGAATTACCTCTAATGATTCGATAAACGAACATATGAATAGGCTACTAAACAAACTACCCAACTCTATGTCATTGTGAGATTGACTTCACCAAGAATTCCCATAAATTCGCAAACATTTAGCAAGACAAGCCACCTCACCTAAACCCCCTAAAATCTCATCTCTACATGGAATGCACCCAAACGAAGGATGAGGAGCCTTTCTGCTAGCTCACCTCGGACAGGGTAGAGAGCAGGAGGATCCGGTTGGAGAGCGACTTGGACCCGGCACCCACAATACGGAGATCTCCGGATGGGTCGCAAAGACGATCTCCTCCGCGCCGCCTTCGCGGCGCCGCCACCGAGGCCCGACCATCAGTAACATGGCCGCAGACGCGCGACGGCGCGCCGCCCACGCGCCACATCGCCGCCGCCGCCGCGCGCGCGCGCCTAGGGTTGGAGAGAGTGGAGACTTGAGTTTGCAAATCGGGAACTGGGAAGTGAGCAACCGAGCCACCATAGATGTATTGGTGATTTGGTAGATGGGCTTAGCTGGCTCGCCTTCCTTTGGCACTTGGCGCTTGGTTTGGGTTGTGGACTTGTGGCATGACACCGGTCGCCGCGGCGACGTAAGCCGAAGAAGAAGGAGCAACTGGCAGGACCGCCGCGCCAGAGGAGAGGGGGTCGCGGCAGACGGCTACTCGGCGCCGCCACCTAGCCCTATAGCTGGGACCGCCCCTGGCCACAGGATTAGAGCGGGGTGGGTGAAATGACGCCAAGCATCGGGTGTCATATGTGACAAAAAAACCCCTCAAAAGTTAAAGGGTAAGTTCTATAGGACGGCGATTAGACCTGCGATACTATATAGAGTAGAATGCTGGGTGACTAAAAGACAACATATACAGAAGATGAGTGTAGCAGAGATGAGAATGCTGCGGTGGATATGTGGTTACACAAGGCGGGATTGAATCCGCAATGATGATATACGTGATAGGGTGGGGGTAGCACCAATTGAAGAGAAGTTTGTCCAATATCGCTTGAGATGCTTTGAACATCTCCAACGGAGGCCTTCTGAGGCTCCGGTACGTAGTGAAATTTTAAGACGCGTATTGAAAACATAAGAAGAGGCAGAGGTCGACCAAGACTGACGTGGGAGAAAGCAGTTAAAAGAGATTTGAGGGATTGGAATGTAGCTAAAGAATTAGCTTTGGATAGGAGTTTATGGAAGTTAGCGATCCACGTACCGGAACCATAATAAGGTTTAGGTGCGGTGTTTTAGGCTCTCGGCTCAGATGGCAAGATGTACTGTTTAGAGCTTTAGCCTTGTAGTTTTTTTACAAGGCTTTTGTCTCGTTGACCTAGAAGATGTTTCATTCCTAGCCTGCCCCAACTGGGATCAAAGGTTTTGTTGTTGTTGTTGTTGTTGTATAGTTTACGGGTGTCAAACTGTGGAACTCCATTTTTGTTCTAAGTCCTATCCTGATCACTTTATTTAGGTGTATGCCTTTGAGCTTAGGGTGACTTTGCATCTGTAGATGAAACGATAATATGATACATTTATAATTTATAATTTTACTGCTATATAAATTGCGCATTCTGGAGTTATAGACAGAGGATGAATTGAATAAATTGGGGCTCTTTCGGGTAATTGCCTAAGGAGTTTAGTAATGTTCATCTTTAAGTGGTGATTCAGGTGGTTAATATCCTTAATATGGTTGTGTTTCAATGTCAAGCTCATCTTTGTGCTCAGTAGAATTGTTATTTGAGTTATTATATGTTTCTGAGGAATTTATCTTATTAATTTAGAAATCTTGTAATACAACTATCTAGTTTTTTAAAACATTGGCAAACATTGGTGCACATATGTTTAGTAGATCTGCAGCTGCATTGGTCATGGATTGGAAAAGAATCCGTACTAGTGTCTAGATATGACTACTAAAGCCCCATTTGGAACGCAGTAATTTTTTCTGATTCCTGTGGGAACTGAATTGTTGCCTGTGAAATTCCTGCATTCCAAACAAGCTTAAGCTAGTATATTTGTACTCTATGCTGGACGTAAGCAGAACCTTCCTAATGTTGCTTGTCTAGTTTAATAAGCCAAATTGAGGATACATGAACCAAAATTCTGTAACCCTGTTCATAAGGCATTAAAATTAGCATTTGGTTCATTGATGAATAGTATTTGCAAGATTTAATGTCCAATTATCAATATGCTTGTTGCACTGTGTTATTATATGGTAAATGTACCTAAACCTTTTTAAGCTAGATATACTTTAAGTTTTCATGGATCACTTTCAGTTTTGAGAATTTGACATATGTTTTTGCTGATAGATGTTATTTTTGGTAAATATAGCATAGTATTTGACCACAACCAACTATTAGTGCTTTCTTGTAATTTCAGGGGAGGTTCTTGCAATGCAGTTTGCCAGTTTAGGAGCAAAGCTAATACTGTCCGCACGTGACAAGGAGGAGCTTGAGAGAGTGAAAAATAACATTGTCAGTAAGTTTGAAAAAATATCTGTGCTGTTACTTCCTTTAGTGGGAAGATGAAAGTCTGAAGTTCTGATCTGAGCTTGAACTTCCTTTTTCTTTTTTGTTTTCTTACTCTTCAAAGGCAAGCATCCAGATAGCAGAGTTGAAGTGTTACCCATGGATTTATCATCTGGCGAAGAATCTCTGAAAGAAATTGTACATGCGGCAGAATCTCTCTTTTCCAATGCAGGTGTTGATTATATGATCCACAATGCAGCCTTTGAACGTTCGGTAAATATCATCATACTCATTTTCGGTCACAGTTCTAGCTTCCTAGATCCCTTTCCCTATCAACATCATTTACTTTGTTGGATTGAGTAGTTTTATTGTTATCAGTCTTTCATGAATATTATTTGCAAGATATTCCTCCCTTTAGTCTCACTATACCACCATCAGTTTCGGCTTCTTAAACATATCAATCACATGCAGAAAAGAGGGGCTCTGGAAGAAACTGAGGAAGGTCTTAAGGTATATGAACTGTGCTTTACTTTGTTCTTCGTATCTTTATCTGCAACCTAACTTCCTGCAAAATGTTTCTTGTTAGGCAGGCTACTTTTAATGTTAATGTCGTTGGAACTATTACTCTAACTCGCCTTCTTGCACCTTCAATGCTGGATAGAGGGATGGGTCATTTTGTTGTGGTATGTCTGAACAGTTCGTCTGTCAGTTGGAACTTATGGTCAACACTCTAACACAGTTTCTATAAGGTTAATATTGTAACAAACTCATTGTTTACAGATGAGTAGTGCAGCTGGAAAGGTTCCCTCACCTGGTCAGGCCCTTTACTCTGCCTCCAAACATGCTCTCAGTGGATACTTTGCTTCCTTGCGTTCTGAGGTATTAAACATTGTAATTTGGGCTCATTAAGCTTGCACTGTAGTTCTACATTGTTCAGGTGTGCTACTTTTTATACATCTGAGCTAATGACTTATGTTATCAACAAGTATTCATGGATAATTCTTCCTTCGTGTTAACAAAACTCCGGTATGATATTTTTCTGATAAAAAATGGAATTTTGAGGTTGGATGGCCTTCCGTCAACTATATTGCTTATATGTTTGTTTTGTTGTTTCACAAAAATGTTGTTCAAGCTATTTATGTTTACGTACTGTATCTACTATGTTGTATGTTGCAGTTATGTACAAAAGGCGTTAAGGTAACTGTTGTCTGTCCTGGACCGATTGAAACACGACAAGCTTCTGGTGCAACCTCTTCATCACAAAGACATTCTACAGAGGTTATTTTTGTTTACTAGACTTTCTTGATTCATGCAAATAAAAGGTAGTTCACTAGAGGAAGCCAGAAAGGCATGCAAATCTCTCACCTTGCTCAGTTAGTAGTAATTATATTCTTGGCTCCAGCGTGTAACTGAATGCATGGTTCAGTAGAACTAACCAATTCAAGTACCTCTTGAGTGGCCACTGGCCACAATCATTCATTGCATCACTGTTGTAAAATAATGAATGGAACTAAAATAAATCAATTAGCGATTCATAATGTATTTTCTTATACTTATGATAACACATACTACTCATGTCCTAACATCTTGTAACCAATTGCTTGCCTAACTGTTAAAACTTAAATCTTGACCTAACTCATTATTGTTTTCCCCTGCAGAAACGTGTTTCAGTGGAAAGATGTGCTGAACTGACAATTGTTGCAGCAACTCATGGACTAAAAGAAGCATGGATATCTTATCAGGTATATTTCACTTTAAACATGATTGCCTGCACTACGATTGGGAATCTTGAATTTACTATGCCTATCACATTCTGTATTGCTGTAGAAATTTACAACCACATGTAACTCATTTGTACAGTAGAAAACTATGCCTCAAGGTGGCTCAATAGCGAATTAAGGGGTAGCACTAGGCTCTATGCCTCTACCCAAGTATAAAATATAGCAAGTTTGTGCCCAGTTTCGTCATGGATGTGGTACTGTTCATGCACATACTGTTCATACATACACTGTTCATCCACGGATAGTTTCTTCCGTTGCAAATATCTATTTCCTTAAATAGTTTATTAGTTTCCTTGTATAAGGATTAGGTAATTGGAAAGGTTATCTATTAGTTAGAAAAGTCATTATTTAGATTGATTTTATCCATAACTGTTAGAAGAGCCCTCAATATAAATAGACCCATTGTATCCATTATGAAGCAAGTATGCAAAGATGAATAGATAAGTTCATAGTCCCTAAAGTCCAGCTGTGGTCGTTCCTTTGACCGGCTATTCTAGATCTATTCCTCCCTCCAATCGGTGCCCTCCTTCACCTAGCGCCGTTCTACCTCAAGTCGTCGCCGTCCGACCTCCCACCGACGGATGCTTACTTATGGCCCTTAAATCATACGGGTAAACGTCTGTCGGAGGGAGGTCGGACGACGACGACTTGAGGTAGAACGGTGCTAGGTGAAGGAGGGCACCGATTGGGGGGAGGAATAGATCTAGAATAGCCGATCAAGGGAACGACCACAGCTGGACTTTAGGGACTAGGAACTTGTCTATTCATCTTTGCATGCTTGCTTCATAATGGATACAATGTGCCTACTTATATAGAGAGCTCTTATAACAATTATGGATAAAATTAATCTAAATGATGACTTTCCTAACTAATAGATAACATTTCTAATTACCTAATCCTTATACAAGGAAACTAATAAACTATTTAAGGAAATAGATATTTGAAATGAAAGAAACTATCCGTGGATGAACAGTGCAAGCATGAACAGTGTGTGCGTGAACAGTAACCACGTCCATGACATTACACCCCTCTCGGTGAAACAACTCGTCCTTGAGCCGCAACATAGGATGACAAACTCCTCCGATGGGGTGGGCGAAATCGGTTGGAGTATCATCTTCAACGTCGTCTTCATTGACACCATCAGGTTGTCTAGTAGGGATAGCTCGACAGCAGAAGCTATGGTGTTGGCTCTGATACCAAATGTTATGAACCTTAGTTTATAATAGGGTAAGCATCCGTCGGAGAGAGGTCGGACGGCGACGACTTGAAGCAGAACGACGCTAGGTGAAGAAGGGCACCGATTGGGGAGAGAAATAGATCTAGAATAGTCGGTCAAGGGAATGATCACAGTTGAACTTTAGGGACTAGGAACTTGTCTATTCATCTTTGCATGCTTGCTTCATAATGGATACAATGGGCCTACTTATATAGAGAGCTTTTATAACAATTATAGATAAAATCAATCTAAATGATGACTTTCTTAACTAATAGATAACCTTTCTAACTAATAGATGATCTTTCCAATTACCTAATCCCTATACAAGGAAACTAATAAACTATTTAAGGAAATAAATATTTGCAATGAAAGAAACTATCCGTGGATAAACAGTGCACGTATAAACAGTGTGTGTGTGAACAGTAACCACGTCCATGACAACTTTATTTAGTAACAATATTTGATATCAACAGCAATCGACTAGTGTATTTTCTAACACATGGGTTTCTATACTCTAATAACATGGTAGCTACAATCACTGTATTGTATAGTAACATATGGGTTTTGTAGCGAGATTGTATTATTAGATTCTAGTAAGTCCCCTGTTGCTACGCCTACACTGCTATGTATATTGCATACTATTGCTTCAAAAAAGTGTGTATGAAGTATAAACATTCATTTTGTTGAGTATATGGGCTGGCCCATGTACATGTGTACGTATATGTAAATGAGCAATAGCGAGGGAATGAAATACACACAAAAATCCACAAAAGACTTCATGGTATCAGAGCCCTCATCGATGCGCTAACCCTAGTCGCTATGGCAGCGGTGGAGGTTAGGTGGAAGGGGCCGAAGGCGTCGGCCCTGAGCTGCTTGTGGCTGCGTTGCTCCGGGGCGAAGTTGAGGGTCGCGGCGGGAGGAGGAAGGGACCGAAGGCGTCGGCCCTAAGCTCGCTGCGGCGCGCGGTGAAGAGGAGGATGAGAGAGCTCATTGCGGCGTGCAGTGAAGAGGAGGACGAGAGCGTCAACGCCCACGGAGAGGTATGTTCTTGCTGTGACTGCTTCGGTAGAAGAAGGGGAGAAGAAAAGGCTAAGGCTGTGCCAGTGGAAGAAGGGGAGAAGAAAAGGCTAAGGCTGCATCGGTGGAAGAAGGGGAGAAGAAAAGTATTTCTTGGGTATGTTACTGGTCTGCTTTTAATTGAAGTGCAAAAGGTAGTGTGATGCCCTACTGATTTACTGAAAGAAGAAATTTTTTTGTTTGCTGTGAGAGAAAGTGTTGCTGGAGTGAGCTATGGTGGAGAATCAAGGATTGTATCATGTGTTCGAGAAGTTGGCACAACTTCTTCAGAGAAGATGAGTGGGGCATCGTCCTCAGGCAGGGCAATTGCCCCTTATGCTGAGACGGTACAGAAAATAGAATTGATGTTGAATGATGTTAAGTTGGAAGGTGTGAGAAATTACTTGAGTTGGGCATGGAGAGCATTGTTGATCCTGAGGACAAAAGGGCTGGAGAGCCTTGTCAAAGGAGAATCAATTGAGCCGGCGGACAAGACGGGTACAAAATGATGAACTTGGAGTACTACTAACTCACTGGTGGTAGTGTGGCTGTTGAGTTCGGTGGCTCCGACTATTGCTGCAACAGTAGAGACCATCTCAAATGCGGCTAAGGTATGGAAAACTTTGTCAAAATTGTACTTGGGAGCAGGGAATGTGATATTGATGGTTGAGACACAGGAAAGAGTTAGTGATCTGAGACAGGGGGAGAGCTCCGTGATGGAGTATGTTGCTGAGTTGCAGCGATTGTGGGTTGATCTAGATCACTACGATCCTCTTGAGTTGTCTCATGCAGACTGCATATCCACTGTTAAGAAGTGGATTGAACGCAGGCGGGTGATTGAATTTCTAAAAGGGCTAAATCCAAGATTTGATGAAAGGCGAGCTACTATCTTTCACCACCCTACTCTTTCTGCACTGGAGGAAGCAATTGCTGCTATTGCATAAGAAGAGACTAGATTAAAGGTGATGACAAGCACTACATTACTAGTTACTCGTCCTGCCTTTACAGTAACAAAAACAAGAGATTGTTACAATTGTAGCGAGACGGGTCACTTGAGCCGTAACTGTCCCCATCCCCGCAAGTCTAACCGGGGTAAAGATTGTATTTATGATAAGGGTGGACAGAAAGGTGGAAGCAAGGGAGGCAAGAGCAGCTACAAGACGAACTTTGCAATGACTGGAGAAGAGTCACCTGAACGTGTGGAGGTCTCAGTTGCAAAGCTAGAGGAGCTGAGGCAGCTAAAGGAGAGAGTTGAAAGTTTAGGAAACAAAGACAAAAGGACTACGATTGTATCTGGCGTTTCCGCTAATCTTGCTCACTTAAATCTAGATAAATGGATTATAGATTTGGGTGCATCAACACATGTTACGGGTATATTGGATGAATTTAAATCATATACTCCATTCTCACCCACATTTTTGGAAACTATCCAAACGGCTGATGGAACATCTCAACCCATTAAAGGTGTTGGTGTTGTCCAATGCAGTCCCTCCATTACGCTGTCATCAGTTTTACATGTTCCCTCCTTTTCAGTCAATTTGCTATCAATAAGTTCATTGGTTGATTATTTGAATTGTCGAGTTATATTGACCGAGAAACTTGTTTTATTCAGGAGAGGCAGAATGGCAGAAAGCTTGGGATTGGCGTCAGAAGTAATGGGTTGTGGTACTTAGATCCAAGAGAGGGAGATGTTGGGCTATGTACTGCTTTGGCGACGTCAAGTGAAGAGGAGGCTAGGGTGATGCTTATGCATTGTCGGTTGGGTTATATATATTTTGAAACTATGAGTAAGGTATTCCCTGATGTAATGAACAAAGTGGATAGGAGTAAACTAATGTGTGATGCATGTGAATTTGGAAAGCACATTAGATCCTCATATGTAAGCAAGGGACTCTGCAGTGTGTCTCTCTTTGTACTTGTGCACTCTGATGTATGGACATCTCCTGTTGTCTCTATTAGTGGCATGGAATATTTTGTCACTTTTATTGATTGCCACACTCGTATGACTTGGATTTATCTTATGAGACACAAAACAGAGGTGCTAAAATGTTTCCAAGACTAACATGTGTATGTCAAGAATCAATTCAATACCAATGTCTAGATTATAAGAACAGATAATGGAACAGAGTATGTGAATAAGGAGTTTGATACCTTCTTATTAGTCAAAGGAATTTTACATAAAATCTTTTATCCAGATACATCCCCTCAAAATGGAGTGGCTGAAAGGAAAAATCATTATCTCTTGGAGGTAGCCCGATCACTCATGTATACTATGAATGTGCCTAAATTTCTGTGGAGTGAAGCAATTATGACTAAAACATATCTCATCAACCGTATGCTATCAAGAATACTTGGAATGAAGACTCCATGTGAGATATTGAAAGGAAAAAATAAGTTCATCGTCCCTCCAACAGTATTAAGTATTTGGATGTACATACTTCGTTCGAGATCACAGACCTTCGGTAGGAAAGCTGGATCCTTAAGCTGTTAAGTGTATTTTTATGGGATACTCTTGATGTATCCTGCTTCTACTACGCAGATTGTAGGGGTGATTCAGCAACGCTCGTGAGCTTCGGATTCGATGGAGAGGTGCCGTCGTGGGTAACCAACAGGATAGCAGGGGAAGACAAGAGAATTTGAGAGGACTAGAAAACAGCAATGAGAAGACGTAGATTGATTCTTGCTTACCTCAAACTATTACATTGCCTCCTTATATAGAGAAGGCTGGATGTTTCCCTAATACGAATCAATGTCCTGAAGGGACAATCTATCTAACTTACCATAACTAAAAGAGACTCGGAAACGACTCTGTATAGCATCAGACTTCCTGATCTTCGGCTTCATGGAAACTAGATGGAAGGTCTTCTTTGGTAATACGAGTCCACAACAACTCTTCTGGACATAAGGGATATAAGTGTTGGAGCCCTTCTGAACGACGCACGTTTGTGAGTATAGATGTGACTTTCGGGGAGTCAGAGCCATTCTATGGAGAGAGAATTGATTTAAGTTCTCTGTTTGACCTCGACTCTCCTAGCATGTGTGATACTAGTTAAGAGGGGGAGCTTAAAGCTTCAAGGATTGAGGAAGGTGAGCAACCGACGGTTGTGGTTGGTTCAATTCTATGTCCTATGGGTGGAGATAGGTGGAGAAGGGTCAATAAGGAGGAAAATCTAAGGGTGTATTCAAGGAGGCAGCAGCAGCAGGTGTGGCACAGTTGCAGGGGGAGCAACAGCAGCAGCAGGTTCCAGTGGCTGTTGAAGGTGCTGACTTATCTGATGATGAGCCATGTGCTACAGCTGATTCAATGGATCTACGTATTGCCTTGAGGAAGGAATCATGAGCTGGGGCAGGGAAACCTCCTCTAAGGTATGGCTTCGAGCATGATATAGCGAACTATATGGTATATGAATCTGTCACTGGAGTACAAAGCCTTTATTTCTTCACTACAGTCTGTAGTAGTTCCAACTGATTGAAGAGCCATGAAGCAAGACTCCAAGTGGCACAAGGCTATGTTACAGGAACTGACAGCTCTAGAGAAGAATAAGACTTGAGAGCTTGTACCTCTCCCAATGGGGAAGAAGGTGGTTAATTGCAAGTGGGTCTACACGGTGAAGCAAGATCCAAATGGGAAGATTGAAAGATACAAGGCTAGACTTGTTGCAAAGGGTTATAGTCAGACCTATAGGATTGACTATGATGAGACCTTTGCACCGGTAGCAAAAATGAGTACAATGAGAACGTTGATATCCTATGCAGCAAATCGTAATTGGCCTTTATATCAACTTGATGTGAAGAATATATTCTTATATGGTGATCTTCAGGAGGAGGTTTATATGGATATTCCACCTAGCTTTGGTACATCTCAGACTAAGGGGAATGTCTGTAGGTCGAGAAGGTCATTGTATGGACTTAAACAATCTCGAAGAGCATGGTTTGATTTATTTCGTCGTGCTATGTGTGGTATGGGTTACTTGCAGTGTAATGGGGATCACAATGTGTTCTATCGTCACTCAGGGGGTCACACCACAATCCTTGTGATATATGTGGATGACATTATCATTATAGGAGATGATGCTGTTGAGATGTCGCAACTAAAGCAGAAACTAAGCAAGGAGTTTTGAGGTTAAGAATCTAGGTCAGCTGAGGTATTTCTTGGGCATTGAAATCGCAAGGTCCCCTAAAGGGATAGTCCTTTCACAGCGGAAGTATGCGTTGGACCTTCTTAATGATACAAGAATATTTGGATGCCGAGCTGCAATGACCCAAATTGATCAAGACCAGAAACTATGTGCTCAATCAGAAGATCCAATTGATAAGGAGAGCTACCAGAGGTTTGTTGGTCGTCTCATTTACTTGTGTCACACAAGGTTTAACATCTCTTATGCAGTAAGTGTTGTGAGCCGCTATATGCATGATCCTAGGAGTAGACATCTAGAAGCAGCTCATCGAATCCTACGATATCTAAAGGGAAGTCCTGGAAAAGGTGTATGGTTCAAAAAGAATGATCACCTGGATGTTGATGGCTATTGTGATGCTGATTAAGCTAACTGCCTTGATGATAGGAGATCAACGTCGGGGTATTGTGTCTTTGTGAGGGGAAATTTAGTATCTTAGAAGAGCAAGAAGCAATCGGTGGTGTCTCGATTAACAGTCGAGGTAGAATATAGATACATGGCAATGTGCTTGTGTGAAATACTATGGATGAGAAGTCTCCTATCGGAGTTGAGGTTACTAACAGGTGGACCATTAAAGCTCTGGTGCAACAAGAAGTCAGCCATCAACATTGCAAATAATCTGGTCAGCACGACCGAACGAAACATATAGAGATAGATCGGTTCTTCATCAAAGAAAGGCTTGATGAGGATACCTTGAAGTTGAGTTATGTAACCTTCAGAGAACAAATAGCCGATTGTCTAACAAAGGGATTAGGAACTAAGGAATGTTTGTCAGTATGTGATAAGATGGGGATGATATCTATCTATCAGTCTATCACCCATCTTGAGGGGGAGTGTTGAGTATATGGATTGACCCATGTTGCCCATGTACATGTGTATGTATATGTAAAATGAGCAATAGTGAGGGAATGCAATGCACACAAAAATCCACAAGACTTCACATTTTATATGTGGGATTCTCAGTATAGTCCAATGTTTTCAATTATATTAAATCTTCAATATGATTTTTGTGATTATGTTTGCAGCCCGTGCTGGCTGTTATGTACTTGGTGCAATACACGCCAACAATTGGTTACTGGCTTATGGACAAGGTATTTCCTCTATCCTATCTTATTTTAGCGTACTTGTTTTCTTTTTCTTAATGGTGAATAGACTTATATCACAATTTCATCCTCCTGTCACAAATAGGAAGCGTGAGTGAAAACTTTACCTTTGACCAATTATACCTTATATACCCAGGTTTGGTTACATCAAAATGATATGAGAATATTCATCATAAATGTACTTTCGTAATGTTACTTCTATGACTAATACAAGTGTAATATGAAAACAAAAACTAATTGTCAGTTGCATCTAGGTGACTGAAACCTCAAAAAGTAAAAAACGTGATCTCCTAATTGCAACTTTGAAGACCACAACAATGAAGATCAGGTTAACAAGTGCCATTGGAAAATAAGTAAAAGTAGTAGACAACTCCGGATACTAGAAACACTTATTTGATTCTTTCAACTACTACTATTATTAAAAATGTGTGGAATACATGATTATTTTATCCACTTAGCCCTTCGTACAAAATAAACACCATGCAAGAAAGTCTATAACCTGAACTGCTGAATCAATTCTTTTGTTAAAGATGGTGACAACTGACAACATGTTAGCATCAAGATGCTCACTTGTATTCTATTAGTATTGTTACATTTTTGTTAACTTAAGATTGTCACCATAATCTATTGATAAAATTATGCCCAGGTTGGTGCAAAACGACTGGATGCGGCTGCAAAGAAAGGCAACACCTATAGTTGGAACCTCATTTTCGGTGGCAAGAAGTCGGCATGATGAAGTCACTCATTACTCGACTGATAGGGAAGCTGAAAGTCATATCTTTCTGGTTTTTTGAACTTGGCGACTTTGGTTTATGGTTATATGCAAAAGTACCATCTGAAAAGAAACGGTGCAAGCTCCATAGCAGCATGTACTCCTTGCAATGACATCTTACTGATACACGATTAGGAGTTAAAACATGTTTCTCATAAATGAAATATCTTTATACTGGAGTACATGTTACCATTGCAGCTTTGCCATGTTACCATTGCAGCTTTGCGTTTCCTTGGAAGAATAGATCATCCAAGGTGGATTGCTGAATTTTCGTTTTCTATGTCAATTTTGTTAATTAATACTAGCTGATAAGCTGAATGCTGTACAGATTTATGTACAGTCAGAACATGCAAGGAGAATTGGCGGATACGACCACTTTTCACACCGTATTTGTACTTTTAACCACGTTGCAACCGTATTTGCAAATATAGCAACATGGGCGCACGGCGCCCGCGCGCCCACGTCGACGTCGCGACACGTACCTCGCGGGCGCGCGCCCACCCCTGTTCCCGTCACCTTACCCAAGCCGCACTGCTCCTGCGTCGCACGACCACCCCGCGCCCGCCACCTCAGCGCCCCGTCCGCCACCCCGCCACGTGCCACGCGCCGCGCGCATTGCCGAGGCGTCGCAGCCCCACCCCGCACTGCGCCACCTGCCGCCACTTGGCACCACAAGACCGTCCGGCGCCGCAGCCCCGCCCGTGCCCACCCGCCACGTGCGCCCCACTGCTCCCACGCCGCACGGCCAGCCCGCGCTCAGCCCTGTAGCTAGGTTTGTTAGTTAGGTTAGGGTTAGGGTTAGGGTTAGGATAATTAGAAGTCTGAAATTGAAATTAGGGTTAGGGTTAGGGATAATTTTAAAATATAGCAAATGAGTTCAAAAAATTACGAAATTTTTGTGTAGCCTCCTGATATCGTGTACTTACTTGTCTAAATTTTTCATAATTTTATTTGTTCAGATTTTTTATCGCTAATTGGTATGACTATGCCACAGTGGACTTGATTGTGTAATATTTCGGTAATTTTATATGTGTTCTGGTATTCTCTAAAAAAAATTAGTATTTAGGTCGCGAGAATTTGGATTTTAGGTTTTGGATATTAGGGTTTCATGATTTCATGTGACTTGGAATGTATTTGAGATTTGTCGGGTTACATTTTGGTGATAAATGTCTCGACAGCAAGGTATATTTGCGGTCTAGAGAAGGTTGTGGGATATTCCAAATATGCTATACTTTTCCTTACTTGGAATGTATAAAAAAGCTAAATTGCAAGTCTATTGGAGATGTCGATATGCAATGCACGCGACACATCCATTAAGTAGTCCACTCGATAAAAGGTAATCGCAATGACATGAAGCAGTCCACTCGATAAAAGGCAACCGCAATGACGCATCGACCATTAAGTTACATGGTTCACGAGATTGAATATAATTGTGTAAATAAGGGGACGAGTACGGAGGTACAAGCTTCTCTGGTCGTGCCTAATGGTAGAAGGTGCCTCGCGCTACCCACATAGAGTGTTGTTCAGGGGGGCACCTCGGACGTGGCTTGCTGTCGTTGTAGTGGCACACACATATGCAGCTAGGGTTCGCGCAGCAGCATGTGGGATCATAGGAACTTCCTATGTTGACGACCTCCTCGTTGCCCCTCGCACAGATCCGCTGGCGGAGGTCATCGTTTTCCTCGTTGAGATCGTCAATCCGTGCCTCCAACTCAAAGATTCGGTTCCACAATCTATCTAGGTACATCGCAACATGTTGTTCATGGGGAGGATCGATCCAGCGGACAAAGTTGCATTTCACCATCTGCTAGAAAGGAGGGTTAACAAGGAGGTTCTATTAGCAGTAACATAAAGGAAACAACTTACTAATTGTACCCCAGAGTGTGGGCATCGGAAGAAACGTCAGACTGGGCTACAATGCAACGGATATAAAACTAGCTGTTACAGACAATTCCAGGTCAGTCCGGACTTCTGGGAGGAAGAAAACTCAAAAACATGTCTTCTGGAAAAGGTTGACTGACCTTATAAGGGCGGACAGGCTGAACTTCCGGTTAGTCCGGGCCTGAATTTCAGCACAGGTGACGCTCGAAAAAATAGTCATAACTTTTGACTCCGATGTCGGAATTGAGTGATCTTAGGGCCTATGAAAAGTTTATTCAGAGGGCTACACAACCCATCTATTTTATTGATATCAAACACATTTTATCAAATCAAAAAGCATAACTCTAAAGAGCCAATACATGATCTAAGTCTAAAAAAAGAGCAACAATCAATCTTAGACCATACCAAGGAATGATGCATAAACTTCAATAATTT
Source organism: Ampelocalamus luodianensis (assembly GCA_036346255.1). NCBI lineage: Eukaryota > Viridiplantae > Streptophyta > Magnoliopsida > Poales > Poaceae > Ampelocalamus > Ampelocalamus luodianensis. The sequence continues at coordinate 36,016,603 of CM070638.1, read as the reverse complement.
GCAAAACACGTTTGTAAACTTTAGTATCATGCCACAAGGAGTAGGTGCATGGACTTCAACTATTTACAAATTATAGTCTCATGCTACAATGAGTTAATGTGTGAGCTTTAACTATTTGCAAAACATATTTGCAAACAATATCATCATGCTTAGAAGAGCTAGAGCATGCGGGATTGAGCTATCAACATATGATGAGATTCAAGCTACTAGACAAGATCCCTCTTAATAGTACGGCAACATATACTAGCAATTCGGTCTTCCAACCAAACACCGAGACCGGTAAAAGATTAGGAACACATCCTTAGCCTATGCTAGTCATATCTTTGCCTTGAGCATCCATCTTGGAGTGATCACTTGATGACGAACATCTTCACTCTAAGTCCGGATTCTTGACTTGATAATCATCAACACATGATGATTTCCTTTACTCCAAGTTCTTGACTTGAATATCATCAACACATGATGCTCTTCTTCACTTCGGGATTTTGTCTTCAATATCATCAACACATGATGATTTTTTTTACTTCAGGATGTTATCTTGATACTCATTAACATATGATGACATCATTCATCCTAAATCTTGACTTGATAACAATCAACTTACGATGTCATCCAAAGTCTTCATCATCATGGGACTCAACCTGTTTTCACTAATTCATGAAAAATATTAGTCCACATGATGATTATCATTAATTACCAAAATACTCTATTAGCTCATAATGGCAAGTCTATATTCTTCAACGGTTAGACCGAAGCGGTCAATAAGACAATCACCATGTACCTTCACTGTCTCACCGACGATCGTCCCCGTCAATGGTTGGAGTGGCTAACTTGGGCGGAATATTGTTATAACACGGCCTATCATACTGCTCTTCGTGATACTCCATTCAAGGTGGTCTATGGCTGGTCTCCTCCATCCTTGGCAACATATGAGGAGGGCGCCGACAAGGTGGTGGCCGTGGAAGCTCAGTTCTGTGACAGTGAGCAGTTCACTAGCGACATATGCGAACGGCAGGCTCAACAATATGCTAAGAATTACTATGATAAAGGTCATCGTGTGGTCACCTTCGAAATTGACGATTGGATCCGGCTCCAGCTTCTTCATCGCCAAGCTATTTCTATTCCAGGCCGTACTACAGGGAAGCTTGGCCCTCACTTCTATGGACCATACCAGATCATTGAACGCATTGGTTCCGTTGCATTACCGCCTCTGCTTACCTGAGGGCACCCATCTCCACAACGTCTTCCATGTTGGCCTCCTAAAGAAGTTTCATAGTGATATTCCTACTGCGCCACCTACACTTCCACCCATCAAGCATGGTTGTGCCCTCCCTGCTCCGGCCAAGGTGTTGAAAGCTAGTTTTCGCCACGACATATGGCATGTTTTGATCCAATGGGTTGGTTTGAATGCAGTCGAGGTATCTTGGGAACAGTTGGATGTGTTCAAGGTGACTTATTCTGATTTTTAGCTCGAGGAAGAGTTGTTTGTCAAGGCCAAAGAGATGTTATATGAGGAATACCCTACCGCCGCCGTGGCCCACGGCCTGCGCACACGGGGGCGTCACCCAGCAGTAGCACATAGCATTAGTTGCTTGTGCGGCAAGTCAAAAGCAATAGAGTTTGAGTTAATTAAAGAGAATGAGTTAGTTACATTCAGATTTAGTAGTGTTCTTATTTGCTACGTATTCGTCCATAATTTAGATATGATTGTTAGGGTATGTCTCTATTTAAAGAGAGGTAGCCGAATCAATTGAGGCAATCAATAAAAAAAAAATCTCCAATTCCAATTCCCAATCTTCTCCAAACTCCCGAATCCCCTCTATCGGACCATCACGGCTCCCCACCCCACAACGACCGCCCCCCCGCGGCGCACCTATCATAGCTACAATCTACGAAATTCAATCCATACCAAGTACACTCCAAACAAGCCTAGATTCTTCAAACAGAATGCAGCGGTCATAAGCTGTTGATGAACTGGGATGGGAAGCCTTGTATACAAGATGACCAGGGCTTCAGGCTGTTTAGAAACATCTTGCAAGTTACAAACACGGAAATCTGTTTGATGCTTTCGAGTTGATATGCAGCAAACTATGCTGTTTGCCACCGGCACAATCAACATCTCATGTCAGCAGTATACAGCTCAGAAATGCCAATCCATTTGAACATGGCTTACCGTTGTACAGAAACATGGCATATTAAGACAACACTATAAATTAGCAGAACAATAGCAGTGTTACTTTAAATGTCATCACAATTACTTAGACAAACTGCATTGTCAAAATTCACAAGTCTAAAGAGTAAAAAAGATCACACGTACAAAAGCATATTATAACTTGCAGGGAACACCCATCAGGCCTTTTCTCTGACCTCCTGATGGGTCGTACAACTACAACAGGCTTAGCCAGGCAGGGCAGCTGATGTAACAATACTACAAAAGGCATTTTCCTTTAACCATGAGCAAGGCATGCATCTTCAGTGCCCATTCTACAGACATTTACACTGTATAAGTGATGCAAAAGAACTAGTCTACAACACGTAGATTGTGTTCTATTGCTTCCACCCCTTAAGAAAGCCTTCTGGAGTGTACGGCTCCAAGAATCCAGTGAACTGCACATAATGTGGCAAGGAGCAGTTAAATGGTTGAACAGAAACTGGAAATGTCCAATCTGATGTTTGGATGGTCCCATTACTGTACAATAGACACCATAGATCTAGATAATGGCATCTTGTTGGAATGAAGTATTTGATTTCTCATGGGCTCTACATGAAGATCTAGTACGACAGAAAGAATCTAGCTCAACTAATCTTCCAAAGGAATCATGCCATGCATGGATGTTACTTTATTACTCAACTTGTGCTTAGAATTTATATACGATCTGGTCTCTTGTGCGGACCTTTTTGGCGCCTCCCTGGATCACCTAGCAAGTGTAATGCTACAACGCTAACTAGCCGCAGACTAGTTGAAAAGGTACTTCCACAGGTAGGGCTGGAAAAATAGCTCGAGGCTCGCGAGCCAGCTCGGCTCGAATCAAGCTCGGCTCGAACTCGCAATTGTTCAAGCCAAGCCAAGCCTTACTTCTGGCTCGCAATTTTTTCAAGCCAAGCTCGAGCCGCTCGCTTGGCTCGTTGCCTCCCTCTGTTATTTCTCTCGAGTTCTTGACTTCTAGTTCTTTCTCATTCCATTTTGTTGTCTCCCTCTATTAGTTCTTCCCCATTCTATTTCTTCTTCCATCCCTCCTCCACTTCCAATCTCTTCCCTTGCTTTATCCACAGACCACCAGCCGAACATGCTTCAGGAGTCCACCCGCCGCCTCCACCTCCCCGCTCCACCCGCCGCCTCCCCCTCCCCCCCCCCATCTCCACCCGCCGCCTCCGCCTCCCCCATCTCCACCCGCCACCTCCCTTTCGTCCAACTCCACCTACTTCGTCATGTCATATTCATACAGTTCAGTTTAATTAGTGTGATGAGTGTATATTCGAAAGTTTCTTCAGAAATCATATGAGTATTATTGCTAGTAAAGGAAACATTAGCAAGGAACTTGACATGAAGAATTGACTAACAATAGCCTGTTAATGAACAACTGAAACTTAGCCACTTAAATGGATTCTTTGCTGATGTTAAGCTCACTTTAGGCAACTGACAATGAATTGACTTTGTTTCTGACTTTGTTTTATTGTTTATGATGATCAGATTATAAATTTAGGATGAATGGTTCACATAATCATATTCTGCCTCTGTTTCTGGACATAAGGGGTCACTGGCTTGAACGAGCTTTTCGAGCCGACTCGAGTTTTTTTCGAGCCGAGCCGAGCTGGCTCTCGAGCTCGTTTTCCAAACGAGCCGAGCCGAGCCGAGCCGAGCCTGTTTTGGAAACGAGCCTAAACGAGCCGAGCCGAGCCTAGCTCGTTTCCAGCCCTAGCCACATGCTAACTAGCAAAAACTTTTCTAGATTTGCTATTAAGACACTATAATCATGGGACTTTGTGGAAATGAACAGGTGACATGGTAAATTCTGAACTATCCCAGAACCACATTGAGGAAAACTGATCAGACAAGTTAAAAATAAATTTGTCTCATCCAAACTCTTACATGGTTTTCAACTTCACATTAAATTTGGTACTATGTTTCATTGGCAGTTTGTCAAACTAACTTTCCTACATCTGCTTTGTAAGCACAGGCGTAGGATAGAAAGGGCAAACAGGAAGCAGCAAAGCATTGGTCACTCATAGATGATATTGCTGGAGTGATAAAAACAACAATAGTAAAAGGAAATATCAGGCGATTTGAGGTGCATCATTTATTACACTGGAGTCCAGCAGAACCATCAAAGGAACAGGAAACTCGTACATATACCTTCGAACCCTGTCGAGACCATCTAGCACCATAACCATCATGCACTCGGATTTCAAAAACAGGCCCATAGGGCTGAGTCAGATGGACATTCATCCAACAACACTCACGTAACAAACGGTCAATGACTTCGGATGCAAGTTGGTTCTTGTTTTGATCTGAAGACAAATAATACAACAATGAACTAAATATACCATAATGGCATCCTCCAACTGGATGAATGTTAAGCTGGCCCATATCTTTACCACTTCCATGGAAGCCACCCCACCATCCATCGCTACTCCTGTGAACATGTTTGGCCAATGCCCTTGCAGCATCAGTTAAAGAATAACATTTCACCTCCAAATTTTACAAGGTGATGGTTTTGTAACATTCAAGAATAGTAAGGTGTTTGGCTTGGACAACTTGGCAATGAAATTTGCAGGGAGCAGTAAGAGCCACACTTACAGTTGGTTGGTGTAGTTTCATACAAGATGATATCAGTACAGATCTTGGAGGAGGTAGTCATCTGGAACTGTTCCTGCTGTTTTTGCCATACCGAGGAGTCTACCCAATCCATTGTAACCCAATCCCTGGCATATAACAGGAGATAAGTTGGAGAAGCACAGGACCAACTTCTTGAACCACTGAAAGTGGCATAATATGATTATTCAAGATTATTCAAGATGACGACAACTAACAGACCTAAAACAGTATTTGTTGATAGCTAGAAAGACAGCCGTTACAAATATTACTGGTTAGGAAACGTCCTATTATGCTTTAACTGACACACTGCAAAACTCATAGCTACAAAGTTTATAATTGCCATGCGAAGAGGCAGGTGAGCTGGCTTGTTCTGAGTGCGTACATAATGACGTTTGGTGTGGTTTAGGGATAAAATTCCCGGCCAGTAACCGGCACGGTTACCAGCTACCGGACCCCCTCCGGGAAGACCAAAACCGGAACTGCAACATCCGGTTTAGCAACTTCAAATTCAAATTTCGAATTTTGGACGAATTTTAAGCGAATTTGATCGAATTTCAGCCGAAAAAAACGGGATTTCCGGTAATTACCGTTGCCGGCCAGCCAGCGGGAAACACCCCGGTAACAGTTTTTGGAACCCTGGTGTGGTTCAATGTATCTTCACAAAGTACGTACATAATGAATTATACATGGCATCTTAGTGTACCAAACAAGTAGGCATGAAATCTGTTGTGTTGTAATTTGTAAACACCATGAAAAATGTTCCAGCAGTGACCTAACCAGAAGAAATTGTGAACCAAATGGGCAAGTGTGCCACTCACAGCAAGAAGCTCTATCATGGTTATGTAAGGTTGACTTGGTGGCTTTGAAATAGATAGTGCCAAGACTCCATTAGAGTTCTCCTTTTCCTCTGTATAGAATTTCCTATATACTTTGACACCTGTATATGCAGATAATTCAATCTATTGTCCAGGAACCTTTTACATATGCACATTTTTTTTTTTAAAAAAAAAGAACTAGACAACTCATATGAGCAACAATGATCATCATGTAATCCCAAGGTAGGCTATGATGCACTTGAGCTATTTCACAAATGTATAGCCACCCATGTACACAGTCTAGTTAAATACCCCCAAAGATTGCAAGACCACAGTTGTGCTTTTGTTGATGCAATAAAGATTTTCTGAAGATTAAAGAGAGAGCGTGCATATCATGCATACTTGGAGCTGAATTAAATTATTAACTGTGGTACTTGCCAAACCAAGAACAATCAGTGCACCGTAGATTCAAGCAAGCTATTGAGGGTCCACGGAGCTTTAAAAGAAATATGTACAAACTAGTACAGCTATACAGCACAGTGACATTAATATTATTGCCAATTGCTGATTTTAAACTATTGAAGAACAAACTCACTATACAGACTGGAAAGCCAAGGCATGAGAAGTGCCAAATAAGCTATTCAATGTAAAAAAGAAAAATATCATTTCTAAAAGGATTAGCTCATGGAGAACCAAAGATGCAGAGTTCGCGAGATTTAACTAATCTTCAGAACACAGTACATGTAACACTCCAATGATATGAAACTAATTACCTTCTTCAATTGATGAAATACCAGGAAGAACATTGGAGATCATCTCTGTTTGCAGCATCTCAGAGAACAAACTGTACTGTCTAACTGCCTGAAAAGAGAAAAATAAGCTAAGGACATTTACAAGTCTATAATAATAAAAATGAATATCTGTATTGGTCAAGAGGGGTTATTTGCCCAATTATGTATTACTGAACCATAAAATCTAAGCATATCATTTTTAGAATGGCACCAATAAAGGAATTTCCTATTGGACGCTTATGTTAAGTGACTGCAAATTAATGACGATTACATAATCTTCAGAGATCATCTCAACTGAAAAAAAAAGATAAGAAAATTTTAATTGTTTTATTGATCAGTACTGCCACAATAAGATGAAATAAGTAATGGTAACATAAGATCTATTTTCCCTTAACTATTCAATGATAATGATATAAAAATATAAACAAATATATAGAGAAACACTAATCACATAGCAAATAAGGCTACCTCAACATTAAGCAACAGGCATTTATTGAAGAGCAGCAAAGAACCTTGCGTAATCCTGGGGTGAAAAGACAACAAAACATGATTGCATGAATAGCGTGCACATTTGAGTACAAAAATAATGCATAACCATAAGAAAACATAAAAAGAAGTAGGCTAGGGTCAGCAAGCTTAGGAGAGTTTTTCATTGCAATGACCATATAAGGCCTCCATGTAGTAGGTCTTATTGGATAATTCTATTAGCAACAAATCTTACAATGCATATTGGAGTGGACGAGCATTTAAGAACTTAATAAATACTAGTTGAGTCAACAAATTATTGCAGCATGTATTGTCTTCAAACTTTTAACTATGCATAATAAGAATGTGAGACTCCCGTGAAACAAAAGCAACCTGAATATACACTAACACAAAAACAGAACTACATAAGGAACTGTAAAACTAGAATTGTTGCCATTTTCATAAATCAATGTGATTCAGAGGGATGGTCCGTGTTGATGATAGACATTAAGGCTGTAAAGTTTTTACACCATATGTCCACTTCGAATTTATACAGTTCCAAATTTAAAATCAGATGTCCATACCTGATGTAATTACCAGCTGCTAACCTCCCTTCAACTTTTTTGGCTCCAGCTGCAGGAGTAACAGATTCAAGTAGGAAAAAGTAGTTCACTAGAAGCTCAAAGGTAAATGCAAGTAAATTACAAATTTCCTTGAAATATATCAATTAGTGCCCTACAACTTTAACCTGAACCATTTCACAAAACATCTTCTACAAGTTTAATAAAAGAAAGCAGAAATGTAATCTGGTAAATACCACTGCACTTCAATAATTGACTATAATAGAGGTATAATTTTATGGGCATTCACAGGGTTAATTTTCAATGTGCATCGATGCAACTTATAGAAGCTCTGCCTCACAATAAGGCCCTGTTTGGTACAGCTCCTACTCCTAGCTTATCTCCGGAATCAGTAGGAGCTGAGCCAAACACCCGTAGCTCCAAAAAAATAGATTCTAGGAGCAACGAGAATCGGGAGCTATTTTGTACTGGGAACTAGGAGCGACCGAGCGCTGATTCTCACGGAGAGCCGCACCTTCCGTTTTCCAAATGCCCCTGGAAAGTCCTGTTTATTACCCGCACTTTGCCATCCCCTTCTGCTCCGCACAGCCGCAGCAATCCATTCATTTGCTTTCCTTGCGCACGGAGTCGCCCTTCCCATCTCGCGTTCTTGGCGCGACGGAGGAGTCCCACGACCACGGCGATTCGCGGCGAACACCGGCAGCCACAGCGACGTCGGTGACTTCCCCGGACTTCGTTCATCCCCTTAAGGTCAGCATCCACCGCCGCCCTTAGCCCTATGTCCTCCCTCCACATGAAAACCTAGGTCGGCACCACCCTCATACCTTCTTCTCGGCCGCTGTCGCCGCTCTTATTAGCGGCTGCCGCCCTCAGCCATTGCCCTCCCGGGCCCTCAAACTCCATCAGCGCCGCCCTTACCAGCGGCTGCCGCCCTTCTTCTTCTCGGTCGCCGCCCTTATTCTTCTCGGCCACCGCCCTCAAGCCCCATCAACGTCCCCGCGCTCAGCCATTGCCCTTCTTCTCGGCCGCCGCCGTCCTTCTTCTCGGCCACCGCCCTCAAACTCTATCACCGCCGCCCTTCTTCTCGGCCGCCGCCCTTATCAGTGGTCGCCGTCCTTCTTCTTCTTTTTCGTTTGATTAATGCTTGGATGGATGTCAGATGTGTAATTGTTCTATGGATCCATTGTAATTGTTCTATGCAATGTCAAGAAAGTTTAGAACTGCAACTCATATTGTTCTGAACTTCCAATCCCTTTTTCTTTCTGATACTGTAGCGCATCAGAGTGTAGCTGCATGTTGAGTTTCAATCGGTTTAGAACCAGATTTGAAACTTGGATTGTAATACTAAACCTATAAAATGAGAGAAACCAGAAGGATCATATCACCCTGATGTTCTGCAAATTGGAAAACTTGGATTTCCTCTGTACTTCTGACATACTTTCGAAATTTCAGAATTGTTGTGTTTCATCTGATAAATTACTTTGCATTCAAAAGTGATTCAGAAGTGATCCTGTGATGAGTCTGTGTTCTGACATCCATTAGTGTGTTGTTGCCACGGCTTGATCCTGTGAGTGTAATGTTCTTGGGAGAGTTCATGGCTAAAAGTGATTCAGAAGTGATCCTGTGAATCTGTTGTTCTTGGGATTAAAAGAGTTTTGTTCATGGCTAAATATTAGGCATCTAATACCTGAGTGCATTGACTAGTGCACACTGAAGATTTTTTAGTACTTGGTGTTCACACTTGATTAATTTCGTTGTATGTGTATACTTCCTAATGCACCTTTCGCTACATGTGTATGAATGGTAATAGCTAATTAATGGGGGAAATGCAATTAGTGGTTTGTTGATCAGGTCTTGCATACGAAGGAATAAGTGCTTGCATGTAGCTGCATGTTGAGTTTCAATCGGTTTAGAACCAGTTCTGAAAAATGGATTGTAATACTTCAAGAAAACCTATAAAAGGAGAGAAACCAGAAGGATCATATCACCCTGATGTGGCGCAATGGTGATTCAGAAGTGATCCTGTGATGACTCTGTGTTCTGACATCCATTAGTGTGTTGTTGCCACAGCTTGATCCTGTGAGTGTAATGTTCTTGGGAGAGTTCATGGCTAAATATTAGGCATCTAATACCTGAGTGCATGTGTTCACACTTGATTAATTTCGCTGTATGTGTATACTTCCAATTGCACCTTTCGCTGCATGTGTATGATCAATTGTGTTAGAGATATATGTATAGTGTGTTATTCCCCGTTGTTATGAGGAGTTATTTGCATATTCACCACCTGTACTTTGTGTATATATACTGGCCCTTTAGCCCCCTGAGAATACAAGTTGCTATTCCTAACATGGTATCAGAGCCAATTAGGTCTTACCAATTCGGACGCGCAACTCGTCTTCAGCCCTAGCCGCCGCCTGCCGGCTTCACCTCCCAATCATCCTCGACGACGTCGCCATCTGATCTCGTCTTCGTCGGTCCAACGAGATTTTCTTCACCGCCGCCGACTCGCTCCGCCTCCTCGCCGCGATCCACCAAGCTCATCTTCATCAAGCTTGGTCGCCACCTCCATCGACCGCGCCAACCGCCGAGGCCCCCGCCCGCTATTTCGGCTGCCGCCGCCGACACGCCGCCGCCGAATCGTCGCCGCCACCGAGGCCGCCGCCGCCGAGGACTCGAGGGAACCCTAGTTCCCGCCGACCCACTCGACCAGGTAGCCGTGAGCGCCGTAGCGTGCCGTGCTTTTAAGCCGACCCAAGCTCACACACGTGTAAAAAAAAAAAGAAAAAAAACGTCGTTCTAACCGCCGCACCGTCCAGCGCCACCTGTTAGACTTCGTTGCCTTGGTCGCCGCGCCGTCCAACACCGCCTACTAATGGGCACCGTTTCCCTCCCTCGCTGCCCGGTGATCTTCGATGGTGTTAATTACACCGACTTCGTGTCTCACATGCGTGGTCTTCGTCTCGGGCGCCCTTCTGCGCGATGTCACCGCCGCTTGCCCTATTCTCCGACGGCCTACGCCTATTGCGCCGCTTCTCGACACCGGTGTGGTCTTGCTGAGGCCGCCGCCTTGCTGATGATGAGGCTCTGGATTCCTACAAGGATCGACTGACCGCCTACACACAGTGGTACAATGACAATGCTCGGGCTGCTGCTGTCTACATCGCCAGTATCCAGTCTCAATTTTCTTCTGAGGTTGTGGGACTCCCTTCGGCTTTCCAGATGTGGACTCATCTTCGTCAACACTACGAGCCCTCTGGTGATGCCCTGTACCTATCCGTGGTCCGCCAGGAGCACTCCCTTCAGCAGGGTGATGCTACTGTTGACGCTTTTTACGCTTAGAGCTCTATTGTCTGGCGTCAGCTGGACTCTCTCCGCACTGCTGGCTGTTGCTCCCGCCCGTCCGCTGGTCAGACGTCTTGACCGGAGTTTCGCTGGTCTACGAGTTCCTTACTCGCCGCCCCGAAGTTCGGCGCAATGCGCGCTCGGCTCCTGCACGCCACCTCGTGTCACTCTCCGAGGCTCTTACCGAGATACGCGCGGCGAGACTCGCCGAGTGGTGCCGGTCCGATACCACTCCTCCGTGCTCGCCGCCGCCCACCGCTACACCGATCGCTCCACGCTTCAACACACCGCTTCCTCTAGCGGCCGCCACAAGTGGTGGTGGCCGCCCATCCGGCAAAGGTCGCCTCACCGCTCCTATCGCGACAAGGTTGGCCACATTGAGTCCTGCTATAAGAAGCGCCGCATCTTTCACGCCGTCTTCTACTAGCACTAGCATCGGTGCTTCTACATCGACGTCTCGATTGACTCCTTCTCGCAGCTCTCACCGAGCGTGAGATAGCCGATTTCGACGCTTGCTTGCCGCCAGTTCAACTCGCAGTTCTCGCAGTTCGCATCGACTTTCTGCACGCAGAAACCACCTCGTACACAGTCAGGTACCTCTCCGTGGATTCTTGATTCTAGAGCATCTTTTCACATGACTTCTGATTCTTCCACTCTGTCTTTCATTACACCTCTTGATTCTCTTGTCAGTGTTCTTACTGCTGATGATACATCTCTTTCTGTCTCTGGTCGAGGACCTCTTAGCAACTCATCTTTTCATATTCCTTCTGTTGCTTATGTCCCTCGCCTTATGTAACATCCCAACTTTCTGAGTTTCAAAAATCTTTTGAATAGTTAGTAGGAAGAAAATTCCCCATTTGGTTTTATTTGAAGTTAAATCAAAAGCTTACATATGGACTTTCAATATTAAAATCATTTAATATGATTAAAGTCCACATGAACAATAGCCAAAACTATTTTATTTGGATCCTATGTGCTCAGATATATTTTCTAGATTTTTCTAGAATATTTCTGTGCTCATTTGCTATTTTCTATTGCTTATTTGAATTCTCAGTATTTTCTAAATTAGAAAATATATTTAAAATCTCGGATGGCTTCGCCAATCTCCTACCAATTTCTTCTCGCGAGGCCCGTGAAGTCGCCTAATCGCGCTCGCCTCGCCTAGTCCCGCGCTAGCCGCACGGCAAGCGGTCCCCACCTGTTAGTCTCTCTTTTCCTATCTCTTCGCACGCACGCGTTTCGCCTCAGCTGTTGGATTTGTTTTGAACGGTCAGATGTGGTTTAATCATTCGGAGGTCCGAACGTCACCATCGGTTTAGATCGTCCGATCAAGGATGGACGGCCGATCGATGTTGTACGACGCCTCGCTGCGTCGCTCCTCGCCGCTCTCGCAAGGTGGGCCCGCCTTGTCAGAGTCGTCTCTCACTTTCCGCTCTCTTCTCCGACGAGACGCCCGAGTCTGCCGCATTTCAATTTTCAAACGCGTCGCTCTTATCCTCCCTAGAATCCCGCGTGCGTGCGCATAACACCCCACGACCACGCCGCCTCAACCCGCGACCCCCTCGTCCCCGCGGCCGGTTGCGCACGATCGCCACCACCTCGCCTCCAAGCCCGCGACTTATCCCGCCACCTCGTGCACGCCCTCGGCCTATAAATAGGACCATCGGGATCGCCAGAGCACCCTCACCAAAACCCTTCAAGCAATCGTCCCTCTCGAGCTCCAACGTCGCCGCATTTTGGTTTCTTGGGCTTTGTCGCCGTCGGTCTTTTCTTCGAATTGTGCTGCCGTCGACGTCGCCTAGCCGCTGTGGTCTGCGCCATCATCATTAGCGTCACCGAAGCTACCTCCAGAACCTGCCCACGTCGCCGGAGCACCACTAGAGCCCTCTCCCGACAACACCCGAGACCTTCCGCCGCTTCGACCTCGCCGCTGGCCACCACCGACGTCTTCTCGCGCCGGTGAGCACACCAATAGGTTCGCATTAGTCCCCTCTACACGTTGGTACCACCCACCCTCGCCGGCGAGCCGCCGTTCGCCAATGTCGTTGGTTCCCGAGCGCCGCCGCGTTGTCGTTATCCACGTCAGCGTCCAGCTCAGCCCTCGTGCGTGCGTGTCAGCCCACGTATGCGCTGATTCAGCCGCTACGTGCGCGGGTGTGCCACCCGAGCCGGCCCCAGATTCAATTGGTTCGGTGGACTCGGTGCACGGTGAACCATCTCACTGACGTGTGGGCCCCACATGTCAGATTTTATTTTAATTCTTTTAATTCCCGAAGAATCCTTTGCTGACGTCATGCTTGCGCAATAATCCGGTTTTTCTGTTAAGAAATAATTCGGAAATTCCAATAATTTAGTTTTTAGGGTTTCTTTTAGATTCAAACTTCTAAAGCCCATATCTTTTGCATCCGAACTCCGATTGAGCCCATTCAAATTCCTAAATTCATCTAAATTCAAGATCTATTTATTTGATATTTTATTTAATTTTTGGAGTTTGTTTTGCCTCTGTTATTTATTTGTTTTGTTTGTTTGTGTCGTTTGCGAGTAGACATCGATACTTCGGAGAACTTCGAGGAAGAAGGACTGCACCAAGACCAAGATCAATACCTAGACCTTTTCCAAGGCAAGTTATACATTTGAACATATTGAATCCCAGTTTTCAAAAGTTATATTGATTCAAAGTATTGCATTCTACTTTATGTAATTATTTAAATGCTTTTGGGTGTAGTTATTATCCCAATCTGTTATATCCACTTTGTCTTTTGTAATGTCATAATCTTTGTCACCCTAACTTGGTTTATTAATTAGTTGGTATTATTGTAGCACCAACGTGGGTTGGTTAGATACGAGTAGTATTGCTTAGCCATGCTACGAGTCACACATATCATTTGAGTTGCAAATTTTAAATTTGACTAAGTGACTATGGAACTTCGTGTAAAACTGTGTGCTATGTGTTATTACTTTGTGATAGCATGTGTTGCACTAAAACCAACTGGGTGGTAAAAGATTTAGACTGAGGCAAGTGGTAGATACTAAGTGATATGGTGGACAGTGTGAATGAGAAAGATAATCTTTGTGACATAGTTAGAAAATTGAAGTCTTGCCTTGGTCAATTAAGGACTTAACTTTGTGTGCCATTGAACTGAGCCTGACTGTACAACCACATGCCTGATGGGACGGGCCTAACTTAGTAGGTGATGGAGTCTCGACATTCATGTTCAGGTTGATAGGTTTGGCTTCGTGACAGGATAGAGGTGTGGACTACCACGTAGTACACATTTATGAGCGATTCGCCGTCTTTAGGTCCAATGGTGTGTGTCGGACTAGCTTTCTTTGTAGGTTGGTCTGGCAGTAAAACACACTGGGAATATCAATGTTTGAGACGAAACTTATGAACTGTTTTGTTACGATTAGTGCTTGCAACACTAGTTGTATCGTGTGGGTAAAGTGTACAAACTCCGCAGAGTGTAAAATCAATCTATTCGAATAGCCGCTTCCGCGGTCATGGACATGCTCGGGGATTTCACACGAGGGGTAGTTTTCATAAAATGTTTGGGAATGGAGCTGTGTGACCTAAGTCATATGGCTATGTGAAATAACCTGTTAGCTTTGTGTCCTTATGAAAATAACTGTTAAATTATTATTGTCTATTTGTTTTGAATTACATTTCAATCTATTATTGTATTCAATTGCAAATGTTGCTTTCATGCAAAACCACAGAAGCCATTTCCTTTGGAATAAGCCTGCATTTATAAATTGCATTCTGTGGTATGACTTGCGAGTACGGTTGTGTACTCACGCTTGTTGTAAAACTTACGCCCAAACCTACAGAAGTGGAGAAGTCTTCGCCTGCCTTCGAGGAGGAGTTCGTTGAAGGTGCCGATCGTTAAGGTCTGGATCCCAGTTGGTTGCTTGTGGTGATTGATGGGATTTCCGCTGGAGTTATTTCGCTCCATCGCTTTATTCTCTCATAGTTCTGCGTGGCTCATTGTTGTAAACTCGACCATAAGGTCAAAACCCTTATTTGTTATTCAAATTAATCGTTTACTCTATTAATTGCTTGTGTGGATCGATATTTGCCTATGTTGACACTGTGTGTACTAGCGTGATCCTGGACTAGTGTATTATACACAGAGGGTCCAGAATCGTAATTCTGGGTCCCGACATCTTACCATGCGCCTTCTTTCAAGGGCGACATCGATCTTGGTTGTCGGGTCATTCTCGACTGACTCGTTGTGTTCGTGACCACCACACGGAGCTCGATTGGTTCGCCTCGGCGCCTTGACTCACAGCCGCCTCTCGGAGCTTGATTGGCTTCACCTTCCTTCCGCGCCATCGCCGCCGCCTCTCGCCTTTTGCCACTCCGCCTACCAGCTCTTTCCAACAGTGGCATCACTGTCTTGGTCATCTGTGTGGATCTCGTCTGTCGTCTTTAGTTCGTCGTGGTCTTCTGGGGTCTGTCTCAGGAGACATATCTTTAGATTGTCAGGGTTGTAAGTTAGGTAAACAAATTCAGCTTCCTTATCCTCACAGTGAGGCAGTGTCTCAGCGTCCTTTTGATCTTGTTCGTTCAGATGTTTGGGGTTCGACTCCCTTCATTTCGAAAGGGGGTCATCGATATTATATCATATATATAGATGATTTCTCTCGCCACACTTGGATATATTTTATGTCTTCTCATAGTAAGGCCTTGTCTATCTGTAAACAATTTGCCACTATGGTCCACACACAGTTCTCCACCTCTATTCGTGTCTTTCGTGCTGACTCCGCTGGCAAGTACCTCTCTCGTTACCTGCGCATCATCCTTGCTGAGCAGGGCACTCCCGCTCAGTTCTCATGCTCAGAATGGTGTCGCTGAGCGCAAGCATCGTCACCTCCTTGAGACGGCTCGTGCACTGATGATTGCCGCCTCTATTCCACCTCACTTTTGGGCCGAGGCTGTTTCCACTGCCACCTATCTCGTCAACATCCAGCCCTCTTCTACTCTTTAGGGTGCGATCCCAATTGAGCGTCTCTGTGGTCTTCTTTCTGACTACTCTGCCCTCCGTCTGTTTGGCTGCGTTTGCTACGTTCTCCTCGCCCCTCGAGAACGCACCAAACCGATCGCCGCTTGTTGAGTGTGTCTTTCCGAATACAAAGGCTTGATGGATAAGTCTCTGTCGCTTTTTGTGTGTCGGCTTCTTTTGCTTTTGCTTTTGCTTTAGCATCTTAGACTAGCTTTTGCTTTTGCTTTAGCATCTTAGACTAGCTTTTGACTAGCATCTAGGACAAAGATCTTTGCTTTAGCATCTTAGAGGACATAGAGGATGAGCATCTAGGACAGAGCATTCTAGACTAGCATATGCTTGGATATGCTCTGCATATGCTTGGCATATGCTTGGTCGCTTAGCCCTATAAATATGTATCCCCAACCCTCAAAGTTGGTATGGCATTGTGAAGAGAAATATACAAGAAAATTGCCCCATCTCCAAGTGTCATCCTCTCCATGAGAGTAAGGATCTTGCTATCACCAATAGTAAGAGTCCAAATGACTAACAAGTGGTATCGTAGCTTGTGTATCCCGTAGCCCGAGCATCTCCTCGCCATCTCCTTCTCCGGCTCGCAGCAGCCCTCACCGGTAGCGCAGCAGCCCGGCCGCCCACGCCACTCCTCTCCGAGACGGCAGCACTCGCCGGCGCTCTCTCCACGCAACACCCTCGCAGCGCGCCATGTCCGCAGAGCGCCTCGCTGCTCGGCCGCTTCGAGCACGCGGCGTCGGCCGACGGCCGAAGCTCGCCAGCAAAGCAGCCGCGCGAAGCGGCGGCAGAGACCGCGCAGCGCGCAGCGGCGCCGAGGCCGGCACGGCGAGCCGGCAGCAGCCGGCATGAGGCGGAAGCGGCGGCGCGGCAGATGCAGCGCGCGCGCAGCAGAGGTCAAGGTCTCGCGCGGCAGCAGCAGCAGCCCATCTCTCGCGATGACAAAGGCCGACGCGACCTTGAGCGCTGGAGAGGAGGCAACATGAGGCGAAGGCGCGCAGCGGGCAGCCGCGACGCCACGAAGCTTGGCGGCAGCCCAGACAGCGCGGTCGCGCTGATGGCGCCTCGAGGAGGCGCGACGGCGCGTGGCGCTCGAGGAGGCGCAGACGGCGGTGGCGCTCGGAGGAGGCGCACGGCGGTGGCGCTCTGGAGGAGGCGCTCGGCGGTGGCGCCTCGGAGGAGGCGCGCTTCGGCGGTGGCGCCTCGAAGAGGCGCGCACGACAACGGCGCAGACGGTCGATAGAGAGCGCGCTTCACAGCGCGGGTTTTCTCTCACCGGACGGCATCGTGGTTACCACGGTTCCGTGTCGTTGTCGTGGACGCCGCCCGGCGGTGGGTGGTTTACCTCACCAAGGCCAACTACGCCGAGCGGGCCGCGCGATGAAGGCGAGGCTCTGTGCACGGCACATGCGGGAGGCGCCCAGACGGCGACGCCGACCACGCATCAGATCGACGGCGCCGATGCCTCATCGCCGCAGCCCCGCCGAGATGCGCTTCGCTTCAACAAGAAGATCGCCAAGGAGGCTTGGGACGCCATCGCCGCGCAGACGACGGCAGCGATCGCGCCGCAAGTCCACATTGCGTGCACTTCGCGACGGAAGGAGACCCCGCCTTCGCCAAAGCGAGGACGCTGATGACTTTGCTCTTCGCCTCAACACTCGCCGCGGTTGGTACGCCGCGACGACACCTACAAATGGCGGAGAGAGTCGCCGAGAAGCTCTTTGCCGCGCCCCGAGAAGTACAAGCGCATGGCTCGGCCGATCCGGTCCGCTGGACCTCCACGATGTCGATCGAGGAGGCGATAGGTCGCCTCAAGGTCGCCAACGATGATGAGCCACGCCTCTCGGGACCCGCCACCATTGGCGGAAGCTCCTCACGGGAGGAGCGGGTCACGGCCAAGGTGACAGGAAGAAGGGGAGCCTTCTTCCACGACAGCGGCCGCATGCGTGGCAAGCGCAAGCCGCGCAAAGACGCCAGCATGGGCACGAGGACGCGCCGAGGGTGATGACCGTGAGGCGCCAGGCGGCGCGCCCGCAAGCAAGAGCCGACGAGACGACTTTGCTACAATCCGCGCAAGCTTGGTCATTGGGCTGTGGATTGTCGATACCACGACGCGCCGTGCCCACGCCGCGACAAAGTGAGGAGGAGGAGCACGGCTCGCTCATTGCTCAGCGAGCATTGAACTACCTCCACGCAGACCGGCCGCAGCGCTCTCTCCACCTTGACGAGCCAAAAGCACACGCCCTCCTCGGCGGGCTTCAAGAACGACATGACCGGTTGACGGAGTTCTTCGCCGAGCTTGACTCTAGCGCCCGAGGCTCCGCTGTTTGGGAGCGCCCGCGTGGAAATCAAGGGCGCCGGCTCCGCCATCTTCGCGCCAGATCGGGATGGCTCGATTCTCACAAGGAGACACACAAGACTTAGTGAGATTGATGGATAAGTCTCGTGGTCGCTTTTTGTGTGTCTGCTTCTTTTGCTTTTGCTTTTGCTTTAGCATCTTAGACTAGCTTTTGCTTTTGCTTTAGCATCTTAGACTAGCTTTTGACTAGCATCTAGGACAAAGATCTTTGCTTTAGCATCTTAGAGGACATAGAGGACAGAGCATCTAGGACAGAGATTCTAGACTAGCATATGCTTGGTATATGCTCTGCATATGCTTGGCATATGCTTGGTCGTTTAGCCCTATAAATATGTATCCCCAACCCTCAAAGTTGGTATGGCATTGTGAAGAGAAATATACAAGAAAAATTGCCCCATCTCCAAGTGTCATCCTCTCCATGAGAGTAAGGATCTTGCTATCACCAATAGTAAGAGTCCAGCGACTAACAGTGCTGAGCACAAGGGCTATTGGTGCTAGGATCCTGTTGGTCGACGGATGCGGGTTTCTCGGGATGTGACTTTCGACGAGTCACGTCCCTTCTACCCACGTCCCGCCTCTTCTTCGACTTCCTCTGTGGAGTCTCTATCATTTTTTACTTTTCCAAATACACCTATATATGTCTTGCCCTCGTCCACCCATCCCCCTGAGTCTCCACATATTCCTCGTGTGGCCTCTCCGCCATTATCGTCGTCTGCTTCGCCTCCTACGGCTCCTCAGGCTCCTCCCACTACAGCCCCTTCTTACCCTCTCTTCTACACTCGTCGACCCCGTACTGAGGATCTTCCAAATGAGCCATCTTCTCCTGATGCTCCATCTTCTTCTGATGCTCCATCTTCCCCTGATGGGTCATCTTCTCCTGGCTACGCTCTCCGCGATCGCCAGTCGATTCGGCCCCCTGCCCATTTTGGTTTTGCTGGTGCAACTACTCGTGAGCCTGTCTCCTACCGGGGTGTTGTTACTCACCCTGAGTGGCAGCATGTCATAGCTGAGGAGATTGCTGCCCTCGAGCGTACTGGTACTTGGGATCTTGTTTCTTTTCCATCCCACTCTCGTCCCATCACGTGTAAGTGGGTCTATAAGATTAAGACTCGCTCTGATGGCTCTCTTGAGCGCTATAAGGCGCGTCTTGTTGCTCATGGCTTCCAGCAGGAGCATGGTCGTGACCACGACGAGACTTTTGCTCCTATGGCCCACATGATCACTGTTCACACTCTTCTTTCGGTGGCGTCTGTTCGACACTAGTCTGTTTCTCAACTTGATGTCAAGAATGCCTTGTGTGTGTTCCAAACAGATGAAAGTGGAAAAGGGATTCAGGGCATCATCCAAATGGAATTTATCATTTCAAGGATTAAATGCAGATTCTTCATTGTGTAAATTGCACAGAAGGAAAAAAAAGGTCAACCTTTATGATATTAAAAAAAGTAGAAGCAACAATTTGTGTGTGTGTGTATATATATCATAAATGATACATATAACTACAAGGAAAGAAAAATATGAATATCTGTTCGATGTTCGGAAGTGAAGAAGTGCAGGCTATATTGAACCACAAGACAATGATTCAGAGTTACCTCTAAGTTGAGTGAAGTATGGTTCTTGAACATGCAGCTCAAATTCCACAGCGTCATACATCTATTGCATAAATATGACAAACAATGAGTTACAAACAAACAGATTACAGAAAAGGGCTGACAGGTATCCATATTACATAAACTAGCTAAATGCCCGTGCGTTGCTACAGATAAAAAGCATATATTGAAAGGTTATACAAAGTTGTGAAAGGCATAGCTAACCAACAGATAGGCAAAAGGTTGCATTAGGTGTTGTGCTAATTGGAAGGTATGATTGTATGAATCATCAACAAATATGGTACAATTATGAAAATATAGCAAATGCTTCATCATGTTTACTAGTGGTGGCAATTAGACATGCCGAGTATTCATTTTTAATTTTTTATATCACTGAACAAATTCAGTTGTTGAAGGACTTGTTGGCAAGCGCTGATATTTGAGCCATGAACAAATATTCCACCAGCTATTGTTCAAAGCCTTTTGAATTTTCTGTAGAGCTCTCGGCTGCCGCAAACGTCCTTTGAACTGCTCGCACACATCGCCCCAATAAATATTTCATCAAACGCTTTCAGTATTAAGTAATGTTAGCTTGCTGGGATCAAACTTCACAAGTTAATGAATTAATGTCATGTTAGCTTTTGTATCGTTTCAATCCAAATTGGAAGCAAATGTACAATCATCACTGGAGCCAGTGAAATTAACAATTTCTAAATTTTCACAACAAGCCTATTGAGAGCTAACTCGACGGAATACGGACATACCATATGCCCACGCAGAGAGGTAAAGATAGGGCGAGGGGGAACGGTATCTCATCGTAAGCCTGCCAGTTGCGCCTACCTTTGGCCTCGCCAGACCGCTCAGGCGCGCTCGATCGCGCGCGCACCTCGGCTACCATGCTTGCGTGCGGCGTGGCCTTCACCTTCGGCCAACTACGCCTGCACTGCATGTCCCTCGTCCTCGACCTGCCAGCTGCCGACGCCGCGTGGCCGCGCCGCTCTTGCTTGACCGCCGCATGCCTTCTGCCATTGTGAGTGGAGAGAGAGAGTGGGATTAGTTGTCGAGGAGAGGTGAGAGCGATTAGATAAGAAAATAATAAGCAAGGCATTTCATCGAGTGATTGGTGTGCAATGAAACAGCGAGTCATCAGACTGATTTAGGACCTTGAGCCTAGAGCTTCGTAGAGCCTACCAACTTCATGACGGCAAGGACAGAGAAGTCCGAGCTCACCTGTGGAGTACGGGAAGCAACCGCGATGGTGCGGGTCAAGGAACGACGTGGGGGTAACGAGCACTGCATCGTAATGCTTTAACGGCGATGGCAAACAAGACATTGAGGGTAGAAGGCGTACGTGAGGGCAGTGTTGGGGGCGGGGCGGCAGACGGAGGAATCACAACGGGAAGGACCTGGCACGCGGGGAAATCGCCATGAGAGAGAGGATGGAGAAGACGCAGGGGCGTGCAAGTCGAGGGTCCAAAAGTCAACGGAAGATGTGAGAAGAGGTGAGAAGAGGTGGAGCCGCACAGAGATAGAGAGGGCGGATGCGCACTGGTCCCACATGTCGGTGCGGATGAGTTGTGAGAGGAGGGGAGGGGAAGAAGAACAAACCTCTCACCATCACTAGAGTCTTTTTAAGTAGTAACGATAGGGAACGCTGCAATCCTTTTTGCCTTTTTTCTTTTCATTAAACTGGTACTCTGAACAGTACACCACCCCTAGGAGAAATTATGTGCATATATACAGGAATTAATGCCTACACTGGGAACCATGGGCCCTGAGAACCGTTATGTTGCTCATCCTGTCTGGTCATTAAAAAATTGATGCTAGATGTGGTGGAGCCAGGATTTTAACGATGGGGGTGCGAACTTAGGACACATCCGTTCTAACATAAGTTCAAATGACATAGTACATAAGTTCAAATGTGTCAAATTACATGTTCACACTATAACCAACATCACAAAATATTTTAGAAAATTACTTAATTACAACTTGATACGGTGTTCCTTCATGCTTTGAAAGCAATTGATGACAACATCATCACTAACTTCTTGGAAAACCTCACGCTCAATGTATGTAACTAAGCAATCATTCAAGTATTGTTCACCTATACTATTTGTTAGCTTGTTTTTCACATGATTCATTGTCGAAAATACCCTCTCTACACTTGCAGTAGCCTCAGGAAGGATCAATACC
Organism: Ampelocalamus luodianensis; assembly: GCA_036346255.1. NCBI lineage: Eukaryota > Viridiplantae > Streptophyta > Magnoliopsida > Poales > Poaceae > Ampelocalamus > Ampelocalamus luodianensis. The sequence goes on along the minus strand of CM070638.1, from coordinate 35,994,643 downwards.
AATTTGAGCAGCAAATAAATAATTTTATAGTGATCATGCTTCTTTGTCTCAACAAGTTTAATAGAAAGCTCACTGAGATTCTTCACTTCCCGAAATCTTGTATCTTGATGCATGTCGGTGATAAATATATTAAGTTGCAAAGAAAGTTGGATCAAATCTGTGTTCAAGAAATCTTTAGGATGAAACTTAGCAAGTTTAAGAACTTTATTCTTGTTATATGAAGCAAATGAATCAGCAGAATGCAAAGATACCATGCAAATGAATCAGCAGATAGGCAACAAGGGGTATAAAGAAAGAAATGTGGAGATCAAACCAACACTAGACCTTGAAGGAGCCTGGAGCTAAGGAGGGGAGCGGGCGGATGGGCGGTCCTCGGGGTCGAGACTCGAGGGGCGCAACCGGCCATCGGCGCGTCGAGACCGAGATCATCGGCGCAGAAGCCAGAAGCGGTGCCAGAGCGCCATGATGTGCCGATGCCGCGATGAGTTGCCGGCTGCGGTGTTGTGCCCATGCGCTCATGCGCTGCTGCTAGAGCGTCTGGATAGGCAGATGACACTTAGGCCTGACACCTCCTTGACTAGTTGACTTGGGCTTGATTCTCATATTCTGCTGGGCTTAATGCTAAATGGGTTTCCAGGAGTTGAGAAGTATGTATGTTAGTATGTGTAGTGTATACTTTATGTATTAAGAGGAATAATACCAGATTTTTGTGCAAAAATTTTGAGGATGCAACTGTGGCCCATGCATCAACATCGGCTCTGATGTACCATAGTGAAAGTCTTAAACAATGCAGAAAATGCATGGTTGACTTCTGGAAAATCGCTTCAGCCATGATACCCATGATCTTTGACTTGCTAGATGATGATTATTGCTCCTACATTCTTTTGTTTCGCCTCCAATTTTCCTTGTTTCCTCTAACAACTAGCGCACCTAATTTGACGGAACTATTACCGAGAATCCATGACATGGTTCATAGCAATAAACCAAAGCTAGAATTGAACCAAAGCCGAGGCAATCACAAGAAAACAAAGCGGAGAAGCATTACCCGCTTCAACTCGGCGCCCTTCTCCAGCACGATCGCCGCCCACCCCGTCTCCCTCTCCTCCGACCGCTCCTCCTCCGCCGGAATCCTCACCGCCCCCGCCGCCGCTGGGGGCGTCGGGATCCGCCCGTCCTCGACCCATTCCGCAAGCACCGTCGCCAGCTTCTCGCACAGGTCGTCGTCGAGGAGGCGGGAGCAGTAGGAGGGGGAGAGGGGGAGGGCGGGGTCCGGGGCGGCGAGGTGAGAGGAGAGGACGAAGCGGAGGAGGCCGCCGAGGGCGGACGAGAGGGGCACGGCGCCAATGCCCGGCGACGGCGGCTGCGGCGGGGAGGAGGCGGGGTCGGAGGTTGCCATTTTCAGGTGATGTGTGGGCACATAGAAGGTTTGATGGTCTTAAGGCTTGACCGCACAGAGGAGCCACATTAACACGTGGGCTTAGCTGGTGTTCTGAAAAAACAGAGTTGGCAAGGCCAGCAGTTTACTACCCTTGCAAGTTGCGGTCTTTGCATCTCCTTTTACAGTAAAAGAAATACACTCTTGTTTCAAAATAATTGTCCAATAAAGAACCTTCTTTTCAAAATAATTGTCCTTTAATTTTTTTATTGTTTTTCACTCTACCCTTGATTCTAATGATGTGAACACGTCGAGGGTTGCTACGTCGTTTTAGAGTGATGTAGTCAACCTTTTAATTTTTTGTTATGTTGAAATGTTTTTACTAGATTTGATGTTAAAAATATTCCATCTCATTATATTTTTTAAGAAAAAGTCTATTTAACCTTTAAACTATCGGAGTGCGTCTACTCAAGTCCTGTAATACAAAAGCACGTATCACGTATCCTAACCTTCTAAAACCGTCTCGAATAACTGTAAATGTGGTTTCCGAGGAAGTTTTGCCATGTGTACAATGATGTGGACTGACTTTGCCATTGTTTTTACAACTAGACGATGACACAGGCTGTTCCTCGATCTCTCCCATTCTTTTCTTCACTTCTTCTCTGTCATCTCCCACAAATCTGACCAGCAAAGTCTTTGCTTTCATCTGTAGTGACCATGGTATGCAATGGGATGGGGAGGAGACAGCGTGAGCAGTGGAGAGGACACCCCTAACACTTCTCCCTCCAAACCTGAGATTCATCTCCAACAAGTTCAGCAGCGACGTACGGCGAGGAAGGAGGCTCACTGCTTCAATTCTTAGGGGATCTGGGCCCGAGCTTCACCACTAGCCTCTAGTCATGGACGTCGGGATCTGTCTCTAGTTGTTGCCATCAAGATCCATTATTCCATTACCTCTAATATCCTCGCTTCCAACCTTTCCTTGGTTGTGGCCATGGTGGCCGCATGCTGTGAGTAGGCATGCTAATGGTCTAGAACCTAACCCGCACCCAACTCAAACCAGAACAACAACTTGTATTATCGGAAACCAACCTAATCCACTAATCATCTATCAGGACCCAACCCAACCTAATCCACATAATACTTCAAACCAAACCAATTCACTAGTATGGGTTCAACCCATTTCCCCAACCATTTCAACCCATGCCCAATCCACCTCACTCAACCTGTCACTCAGCTTGGAAGGCATTCACCTTACGTAAGTGCATAGGAGGTGAACAGGAGTCATTCACATTCCGTTCCGAAGCTGTGGTCATGTCTCCAACTAATTTTTTTTGGGACGACATGGGAGGCCGCTAGTAGTGGTGGGAATATACAGTGCATCAATGGCAGAAGAGGCAACAGGAGGAGGTAGAGGTGGCGCAACACCAAAGAGCAGCTCCGATGCCGACAGCGGCTGAGTCGCGAGGAGGAACCGAGGAAGTGTTCACAATTGTTCTGGAGAATAGTTTGACGGCAATAAAACAAAAAATCAAGGTCAATTCTGAGTGAACAATAGAGAGGTGATTTTTCTCCTCTCATGGAGTTCCTTATTTCTTCCCCGATCCTATGTCGGGACCCAAAAATGCAATTTTGGACCTTCTATGTATAACGCACTAGTCCAGAATCATGCTAGTGCACACAGTGTCAACATAGATGAATATCGATCCACACAAGATGAATAATAGAATAAACGATAAATTTTGAATAACAAATAATAATTTTAACCTTATGGTCGAGTTTACACTTATAAGCCACGCAGGGCTAATAGTAATTAATTAAGCAGCAGCGGAACAAAATCAACTTCAGCGGAAACCCATCGACTCGCCACAGGCAACCGACTAGGAACAAGACCTAGTGACCAACAAACTCGTAGAACTCCTCCATGAAGGCAAGTGATGATTCCTCCACTTCAGCTGAATGATTGCAGCAAGAATGAGTATTCTGAGTACTCAACAATTTATACTACAAAAATGCAAATATAGATGATAGCTTATTACGAAGAAATGACTTATGTGGTTATTTTGCAACAAAGCAGTATTTGCCATTGAATATAAATAATAGATTGAAAGCATAATTCAAAATAAATAAGCAATAATAATTTAACAATTGTTTTCATAAAGGACACAAAGCCTAATCAATTTCTTTCACACAGCTATATGAGTTTAACCACACAGCTGTCTCTTCCCAAATGTTTTATGAAAATCTACCACTCGTGTAAAATCCCTGAGCATGTCCATAACCGCAGACACAGCTATTCGAATATATTGTTTAACACTCTGTAAAGGTTGTACACTTTATACACACGATATAATCAGTGTAGCTAGCACTAATCATAACAAAACTTTTCTGAAACTTCATCTCAATAATTGACACTCTGATGTATTTTACCATCGTACCAACCCAAAACACAATGCTTTGATACAACACACACACCGTTAGACCTGAAGAAGGCAAACCGCTCATAAATGTGACCTACATAATAGTCTACACCTCCACCCATTACTAACCTACTACCTGAGTAGTCAATGTCGAGATTCCGTAACTTACTAAGTTAGATCCGTCTCATACCAGGCATGTGGTCATATAGTTGTGGCTCAATTCAATGACGCCTAAAGTTAAGTCCTTAATTGACCAAGGTGAGACTTCCAATTTCTAACTATGCCACAAAAATTAATATTCCCAATCACAAAACTCCACCATATCACACAGTTTTCACCACTTGCCAGTCTAAATCTTTTTCCACTCTGTTGGTTAAGTGCAACACATGCCATCAATGAGTAATGATACACAACACACAGTTTTACACAAAGTTCCATAATCACTTAGTCAAGTTTATATTTACAACCCAAATGATATGAAAGATTTGTTGCATGGCTAAGCAGACTATCTGTATCTAACCAACCCACGTTGGTGCTATGATAATACCAACTAATAAATAACCAAGCTAGGGTGACAAAAGATTATGATATTACAATAGACAAGGTGGATATAAACAAATTGGATGAATAGCTAAACCCAAAACATTTAAATAAATACTTAAAGTAAATGCAATAATTGAATCAAAATAATTTTAGAAAACTGGGTTCAACATGATCAAAGGTACAACTTACCTTGGAACAAGTCCTGGTACTAGTCTTGGTCTTCACTACTACAAAAAGGCTAATACCAGACGCCTACCAAAACCGTCAGTATTAAATACAATCGCAGACAGTTTTGGTTTAGCTACTATCTGTGTTACTAGCTGCGCTTAAAACCATCTATGAAGAGATAATATCACAGACGATTTATGTTGAAGACCATCTATAAAGTATCACAGATGGTTCATGTTGAAGAACAGTCTGTGATATTACTAAATTCATAAACAGTTATTTATTGGAACCGTCTGTAATGAGAAACAATTGGTTAGTCGATTCCAACTAGTTCCTTGGGATTGATCTTTTAAAGTGGTCAAAGTTGATCTCCAACAGAAGAAAGTAGAAGAAATGCAATCCGGTAGGCACCTTGTTCTGTATGTGTAACTTCACTGTCTTTGATGTATAACTTTCGATCAATGGACTTGATCGGAAGTTACACATCATAGACAGTGAAGTGCATGCTCACTTGATCATAGGGATATTATTCTTCTACTAGAAGATATGTAATTCGGTAGACATCTTGTTTCTTGAAGACTTCAAATCCATAGACCAAACTGACTTTTCGACCACCTTAATTGAAGTCATCCATGGATTTGGTTTTTTCTAGGGTGGTCGAAAAGTCAATTTGTTCTGTGAATTTTGTCTTACTACAAGCGTATAGAGATGAGAACTTTAAGAAGAAATGGAAGTAAGAAAAGATAGAAAGTTTGTGAGTGATTTTTTCTTAATTCTGCCCATCTGATGGTTATTTATAGGCAAACAACTTGTGGCAAGATTAAACGAATAAAGACGGAAGTCCGATAGATAGGATTTATTAGAATTTGCTCTAAATAAATCGTTGGTAACCAAAGCATCACCGTCTTTTTGGGAACTGTTTTTCATAAATACGGTTAACGCTCCTTTTCCTATCTTCTCAGGGAAAGTAATTCTATCTTTACAACTCCAGCTGGAGGCCTCATCACAGACTATTTTTAATAAGAATCGTCTGTGATTACAGACGTCATAGATGGTTTTGAATAAGAACCGTCTGTGATAATTCTCAGATGGTTCTAAACAAGAACCTTCTGTGACTACATACGTCACATACGGTTTTTAAATATAACCGTCTATGATAATTTAATTTTTTAGCTCCTATGCGATGCATCTCTTCGTCTCACGTGCCGACATTACGATGCATCTCTTCATCTCGTGCTCCGACGTTATGATGCGTCTCTTTGTCGCGCAATAACGTCTCTTCATCTCGCGCGCCGGCGTTGCTCCTTGTTTTATAAGAATGATCGTCGCGAGCCATGGTTAGAACACACGTATGGTATTGATCAATACATACGTAGCTAGCTAGTACCGTCGGTCGCGCACCATGGTGAGCACATGGAGCATGATGGTGAGGACCAAGGTAAGGAGGTCGGCGATCACCGTCGCTCTTCCTCACGAAGTTGTTGTTGACATCATCGGCCGCGTGGCCGCGAGCTCCCCTCAGCCCATGGCTAACCTCTACAGCCTACGAGCCACATGCAAGGCCATGTACAAGGCATCCAAGGAGTGCACCGTGGGGAGGCACGTGATGCTGGAGCGAGAGGAGACGATGAAGTGGCTGGACAACGAGTGCTACCTCGCCGTCGTCAACTACCTGGTCAGCACCGGCAACCCGGAGGCCTGCTTCATCGTCGGCTTCATGCTCGTCTTCACGCACTAGGACATGCAACATGGCCTTGACAACCTTGAACGGTGGGTGTCACCGGCCACAAGACCACGGACTACATGCTCGGCCTCCTCCTCTACACGGTTGGTGAGGCGCGTGACATTGGGAAGCACTACATCTACCAGGTCGAGGGCGAGTCGACCGGCGACGGGTGCGAGACGGCCAAGAGGACCAACTAGGAGTGCAAGCGGTGCCAGAGGCTTGCTGCGGATGCGGTTCGGGCGGTGACATGGAAGAAGATGGCTGGGTGTTGGCGCTGCCAAAGGATGGCCACCGATGCACAAACATCGGATGCAGAGAGTCAGTAGGGTGGGATGACTACGAAGTCTTCTGCAATGACGGCTGTAAGATTAGGCATGTGTACACCAAGTTCTTTGCAAAGGTGCTGAACTACTTGAAGTAAAGCATATTGTCGTAAAATTAGCAGTTTTAGCTTAGTTTTAGTAAATATTCAGATATAATTTCTCGTCATTTTTGTCAATATTCTTCACAATTAAATATGACAACTGCAAATCAGACTTTGAGCTGAAACTAATGCTTTACTAATATGTGAATGTGTCATATGTTCTGAATTTGCATTTATGTATATGAGAATGTTTATTATCACAGACAGTTATTTATTGAAATCGTTTGTGATGTGTATTTATCATAGAAGGTTCTACTTTAAAAATGTTTGTGATGTGTATTTATCACAGGCGGTTCTACTTTTAAACCGTTTGTGATATCCATTATCATAGACGGTTATACTTTAGAACCATCTGTGATGTCCAACCCTATATTTTATATGGACTCTAGGGTTTGCTCGCGCCCCCACTCAAATAAGTAATACATTTCTCTAACACTCTCCCTCCTCCCCCTAACCCATCGTCGTCGTACTTGACACCTCCTCCTCGAGCGTGGTGCACCTCCTCCCCCGATTACGTCGCCTCCTCCCCGAACCTAGTGCCCCTCCTCCCCTGAGCCTGGCACGCCTCCTCCCCTGAGCCCACCGTGATGAGGACATCCCTAACTTGGATACAACTGCGCCTACACACACAGCTGATCCACAACAAATGTTACAAGGACCAATTACTCGAGCTTGTGCTCGCCAACTTAATCACCAAGTGAATTCGTTAATAGGTTTATATATTACTAAGAATAGATCGCTGCCTAATGCAAGTGATTTAATTGTGCTTAGGAACATGGGAAAGGACCAAGGAGAGGTATGCAGAGTCATGGACAAGCATAGAAGGCATAATGGAGGTCATCACATCACTTTGGGTCCGAGCCAAGCAATAGTTCGAGTTGGGCTCGTTATGGATTCGAGTTCGGACTGCTACGACAGCACTAAGTTCAAACGGTCGTAATTTCTTCATACGAATTCCGTTTGGGACGTTCTTGGACTTCATTGAAAGATTATCAAGTCTACTTTCTAATTGATACAACCTCAGCTTCAAATTCCAACCTAGTCGGCCACAATAAACAAAACAATCCACGTTTGTTTTTTTGTTCGAGTCAAAAAGGGTGCTACACCACCTCCTCTTAGGCCCATGGGCCTTGTAACCCAAGGGGCGTGTGTCCACTTCCCTGACTGCCACCTCTGGTCGTCTTCCCATATAGGAGCCGCCGTTCGCCTGGATAGAACTCGGATTTCGTTGAGTTTAGGTTTAGCCATTGTGCAAACTTTTGTTCTTCAGTTGTGTCGGACGACTACCTGTCAAGACAGCCTTCGGGATCCCATATTTGTTTTTCAATACCATCTATACTATAATTTCTATTTGCAATATCAGATTGCCTATATTTTATTCTTGCTAGTTCTTCGATTGCTCGCAGGAATTGAACCTCGTGTTCAGGTTGATCGCGTTTCCAGCATGGTCAATAACATCGCGGAGTTGGTTCAACGATTGCTAAGGTGCTAGTGTCGTCGTACGGTTGTAGTCGGATCGCGAGAGTCACCTCCACCAAAATCGATAGTTATCAATCTCATCGAAAGATCGGGAACCCCGTCTCCATCAAGTGGTATCAGAGCTCAAGGTTGCTCGGTGAGAATTTACTGTTTTTCGTAGTTAGGTTGCTTAATTCCGAAAGTCCGGAAAAAGCCAAAAAAAATTATAGGATTAGATCACCTATCTGTCCAAAACCAATTGCGTCATTACATCTTTCTTTTCAGTGCATTGCATTGTTGAACTTTCGATTGCATCGTCGTGTCTTTTGCTGGTCTTAGTGTCTAGTTCCTTTAGAGTTTCGATTTCTGCTCATATTTGGTTGCACCGTTGCGTTTGGGTTCAATCTGCCACTTACCTCCATCGTTGCCAGTCCTTGTCGCACCCGGCAGAGCCGCTGCTGTCTTTGCCTTCGCGCTGCCACGACCACCAGAGCCGTTGTCGCGACCACCAGCGCTGCCACCATCCCTTGTCGCGTCCAACCGTGGCCACCATCCTCCTACCGCGGCAAGCCACCATCCTCCTGCCACCGCCACACAAGGGGAAATCCTAACCAAGAACAAAAGCTCGTTTCGGTTTGTGACAGAGAAGAAAAAGAAAAAAAGAGAGAAAAGGAAAAGAAAAAGAAAAAAGGAGGTTGTTTCGTGCTGCCAGAAGGAAACATAAGATTCATCTGACTTCGGCAACGCGATAAAAAAAATCAAAGTTTAGAGATGGCCCATGCATCCACTGTTGTTCCCCCTGTTGTCCCGGTGGTAGAGGGACAAGATGAATTCGACTATGTGACTGATACCGAGGCCAATGACATGGGTAATAATAACAATGATCGAGCTCATCGACAGTTGTGTTTTAACTGACAAGGTATGTGATGAGACCCCCCACGACGTGAGGTACGTGACCACGATGATTCTTTTGCTAAGGTTAAATTCACTATGCCCTCTTTTAATGGTAAATATGATCCTGATGGTTATCTTAATTGGGAACTAACTGTTGATCAAAAATTTGCTTGCCATTAAGTTCCTGAGATTAGGCGAGTTAGGGCTGCTACTAGTGAATTTACCGATTTTGCTTCTATATGGTGGAAAGAACATTGTCGTCAACATCCCAATAACATACCTAACTCTTGGGAAGCTTTAAAATTGCTTATGCGGCATCGATTTGTTCCCTCATATTATGCTCATAATTTGTTAAATAAATTACAACACTTACGATAAGATACAAAGTCTGTGGAAGACTACTATCAAGAATTGCAAATTGGTATGTTGCGTTGTGGTTTAGATGAGCATGAGGATGCATCAATGGCTAGGTTTTTTGGAGGGTTGAATAGAGAAATTCAAGGCATCCTATATTATAAAGATTACAACTCCATTACTAGATTGTTTCATCTTGCTTGCAAAGTTGAACGTGAAGTGCAGGGACGCCAGACGAGGACACGATCTAACCCTTCTGCAGGTCACACCAACTCATAGACACCCCGCACCTCTACTGCCCCGGCCATCAGCGCACCCCAACCGCCACCTTTCAACAACAAGCCGCGCCCCGCTACTTCAAATCCAACACCACGAGTTTCTGAAGCAACCAAATCAGCACCACAAGCGCCTGCAAAAACCTCCTCTTCAGTTGCTTCGACAGGACAAACTAAGGATATTCAATGCCATCGGTGCAAAGGCTATGGACACATGATGTGGGATTGTCCAAAAAAGCGCGTACTGATCATACGCGATGATGGTGGGTATTCCTCTGCTAGTGATTTTGATGATGAAACATATGTTATGCTTGCAACTGACCCTACAGGACTTGATGATGAATCTGATCATGAGGAGGAACATATTGGCGCCGAAGATGCCGACAAGTATTTGAGCATTATAGTGCAACGCGTACTAAGTGCTCAAGTTTCTCGTGTCGAGCAATATCAGCACCATATTTTTTTTTCAAATCAAGGGCGTTGTCAAGGAACGCTCGATTCGCATAATTATTGGTGGTGGGAGTTGCAACAATTTGACGAGTATGGATATGGTGGAGAAGCTTGCTTTGCCGACCAACCCTCATCCCCACCCATACCATATTCAATGGTTCAACAACAGTGGTAAGTTGAAGGTAACACGAATGGTGAGAGTAAACTTTTCTATGGGTTCATACCATGATTATGTTGATTGCGATGTTGTTCCTATGCAAGCTTGTTCATTGTTATTAGGACGACCTTGGCAATACAATACTGATTGTGTGCACTATGGTAGGAATAATCAATACTCTCTCATGTTCAAGGGAAAGAAAATTGTGATGCATCCTATGACTCCTGAACAAATTGTTAAGGATGAACTTGCTAGAGCTAGTAGAGAGAAGAATCAGGAGAATGCTAAGAGCGAAAATCAGATTGTAGCAAAAGAACTTGAGCAACATAAAAAGAAAGAACCTAAATCTACTCATGTGAAGAATAAAGAAATTAAATTAAAAGGTGCTAGTTTTCTTACTACCAAATCTGATATGACTGAACTGGATGCTAGTAATTCTGTTTGCTATGCATTAGTTTGCAAAGAAGCATTGTTTTCATTTGAGGATACATCTTCTTCTTTGCCTCCCGCATCACTAACATTTTGCAAGAGTACAACGATGTCTTTCCAAGGGCATACCACGGGTTGCCACCGCTTTGAGGATTGAGCATCAAATTGATTTAATTCCCACGCATCATCGCCCAACCGTGCACCATATAAGACCAATCGTAAGAAACTAAAGAAATTCAGCGCCAAGTACAAGAATTGCTTGCTAAAGGGTATGTGCGTGAATCTCTTAGTCCTTGTGCTGTTCCGGTCATTTTAGTGCCTAAGAAAGATAGATCATGGCGCATGTGTGTAGATTGTAGAGCAATTAATAATATCACCATTAGGTATCGTCATCCTATTCCTAGGTTAGATGATATGCTTGATGAATTGAGTGGCTCTGTTGTTTTCTCTAAGGTTAATTTGCGTAGTGGATATCATAAAATTCGCATGAAATTAGGCGATGAATGGAAAACCGCATTTAAAACTAAGTTCGGGTTATATGAGTGGTTAGTAATGCCTTTTGGATTAACTAATGCACCTAGCACCTTCATGAGACTAATGAACGAGGTTTTACGTGCTTTCATTGGTAGATTTGTGGTGGTTTATTTTGATGACATATTGATATACAGCAAATCCTTAGAAGAACATCTTGACCATTTACGTGCTGTTTTTAATGCTTTATGTGATGCTCATTTATTTGGTAACCTTGAGAAGTGCACATTTTGCACCGATCGAGTCGCGTTTCTTGGCTATGTTGTTACTCCACAGGGAATTGAAGTTGATCAAGCCAAGATTGAAGCAATACAGAGTTGGCCGACTCCTAACACGGTCACACAGGTACAAAGGTTTTTAGGACTTGCTGGATTCTACCAACGCTTCGTGAAGGATTTCAGCACCATCGCTGCACCATTGAATGAGCTCACTAAGAAGGGTGTGCCATTTGTTTGGAGCACCGCACAGGAGAACGCCTTCACCACATTGAAAGATAAGTTAACACATGCACCACTACTCCAACTCCCTGACTTTAATAAGACTTTTGAACTAGAATGTGATGCGAGCGGAATTGGTTTAGGTGGTGTATTGCTATAAGAAGGTAAACCTATAGCATACTTCAGTGAGAAATTGAGTGGGCCTAGTTTGAACTATTCTACTTATGATAAGGAATTATATGCACTATTTCGAACTTTGGAAACTTGACAACATTATTTATGGCCCAAAGAATTTGTTATACATTCTGATCACGAATCTTTAAAGCATATTTGAAGTCAAAGTAAATTGAACCGTAGATATGCAAAGTGGGTTGAATTTATTGAGTCTTTTCCTTATGTCATAAAACACAAGAAGGGAAAGGAGAATGTTATAGCTGATGCTTTGTCTAGGAGATATACCATGCTTTCACAACTTGACTTCAAAATTTTTGGATTGGAGACTATTAAAGAGCAATATGTGCATGATGCTGATTTTACAGATATATTGTTGAATTGCAAAGAAAGGAAAACGTGGAACAAATTTGTTATTAATGACAGGTTTGTATTTATAGCTAACAAGCTATGCATTCCAGCTAGCTCGGTTCGTTTGTTGTTGTTACAGGAAGCACATGGAGGCGGGCTGATGGGACACTTTGGCGTGAAGAAATCGGAGGATATACTTGCTGATCATTTCTTTTGGCCAAAGATGAGACGGGACATCGAGCGCTACGTTGCTCGCTGCACTACATGTCAAAGAGCTAAGTTACGACTTAATCCTCATGGTTTATACATGCCTCTACCAGTTCCCAGCGTTCCGTGGGAAGATATTTTGATGGACTTTGTTTTAGGATTGCCTAGAACAAAGAAGGGGAGCGATAGTATCTTCGTGGCTGTTGATAGATTTTCTAAGATGGCTCACTTTATACCATGTCATAAGAGCAATGATGCTGCCAATATTGCTGATTTATTTTTTCGTGAAGTTGCTCGATTGCATGGTGTGCCTAATACTATGGTTTCAGATCGTGATGCTAAATTCCTTAGCCATTTTGGAGAACTTTATGGGCTAAATTGGGGACTAAGCTGCTATTTTCTACTACTTGTCATCCCCAAACTGATGGATAAACTGAAGTTGTGACTAGAACTTTATCTACAATGCTTAGGGCTGTGTTGAAAAAGAATTTAAAAATGTGGGAAGAATGCTTGCATCATATTGAGTTTGCTTATAATCATTCGTTGCATTCTACTACAAAGATGTGCCCTTTTGAAGTTGTTTATGGTTTTGTGCCCCGTGCTCCTATTGATTTAATGCCTATTCCATCTTCGGATAAATTGAACTTTGATGCTAAACAACGTCTTGAATTGATTTTAAAAATGCATGAGACAACTAAGGAGAATATAGAGCGCATGAATGCTAAATATAAACTTGTTTGGTAGTCGGGGAGAAAACATTTAACTTTTGAACCAGAGATCTTGTTTGGTTGCACTTGAGAAAAGATAGATTCCCTGAATTGAGAAAGTCAAAATTGATGCCTCGAGCTGATGGTCCTTTCAAAGTGTTAGAAAAGGTTAATTATAATGCATACAAACTTGACCTGTTTGCAGATTTTGGGGTTAGTCCCACATTTAACATTGCAGATTTGAAGCCATACTTGGGAGCAGAGGATGAGCTTGAGTCGAGGACGATTCAAATGCAAAAAGGGGAGGATGATGAGGACATCCCTAACTTGGATACAACCGCGCCTACACACACAGCTGATCCACAACAAATGTTACAAGGACCAATTACTCGAGTTCGTGCTCGCCAACTTAATCACCAGGTGAATTCGTTCACAGGTTTATATATTACTGAGAATAGATCGCTACCTAATGCAAGTGATTTAATTGTGCTTAGGAACATGGGAAAGGACCAAGGAGAGGTATGCGGAGTCATGGACAAACATAGGAGGCATAATGGAGGTCATCACATCACTTTGGGTCAGAGCCAAGCAAGAGTTCGAGTTGGGCTCGTTCTGGATTCGAGTTCGGACTGCTGCGACAACACTAAGTTCAAACGGCCGTAACTTCTTCATACGAACTCCGTTTGGGACGTTCTTGGACTTCATTGAAAGCTTATCAAGTCTACTTTCTAATTGATCCAACCTCAGCTTCATATTCCAACCGAGTCGGCCACAATAAATAAAACAATCCACGTTTGTTTTTTTGTCCGAGTCAAAAAGGGTGTTGCGCCACCTCCTCTTGGGCCCATAGGCCTTGTAACCCTAGGGGCGTGCGTCCACTTCCCTGGCTGCCACCTCTGGTCATCTTCCCATATAGGAGCCGCCGTTCCCCTAGATAGAACTCGAATTTTTGTTGAGTTTAGGTTTAGCCATTGTGTAAACTTTTGTTCTTCAGTTGTGTCGGACGACCACCTGTCAAGACAGCCTTCGGGATCCCACATTTGTTTTTCAATACCATCTATACTACAATTTCTATTTGCAATATCAGATTGTCTATATTTTATTCTTGCTAGTTCTTCGATTGCTCGCAGGAATTGAACCTCGTGTTTAGGTTGATCGCGTTTCCAGCACGATCAATAACGTCGCGGAGTTGGTTCAACGATTGCTAAGGCACAAGCGTCGTTGTATGCTTGTAGTCGGATCGCGAGAGTCACCTCCACCAAAATCGATAGTTATCAATCTCATCGAAAGATCGGGAACCCCGTCTCCATCACACCGTCTCCTCCCTGAGCACAAGCCGCCGCCTCCCAGAGCCCGGCGTGCCTCCTCCCTTGGGCCTGGCATGCCTCCCCTCGAGCCCATTGTGCCTCCTCCCTGAGCCCACCTCTTCCCCTCTCCCGAGCATGCATCGCCTCTGGCAAGGTACCTTCGAAGTGTGTAATATGGACTTAGGTTTTCTATTTGACATCATGATGCCTTGTAAGCCTTGTTCTTCTTACCTGCTCAATAGTTTATTCAATGTAGGTTGAATTCATGAGTGGTTTGTGTTACTTTTGCTTATATGCTGTGCTATTGGATATATATTCAATGTCTGTGTGATTTGTGTTACATCATGATGCCCTGTAAGCATTGTTCTTCCTCGCCAATTTGTGTAGTTCCCTTCTTTGAACCTCTGTGTGATTTGTGTTACTTTTTCTTATATGTTGTGTTATTGGATATATTAAATCTACTTTGTGTGGTAGTACTAGTACAGAAATGTTGTTTGGGGAAGAGTGCTTCTTCTCCTAGCAGGTAATCCAAACTCTAGTATGACAACAAGTACATGCAAAACAAGTATGACAGCAAGTAAATTACAAGCTTCAGTAAAAAAAAAAAATTCTAGTGCAAACAAGTAGTTCAATTTGCAAACAAGCTAGTATCCATGGAGCTTATACACAAGGATATGTAGCATCACCATAAAGTACTACAAAAATCCTAAACATTGCAGTGGAGCTATTTAGTACTTACCTGAAATGCACTCTTTGGTAACTGCAGATTAACTGTTGGGGTGGCATACTAAATGAGGAATCAACACACACCCATTTTTTCCTCACTCTTTCCTCTTATCTTGATCTCTTCTCTATAAAATCTCTAAGCAGTGGTTACTTGTGCCTTTAAAACCAGCTTCACATATATATACATAGTTCTACATAGTTTGTAGTCTCTTGTTAGCTAACTCGAGGCCTGAATTCAGCTAGCTAGCTCGCTCCTTGGGCGTTCATTCTAAACATAGGTGAATCACGACCTACTTCATTGAACCTGACATACATAGTTCTGAAGCTGTGGTTTAGGAGGATTCTACAAGCACTTAGAGGATTGGCATTAAGCAAATCACATGCTCTAGTGTGTCAGGTTCGATGAAGTAGGCTGTGGTTCACCTGTGTTTAGGATGAACGCCCAAGGAGCAAGCTTGCTAGCTGAATTCAGGCCTCGAGTTAGCTAACAAGGGACAATATATATATATGGGAATGTATCTAGTGCAAATAGGTATTTGAGTGGTACAGTGCAAATGCGAATGACAGCCATCATATCTACAACATGCGGCTCGGATGCAGGTGGGCGGAGCACCACAGCCACTTAAGCCATTATGCGAAAACCCCCTGGCTCGGCTTTTCACTTTGCTGAAACCACCCCCGCGCTGCCCCCCACACAACCCCATCTCATTTGCTTCTTCTCCAACTCCTTCTTCTCCCCTTCTTCCTCTCCTTCTGCTCCATGGCGCTGCCACCCCTACTCCCCTGGCGCCACCTCCTTAGGTCACAGCCGTCGGCCTAGCACCTGGCCCCGCACGCTCCCTCTCCGTCGGCCACGAGCCACGCCGTAGCCATCCTCGGCTCCTGCGCCACCAACGCCGGCCCGCGTCCTCCTGCTCGCCCGTGTGCCACCGACCCGACCCGGCTGCTCCCCACTGGCTCCCCTGGCGCCACCTCCCTAGGGCACAACCACTGGCCCAGCACCTGGCCCCATGCGCTCCCTCTTTGTAGGCCACGAGCCCACGCCGTGGCCATCCTCGACTCCTGCACTACCACCACCGGCCCGCATCCTCCTGCTTGCCCGTGCGCCACCGGCTTGACCCTCGGGCGGCGAGGATGTGATGATGGGCGGTGAGGAGGCCAGGAGGGGAGGAGCTCTAGTACGCCTATGTGATGGAAGGCGAAGGGGCATGGGAGGGAGAAGGAGGTGGCAGGCGTCAACGGCGCTCGGGGAGGAGGGCGGCTCCAGGGACAAGGGAGGGCGCAGTCGGGAAGGGGAGGGAGCGCGACGGCAGCTCTGAGAGGCGCGATTCGATTACGAGGGAGCCGATCTGTGAAGACGAATGGGCACAGGAGGGAGAAGGAGGCGTGGAGGGTTTTCGCAATTTTTGTAAAGCCGAGCGGGGGGTTTTCACATAATGGCTTAAGTGGCTGTGGTGCTCTGCACACCTGCATCCGAGCCGCATGTTGTAGATCCGATGGCTGTCACTTGCATTTGCACTGTACCACTCAAATACTCATTTGTACTAGATATGTTCCATATATATATATATATATATATATATATATATATATATATATATATATGAAGCCAGTTTTAAAGGCACAAGCGGCCATTGCTTGGAGATTTTTATAGAGAAACAACAATCACAGACGGTTTTATCTATAAACCGTCTGTGATACATAAGCTATCACACATAATTTCATCTACAAAACCCTCTGTGATATATTAATTATCACAGATGGTTCTGCGTTTATAACCGCCTATGATAGTCTGTAGCACAGACAGTTCAAAAACCGTCTATGATGACCTCATGTCATTACTGACCCACAAAGTCAGATGGCTCACGAAACCGTCTGTAATGACGTTTTTGAGTTGTCTATGATAACCTTTTCTGCAGTAGTGCTTAGTCAACTCCTCCTTCCTCGAAATTCCCCGAAGTAACAATGTCTACTCGTAAACGAAGCAAATAAATGAAATAAATATAAAATAGAGAGAAAATAAACTACACAAATTAATAAAAATCTCAGGAAAATAGAGCTTAAATTTAGATAAATTTAGACATTTGAATGGGCTCAATTAGAGTTCGTATAAGGAAGAATGAGCTTATGGAAGATCTAACCCTAAAGACAAGGAAAAAGGATACTATTTCTGATTTTCTTGAATTTTTCTTCTACTGGAAATCCCAATTTATGATGTCAGCATGACGTCAGCCCTGATTTTTAGAATTAAAAGAAAATAGGAAAATAAGCACAGAGACTAACATATGGGCCCAGGTCTATAGACCCGATCCACGAGGCTGGTCTATGGCCCACGGCTCATGGATCTACAAAATAGTAGATCTGACATGTGGGGACCACAAGTCAGAGGCTCGGCTCATGGTGGAATAGATCTACTAAGATTGGATCTGGCTTTTAGGGTTTGGGTTGACACGCGCGCGTTGACGCGGTGCTGACGGGGATGCCACAAGGGCAACACACAAGCACGGGGCTGAGCTGGCTTGTGACGTGGACGGCCACGTTGACTAAACGAAGGTGAGGGCTCGGGAACCAAGGTTTTCGGCGGACGACGGCTTCTCGTCGGTGGTGATGGTGCGCGTTGCGAAGAGGACACGACAAGGATCTCAGCAATGTGCTCATTGGTGCAAGGAGACGATTGTGGTGGCCGACGGCGAGGTTGAAGTGGTGGCAAGGTCTCGGGCTCAATGGGATTGGAGCTCCAGTGATGCGTCTATGAGGTGAAGACGTCTGGGACATAGCTCAGCTCCTTGCGATGTCGACTGTGGTGACGATGAAGCTTGAGCGGCTCTGGTTGCGGCAGAATCGCTCGTCAGAGCTTGCGGCGGCGCACTTCCTTCTCTAAGCTTTTTCGGCAGCTAGGGTTTCGCTCTTGAGATTTGGCGGCTAGGGTTGGGTTGCAGAGAGCGAGGACTACCCCTCCCTTTATACGCGGTGGCCCGGGAGAGTCTGAAGCGTGTA
This sequence comes from Ampelocalamus luodianensis, assembly GCA_036346255.1. NCBI lineage: Eukaryota > Viridiplantae > Streptophyta > Magnoliopsida > Poales > Poaceae > Ampelocalamus > Ampelocalamus luodianensis. The sequence continues at coordinate 35,976,536 of CM070638.1, read as the reverse complement.
CGTCAAGGAGGGCTCACGCGGCGATGCAACTTGGATCGAAATAAAAAAATGATGAATAGTATCTAGGTAGGGTCCACAAGTCAGTGATTATGACTCGGGTGAGTTCATGTAGCAAACGACGATGCTGAGACCGACAGGTGGGGTCATGCGTGCTGGCCAACGGAGAGAGAGGGAGACGTTGACATGCGGGGCCCACATGTTAGTGGAAAGCGGGGCGCGCTCATGGCGGCTGGGCTGAACAATACTAGGCCGAGGTAGAATGGGAATGGATTTCGGCCCAAAGCATTTCCTGAGATTTAAATAGGCTTCGCATTTTAGAAATTACAATAAATCCAAACAGCAAATGAACTCAAAAAATACTACATAAATCTGGAAAATATTCCCAGGCACAGAGAGCCCAAATAAAATAGTTTTGGAATTTATTGGTGTTTAGATTATTCACATTAAATTGTTTTGCTATTGAAAGTCCATATTAAGCTTTATTAAAAATCAAATAAAACTCTTGAGTGAATTTTCCAAAGGCTAAAGTACTCAAAAGGGATTTTTAACTTCATAAAATTAGGATGTTACATCCTAGGCCTAATCCCAGAGGGAATCCATAGTTCCAAGGATTTGGGAGTCCTCTCAGCACTATTTGAGGCCTCTCTCGAGTTGTGCTTCTTTCTTCTTCGCTTATTCGCACCTATGTTGATTTCCTCATGAGCCGTCCTTCCTTGCCGCGGCTCGGGATGACTCATGGGCAAACCTGGCTTCGCTACCCGTTTTGAAGCCAAATCTTGGATTGGAAGGGGAGCAAGAACATGCTTAGAGAGAGAGAGAGATTACCGTGGAGTGCTGATATGGTGAGAATCAAGGGCGGCGGCGGCGACGATCTGGGTAGGTGAGGGTGGCGACGTCGGCTTGAGGCAACACCGAGCTGAGGAGGAGAAGGTGGCAGCGAGACGAGGAGATGAGGCTCGTGGTGGTGTTCTTTTGGGTCACGAGGCAGCGAGTGGGCGACGCCAGAGAATAAGAGCATGTGGAGAGATGCGGTGGCAGTGGAGATCTAGAAGCGAAGGGGGCGGGTAGAGATGGAGGGAGGAATCGATGACAGTGAAGAAATGGGGGAGGGCTGGGGTGAGGCGGCGAACAAGAAAAGAGAAGGTGAACCTATCTCTCCACCCAATCCAACCCACCCAGCAAACCCACGGGTTGAATCCATTTGAACCCGAAATTTTGGAACCCACACCAACCCAACCCAACCCATTTTTACTTCCAACCCAACCCATTAGCTGCCTCAACCCATTCCCACCCATCCAAAGCCAACCCAAATTAAAACCCAAACCATTTAAGCTATTTCGACCCAACCCATTCGCAGGCCTAGCTGTGAGGCAGCATAGGAGCTCAACACGGGTGGCTACATCATCACCCAGTTCATCTCCAAGATGGGGAAGAAAAGATGGATACTGATGAAGTTTTTTGGGGCTTTTTGGTAATTTCTTATTTTGAGAAAAGGATAAACAGAACAGAAACAAAAAAAATAAAAGTAGTGGGACCCACCTGTCGGTGGGAGTGAAGGAAGTGATAAGACTGGAGACCTAGTCTCCAACCCTACCGGATCATTCCTGGTTTTGTGCGGCGTGGGAGGAGCTCCCTGGCGGCGATGGCGCAGGAGGCACCAGCAGTATTTCTACGACATTGTATAATCGTAGTCCTGTTACAATTACGTCCGGTCATAAGTCTTTCTACGATCAGTATCTAGTCGTAAGATTTTCTACGACAAACCTGTTAGTCATATATCGGTTTACGACAACAAACGCCTAAAGGCAAAATTATTTTTTTCAATTACCTTTAGGCGCTCCTCTTTCTCTTCTGCGGTTAAAACCGCAAGGATTTGAGGAGCTACTATTTTGGACGGACTCATCTTGCAGACGAGCTTGACGCGAGCGTCAATCTCCCCCTGTGGAAGATCTATACACATAGACAGCATGATTAGCAGACTAAATCGGGATTAACCAAGGACAAAGCCAAGAAAGTAAGTTTCTCTACTCACCGTCCTTGTAATCCCTGGTTGGGTCGCCCTTTCCCGAGTACCTCCACATAGGAGGAACTCGTGCCTTCAAAGGGCTGATTCGGCGTGTGATGAAGTCCTTCACCACGTGCCAACCGATAAGCCCCTCCGACTTCAAGTCTTTGACAGCTTGAATGTAGGGGGCTATCCGGTCGAGATTGCTGGGAGTCGAATCCCAAGTAGAAGACCTCTCGGCGGCCTTCCCGGCAAATGAGAGGCTATCTTCCTTGGTGACATCCCAGTAAAACCACTTCTTCTTCCATTCCGGCCATGACGACCGGGTAAACATCTAAATGTACTCCTTTGACTTACTGTCGTGAAGCTTTAGACCACAGCTACCGGCAATCCCGGCTTGACGAGCCATTCCGTAGTAGTACTGGAAAAGCTCGAGATCCGCCGGAATCCCCAAGTAAGCCTCACACAAGTACACAAACACGCTTAGCATTGTGATGGAATTAGAACCAAGGTTCACTAATTCCACCCCGAAGTGCTCGAGCACGAGTGTGAGGAAGGGATGAGCAGGCAATCAGAGGCCACACTCACAGTACGCCTGGAAAACTGGAATTTGACCTTCCTCTCCCGACGGCCAATGCTGCTCATTGGCCGCAATCCACTTCACGAGTAGTCCCTCGGGGATCTTCTCGGCGGCCACCAGAGCAGTCATCTTTGCATCATCCATCTCCAATTCAGCCCACTCGGAGACAGTCCTAGCCATTTTCTCTCAAAGGCGGGAAGAATTGGATTTGGGAAAACTCCAAGCAAGCGCACAGAATCACCGGCAGCAGAAGAGATGAGAAAGCAACGAACAGTCGGGTGAAAAGGTAAGAACCCTAAGTTTACCTCCATGGTCCGTTTTATAACCATGCGCTTGGAACGAAACGCCGTGGAATCCCAATAGTTTTCACCGCTTCAGGAATTGCTCACACGGACAGACCTTTAATATGCCCGTTCGAAAGTACCAAGACACTTTTCACACCTCAAGTGAAATTACCATTTTGACCTCCGGGTCAAAAAAAAGGCCAATCGGAAAAGTTTTACTTCCAATCATAAGGCCACGATTACTCCAAAGTCGTAAGATCTTTTATGACTATCTTGTAATCATAATATTCCTAACGAATTGCCTCGATCAAGCATATTTCTGGTCGAGAGAAACATATGTTGAAGAGTTTTTCCTTCAATGTTCTTCCTACAACCTCCTAGTGGTCAAAAGATCATCTACGACCCTTCAAACAAGTAAGCTATTTTCACTTGAAGCTGGGGGGCTAGATGACGAGGATCTAATAATCCTCATTTTATTATTCCATAATCATGTAATATAACATCACATGGCATACCCCTCAATATTATAAGGGAAGAGCAAGTTAGGTGGCCGTAAGATGTTCTACGACCACCCCTAGTCGTAAACATTTCTACGACTATGGTGTAATCGTAAGTCCTGTTACGGTTACGTCCGGTCGTAAGTCTTTCTACGACCAGTACCCAGTCGAAGCTTTTCCTACGACTACCCCCTGGTCGTAAGTTCTGCTATGGCCAGCTCTACTACGACTTCCTCACGACTAACTGGGTCCACTCGTCAGAAGGCCTATTTATTGGTGAGAATCTAAGCAGTCAAAATACGTAGTTATACCCGAAATAACTACAGTTAATGCTCCACTATCTCTGACTGATAACCGTTTGACAGCGTGGGGAGGTTACTACTCCAGTAATTACTCTCATTATTACGCAATAATGAGCGACTAATTAGCCTAGAACGACAATAGCCACCACTACGTAGTATAAATAGGTGTCTTTTGGAGATAAAGAGGGGGGCTTTTTCGAGGGACAATCAGGAGGAAGATTAGCGCAAGTCTTTCCACTGATTGTAATCAGGATACCCAATACAATACACACAGGAGTATGGTTATTATTCTCTCTAGAGAAGGCCTGAACCTGTATAAAAATCCCCGTGTCTCTTTCGTCTGCGTGATCAATTGTGGAGACCCCCGAATCAAATAATCTTTACGTGAGATCAGTTCTAAAACACCGACAGTTAGCCATCTTATCCAACCTGTTGTTCAACATATATGTTAACTTCAATAATGCTAAACAACTCTGGGATGAACTTGACAAGAAATATTCCGAAAGGGATAATGGAAATGAGTCTTTTATTACTGCTACCTACTTGAACTTTAAGATGGTAGAGGGGCGGTCAGTGATAGAGCAGCTCCATGAGCTACAACTCCATATATGTGATTTAAATCAGTACGACTGCCTCCTACTAGAGGTTTTTCAAGTAAATAACATCTTGGCTAAGTTACCGCCCTCGTGGCGTGACTTTGTGACCGCTCGAAGACATATAAAGGAGCACTTGACACTCAATGAGCTGTCAGTAGCTATTAATGTCGAAGAGCAAGCAAGAGCCGGTGGCGGTACAAGAAAGGCCCCCAGGCTCATGTGAGGACCCGGGTATTTAACTAGTAATACTTAACCTCCATATGGTTCTAGCATTACTAATCAAATATCCAAAGCCTCGATGGACATGTGCTTCCCAGAATTGCAGCACATGCTCATCATCACAAAATTATACATCATTTTCATACAACATTTAACACTAAGTTCAACAACGACATACATAAGTAAATTTATTACAAAAGAGCTGACCGGCCAAATAACACAGTATACAAGAATGACAGCGGAAGCAAAAACGCCATAAGATGGCTAAGAACAAAAGTCGATCGGTTAGCCATCACAACCCACAAGGCAACCGACCGGGCCGCCAAGCTAGTCACCCCGAATACTACCACAACACAGCTCACAAAAGTGAGGCCCATCGAGCTCACCTTCTTCCTCCGCAACAATTTACATTTAAGCAAGAACAATGAGTACACAAGGTACTCGCAAGACTGACGTGTGGAATAGCAGACCTATTCATATGCTACATGCAAGCTTATTTAAATTCCGATATATTGTGGCTGGCGTCAGCATTGCGCAATAAATAGCTTTTTCAGTAGAAAAATAATTCAGGAAATGCAATTAAAATTCAGAATTAGGTTTAAAACTTCTAAAATTCATAACTTTTGCATATGAACTCCAAATTGGGTGATTCAAATTGCAAAATTTATATAAAATTATAATCTAGCTAACTAAACCAAAATATTTCAATTTGGAGTTATTTTGATCCATTTTTTTTGAATTTATTTGAATTTGAATTTGAATTTGTCGTATTTTCACGTTTAGACCTCGACGACTCCGGAGAGTTCGACCCATCTGAAGATTTAGAATTCCAAGACATCAACGAAGGCAAGTTACACCATTGACCATATTGCCCCCAGTATTTTAAGTTATTTTCAGTTTTTAAATTCTTTATCGTATGCATATGTTTGTATAAATATTTTAACGTCCTATTTTACATATAGTTAATTCCATGTGTTATTGTATGGCCAATTTGAATGTTGTACCTGATTACCTTGATACCATAGGCAAGATATTATCAAAATTAAACATATGCTTAGCCAGGATAGTTCACACTTACAGAATTTGGGAGGGTTTTCACCAAATTTCTACAAATTTGTTTCAAATTTGATATTGTGGTATTGTCTTACCACATGGGTTTATAAATAGAGTTTTATTCAAAATAAAATAAAAAATGGGTTTGGGACGTGGGCGAAATGGTCGAAATGGTGGGTGCAGGTTTATGCACGGGATTGATCTGGTTAAGATTAAGGCCCATTGTTTGTAGGAATGACGCCCAAGTCAACTGAGGACCGGTCTTTGAGCCGCTTATTGCTAAGCCATATCATACTACCACATGTCCTGTATGGGCAGGATTTGGCTAATTAATTTGTGATGTTCTAGTGTATTTATGTCATGTGATTATGTGGGTGTCGGTTAGACGTTTTGTTCCCACTTGGCGCAAGAGGGGGCTTCCGAGGACGGTTAGTCCAAAGGCTAATCTTAGCGCATAAGTATATTAGGACGTAACATTGTAAAGGCCTCATGGTAATTGCTCACCACACGCCTACTAAGCGTGAATTGGCCGACATAACGAGCGTGTCACCTCGTGTGGGTAAAGTTGTACCAACTCTACAGAGTAGAAACTATTCGAATAGCCGCGTCCGCGGTCATGGACATGCTAGCAGGGCCACTTAAAGTTAGAATTGTTTTTGGTTTTTAAAATGCTTTATTAAATGTTGGGGATGGTTAATCCTTATGAAAAATTGGGCGGGAAGCCAAGTGTTAGGAGGGGATCCTTCACTAAATCATTGGAGGTTATCCACATTGTAATATTGTTATTTTAAAATATGATTTTAGTCTTAATATAAAACTGCCTTAGAAATTATTATGGATATTTAAACTGAAAATGCTGTTTATGCAAAACAACCCCTGCCATACTCACTTGTTACCTTATGCATGCATTTAAATTCAATATTAGGTGTAACTTGCGAGCACGGAAGTTGTGCTCATCCTTGCTGAATAAATCTTATTCAGGAGAAAACTTCTACCCCGACGGTGAGGATCCGGACGAGTAGGCCTTTTGACCCAGACGATTGCCTGTGGCGCATCGTGTGGCTCACCTTTATTATAATGTTTCCGCTGTGTTTATCGTTCGACATTTGATATTGTTATTCAGACTCATTTGTATTAAACAATTATTTATTTAATGTCATTTACGTTTTCGTGATATGAATGTGATATCCATTTTGTGAGACTGTGTACACTGGAAATCCTGGAGCGGTGTTTGAACACAGAGAATTCGGGATCCTTTGCTCCTGGGTTCGACACATACCCTCTAGTGTGGTTAGCACGCAAAATGCTCAGTACGGTGGCGCAAGTAACTCGGTCCTTAATGACCCGGGCACCATTCCAGTCACACCCAAAAGCACACCAACATACCATTGTGCCCAAGTCTAAATCATTTTATTTTCAGTTTTTAATTTTTACAAGTAAACATGGCACAAGGTTGAAATCATAAGTGATAATAAGTTTTATGTGATCAAGGTTATCGACAAGTCGATAACCGCCCATTTCTACTGGAAGCTAAGCATGGCTAAGCAATTAATCCGCAAAACTACTAAGTGACAAGAGTTCATCCACGAACTCTAAATCACAGCAATAACCTAGGCTCAAGGTAGTAAAGGATGATCATTTGCCTAAGGAAATGCATCTACTAGGTCAACTAACGACAATAGTTTAACACAAACTAGCAATGCATATATAGAATTTGTAAACAACATAAATACTTGAAAATACAGGGATTAACATGATCAAACTGCTTGCCTTGCTGGGATTGTTCTTGCTACAGAGGAGGATTCTCAGGTTCAATATATTCTTCGGAACCTAACGCGAAAATGGGATAAAGCCAATAAGAACGAAGAACACCAAACAAAACCCAGCAGCAAAAGACATCCAAATATAATGAAACTTACACCGCAGCTAGAGGTTGATTTTAGACAATTTTCGGAACAAGAATCATGCAATTTAGATTTAGGATGCAAAAGTTACAGCCAAAATACTCTTTCTCAGCCTATTAAATCACTAAATTAATTATTGGTACTGTTCATGGCGAAAATTTCTATAATGATCTAGAACCCAAAATTTTTATGGTAGGTAGTTTATGCCATCCTAATCACAGCAAAGTTGAGTTTACTAAATTTGGAGTTATAATGATTTACTTATGATTTTTCTAAATTATAAACCTAGCACATTACACTTTCCAGAGACATAAACATGTTCAAAACCTATTTCATACTAAAGTATGCTACCAGAGGGATTTTCTAGCATCGATTTTATATATTTTGGATTTACAGGGAATTACTTATGCCTTTTACAATATTAAATAAATTTTTAAATGCTACCAATAAGGTTAAATCTATTAACATATTTTTATGTAGCTCACTTAGGCCTACAACCATTTTTAGATTAAAGTTTAGTTAATAAAAAATTTATCAAAGTTGAAATCATTTAATTTGTAGATATTCAGAAAAAGATATGCATTTTCCAAGTTTTAAGTCAATTCTGGAATATACAAAAATGGCTGAAAACAAGCTATTAAGGATTACAGAATTTTCTACCACAGAAACATAGCTAAAAGCATTTTTATATTAAACTTTTGTGAAATACAAATTTATTACAGTTGGATTCATTTAAAAAGGATCTATTTTGAATTAGATATGAATTTCTAAAGTTTTTATACAATTTTTCAGTTGACAGATAACTATTTACCGAAATAAAACACACTTAACGGAAAGGAATCAACGTGGACAACTATGGGCCCTTGATTTGGAATCTAACGGCGCGCGCGAGGGGTGCGCGAGAGCAACCCGAACGGCCCAACTTATCTCGACCGTTGATCAAAGATCTGATGGCCAAGAACGAGGGAGGTTCGGACCTCGCGAACGGCACATGAATCAGGACCGTTGATCATCAAATGAACGGCCCACGATGATGGGAGGATCGGGTGACCCGATCGGCCCAACTGATCTGGGCCACAGATCGCAAAATGGACGGTGGCCAAAGATCGAAGTGCAAAATGGAGTGCTGACAGGTGGGGCCGCATGTCAATGACTTTAAGTCACAAACACGAGCTTTAACACACGTGCACAGTGCACGGGGCCCACATGGTAGCGAGACACATGGAGATTTAGGACAGATAATTAAATACTAATGACCAATGATTAGTGATGATTAGTAATTAATGTGTCCTAACGATTTTCATAGGGGTGGATTTAGGGACCGAGGGCCCACACGTTAGTGACCCAAAAAGGCAATTTCGGACACATTAATGTTAAGACAGAGATTAATGATAATCATTAGCATTAATGATGTCCGAAAACAACCAGTTAGCGCCAGCAGGTGATTACAGAGGGTCGGGCCTACATGTCAGCGAGACATTAGGCCAAATTAAGACACAATTAATACTTCTAATGATTGGCAACGATTAAGCATTAACTGTGTCCTAATTAGATGATGAAAACGGGAGTTTCCCAGCTGACAAAAACCGAGTGCCTTACACGGCTTGTCGCCGGCGACTCCGGTCACGGCGGCGCCCACAAAATACCAAAATGGGTTCGCAATAGTGTCGCGGACCCGATGGTGATGACCCCGCCGGCGGTGGGGGTCTAGAACGCTGGCGAGCCGGAAAACACAGAAGGAGGCCATTTTGGCAAAACATGAAAACAGCAAAAAGCTCCGCTGCGGTCCACGAAAGCGAGTGCCACAACTTCTAAGGACTAATAAGAAGCTATCTTAACCGAGAGGAGCTTCAAAGATGGCCAGAGAAGGCTTGAACACGATGGAGCTCGCCGGAGCCGAGGAAGATGAAGTAGAAAATGAGGTTCTGAGCAAAATGAACACCAATGGGTGATCAAACTAGCTTCATTATGGTGCCCATAAGCTCCACAAGTAAGTAATTGCAAAAAGAACCACTTACCGGAGTTGGAGAAGAAAGGGGGTGAAATCGGCCGAAAATCTCCAAACTTAAAATTGAGTGATTCCTGTGAATACAACCCAAAATTAAGTTAGGAAAAATGTAAAGAAAGTTGAGGAGCTCAAAAGGGTACAAGAAAGATTGAAGATGAACCACTGGACACCAAGATCGCCATTGAAGCTTCTCGGGTCAACAATGGTGCTTTGAGCATTTGAAGTGGTTTTGAGCTCAAAACGCAGAGAATGAGCAAAGGGTGGTGTAAAGGAATACCAAGAGGAACCAAGGGGCTATTTATAGAGGGAGAATTAGGGTTTTGAGCAAGAACAAGAGCTCACGGTGAGCTCGGTTCATGGCACGGTCATGGACCAAGAAATGATGGGGACAAGTGAGACTCGGGATGGAGGAGCCGAAAGTCTGGGGCGCATTTAATGCCCCACAGAGAGATGTTGATGAGAGCAAGCTCGAAGTGACACAACGAAACCGCCCTCGCTCTCTCTCTTCCTGCCATTGCTCGCCTGCACTGCACGGAGAGACAGAGGAGGAAGAAGAACAGAAAAGAATACGGTGACCGTCGGATTGAAAATGGACGGTCACGATTAAAAGGGGCTGACCGAGGGTTTCTAAGACTCCACACCACCAGGGCGGTCCGATCAAGATTGAACGGCTGAGATCGATTGAGCCGTTCGGGTGACCCAATCAGCACAATCAACCTGGACGGTTGGATCTTAATCCAACGGTCCCAATTGGATGGGCTCTTCGCGGCGGCCCGAACGACACCATCAACGTGAGCCGCGCGATTTCAATCCGCGCGTTTAAAAAGGGGCCCGGTGCAGTTAGTGGGTTCGACCGAGTCAAGTAGCTCGAGCCCGAGTCCGACTCAAACCCAAGGAACAGAGAACCAAGTTTTAGGTTTTAATTTAGACAGAGACTTTTGAGGATTTATTAGAGATAGCAAAATGACTCCAAAAATTCTGAAATTTTTACAGGAGCTTACTGACTTAGACATGGACCTTGTGGAAAATTTTCAGAGGTTTTTATGCAGAGCATTTTTCTCCAAAAATTCAGCAAGGTACTGGTTCAAGGTTTGACTAAAAGTCAAGCAGGTTTGACTGCCCTCTAAAAATATTCAAACAATTTCTAAAAATTGTGAAATTTTTCAGAGGGGTCACACACCATCCCAAGAACTTAAGAAAAATATTTCCAGGAGATGATCAAAAGGTTCGACAAGATTGTTTTTGAAAGATCAAGATTTGGATCAAAAGACTTGTGACTTTGTATTTCCATAACTTTTGTACAAGCATTGTTTAGTACACACAGAAAATACATGATGTAAGAAAAAGTTTTAATTTCTACTCATTTTCTTACATTTGAAACACAAGTCTGAAACTTGGGATGTTACAGCTCGTCAGGTGGAGGTCAACAGTGCGGGAGGCTTTGGAAAACAGAAGGTCAAGAATCAGCCCCAAAACAAGCTCCAAGGAAAGAAGATGAAGAAGAAGAAGGAAGAGACTATCTGCTTTGTTTGTGGAGTGGTTGGTTATAAAGACAACCATTGCTGCAATCGTAAAGGCAAGGGTCCTTTTCCTGGTTAGCATAAAGGCCACAAGGCCGAAGTGAATGTCGCACTAGCTAGCTTCAGTTCTGAAGGGTATGTACCTCAGGCCTTTATGGCAAGTCCATCTATTGATTGGTGGGTCGATACATGTGCTACTAGACATATATGTGCTGATCAATCATGTTTTTCTTTATTTCAGGGTGAAGGTGGTGGATCCGTCCTGATGGAGAATGGAGCCGCTGCTACAGTGCATGGGATTGGATAGGTTTGCTTGAAGCTCACTTCAGGCAAAACACTCATTTTGAAAGACATGCTCTGCGTGCCTGCAATGACTCGCAACCTCATGAGTCGGTCTATGCTGTGTATACAAGGAATAAAGCTTGTATTTGAGTCCAATAAGGTTGTCTTGACCAAATTTAGTAATTTTATGGGCAAAGGCTATGATAGTAGAGGAATGTTCCTCTTATCCATTTTTTATCTCAATAATGTAAACATTTTTATTGTTTCTCATTGCAATAAATTTCATGATGTTTGGTATTCTCATTTATGTCATGTTAACATTAAAGCCATTATGCAGTTAAGTAAAATGAGTTTAATTCCAAGCTATACTTATAAGAAGGGTTTAAAGTGTGAAGTGTGTGTGCAAGCTAACCAACCCCGAAAACCTTTTCATAACGTTGAAGGGCGAAACACATCTCCACTTGAGCTAATCCATTCTGATCTTTGTGAGATGAATGGAATATTAACTAAAGGTGGCAAACATTATTTTCTAACTCTCATAGATAATGCGACTAAGTATTGCTACATTTATTTACTTAAGTCGAAATATGAAGCATTAGAACACTTTAAAATCTTTAAAGCCGAAGTGGAAAACCAACTAGAGAAGAAAATCAAATGGTTAAGGTCGGACCGAGGCGGTGAATATGTCTATAATGAATTCTCTCAATTATGTGAAGAAAGTGGAATAATTTATGAAATTACTCCACTATACTCACCCTAATCGAATGGAATAGCCGAAAGAAAGAACCAAACTATTTGTGACTTGGTTAATTCCATGCTACAAAGTTTAGGTATGTCGGACTATTGGTGGAGTGAAGTAGTTATCACAGCGAACTATGTCCTAAATAGGGTTCCACCTCGCAATCAGGAGGAAATACCTTATGAAGGATGGAAGGGGAGAAAACCTAACTTACCATGTCTTCGAACTTGGGGATGCCTTGCAAAAGTGCATGTGCCGTCACCGAAAAAAGAAAGCTTGGTCCTAAGACCGTTGGTTGTGTCTTTCTAGGATATACTAAAAATAGCACGACTTATAGATTTCTAGTGGTCAAATCTGATGTGAGTGACATCACTACAAATGTAATGATGGAATCTCGTGATGCGACATTCTTTGAACATGTGTTCCCTATGAGACAAAATGATGTCATTGACCCTAATGGTTTAGATGAACACTCTATTCTTCCTAGTGTGGATAACACCACTCTAGAAATGGAGTTGAGGAGGAGTAAGAGGCAGAGGACTGAAAAGTCTCTGGGTAATGACTATGCCACCTATGTCAGGGATGATGAACCACTAACCATTTCAGAGGCATACGCATCCCCGGATGTGGATTACTAGAAGGAGGCAGTCCGTAGCGAGATGGGTTTCATCATAGTTAACAGAACATGGGAGGTTATGGACCTCCCATCTGGATATAAGCCAGTGGGATGCAAATGGATCTTTAAAAGGAAGTCTAAACTCGATGGTACTATAGAAAAGTACAAGACCTGTTTAGTGGCTAAGGGTTTCACGTAAAAAGATGGTGAAGACTTTAAGACCGCTTTCCTAAATGGAGAGTTGACGAGGAGATTTATATGCAACAACCTGAAAATTTTGTGGTTGTAGGGCAAGAGAAGAAAGTATATCGATTGATTAAATCCTTGTACGGACTAAAGCAAGCTCCCAAGCAATGGCATGAGAAATTTAATAGTACTATGACCTTGGTCGATTTTTGTGTAAACGAAGCCAATAAATGTCTACTATCGATTTAGTGGGGGCCAAGGTGTCATTCTATGTCTTTACGTGGATGACATATTGCCTTTTGGGACCAACATGGATGCAATCAATAAAACAAAGTCTTTTCTCCCAGAATTTTGATATGAAAGATCTGAGTGAAGCTGATGTTATCTTAAACATCAAGCTAATAAAGGGCGAGAATGGGATTATTCTTTCACAATCCCATTATGTGGACAAGATCCTAAACAGATTTGGATTCAAGGACTGTAAGTCAACGACCACACCCTATGATCCAAATGTGAAGCTACATAAAAACACTAGACATGGAAAAGACCAGCTTAAATATTCTCAAATAATTTGATCCTTAATATATCTAACTCATGCAATGAGACCTGACATCTCATATGTTGTAAGCAAATTGAGTCGTTATACGTCCAATCCAGGAGATGATCATTGGATAGTACTAGAGAGGGTACTTAGGTATCTGAAGGGGACCACAAACTTGGGAATACACTATTCTGGCCATTTGATAGTCTTGGAAGGATTTAATGATTCTAACTGTATCAGTGACTCAGATGACATGAAGGCTACGAGTGGATATGTATTCACTCTATCAGGTGGGGCTATTTCGTGGAAGTCTTCTAAATAGACTATCCTTATACAGTCCACCATGGAGGCTGAGCTGGTAGCTAGCTCTAGACTCAGCGGCTGTAGAGGAAGAATGGATTAGAGAACCCCTTTCTGACCTACCTATGCTGGAAAAACCAATTCCAACTATATTAACCTACTGCGATAACCAAACCGTTTTGGTTAAGGCAAAGAGTAGGAAGGACAATATTAAGTCCTCAAAACATATAAAGAGGCGACTTAAGTCGGTAAGGCATGCCAGAGAGACGGATGTAATTTCTGTGGAATACATCTAGTCTGAAAGGAACTTGGCAGATCCTTTCACCAAAGGATTGGTGCGGAAGGCCATCTTTGCAGCATCAAAGGGAATGGGGCTCATACCCGTGTAAAAGGCTCACATTTGTGGTAACCTATAACATCCCAATTTTTGAGCTTTAAAAACCTTTTGAATAGTTAGTAGGGAGAAAATTCACCATTTGGTTTTATTTGAATTTAACTCAAAAGCTTAACTTGGACTTTCAATATCAAAATCGTTTAATATGAATAAGTCCAACATGAACTATTGTCAAAACTATTTTATTTGGATTCTATGTGCTCAGATATATTTTCTAGATTTTTCTAGAATTTTTCTGAGTTCATTTGCTATTTTCTATTGCTTATTTGAATTTTCAGTATTTTACAAAATAGAAAACTTAATTAAAATCTCAGAAAACCTCTTTGGTCCAAAACCCAATCCTTTTCCAACCCTGGCCCAGTCCTATGCGGCCCAGCGTGCCCGCGCTTGCGCCCGCCTCCGCTGACAGGTGGACCCTACCTGTCAGTCTCTCTTTCTTCCCCTCTTCTTGCGCGCGCAACTCAGTCTGAGCCGTTCGATTGTCTTTAAACGGTCAGATGGTGTTTGGGCGTTCGGCGGTCCGAACATCACCAACATTTTGAGCCGTCCGATCTGTTTTGAACGGTCCGATGGAGTTAGGATGTTCGGCGGTCCGAACGTTCCTATCAATTTAGATCGTCCGATCAAGGATGGATGGTCAGATCAAGTTGAGTCCGAACGCGCTCGCGCTTGTGCTCGATGCCAGGTGGACCCCGCCTTCGTCGTCCCTGTCACTGTCGTCTTCGCGAAGTCCAGCTCGTCTCCGCCATTTTCATCTTCTAGAAGTTTTGTGTGACAAAACAAATCTCCAAATAAAACCTTCCCGACTTTGTTGCCAAATCTTATATCCTATCTTTTTGCGTCCTTATCTGCTTGCAATAGGGATCGGAATGAACTTGTAACAGCCCTAACTTAGGGTTTGTATTTCAAATGTAAAATTTTGAGGAGAAATAAAAACTTTGGTTGTCTCATCAAATCATTTGGTAGTTTTCCAAATTTTCCCTAGCAATTTCCAATGTTTAGAATTTAATTCTTGTGATTGGAAATTGTTGTCAGCAAATTCCTAGCCTTCAAACTTGTGATCATCCTCTGCAAATATTTTTCCTATCATCTTGGTCATCCTATCTACCTCCCTGAATTATTTCACAATTTTTAGATTCTATTTGCTATTTCAATTGGCCAAGTCAAACTAGTTTGAATTTCTGGTCAAACCCTAGGTCAGCAGCTTGTGAATTTTCTGCAGAACAATGCAATGCATAAAAGTTCTGGAAAATTTATGCAATGTTGTTCTCATCCCAAGTAGCTACCTTAAAATTTCGGAATTTTTGGAGCTCGGGAACTACCTCTAAAAATTCTCCAAACTCTCTCACCTTTTAAAACTACAAATCAGAGTCACTATTCATCGCTCGAACCCGAGCCCGACTTAAACCCCGATCAACCAATCGTCTCGGCTGACCCAACCGCGCCTCGACCGACCGAGTCAAACTCCGACCGAGCCTCTTCACTTCGCCCGACCGAACCACGCTGCCGCGCCGCACCTTCCTCTCGCGACAAACCCGCCCACTGCAGTCCTCTCTTCCACGCGCCGCGCGCCGTCGCGTTAGCTCTCCCGCGCGCTGCTCTCTCTCGCGCGCCGCCGCGCCGCGCGCATGCGCATCGCCACGTCGCCTCGCCGCCACCTCGCCGCCTTACCGCTTCCACCTCGCCGCCTCCGCCTCCTCTTCTTAAGCCATCGAAAGCCTTACCTACCTCGGTTTCTCCTTCCTCCTCGCCCACTTCCGCCGCCAGCTCGAAGCCGAGCGCCGCCGCACCGCCTCCGAGCCCGCCGGCCACCCCGGTGATCTCCGATCGCCCTGTCAAGGCCACGGGAGCCTTGCACCTCGGAGACCTCAACCCTTCATCAATTCAAGTTTCCATCACCGAGAAGTCGCGCGCTCCTTCTTCTCCATCTCCGCCGAATCCGCCTCTCCGCCGCGTCTTCTCCGGCGAGTACCATCTCGATTCTTCTCCGGTGAGCATCGCTCGACTCTCTTTCCTTCCTCGATCACTCACACGCTCTCGCTCACCGCACCTTTGCCGACGGTGACCGCCTTGCGCCGCCGAGGCTCGCCGCCAAAGCCATCTCCGTAGCCACCGTATTCCCCGCGTCATCCCGTGAGTTCTGGTGACCCTCGTTGCTCATGCGCGCGCTACTTCTTCCCTAACGACACCCGTCGCCGCCGCCTCTTTTCACCCCACGGCCGCCGCCGTGCTCGTCGCCGCGCTCGCCGCCGCCATCATCTGTGCTTCTCCGGCAAACCCGCGACCACCCTTAGCTTCGTAACCTCGGCGACCCATTTTGGCCATCGCCACCACTCACCGCGCTCCACCGCCGCGCCGCCAGACCTCAAGACACCCGAGCCGCCTCCCGCCTTCCTCCTCGGTTTTCCTGTGGCTGACAGTGGGGCCCACCTCCCCTGAGCCATGTATCTAGCTGTTAATTAATCTTAGGAGGGATCATTAGTCCCTTTCATGCTTTAGCTTAGTTGGAAAATTGAGGTTTGGAGGAAAGTTAGTCACTGGTTCTCTGTAATTGTTCCTCTGTTGTCATTTTCTTCCTATTGTCAGTAATCTGATCATGGTAGTATTGCTTGCTATTCTATTTTGTTAGTGCTTGTTGTCTCCCCTAAATAATAGTGGTTAGAATGAAGTCATTTAGTTAGTAATTATAGGTTTCAAGCTCTTGTTGGCATGAATGATCAAAGAGGTAGTTAGATGATCATGTTGATTATCTCTGTACTCATGGTTTTTGCCTTTTCAAGCATTGTAGGGCCTTGTAGTAGTAGCATGTCAAATTGTTAACCTTGCTATATGTGGGTGTGATGCTTAGGTGTGTTAGTAGCTGAATTTTATTAAGGCCCAACCCTAGTTAGAAAATGGTTAGCATCTAATAGTTGGCTAATTAACTAGTTAGTATTTCAATAGCTTCTTTTAGGGTTAAGTGATCTAATCACTAATGATGGTTGCTTAGAATAGCTAATTATTAGATGTGGTAATTTGATGTTTAGTTAATAGATGTGCACACAATCACCATCAAAGTCTGTCGAAGGATTAAAACTTATAAGAGGATTGATTTTGTGGTTAGCTTGGTAAATAAGTGAGTGGGTAGATCAATCACATGAAAGCATGTCTAATTTAAATCATCTCTGTAGCAGCCATTTTGTTGTTCCTTTTGTGATGGTCTAGCTTCTGTGTATGGATTTGTGTTTGTATTTGAATGCTTGAGTTTTGTCGGTGTTATTCGTTCTTATTCGCTGTTTTTGTTCAATCGTTAGGCTTCGACATTTGCGTAACCCCAGAACGACCCTCCGCAACGAATTGAGCAACGACCACCGTGCAAGCGCTTTGATCATGTTAATCCCAAATTTTAAAGTCTAATATTTTGTTTCAGCTGTATGTATGCATTGCTTAATTTGTGTTAAATTGATTAGTTAAAACCGTAGCTGCATATCCTCGTAGGTTAAACACTGATCTCTACTACCTGAGCCTAGGTTACTTGCTGTGATTAGAGTTCGTTGGATGAACTCTTATCACTTAGTAGATTACGAGTTCAGTTGCTTAGCCATGCTTAGCTACCGGTAGATTTGGGCGATCATCGACTTAGTCGATGATCTTGATCACATAAAATTATTATTGTTCTTATGTTCCAGCTTGTGCTATGTCTAATTGCAAAACTAAAAATGAAAACAAAACGATTTAGACTTGGGCACAATGGTAAGTTTTGGTGTGATCTGTTGGTGTGATCGAAAGGTGCCCGAGTCAACAAGGACCGAACATCTTGTTACACTAAACCAAGCATTTTAGCATGCTAACCACACTAGAGGGTATGGGACCTCTCTTGACCTAGTACTTTGGCGTGTATTGGCTCCGGGTCGCAGGAGGTCGCAGGAGGGATGGTGTTGGGAGCATGGTAGTTGTCCGAAAAGCTTTACCCCGCAAAGGTAGTTGTCTTTTCGGCTTTACCATGTAAGCGTATGGATCTCTATCCATACGAGCGGCTCGTAGTTAATACACAATATTGGAAAAAGTCTCGTAGGACTTAGTCAGTGCTGGCAGCATACCTTCTGTAGTGTGCTTTGGCTTAAAGGCGGTCTGAAGTGTGGGTACAGTGGTACACCCCTGCAGGGATTAAAACTATTCGAATAGCCTCGTCCTAGGTTATGGACACGCTTAGCAAGGTCTTCCAAGAGTTAGACTACAACATTTAAATTAAAACTTGTTGGGTGGTACGAATTTGGGATTCGTGCTATTGATGTGGTGACTATTGGGATAGTCACTTCTACGTTGTGCTTTCTTTACTCTTTTGTTAATATTACCTTTTCTGTATTTCAATATTAAAAATGAATTGCAAACTTGCCTTTAAACTGTATTACATTATTGCAAACAAATCTGGCTTTGTGCAAATGAAACATATGGCCTCCACCAAATAAGCCTGCATGTAGCCTATAAACAGGTCTGCTAGTTCACACGTCAGTCTTGTGGGTACAAAGACAATCTTTGTACTCAGGTGCTTTGCTTAATGTTTTGTTGCAGAGGAAGAAGGTGAGCCCCAAGGGCCTCACTCGTGAGTCAGGTTGCCGTTTCGTGGACGACTACTAGGCTTGGCGGTCCGGTCAGATGCTTTGTGGGTTGAAGGCACACTGATTGGCTTTGTTTATAGCCATCTTATGGCACTTTTGCTTCCGCTGTCTTTCTGGTGTATTTGTGTATCTTTTGGCCGGTCGGCCTTTGTCTGTAATAATCTTACTGTTGTTACTTTCTGTTTAGTAGTGGATTGTTGGACTCTATGTTTGGAATGGAGTTGATGCATAATTTTGTGGCGAGGTGTGTATACTGCTTTCTGGGAAGTATACATATCTCAAGGCTCAGTTTATTTGATTTGTGATGCTAGGACCAGGCGGTTGGTTAAGCATTACAAGCCAAATAAATTGGGGTCCTCACAAAGTTGGTATCAGAGCCATTCTGACCGTGGTAACCCAAGCATAGTCGTCCTTAGGATATTTTGAAAAAGCTTAATTTCAAAGTATAGAAAGGGTTTATGAAAACCTAGGCAGATTCTCAGATTTTACTCCTTACCTATCTTAGCCTTCTACTCTCATCTTACTCTAGTTTGAGTTTTAAAACTTGGTTTCTCTCTTCCCTTTCAAAAGATAGTTACTACCGGGGGAATTAGGCTTTGGGAGAACCATAGAAGATTAGCCTAATTGAAATTTGTGGGAACATAAGGGTAAAATATGATGTAAGTGTCTAAATTTGGTCAGTTGGCTTTGTGACTTGAAGTGTTGCATTTATTTCGTGCTGTGTTTAAAGCTGTTTCGGTGATTTATCGATTTCTTGCTCTCAGTCTATCACTAACCTATCTTAGTGAAACAGGATGGCCGGGAGAACGCGTGGCGCTCATCCGGCCGGTCATGATGAGGAGCTTCCTCCTCCGACCATGGTCGAGGTTCTCGCCGACGAGCGAAACCGCATGGACCAGACGCGTATCTTGGAGGTTATTGCTATGAACACCTCCACTCCTGCCGGTGTCTCCGGATCTGGAGGTGGCGGACACCAGACTCGCGGGGGACTTGCAGAGTTCCTCCGTACGCAGCCGCCGACTTTCTCCCGCTCTGAGGACCCTCTCGATGCGGATGATTGGCTGCGCATGGTTGAGCGAAAGCTCAACATTGCTCAGTGTCAGGCCCAGGAGAAGGCACTTTTCGCGTCCCACCAGCTTGAGGGCGCAGCACTCTCATGGTGGGAGAACTATCTAGCCATGCAGCCTGCGGGCCATGTAGTCATCTGGGAGGAGTTCAGATCAGCTTTTCGTCGGGCCCACATCCCTGATGGCCTGATGAAGCTGAAGAAGAAAGAATTCCTCGCGCTCAAGCAAGGGCGCAAGTCCGTGACTGAGTACTGCACGAGCTTAATCACCGCTCGTTATGCTCCGGGAGGAGGCCTCGATGAGGCTAAGCAGGAAAAGTTTATGGATGGCTTGTCCGAGGAGCTGCAGGACAAGCTATCTATTGTAGACTTCTCTGACTTTCAGGCCTTAGTGGATAAGGCCATTGTTGCAGAGCATAAGGCAAGGGCGCTGGGCGAGTCTCGCAAGCGCAAATGGGAGGCACATCAGTTTACTCACGCCAGCCTCGCTCGTCCTCGGTGGGCGACACCGGGCCCGTTCTTTTGCTCCACCAAAGACCGAGGCCATCGCGCACCAGCTCGCCCACCGCAGCCGTGAGCCACCACGTGCTCCGCGATCCAAGACAGGTGGCCTCCGCAATCCGGCCGCCGAGGTTATTTGTTTTCGCCACACAACAAGGGCCATTATGCGAATGCGCCCTCGTATCGTTGGAGCAGCCCCTCGCCCTAATGGAGGACGCGCGGCGGGAGTGGTCACCCACCGACCGAAGATGATCCGAAGACCGTGGTGCGGCAGGCCGGTCGAGTCAACCATCTTTCAGCTGAGGAGGCTCAGGAGGCGCCAGATGTCATGATGGGTACACTTCTTGTCAATTATCGTCCTGCTGCAGTATTATTTGATTCTGGAGCATCACATTCTTTTATTTCAAGATCATTTGCTGCTGCTAGTGGTCTTCACTGTGTTCCTTTGGGAGTTCCTTTGATCATTCGCTCTCCGGGGTCGGAAATGAGAGCTGATTTAGAATGTCGGGATGTTCCTATTAAAGTCAAAGGAGTGGGATTCTTGGCAAATCTCATCCTGCTCAACTCAGCAAGTCTGGATATAATTCTTGGTATGGATTGGTTGTCCCAACACTTGGGACAGATCGATTGTGCCAAGAAGATGGTTTTTCTCACTAACCTTTCCGGCGAACAGGTTGGCTTTTCCCCACAGCTGCAAGGGTCACACCTTTGTGCACTTGTAGCAAAGCCAGCTTTGAAGATTCAGGAGGTTCCCACTGTTTGTGAGTTTGAGGATGTTTTTCCCGATGATTTACCCGGATGCCTCCTGTTCGAGATCTGAGTTTGTCATTGAGTTGCTACCCTGCATCGCCCTATCTCGAAGGCGCCAGACGGATGCCTCCCAATGAGCTAGAAGAATTGAAGAAGCAGCTTGGTGAGCTCCAAGCAAAGGGTTTCATCCGTCCCAGTTCATCTCCTTGGGGTTGTCCGGTGATCTTTGTGAAGAAGAAGGACAAGACTTTGCGCATGTGTGTTGATTACCGCCCGCTCAATGAAGTGACAGTGAAGAACAAATATCCTTTGCCCCGCATTGATGATCTTTTCGACCAGTTGTCTGGAGCTCAGGTGTTCTCCAAGATTGACCTGAGATTGGGATATCATCAAGTCCGGATCAGGGCTGAAGATATTCCGAAGACGGCTTTCACTACTCGTTACGGTCTTTACGAGTATACCGTCATGTCCTTCGGCTTAACTAATGCTCCAAAGATATTTCATGAACCTCATGAACTCTGTATTCATGGAATATTTGGATAAGTTCGTGGTGGTTTTCATTGACGATATTCTTATCTATTCCAAG
Source organism: Ampelocalamus luodianensis (assembly GCA_036346255.1). Lineage (NCBI taxonomy): Eukaryota > Viridiplantae > Streptophyta > Magnoliopsida > Poales > Poaceae > Ampelocalamus > Ampelocalamus luodianensis. The sequence continues at coordinate 35,955,009 of CM070638.1, read as the reverse complement.
ACTGAAGCAGAGCATGCTGAGCATCCGAAGATTGTTTTGGGCAAATTACGGGAGCACCAAATATATGCGAAGTTCAAGAAATGTGAGTTCTGGTTGAATGAAGTGGCATTCTTGGGCCATGTTCTTTCACCGAGGCGTAGTGTGGATCCCAAAGAAGTCGATGTTCTATCTTGGGCCACCAAGTCGATCATCGATGTACGGAGTTTTCTCGGTTTAGCGGGCTACTACCGCCACTTTATCGAGAACTTCTCCAAGATCGGAAAGCCAATGACTGAATTGCTCAAGAAGGACAAGAAGTTTGTCTGGTCCTCTGCTTGTGATGAGAGCTTTCAGGAGCTCAAGCGACGCTTGACTTCACTCCGCCTTACTCTTCCCGATGTCCACAAGAGCTTGATATCTATTGCGATGCCTCTCGCCGTGGGCTCTACCGTGTTCTTATGCAGGAAGGCAAGGCAGTTGCTTATGCATCTAGGCAGTTGAGACCTCACGATCTCAATTATCCCACCCATGATTTAGAGCTTGCTGCTGTGGTTCATGCAATCAAGATTTGGCGGCATTATCTGATCGGTAACCGCTGTGAGGTGTATTCCGATCAAAAGAGCTTGAAATACTTGTTCACCTAGCCAGATCTGAACCTCAGGCAGAGGAGATGGTTGGAATTGATCAAAGATTATGACATGGGTATTCAGTATCATCCTGGCAAAGCCAATGTGGTTGCTGATGCACTTAGTCGAAAAGTGTATTGCAATACTTTGATGATCCAAGAGCTGCAACTCGCACTTCTTGCGAAATTTCGCTGCCTCAACTTGGGTTTGGTTGAGCATGGTTCCCTTGTCGCCTTGGTTGTGCAACCGACCTTGGTGGATCAAGTCAAGGCAAAGACAAAGATCGATGATGACTGTGAACCAGACAAATGTAATATCAAGGATGGAACAACCAAGTGTTTCACTGAAGATGAGCACGGTGTTGTATGGTTTGGGCAGCGTCTCGTGGTCCCTAAGGTCCCAGAGTTGCGGGACTTGATTCTCCATGAGGCCCATGATTCCCCCTTGTCTATTCATCCCAGGGCTACCAAGATGTACCAAGATCTGCGTCGGAGATTCTGGTGGACCCGTATGAAGCGCGAGATTGCCAGGTTCGTTGCCAGATGCGACGTATGTTGCCGTGTCAAGGCCGAGCATCAGCGTCCAACAGGCCTTCTCCAGCCCTTGCCTATACCAGAATGGAAGTGGGATTCCGTGGGCATGGATTTCATCACTGGATTGCCCCGTTCATCCAAGGGAAATGACGCCATTTGGGTGGTCATTGACAGGCTAACTAAAGTGGCGCATTTCCTTCCAGTCAAGACTCAGCTCCGTGTGGAACCTCTAGCTGAACTTTATGTATCAAGAATTGTGAGCTTGCATGGTGTGCCCAAGACGATTGTGTCTGACCGTGGGGCGCTATTTACCTCTCGGTTTTGGCATAGTCTGCAGGAGGCCATGGGAACTCGTCTTACCTTCAAAGACGGCCTATCATCCTCGGGATCGATGGTCGACGGAGCGCCAACCAGTGCTTGAAGATATGCTCGTGCTTGTGTTCTTTCCTATGGGAAGAATTGGGAGAAATGCCTACCGCTCGCGAGTTCTCCTACAACAACAGCCTTCCAGCTAGTCTCGATGGCGCCATTTGAGGCCTTGTATGGGAGGAGGTGCAGAACCCGTTGAACTGGTCGAACGGTGAAAGACGCTTTGGCCCGATTCCATTAATGAGGCCGAAAGTCAAGTGCGCTTGATTCGTGAGCACTTGCGCGTAGCTCACCGTGCGAAAGCTATGCAGATCGGCGTCGCCGTGAGTGAGATTCCACCAATGACTTTGTGTATCTCAAAGTCTCACCTTTGAAGGGTCATCGTCGCTTTGATCAAGGGCAACCGCTCCTCGCTATGCTCCGCCATATCGCATCATCAAGAAAGTGGAGCCGTTGCATACAAGTTAGAGTTGCCGCTACACTCGAAGAGTGCATGATGTTTTCCACGTATCGCAATTGAAGAAATGCCTCCGTGTTTCGGTCGAGGAAACTCCACTGGAAAATATCGATGTGCAGGAGGATCTATCCTACCGTGAGCGTCCTGTGCGCATTCTTGAAGAATCTGAACGGAGGACTAGAAACCGGGTGATCAAGTTCCTCAAAGTTCGGTGGTCGAATCACTCGAGGACGGCCACTTGGGAGCGGGAAGATCGCCTCCGTGCAGATTACCCGTCCTTCTTCTCCCAGTAATCAGAATCTCGGGGCGAGATTCCTGTAAGGGGGAGATTTGTAACAGCCCTAACTTAGGGTTTGTATTTCAAATGTAAAATTTTGAGGAGAAATAAAAACTTTGGTTGTCTCATCAAATCATTTGGTAGTTTTCCAAATTTTCCCTAGCAATTTCCAATGTTTAGAATTTAATTCTTGTGATTGGAAATTGTTGTCAGCAAATTCCTAGCCTTCAAACTTGTGATCATCCTCTGCAAATATTTTTCCTATCATCTTGGTCATCCTATCTACCTCCCTGAATTATTTCACAATTTTTAGATTCTATTTGCTATTTCAATTGGCCAAGTCAAACTAGTTTGAATTTCTGGTCAAACCCTAGGTCAGCAGCTTGTGAATTTTCTGCAGAACAATGCAATGCATAAAAAGTTCTGGAAAATTTATGCAATGTTGTTCTCTATCCCAAGTAGCTACCCTAAAAATTTCGGAATTTTTGGAGCTCGGGAACTACCTCTAAAAATTCTCCAAACTCTTTTAGCCTTTTAAAACTACAAATCAGGAGTCACTATTCATCAGGCTCGAACCCGAGCCCGACTTAAACCCCGACCGAACCAATCGTCTCGGCTGGACCCAACCGCGTCTGACCGGACCCGAGTCAAACTCCGACCGAGCCTCTTCACTTCTGGCCCGACCGAACCACGCCGCCGCGCGCGCACCTTCCTCTCGCCGACAAACCCGCCACTGCAGTCCTCTCTTCCACGCCACGCGCACCGTGCCGCTTCTCCCGCGCTGCTCTCTCTCGCGCGCCGCCTTCGCCGCCGCGCATGCGCATCGCCACGCCGCCTCGCCGTCACCTCGTCGCCTTACCGCTTCCACCTCGCCGCCTCCGCCTCCTCTTCTTAAGCCATCGAAAGCCTTACCTACCTCGGTTTCTCCTTCCTCCTCGCCCACTTCCGCCGAGCTCGAAGCCGAGAGCGCCGCCGCACCGCCTCCGAGCCCGCCGGCCACCCGGTGATCTCCGATCGCCCCGCTCGTCCACGTGGAGCCTTGCACCTCGAGACCTCAACCCCTTCATCAATTCGAAGTTTCCATCACCGAGAAGCCGCGCGCTCCTTCTTCTCCATCTCCCGCCGAATCCGCCTCTCCCGCTGCCGCGTCTTCTCCGGCGAGTACCATCTCGATTCTTCTCCCGGTGAGCATCGCTGGACTCCTCTTCCTTCCCGATCACTCACACGCTCTCGCTCACCGCAGACCTTTGCCGACGGTGACGCCTTGCGCCGCCGCAGCTCGCCGCCAGCCATCTCCGTAGCCACCGCACTTCGCGTCATCCCGGTGAGTTCTCGGTGACCTCGTTGCTCATCGCGCGCGCTACTTCTTCCCCAACTACACCGCCGCCGCCGCCTCTTTTCACCCCACGGCCGCCGCGTGCCGCCGCCGCCACCGTGCTTCTCGGCAAACCCGCGACCACCCTTAGCTTCAGTAACCCCTGGGCGACCCATTTTGGCCACTGCCACCACCTCGCCGCGGCTCCACTGCCGGCGCTGTTTTCAACCTCAGCACACCCGAGCCGCTCCCCTGCTTCCTCCCTGGTTTTCCCGTGGTCGACAAAGGGGCCCACCTCCCCTGAGCCATGTATCTAGTCATAATTAATCTTAGGAGGGATCATTAGTCCCTTTCATGCTTTAGCTTAGTTGGAAAATTGAGGTTTGGAGGAAAGTTAGTCACTGGTTCTCTATAATTGTTCCTCTGTTGTCATTTTCTTCCTATTGTCAGTAATCTGATCATGGTAGTATTGCTTGCTATTCTATTTTGTTAGTGCTTGTTGTCTCCCCTAAATAATAGTGGTTAGCATGAAGTCATTTAGTTAGTAATTATAGGTTTCAAGCTCTTGTTGGCATGAATGATCAAAGAGGTAGTTAGATGATCATGTTGATTATCTCTGTACTCATGGTTTTTGCCTTTTCAAGCATTGTAGGGCCTTGTAGTAGTAGCATGCTGAAATTGTTAACCTTGCTATATGTGGGTGTGATGCTTAGGTGTGTTAGTAGCTGAATTTTATTAAGGCCCAACCCTAGTTAGAAAATGGTTAGCATCTAATAGTTGGCTAATTAACTAGTTAGTATTTCAATAGCTTCTTTTAGGGTTAAGTGATCTGATCACTAATGATGGTTGCTTAGAATAGCTAATTATTAGATGTGGTAATTTGATGTTTAGTTAATAGATGTGCACACAATCACCATCAAAGTCTGTCGAAGGATTAAAACTTATAAGAGGATTGATTTTGTGGTTAGCTTGGTAAATAAGTGAGTGGGTAGATCAATCACATGAAAGCATGTCTAATTTAAATCATCTCAGAGTGACCATTTTGTTGTTCCTTTTGTGATGGTCTAGCTTCTGTGTATGGATTTGTGTTTGTATTTGAATGCTTGAGTTTTGTCGGTGTTATTCGTTCTTATTCGCTGCTTTTGTTCAATCGTTAGGCTTCGACATTTGCGGTAACCCCAGAACGACCCTCCGCAACGAATTGAGCAACAACCACCAGCAAGCGCTTTGATCATGTTAATCCCAAGATTTTAAAGTCTAATATTTTGTTTCAAATTGTATGTATGCATTGCTTAATTTGTGTTAAATTGATTAGTTAAAACCGTAGTCGCATATCCTGTAGGTTAAACACCGATCTCTACTACCCGAGCCTAGGTTACTTGTCGTGATTAGAGTTCGTTGGATGAACTCTTATCACTTAGTAGATTACGAGTTCGCTTGCTTAGCCATGCTTAGCTACCAGATTTGGCGATCATCGACTTAGTCGATGATCTTGATCACATAAAATTATTATTGTTCTTATGTTCCACTTGTGCTATGTCTAATTGCAAAACTAAAAATGAAAACAAAACGATTTAGACTTGGGCACAATGGTAAGTTTTGGTGTGATCTGTTGGGTGTGATCGAAAGGTGCCCGAGTCAACAAGGACCGAACATCTTGTTACACTAAACCAAGCATTTTAGCGCTAACCACACTAGAGGGTATGGGACCTCTCTTGACCTAGTACTTTGGCGTGTATTGGCTCGGGTCGCAGGAGGTCGCAGGAGGGATGGTGTTGGGAGCATGGTAGTTGTCCAAAAGCTTTACCCGCAAAGGTAGTTGTCTTTTCGGCTTTACCATGTAAGCGTATGGATATCTATCCATACGAGCTGCTCGTAGTTAATACACAATATTGGAAAAAGTCTCAGAGGACTTAGTCAGTGCCGGCATACCTTCTGTAGTGTGCTTTGGCTTAAAGGCGATGCAAGTGTGGGTACAAGTGGTACACCCCTGCAGGGATTAAAACTATTCGAATAGCCTCGTCCTAGGTTATGGACACGCTTGGCAAGGTCTTCCAAGAGTTAGACTACAACATTTAAATTAAAACTTGCTGGGTGGTACGAATTTGGGATTCGTGCTATTGATGTGGTGACTATTGGGATAGTCACTTCTACGTTGTGTTTTCTTTACTCTTTTGTTAATATTACCTTTTCTGTATTTCAATATTAAAAATGAATTGCAAACTTGCCTTTAAACTGTATTACATTATTGCAAACAAATCTGGCTTTGTGCAAATGAAACATATGGCCTCCACCAAATAAGCCTGCATGTAGCCTATAAACAGGTCTGCTAGTTCACACGTTAGTCTTGCGGTACAAAGACAATCTTTGTACTCAGATGCTTTGCTTAATATTTTGTTGCAGAGGAAGAAGGTGAGCCCCAAGGGCCTCACTTCTGTGAGCTGTGTTGCCGTTTCGTGGACGACTACTAGGCTTGGCGGTCCGGTCAGATGCCTTGTGGGTTGAAGGCACATTGATTGGCTTTGTTTATAGCCATCTTATGGCACTTTTGCTTCCGTTGTCTGTTTGGTGTATTTGTGTATCTTTTGGCCGGTCGGCCTTTGTCTGTAATAATCTTACTGTTGTTACTTTCTGTTTAGTAGTGGATTGTTGGACTCTATGTTTGGAATGGAGTTGATGCATAATTTTGTGGCGAGGTGTGTATACTGCTTTCTGGGAAGTATACATATCTCGAGGCTCAGTTTATTTGATTTGTGATGCTAGGACCAGGCTGTTGGTTAAGCATTACAAGCCAAATAAATTGGGGTCCTCACAGAACTCTATCTATAAAATCAAATGAACCCAAAAATATAATCCCAAATTGGGGATTCCCTAATCCGTGCCGCCCCGGCCCTATAAATAGGTCCCCGAGGTTCGCCCTTGCCTCCTGATCCAAAGCCCTCAAACCCCCGCAGCCTTAAAGCCCTAGCACCGCCGCAATCTGGTTTTTAGGGTTTTGTCACCGTCGCCATTTTCTTAGAATTCCGGTGCCGCCGTCATCGCCCTGAGATCATGGTCTGCACCACTGTGTTCGGCGTCATCAGGGCTACCTCCGGAGACCACTCACGCCGCCTAGACCTCACTGAAGCTCCAATCTGACAAAAGCCGAAGGACTTCACCGCTTCGAGCTCGCCGCCGGCACCACAGTTGACGTCGACCACCCGTGAGTACCCCATCGTGTTCGCAATAGCGTTAGCTACACGCTGGTATCACTCATTGCCGGAGTAGCGCTGCCGTCGCTGATCTGACGTGGCAGTCCGGGTCAATAGCCACCTAATCTTCGTGCGTGCGTGTCATCTACATGGCGCGTACGTGTCTGCCAGATCAACACCTACATGCGCACCCACGTGGCTAGTCCACCCACCCCAGATCCAATCTCTTGGTAAACCCAATCCGCATACACCAAACCACTGACATGTGGGCTCCACATGTCAGAATTTCCTTTGATTTGTTTTATTCTGAAAATCCCAGGCTGATGTCATGGTGACATCATAATCCTATTTTCCAGTAGAGAAATAAGTCTAGAAATTCCTTTTAGGGTATTTTCTTGTAGATTCAAACTTCCAAAACCCATATCTTTTGCATCCGAACTCCGTTTGAACTCATTCAATTTTCTAAATTTGTCTAAATTCAAGATCTATTTATATAAGGTTTTTATTTAATTTTTTGGAGTTTGTTTTGCCTCTATTATTTATTTATTTTTGTTATTTGCTTCGTTTGCGAGTAGACGTTGATACTTCGGGACGCTTTGTTGAAGGAGTGCCTCAAGAACAAGATCAGTACCTAGAACTTTTTCAAGACAAGTTATACCTTTGATCATATTGAATCCCAATTTTTCAAAACTATATTGATTCAAATTATTGCATTCTACTTTAAGTATGTATTTAAATGCTTTTGGGTTTAGATATCAATCCAATCTGTTATATCCACCTTGTCTATTGTTATGCCATGATATTTTGTCACCCTAGATTGGTTCATTACTAGTTGGTAATACTATAGCACTAACGTGGGTTGGTTAGATGCGAGTAGATTGCTTAGCCGTGCTACGAGTCATCCTTTCATGTGAGTTACAATTATAAACTTGACTAAGTGATAAAATTATGTGTGTACTATGTGCTATTACTCATTGATGGCATGTATTGCACTTAACCAATAGAGTGGGAAAAGATTTGAACTGAGACATGTGGTACTATGTACTGTTATGGTGGATCTGTGTTAGATGGGAATGATAATCTTTGTGGCATAGTTAAAACTTAAAAGTCTTATCTTAGTCAATTAAGGATTTAACTTTGTACGCCATTGAATTGAGCCTTACTATACAACCACATACCTGGTATGGGAAGTACCTAACTTAGTAAGTCATGGATTCTTGACATTGATTACTCAGGTAGTGGGCTAGGCTGGGCTGTGTCAGAATGGGTGGAGGTGTGTACTACCAAGTAGTCGCATCATGGGACGGTTCGCTGCATCCCTGTCCAATAATATGTGTTATGCCAAAGGACTGTGTTGGGTTTTGGTATAGCGGTAAAGCAACTGGGAGTGTCAATGCTTGAGATGAAGTTTCTGAAACGTTTTGTTATGAGTAGTGCTAGCTACACTGATCGTATCGTGTGGGTAAAGTGTACAACCTCTACAGAGTGTTAAATCAATCTATTCGAATAGTCGCGTCTACGGTCATGGACATGCTCGGGAATTTCACACGAGGGGTAGATTTTCATAAAACTTTGGGAAGGGACAACTATGTGATTTAAGTCATATGGCTGCGTGAATTAAACTGATTCGCTTTGTGTCTTTTGTGAAAACAACTGTTAAATTATTATTGTCTATTTGTTTTGAATTATGCTTTCAATCTATTATTTGTATTCAATTGCAAATGTTGTATTTCTGCAAAAGAACCACATAAGCAATTCTTTAGAATAAGCCCTCATCTATAAATTTCATTATGTAGTATGGCTTACGAGTACGGTTATGTACTCATGCTTATTGTAAAACTTGCACCAAATCTACAGAAGAGGAGTCTTTGCCTGCTTTCGAGGATGAGTTCAATGAAGGTTGCTGATCATTAGGGTTTGGATCCCAGTCGGTCGCCTGTGGTGAATTGATGGGATCTACGTTGAAGTTATCTTGTTCCGCTGCTATTTAATTCTCTGTTAGCCCTACGTGGCTGAATAAGTGTAAACTCGACCATAAGGTCAAAACCCTTATTTGTTATTCAAATTAATTGTTTACTCTATTAATCGCTTGTGTGGATCAATATTCATCTATGTTGATACTATGTGCACTAGCGTGATCCTGAACTAGTGCATTATACACAGAGGGTCCAGAATTGCATTTTTTGGTGCCAACATAACCTATCCTAATAGATCAAAGATCCCATGAACTACGCTCTAGGACAATAAACTGTGTGGGATTATAGAGCACATCTAAAGGGTTCCATTAGCTGTAGTGCTCTTTCTGTATGGGAGGCTGAGCAATAGCTCTTAATAAATTTGAGACCTATATGGCATTACGAATCGTCCTACAGGATTCCTTGAAGAATTCACCTACTTGAGTATGATCGTAAGGTCACGATCAAAGGAAGAAAAGGGTATACTTTCTTAAGTACTCATGAGCTAGATACATAGACATGACCGTAATGTCCCAACCCGAGAGGGAAAAGGACAAGCTGCCCAGTACAGAATGTAACTTGGGCAAAAATTATCACACCAAGGCATTAGATCAAGGCGAAGTCCTCCTTTATCTGTGGAGAGTTGTAGTCCCTGTTGCTAGGTTTTGGGTTCAAACCCGCAAGGTACCCATTGTCGAACAACTATATATTAAACAAGACTTTGAACATCTTTTATCAAATTGATAAATTGGTGGGGACTATTGAAGTTTTTGGGGCTTTTTGGTAATTTCTCACTTTGAGAAAAGGATAAACAAAATAAGAAAGGAAAAAATAAAAGCAGTGAGACCCACCTGTTGGTGGGAGTGAAGGAAGTGATAAGGCTAGAGACCTAGTCTCCAGCCCTATCGAGTCATTGCTGGTTTTGTGCGGCGTGGAAGGAGCTCTTTGGCAGCGATGGTGCAACAGGTGCCAACAACCCGGTCTCTTAAGAGCCGGCTGTTGGTTGTAGTTGCGATTCGTTCGCTCCGAGTCTCCTCTTTTTGTCGCTACCTACTTTTTTGGATGCGAAAAATCTGTGAGCAAATTTTTCCCCAAAAATTTGGTGTGTTCTTCATCTCCCGATTTGGCTTTGGGCGATTGGATCTCCTGCTCTGCCGTGTGTGTTTCAGCACTGTCGTTGGTGAGCCCCGGACCAATCTTTGTGTGCATCCCTCCGGTTCCATTTTGGTGCCATCTCCTCCCTGTTGGCACTGTGTTTCGGAATCGGGAACCTATACACTTTGGTGGTTTGGTTTTGCTAGCTGTGTGGGCTTGATCTTGGGGGAGGAAGAAGAACATTCATTTGGTTCCTGGTGATTGGTGTTCTTGGATGCATTTTGGCTGGTGCATTTCGGTCATCACATTATGAAATTAAAGTGATAACAATATCAGACTTGAGTTATTTGGATTGCTTCTTATTGTTAATTTGTATCCAACAGTTAGTCTCTGTGTTTTCGGTTGAATCGGGATAGAACTTGTGTTCTATGCTTCTGGTAATTTACTGTTAGTCAATTGGGTATTTTGCGAATGTTGGTGATTCTGTTCGGCATTCATTTATCTGTTTGCTAAATAGCTAATCTGTTGATATAGTGATTCCTTAGCACTGTTAGTTTCATGATCTTCTAGTGACTGAAAGTATAAAATTGTTGTTAGTGAGATAACTCTTGATGTTTAAGTGAAGCATTATTTGAGCTCAAAAGTCTGATTTGTTGTTATCATATTTAATTAGTGAAGAATATTGACAATTAGTGAGGTGGCCAAGATTTTATCTTGTGCTACTCTACATCTGAGAGCAAATATAAAACATTCTAAATCTAAGCAATATGCTGATTTTGTATGTTTCCTTGTCCTATCTTTTGAGCATATTATCAAGTTTAATTGACATGTAGAAATTACATAATTATATGTTATTTTTGTCAATTATATATTGTGGGAATTATGCTATAATTATTGTTAATTATGCTGAAATTAATTCTGAATATTTGCTAAAACTGCTATATTTACAATAGCTACTGCTGCTTGCTGGACAGAGGCCGGAGGATAGAATGAAACACTAGATTTGGAGAAGAGAGAGAAAGACAGAGGTTTTCTTTTTCTTCAATTTTTCCATTTGTTATTTACTTACTCATAAGTTGACTCCCATGTCAGTATTGAAAGCCAACCATTGTGGCAAAACCACCCTCAAAATATGCTTAAGGGGTTACTTGCACCTATTTTAGTAGTTTAGGGTGCAAGATACTCGATTTTGTAGTTTAGGGGTTAAGTAGACGCAGGCACACCGATAGTTCAGGGGTCAAATAGAATTTTTCTATTTTTAATAATTTTACTAACATTTAATTAGAAATAAAACAACAATCAAATGTGCGTGTTGTAGATCATGTCTGTCCAAAACGACAAGTAAGATGAACGGAGTTAGTAAAATATACCTTTTAATAGGGTAAGTAAGGTCCAATTCTATTAATTATTGTTTAGACACTACCAGAAACTGTTTATTTCCCGAGTGCCTATATGTTTACCGAGTGTCTACACGGAAACACTTGGAACGGTTCCGAGTGTTTCATAGGGCACTTGGGACGAGAAGTCAGCATTCGGTAGAAATAATTTTCTCAAGTATTTTATAGTACACTCAGGAGATGAAGACGGGAGACAACAGTCGTGCACTTGAAAACGGGATATCCACAGGACTTGAAAACGGGATATCCACGGGTCTGAACGGGGTGAAATAGAATCCCGAGTGTCCTTTATTTCGCTTACACTCGGGAGAGATAGCCGCCAATTTTTTGCACTGCCCTGCGCTTTATTTATTTCGCTGCGCTAACCCTACTGATCCCCAACCCCCAATCCCCCCCACTCGATCCCCAACCCCCGGCGCCACCTCCCTGTCCTCCTCCTCCTCCTCCCTCGCCACCGACGCCGCCTCCCCGTCGTCCTTCTCCTTCTCCCTTGTCGATCCACCACCTCCGCCGTCTTCCCCTCGCCGATCCACCACCTCACTGCTCCCCCTGGTGATTTCTTTGGTGCCGAAGTGCTTGCCTCCCTCCCTCTCTCGGTTCCCCCCATGGCGTCGCCTCCGCCCGTCGGCCGGCCTACCGCCGTCGCCGCTCGATTCCTGGTCCGGCCCAGCTCCCCTGCGGTCTCCGCACCCTGCCCTCTTGCGGCTCGGCTCCCTCTAGCGCCGCCTCCCTCCAGTGGCCATGCGCCGCCCCTAGTGCGCCTGCGCCCGAGCGCCTCCTGGGCTGCGCCCTATGCCTGGCTCTGCCGCCCGGCTCGGCCCCGTGCTGCTCGGCCGCGCCGTTCGCCTGCGGCTCGCCAGGCTCGGCCCTTAGGGCGCCGGCTTTGATGGTGGTGGCCGCATTGTGCAGTCTTCCACAGTGGGAAAGTATTGTTCAGTTCAGCCTTTTGTTGTTGTACAGAGTAGGGTTTGTGATATTGTGCTTCAAGGGAAGCCACCATTTGATTACTGTGGTGTTTGGATTAGAATTTAGGCATGTTATGTTCCATATTCAATTTGAACTATGAAATAAGTGATGAAGGTGGTTAGGACTAGAATTTCTGGCAATTGGGCTCCTATCTTGTTTTAGTGGTGGGTATAACAACTTCGAGTTCTTGATTTAGTTGTCGTCTGAATTTAGTACTACACTTGCAAAGTCGACCTTGGCAGATGAAGTTATCCGAGCTGAACTTGAATTGTGTCACCAATCATTTTAGAAGTTCTCTTTATAGAAATGTTGATTGTATATGCTTGGACGACGGAGATTTGGATGTGAAAATACCCCAGTTTGTGCTGACATTTTTCTTAACGAAAATTTGTTTGTATTGACATTTGCACAAGGTGAAAGTGTTGGAGAAGTAAAGGTTGTATCTGACATGCATGAGAGGAAAGCTGAGATGGCTCGACGATCCGAAGCGTTCACTGCTCTTCCAGGTGCCAGATGTTTATTGATTTCGTTCTACCATCATTGATCACACTGATAATTCAATAGAACTTGCCTAACAATTTCTGTCAGGGGGATATGGAACAATGAAGGAGCTGTTAGAGATGATAACATGGTCACAAGACCCACAACTTGGAATTCATGACAAACCAGTAAGCATAACCGATAGATATATTGTATATGGCAAATTGGCAACAAGTTTTTCCGAACAGAGTAATGTCTCAATCACGTATCAAAACCTTGACTTATTATTTGGATGTGTAGTTAACTAATGCACCTCGACAAGCCTTTTCTCTGATACAGAGTGGCTTGGATTCAACGGATGATGAATACACACTGGCTGCAGCTTGTTTTCCTGAAAACAAGCAGCCTCAATCTAAGGTATGTGCTATTTGCCCCCAGCCTTTATTAAAAAGTTTGGTTATACCAGTGAGTTTGTTTGGATTTTGGAATGATGTTTTATAAGTGGACCCTTCAGATGGATTATCCGCTAATTGTTGCGATGCTACTTAAGTGTACTTGGTTGAAATATGGGAGTCTGCTATAGCTTTGCAAACGTGTCCAATATTATGCCTAAAGGTTTTTGCATTGATAACCAAGTTCTTATCACCTAGTTGGCTAGTTACCACCTGAAATTTTGTTGTTGTTTTTTCCGGCAGGAATTGACAAAAACCGTAGCTAAATTAGCTGAAGAAGGCAAGGTACTGTCTAAAGTTTCCCATATTCTCTGTTTTTGGCAGAAATATACTTTTTACATTTTCTACTGGGATTTTTTCTTCTCTACTTCAATCTTCCTGACTTCTATTTTCTTTTGCTCTTACAGTTATACTCGGAATTAGTATTGTGGTCTGATCAGTATTAATTCAATAAGACTGGATGGATTTTATTTCTTAATATTTTTATACACTTAGTGACCATATATTTATTAATTACTTTTACAAGTCCATTTCTGCTGTGGTTGTGATGTACATTAGTTAGGAAGGGGCATTGTATGAACTGTAGCCGAAGATGCTTTCACGAAATCTGTTTGCCACGCTCCCTTAGTGTGCGTGAAATCTGTTTGCCACACGCCCTTACTGTGCGTGAAATCTGCTTGCCACGCGCCCTTACTGTGCGTGCTATATGTAAACTTCTATAACATATGTTGATTGGTCTATGTAATGTCCCGTTTCAAAATAAGTAAAAAATATTTGGTGAGTGATCTATCATCTGTTGTTCTTAGGCTAGAAAATTTTTTATAGCTTTCTGAAGATTCTTTAGTGTGTACAAGAGGTGGATACTGCAGATTGTTGAGCTACACATGAATTTTGCATGAAAGATCACGTATTCTTCTCCTTTGTGGATTGCAATGAAAACCATGAATGTGGTATTAATGACTGTTCTCTAACAGGTTGCTATAAGAAACACAAGAGGAGATGCAATTAAAGCTTATGATAAGCTAGAGAAGGTTCGCTCTCTCAGCTGGTACTACTTTGTGGGGGCTATTGTACCTTTGCAATAAAATTTATCGCTTTCACTTGCTTACATAGGAAAAGAAACTTTCTGAAGATAATGTGAAGGATTTATCAGCTGATCTACAAGTGAGGATACATCTGACGTAAATACCGCTGCAGAACTAAGAAAAAGGCTGACATATTAATTCTTTTGATTTTATGGCGAGCAAGAACTTTTGTAAAGAACACAGAAGGGACAATCCTATTGATGCCAGCGAGTTGTTGGCTTCAAAGATTGAAATAAAATGTCTTTTGGGTGGGGTTGTCTATTCCATGGATGTATGTCGGCTCGTCATAGCAAACTGTATTTAGTCTGAAATCAGAATATTGTACTGAGTGTGAGGGGTATATATGAATGTTGTATTTTGAACTCGAATATTATGTCAATCTTGTCTAATCTATATATGTAATGTTTTATGACTAATTGGTGGTATTTTTCTTGTTGTGGAATGTATGGTCTGTTTGATTGCTGAGTTTCTTGTTAGTGTGGTTCAAAATAAAACACATTGTATATACAAAATCGGTGCATATGATGTTCGGGTATTTCCCGAGTGTCCTTAGTTGATATACACTCGGGAAAGTATTTCGTTAATTTTTCGAGTGTTCTTGGTTGACATACACTCGGGAATAACCAACTATTCCCAAGTGTACTTGGTTGACATATACTTGGGAAAGTATTTCGTTAAAGCGGTTGAACCTTGTGCCAACTATTTTCCCGAGTGTTGGATGTTTCGAAGTGTAAATCCGAACACACGGTGAAGTTATATTTCCCGAGTGTAACCCTCGGAAAACCAATTTTTACTCGACTAAACGATCTCGAGTGTTTTTTCGACGGCCGACCTTCGAGAATTAGTTCCCGAGTGTTTTTGGTTTTTTCCGAGCACTCGGGAAATTAACGCTTTTTGGTAGTGAGATTTTGTGTCTCCTTGGTGCGCATAGGAAGAGATCTCTCCGTTCTACCGATTCTTCTTAGAATTTTTAATATATGCATTACAATATCTGTCTAGATCCCGTGTGTTGTCTACCGTTGAGAACAAAAGAGAGCACGTGTGGAATATATTCTCTGCGTGACGCACACAGTGAAAAACTACACTGGCTTCGCTTCGCGCCAATCGGGCTAACATAAACATATGCACACGCGATGGTAAAAAAAAATACCCCATGTGTTAGCCCCATTTATGGGGAAAGGCCGCGGAGTACGCCGTTGGACTTGCAAACGGCTGGATTCCGCATGTGCTATGCAGCAGACTCACGGGGAACTACCGTGTTATCTCACGTTAACGTTGTCAGCTACACATTCACATGTGTTTCGTAGCGCACAGGAAATGTCAGATTCCCCTAGAGGTGTTCATCTTGCTCATGAATTTATGGAAGTGATGCTCTCTCATTTATTTGTGTTTGAGTATATATTTAAGGCCTAAGGCATTATGCTTTTTCTTGTACATAGCAATGCACGGATACTCATCTAGTATTATTATATAATATATAGAACAACACAAGACTACCAAACTAAGTATTAATTTACAGAAACTTCCGCCTGTCGCACTCGCCCTTCCTTGCCCGCGTCCTGGGCTCCAATTGGTACCTGGAGCCCGAGGGCTAAAAGGATCTGCCGTAGTGGAGCAACCCAAGGAGAGAGGAATACACAGTAATCGTATATATTGAGCTTTATTTAGCAAAAGCAATGTTGTCATGGGAATACATGGATCCTGTATAATATATATTAATATAACAATTAATCATATATAGAACACACCAATATTCGATTCTAAAAAAAGAACACACTAATTAATATCCAATAAAACATTCCACTGTTGCAACACGTATTGTAAACAAGCATCTCTCTTCTTTATTTACCACGTACATGCATGCTAGCTGCATTATGCAGCCATATGTTCCCATTTTAAGGGGATTTCTTTTGGGAATTTTTAGTTTTGAATCCAAATTCCCGCCCTCGAAACATGCCCTAAATCTCTGTAGCTCCAGATTTCGCCATCACATGTACGGCGGCTAAATGGGATACATGGTGCCCGGGCACTACGATTTAAAATACGCATGAATCGTCTATATACCATATATACTCATGCACACTAGTGGCCAGGGCCTTTCGGGCTCTCACCAGAGGTTAAGAACCTCGCCGCGGCCGCCGCCTCCGCCTCGTACGCAGCTCCATGGTCGTGCAGCAGGCTTGCACCATTGACGGCAACGATGGCAGCGACGACATTGATGGCCACGATGAGTAGCAGCACCACCAGAATTCTAGCCATTCTTGCCTGTAATGCTCGCAACCTTTGGAAAGAATGATGTAAGTTCTTTGTTCGTGTTGCTAAGAGAGACCAGATGTGGAGGTATTTATAGATGTACAGCACAGCAATATTGCATGTGATCTTGCGAGTAATTGCAGTTTAACTAGTTAGTAGCTAACCGCTTAGCTAGGACTAGGATACATTAGAAGAAAAAAAACTGTTTTGAGTATGAAATTAATGGCTGCTTAATTTAAGGATATATGTAATAAGAATTGCATTGATAAGAACGTTGTGCCATCATCCCAAGGTCACATCGGGTTACAGCGAGAAATCTAGCACTAGACTACTAGCTGTGGTTCACTGCTTGTATTTTATACTCTATGCGTTTCAAAATAGAAGAGGTATAGTGTTTACATATTTGTTTCAAAATGTAAGACGCGCATGTGAATTTGTTGGTATTTTTCTGTATTTATAAGTAACTTTCTCACATTTACAAGATATTTATACAATGTGTAGCATGGCCAATTCCTCTTGTCTTTCTCTTGGTTTTGCAACCTCCTTAATCTTCGTATCTAGCTAAAATACGTCTTATAGAAAGAAATAGAGGGAGTACTAGGGTAGCTGCTGCTCTGAACCCTCGAGGGTGGATACTTGGTGTTGGCTGGGTGGCCACCTTGCCTTCTCGGCTTCACCAATGGCGACCGAATTATAATTCCTAACGGTACGATGCGGGCCTTTCAGGAAAATTCCTGGCTGTCACGAAACATCCGGTTTTTGGTGGTGCCACACCCATTAGTAATGGATGCCCATCTCCTAAGCCATACTGGTATGAAAGACTAACAAGTGTTCTCTAGTGTTTTCATCATGTTGGTAATTGCAATGCAAACGTTGAAACCTCTTTTACACTTGAGTTTTGCTATGCTTAACTGAGTGACGATATACCCACGTGATACTACATATATATATACTCACCCAGCCCTGCTGAATTCCTATTTCCGCCATTGGATCACATGAGAAAGTAAGTTTGGAATCTAGCACCTAATCTTACCGATAGTCCAAATATGTATCGCTTTGATCATATGAGAGTTTGGAAGCTAGCACCTAATCATATAAATTTTGTATGCATGGGACCTATAATTCACGACCGACCACAAAATTAGTCAGTGCACAATCAAGATTGCATTAAGATTGCACGCGCTGATCGAGGCATATACGGAGGGCTTAATATTGTTAGGATTAATCACGTCGCATGTTTTTTGCTTTGCATGTTTTGTCACGTTACAGTCGTGCGTGAGTTTGCATGTAACGTAACGTGAATATTGGTTGTTAGTTTGTTAGCAGCACGTAGTTGTTAACTGTTAGTTTGTTAGCAGCACGATAGCATGCATGTAGCTGTTGGTGGCTGTTGGTTGTTAGCAGCACCAGCACGATTGCTCTCGGCTGCATGTAACTAAGAGATTAGGGTATGTACAGTGGGGTGACATCAGCAGTCTAATATCTTTGTCACGTAAGATTTTTAGTGATGTGGATGAGAGAGAACAAGGAGAGAGAATGAAGCTGTCTGGGATGCAACAGACAGTCTATAAGGCTTTTATAGACGACTGTTTTGCTGTTGTATCTATGCCGTCTGTAACCCAGAAGTTTTATGGTCTCATTTTATAGAGGACATATATAGGCAACTTAGAGACAACCAATTGTATGGGTTGTGTTTAGTTTTGTCTATAGATGACATGAAAGATACTACAGACAACCACTGTCTATACCACTGTACATACCCTAAAAAGGAGGATAGAATACAGAAAATCGCTGAGTTGGTTGGCAGCGGCAAAATCCCTTCGTCTCTCTCCTGCGTTCTTTTCTGCGTAGTGCTTCTTCGTGTTGCTCGCGTGCGTGCATCAAGGTGCTAGCTTGCGACTACAAATATTGTGGGAGTATCTAGAGAGCTTGCTTCGTGGAGGCATCTTTGTATTTTATCAGTTTAATTACACTCCCCAAGACAATCGAAGAATCGATCGCTTTGCGATGATCTAAAGCAATCGCTATTACTTGTTAAGTACAGGATAGGTAGTAGTACCATGGTGCCTAATTAACGGGCTCATGATTTGAGACTATTATTCTAGTCATGGATCTAGTCTTAGAACGTGATTAAGCAAAACAAACTAAACGAACCAAGGACCACTCGCGTCATTGACCTCATGGTATGTAGAGTGGAGAAAAGAGGACTGGGCTTCCTTGTTCCTGGGTTCATTCCATAAACACGATAATTTCGCGCTCGGTGATTAGAAGCTAATTAAGTAATAGACTGCTTACGCTGTCCAAAAGCAACCTTTGCGTAGCAATAGTAAATAGAGAAAACCGTAAAATATTTATAATGCTTGCGTCGTACACTGCAAGCTACTTATTTCAATCTGAAGATAGCTGCATATACATTTGACGGAATTAGCTAATTAAGCAAATAGGGCCAGGGTGCATGCACCGAAACTTGTCTTTAGTCCGTGGCCACAAATACGGGTCAAAACCAGTGTTATTAGATGATCAAGTGAAGAAGGGTTACAGAGGTAGTGTCCTCTTGGTTGAAGTACTTTTCAGTCATTGTTTGCTTGTAAGGTTTCAAGCTATCTTTAACAATTTTGGCTACTTCGGTGCTTTAAATTTATTAATAAGTAGGCTGTGTGCATCCTTGATGCAGAGGCCGGAAGAGTTTTTTCTCTTCCATTATCTAAAAAAAGAGGTAGTGTCCTCTTCTGCTGTAACTTGAAATAAGTTAGGCTCAACTCAAGAAAAAAAAACAGTTTGGAACTTTCATTAATTGATGCATAAGATAAAATGCCTGAGAAGGATATTTGCTCTCTGAATCTGATTATCTTTAAGGATTATCTAAATTTGAGGTGAAGATCTCCTGCACATTATTAACTATTTCGATGCTTTCTCTTTTTAAGATATTGAGCTTGCCTCATGAAGTGTAATACACAATGTCTGTAGGAGCAGTGGCAGATCCAGAAATTTGGTGGTCAGGGTGCACGCACAAAATCAAAATCTCATACTATAAGATCAAACATACACATAATCAAATACTAATAGTTATTTAAATTAGATTTTTTGATGAAGTGGACATAAAAAAATATTTCAATAAAATTACAGCATTACTCGATATTCCGCGCATTTTTTAATCCATTCGGGCCCGTTTGGAATGCATGCAAGAATTTTACAGAAATTTGGCAGGGTTCCCACAGGAAACACGCACTACTACAAAACAGGTCATACCAGATACCTCATCACAGACGGTTCCAAAGGAGCCGTCTGTGTTGAACTTATACAGACGGTTCTATTTGGAACCGTCTGTGATATGTGCCTCATCACAGACGGTTTTTATTACCAATTGTTTGTGGTACTTCACAGACGGTTAGTAATTAGAACCGTCTGTGATAGTTCCTCATCACAGACGGTTCATATTACGAACCGTCTGTGAAGTATCATAGACGGTTCGTAATATGAACCGTCTGTGGTGAGGACGCCTTATCACAGAACATCACTGATGATTCAACGTAAAAAAAAACATCACTGATGATTTAATCAACCAATTTGTCACCTTAAGTTATCTGGTTAGAAAGATCAACTCTTTCGCTAGGAACAGTCAGTAAAGCCTGTCAATAGTAATTTCATATGGTCTTAGAAGAAGAAAATAATGTCGCCGTCAACATGCGAGGAGAGAACTAGTGTGTCGTCTCTCCCTTCGAAATTTTAGTCAGGATTTGGGACATCACCGCCGCTATGCCTTGTCGCTCGTCGGGATTCCATCTGTGGCCAACCACCATGCAAAGTGATCACAAGAAAGAGTGAGGCAGAGGGTGAGAGCATAGAAGTTGTGATTCGGATAAGCGGAATGCCAATTTGGGTTTGCAATTACCGAGTATAAATCTTAGTTTTTTTAAATTATTTTCACCTGTCTTAATGGACTGGGCCGTAGGGTGCATATACATAATTTTTTGTTTTGATTCCAGCCCATATACAAAGTTGCTTCAGCCTAAATTTTCGAGTGACTTTGTAAGCGCCGGAAAGAAGCTCGTTAATGGGCTTGCGGGTTTGGTTCAAAATTGCTTCATATATGCTCATTATAAGCTGGTTCAAAATTAAAATGAGTCGGTTTTGAACGAAACTTGATTACGCTCAGGGTCAGCTCAATAATGACTTGTTAGCTCCATCCTAAAATTGATTTGAAACTATAAATAAGATTATATTAAATAAGGAATAGTCAATTTTGAATGAAGCTTGTTTAAACTCGGACTTGGGTTATTCCCAGCCGGTGTACCCATGGAATACTGAAGCATTAAATTAACGCATATGATGGAGCCTTGATTTAATAAAGAGGAAACTCTATAAAAACTTGTTTCATTTGAGAACCATTTAATATATATATATATATATATATATATATATATATATATATATATATATATATATATATATATATATATTCACGTCCATAACCTGAAGGTTCTGGCAACAATGCTACCAGAGTATTAGTGCCCGCATCATCAATATCTTCAAATGAGGACAAAAAGAGAAAGAGACAATTAAGAATTTGCCACCCAATAGAACAGTCTTCTCACCTTTGCCATTATGTAGATTGCAATCCTTTATTTGCCACTCTATACAATTTTCAATCATTTTTTTGCCACTTTGGACTTTTTAACGCATTTCCTATTTTTTAGGACTATTACCCCCACCGGAAACCAAAATGCCCTCTCGGTCACTTTACAAGAGGGCTGAGCTGGTCCGGTCGGGCTCGGTCGTCCTCGCAAACCCTTCACTCCTAAACCTAGCTCCACAATCCCTAGCTCGTGGCGACGACCTCGGCGGCTTCACCACGGAGGCGGAGTGCTACCGCGGAGGAAGACGACGGCCATGTCTCAAGGGTCCTCCTCGGTGCGACCAAGCAAGGGCACGGAGCCGAAGCATGGACCGACGGGTCTTCCCCTGATTCTATGGCCCATATGCGAGGAATATGAGGTTGTTGAGCGCGTCTCGAACAATAAGGCCAATCCTCGCAAGCGGTTTTTCAAGTGTCCGAGGAATGAGCCTAATGTAAGTACCCCTTCTTGATGTTTGGCACCTTGTTGATTGGAATCCCTTCTTGATTCGGTTTTAGACATCGTTGATTTGTACCCCTTCTTGATGTTTGGCACCTTGTTGATTGGCATTCGTTCTTGATTCGGTTTTAGACATCGTTGATTTGTACCCCTTCTTGATGTTTGGCAGATGCCCGGTAAATGAACTTTCTTCATGTGGCTCGAACGATATCAAGCTCACCTTGTTGAGACCGGTCAACTCAGCATGGGCAATACCTACCCCGAGGATGCAATTCCAAAACTTTTTGAGTTGTCTGACAAGGTCAGGGAAGATGTGAAATCCCTGAAAGAGGAGATAACAGAGTTGAAGGAGTCCCTTGCTGATATGAAGATGGGTAGGCAGAACCTAGTAGGGGTCGAAATTGTGAAGTTTGTGTGTGTAGTGAATGTGGTCCAAGTTGTGCTGCTTGTGATGGTGCTATTAAGTAGCTGTATGGTTAGGGAAGATGTCATAGTTGTGTTGTAAGAACTGAATGGTGTGAGTTTTGTTATCCCTTTTGGGTCTGAATGACTGCATGTATGCATTACTGAAGGGATCCTATTACTGAATGCCTGCATACATGAGTTTGGTTATCCCTTTTGGATTTGAATGTATGCATTACTGAATGATTGCCTGTATGCACTGAGTGATTGTCAGATATTTCTGTGAACAATGAGACCATCTCACAATCAGAAGGTCCTGAGGGAGGTCCTAGAGGTCGTGCGGGAGGTCCTGGAGGTTGTGAGGGAGGTCCTGGACGTCCTTGAGGAGGTCCTGGAGGTCTTGGAGGAGGTCCTGAGGGGGGTCCTGGGGGTTCAGGAGGTCTTGGGGGAGGTTCTGAGGGAGGTCTAGGAGGTCTCGGGGGAGGTCCAGGAGGTCTTGGGGGAGGTCCTGGAGGTCCTCCCTCAATGAAGGAAGCAGACTCAACGAAGGGAATCCGACAAGTTGACATTACATAAGTGACAGTACATTAAATGTGACACTAGTTCTCCAGATGACACTTGTTCAGCACATTACATAAGTGACAGTACATTACATTCCCTTTCCTTACATTAAATCTGACAGTTAAGTGACAACACATGTCACTTCTTCTTTTTTTAGAGTTAACTTCTTGCTTGGTCCTACTGCACTAGAGCTTTCTGCACTTGGTCCCTCTGCACTTCTGCACATCGCTAGTTTCCTGTAAAATTTGCATTAGGCTATGCTGTACACACATGGTCCTCTGCACTTCAACAATTGATAATAAGAAATTGCATACCTTCTAGTTACAAGCCCTGGGATATGCTGTAGGTCTGGAGGTAGGATGATTCTTGTTGTTGATGGTGTTTCCAGTTGGGCAATGGTAGCAGCCATTGTTTTCTTCCCTTTCTTATTTGGAGTTCCAGGTTTTTTCTTGGTGGACTTTCTTTTCCTGAAATGGACAATGATGAAAAATTATATGGCAAAGAAAGGTTCTTTGAAGTGTTTGTAGTGTACCTTTTGTGTGGTGCATTAAGTGGGCAACCAGCAGTCCTATGGCCCAACTCTCCACATCTGTCACACCTACATTGCCTCTTTGGTGCAGGATTCTTCTCAAGGCAGTTTTTTATTCTTGTTTTCCTAGGTCTGCCAGCAGATCTTTTTGCAATGGTTGGTAGCAACTTGAAACCTGGATCAATCTTTGGCCACTCCCCAATGTTTGTCATTGGTTGTATGACACCTTGATATGCAGCCCTAAATCTCTGTACTGAGTAGTAGTCATGCACATAGTCCTTAATGTTGGCACCTCTTAAACTAGAAATGAAGACTAAGGCATGTTGGCATGGCTTCCCAGTGTGCTGCCACTAAAGGCAGGTGCATTCATAAGTTTGCAGTTTGACTACATGCCTAGGCCTGTCCATTGGATCATCAAACTCGATCACTGCAGTGAAATTGGCACCAGGTTTGGCCTTCATATGGGCTAATCCCCCTGTCCTCATTTTGAGCTGATTGATGACAACAGGTAATATTGTCCCTTCAAGCCTCTCTCCAATCCTCCTCCTCTTAAAAAACAACTCCATGACCATCTCCCTTATCTTGTCAGCTAGCTGATGAACAGGCAGGTCTTTAGCATCTTTGATCCAACTGTTGAATGATTCTGCCAAGTTGTTGTTCACATAATCACACTTGATGTCTTTACATAAGTAGCACCTCATCCAATGTTGGTTGTGATGCTTCTGTAGGTAATCACCAACTTCTGGGCAGGCTGTCATGATTTTCTCCATGTGGTGCTCAAAAACTTCTTGTCTGTATGCCATAGCTGCAGGATACATGTTTGCAAAAATATCACCATGGAACTTCTTCACAAAATTTTGCATTAAGTGCCTGAAACATTCCCTTTACTCACAACGTGGAAATACCTCCTTCACTGCATTCTCCAGTCCTTTACTTGCATCACTACATATTGCCAACAAAGGAGGCTCACCAATTGCTCTCTTCAACTGCTTGATGAATTAAGTCCAATTATCTAGTGTCTCAGACTCAATGAAGCCAAATGCCACTGGAAACATCCAGTTATGTCCATCCAATGCAGTCACTCCAGCTAGCTGCCCAGTCCACCTACCATTCAGTGCTGTAGAATCAATGCTAAGGTATGGTCTGCATCCAGCCTGAAACCCTTCAATGCATGGACTCAAAGCAAGAAAAAATCTGTGGAAGTAGACCTTCCCATTGACAGTCTTTGTGTCTATCTCCACAACACTACCAGGAGACCTCAGCTCTATCTCCACCTTGAAGCTATAAAGCATATGGAAGCTATCATCCCAATTCCCATATAGCATATCAATAGCTCTCTGTCTCCCTGCCCAGACCGTTGGATATGTGAGAGTTACATTGTATTCATCTTGCAGCCTACCATGCAATTATTTTGCACCAACATTTGGCTCATTTCTCATGATTCCAACAGCCCTATCTGCAATCTAATTTCTTGATACCATGCTAGTTTTCACTCTGCTTGTTGATACACAATTGTGATCATCTACCATCTTGTTAACATGTATGACAAATGTACAACATTTAGTAACATAAAGTATGCAATACATTATACTAAGTTAGCAATATTAAAGTTAGTACCCTGACAGTTCTTTTATCTGGCATCAGAACAGCTACTATTCTCCAGGGGCATTCTTCAGCTTTGCATGAACCTCTGAACCTTCTTGGATCTGATTTGCTTGTCAATAGATCAAATTATTCATTTATTGCATATTGCCTAATAGCCATCCTAAAGTCTTTCATGGTAGGGAATGTGCATCCCACTGCCATCCTTGGCTTAACCTTGTCATACATACAGTGCCTTTCCTCAGGATTAATGTCATCCATCGATTTCAAACCGCAACAAGATCCTCTTGCAGCTCATTGATTTGTGGTTGCACACCACCAGTATGCATCTTGTGGTTAGCAATGCTATCCTCATATGTGAGTCCCAGTAGTTCATACATCGCATCATCTCCCATTGCCACATCTCTGTCATCCTCAGCAGCTGATTCATTAATGTGAAAGGTTGACCAATCCACCCTGCCTTCTGATGCATTGGTTGGGACATATGGTGTATATGCTTCAGTTGTTGGAGGTACTGCATTGGAGGTGGCTGCTGCATTGGGAGATTTTGGATGTGACATTGTCATAACAGAATGAATAGAATGAGTGGAATCATACTGGCTTTCATTCAGCACTGGCCTTGATTCACTCCCTTTCTTGTCGACAATTTCTACATAAAATGGCACAAATTTTGTTCTCCATCGTGTCAAAAAAACATCACACAACTGAATTGCATTCTCAATGAGCAACTCTTCTCCACTGTCCCTGTGTATGCACAACAGCTGCACATTTTGACAAGAACCCCATACGATCCTCTCACCCAACTCATGCGAGAACTTTTCCGGTGTATACCCACGGGAGTCAACAATCCATTCAAAGCTCTGACACTCAAATCTCGTCTTGCTACCATCCATATGCCTAGCGTCATATGGGCCAACTATCACGGATATACTAAAAGCCCTTTCCGGATCAATCCTACTCGAAAGGGGAAAAATTGAATAAAAAATCCAACTACTACGTTCCTACGATCATACTTTCCTTTCTCCGAATCACAAACAAAAGCAAACAAAATTGAAGCATAGAAGCAACTGCAACTAACCCGACGGGGATGTCCTTCGGATCCATGTCGCGGTTGCCTGCCGACGCGCAGGAGGTCAACTCGCCTATGGAAGCTACTGCTGCTACCGCCGGAGTCCTCAAGTCGCACCGCACCGCCGGAGTCCTGAGGTCGCCTTGGCCGCCGCCGCGCACGAGAGTGCAGCTAGGGTTTCGGGAGGGAGTGCGCTAGTCCTCAAGTCGCACCGCACCACCAGAGTCCTGAGGTCGCCTTGGCCGGCGTGGCGCACAAGAGTGGAGCTAGGGTTTAGGGAGGGAGTGCGCACAAGCAGCGAGAGCAATGGAATGGCTTCAGTCAAGCCTATTACGTGTGTCTTTTCTAGTTTAAGAGGTTAGGGGCATTTTGGTCTTTTCACAGTCCTGAAAAATGGGAAATGCGTTAAAAAGTCCAAAGTGGCAAAAGAATGATTGAAAATTGTATAGAGTGGCAAATAAAGGGTTGCAATCTACATAATGGCAAAGGTGAGAAGGTCGTTCTATTGGGTGGCAAATTCTTAATTGTCCCAAAGAGAAATTAATTTCAAGTAGAAAGTAGAAATAATGGAACTTACAAAATAATGTAAATATAAATAGTTTGTAAGCACTACTACAGAAATGGTCTTCACAAACGATTCAAAAACGCCATCACAGACGGTTTTGTGAGCCGTCTGAGTCTATGGGTCAGTGATGACATGAGTCATCACAGGCGGTTTTAAAAACGTCTCGGACAGTAGACTTTCACAAATGGTTTCATACACAAACCGTCTGTGATAGGTAACTATCACAGACGGTTTGTGTATGAAACCGTCTGTGATGATTTTTCTCTACAGACGGTTTGTATGTGAAACCGTCTGTGATGACTTTTCTCTATAGACGGTTTGTAGCTGAAACCGTCTGTGATGACTTTTCTCTATAGACGGTTTGTAGCTGAAACTGTCTGTGATGATTTTTCTCTATAAAGTCTCCAAGCAGTGGCTGCTTGTGCCTTTAAAACCGGCATCATATATATATATATTATGTATATATTGTTCGTAGTCCCTCAGCCACTTTTGAGGGGTCGTGCATGCAGCATAAGGAGGATGAGATAGCAGCCACGGACAACTTCATCGAGCCCCTGCAAGTTCAAGAAGGATGGTTGCCAAGAGAGCGTCAGGACTATGAACAATATATACATAATATATATATGATGCCGGTTTTAAAGGCATAAGCAGACACTGCTTAGAGACTTTATAGAGAAGAGATAAGGATCCATCATAGAAGTATCATCCAAGAGCACAATCTATACACAATACATAACATCATGTAATCTAACAGCTCAAGGCACGATTAATCTATACACAATATCACATCCAATTGCATTTGTGACATCAATTCATCATAGAAGTATCATCCAAGGGCACAATCTATACATAATACATAACATCAGGTAATCTAACAGCTCAAGGCACAATTAATCTATACACAATATCACATCCAATTGCATTTGTGACATCAATTCATCATAGAAATACCATCCAAGGGCACAATCTATACACAATACATAACAGCAGGTAATCTAACAGCTCAAGGCACAATTAATCTATACATAATACATAAGAGCAGGTAATCTAATAGCTCAAGGCATCAATTCATGTTGATGAAGCAGTCCACACAGGCGGGATGTCCTTGGCTGCATGATGTCTCATCCTCCTCATGCTACTTGGTAGATTTCTTAGACGTCCATGGTAAATAAAGAAATCATGATCCAGTGTAGACACGACGTGGCAACGGCGGTAAACACCTGTCACCACCAGCACAACCCACATCTAGGGGAGAGAGGCAGATCTGGCAGAGGTGAGGTAGCCAAGGGAGCAGAGGGGAGCGGCGTACCTCGATTCGGCGGCGTAGATGGTGGGGCAAGCTCGATTCAGCTTGGGAGATGGCGGGGCGAGCTCGATTCGGCGAGGGAGATGGCGACGAGCTCGATTCAATGGCGTAGATGGCGGGGCGAGCTCTATTCGGCGGGGGAGATGGCGGCGAGGTCGAATCGGCGGCGGGGGAGTCGCGATGCTGGAGCCCGGCCAAAGTCTCGAACCCTAGTGCGTGCTGGGGAGTGACGAGTTAGGGCGCAAACCCTAGCGCGTAGGCTCCTATTAATAAAGGTATATCGCAGACGGTTCTATTATGGAACCGTCAGTGATACGTATCACAGACAGGTCCATAATAGAACCGTCTGCGATATGGTCTCATATCACAGACAAGTCCATAATAGAACCGTCTGTGAGACGTATCACAGACGGTCCCATAATAGAATCGTCATCCTTTTGTCTGTAGGTGAAATATAGTTCCAAAAATTTGGTAAAAATTATATTAATTCATGATAATTATTCTAATATTTGAATAAATTGGTTCCAGATGACGATCATAAGTTTTTATTTCTATTTTCTTTTGGGGAGTTGCTTTAGGTTAAGGTTTAATCTTGTGATAAATCATTGATGGTGCAGAATAACATGGCGTATAAAGAGAAGTTCTCTCTCGTTTGGAAGTCTGTGATAAATACATAAATACAAATCAAAAATTCAGAACATTTGACACATTCTAATATAGATAAATGCAAATTATAATATATATATATACATAAAAAAGCTAATTTTACAGCAAGTAGTCCAACACATCTGCAAAGAATTTGGCATACTCATGCCTAATCCTGCAGTCATCGCTGCAGAAGACGGCGTAGTCGTCCCACCCTGACACATCGCAGTCGGTGCTCGTGCATCGGTGGCCGTCCTCCGACAGCGCCCACACCCGGCCCAGCGGCGGCCCGGCCATCCTCCCCCATGCTGCCGCCTGGATCATGTCCATGGCGAGCCTCTGGCACCGCCTGCACTCCCGGTTGGTCCTCTTGGCCGTCTCGCACCTGCCGCCGGCCAGCTCGCCCTTGACCTGCCTGATGTACTGCTTCCCAACGTCGCGCGTCTCGCTTGCCATGTAGAGGAGGAAGCCGAGCACGTAGGCTGCGGCCTTGTGGCCGGCGACGGCGTCGGCCGCCTGTTCAAGGAACACGAGGCTACGCTGCATGTCTTGGGGTGCGAAGACAAGCGCGAGGCCGACAATGAAGCAGGCCTCCGGGTTGCCGGCGCCGGCCAGGTGGTTGACGACGGTGAGGTAGCGCTCGTTGTCCTGCCACTTCATCGCCTCCTCCCGCTCCAACGCCACGCGCATCCCCACGACACGCGCTTTGGACGCCTTGTACATGGTCTTGCAACTAAAATGCAAGACGATATATAGAATCTTAATACAAGAATTAATTACTGGATATATTGGACACAAAATGAAATCATCACGAGATTTTATTTTTTGAGCCGTATCATGATACGACTTTTCAGTTTTGTATGCTACAGTCATCTTCACAAACTGACTATAACCAGATCGATCACCTATACCAAAAAACAAAAGAACAGATCACATAACGTGGCTCGTAGGTTGCAGAGGTCAGCCATGGGCTGAGGAGAGCTCGTGGCCACGAGGCCGACGATGTGGACGATGACCTCGTCAGGAAGATCAAGGACGGTGATCGCCGACCTCCACGCCCGGTTGGTTCTCGCCGTCATGCTCTGTGTGCTCACCATGGTGTACTATTTAATACCATGGCGCGCGATAATATATCACTCTTATAATTAAAACATCGAAGAGACATATTTACGTCAGCGCGCGAGACGAAGAGACGCATTGGCGCCCATCGGAGCGGGAGACGAAGAGACGCATCGGCGCCTATCGGCGCGAGAGACGAAGAGACGCATGCATAACACGCGGGAGTCGAAATATTTAACTATCACAGACGATTCTGATAAAAAAACCGTTTGTGAAGTATACCATTATCACAGACGGTTGGTTAAAAGAACCGTCTTGGAAGTTTCACAGACGGTTGTTTGTTACAAACTGTTTGTGATAATGGTTTACTTCACAGACGGTTATTTTTACGAACCGTCTATGATACTTCACAGACGGTTTTAAACATGAACCGTCTGTGATATTTCCTCTTCACAGACGGTTTTTAGCGCACCCATTTACACAGACGGTCTCTAAACCAAAATCGTCTGTGATTTCATGTAATACAGACGATTTTGGCCAACCGTCTGTGATGAGACGTCCAGTATTAGCCTTTTTGTAGTAGTGAAGGCAACATACAACGACCACTAATTTGAGCTCTTCAAGGTTTAGCGAATTCTTCGGAAAGCAAAAGGACAATAGGATGATGGACAGCTCGATCACAGAAGTGCATGAACAGTTCCAAAGTATTTAATTTGACAACTCCGCGTGGATTAAGATTCACAAGACCTAGCAACACGCATGTACGAATCACTTATATTGATCGATGCTGCCAATGCAATTAAAATTAAAGAAAAACACATGTACACTTCTGGGCTGAAAAGTTCAAAAGTGGTATTCCCATTTTTTGAACAAAAAGTGCTTTGCCCACTTAATCTTTCAATTGAAAAAAAAATCGAACGCTGCTGCACCCACAAGTTCCATTTGGGCACCTTTCACAACTCAGAATCAAACAACTATCTGACGCTGCTGCATCCACAAGTTTCACTTGGACACTTCCACAGTTCACCTCCAAAACGTCGGCCGTCGGATCGCTTCCGGCTCACCTCCACACCGTCCGATCCCCGATCCGAGTCGATACGCTTGTTGGGAACGAGCTTCGCTCACTGTGACGTGTGTCCGGTGGGCTATTGCCTCACGGGCCTATCCACGGCTTCTTCAGCCGAACGCTGCTACACGCGTGCGGTGGGCCATGTAACCATGTAGGCCTACCCACGTCTTCAGCCAAGCGATGCGCCTATGCCCGCGCCGAAGGGCGCGGGCAGGGATAAAAGAACCGGAAGCACGCCACTTCCTGGTTGCTGGCCAGAAATGGTAACCGACCGGTTACCGATTTTTCCAAAAAAAATTCGGATGAAATTCGCTCAAATTTGATTAAAAACCATCCAAAATTCAAAAATTAGAATTTGAACTTGCAAAACCCGAAAAAACTGGTCGAAATTTTGGATCCCGGACCCCAGCGGTAACCGGTAACCGCGATTACCGGCCGATTATTTTTTCCCTAGGCGCGGGGAACTTCTAGTTTCAATGATGTTGGAAAGGTTGGTGACAATGGATATGGGCGCGCATATAAAAGTGTTATACACAACACCATGGTGACAATCAAGCTGTCTGATTCCCAATGCAGGTAACGTGCTCCTGGTGTCACATTAGAGCTTAGCTGATTTCGTTACGAATATGAGATTACTGTTGGCCCAAAGTAATCCCGACGCACTCTTTCACGGTGGACACACGCAGTGGATACACTCAGTGGAGCTGAAGACGAAGGACACACACCAGAGATTTTTCAACGCGCAACACCTTGCGTCGTTTTCTGTTTACTTGATGTGATAAACTCTCAACAGATTAACTAAATACTGTTAAGAAACCAGCCCAGGACCGGGAGTCCTGGTCCAAGGTGGGCTCCTCATCTCAAACCCTAGCAGGGTCGTAGCCCATAAATAGGAGGTGCTATTCACTGTAAATGATTGATCGCTTGATAAAGGAATAAAGAGAAGCAAGAAGTCCCCCTATATCTATGTGTTCAATCTCTTATTTTGTTCTTGTGATTCATGCATTGTTCTTACGATTCTGAGTTTGTCTACGAGGTAATCGCTCGGACTGGACTCGCCAGTGACGGTTCCTCAACACGTTATCAGCCCGATCGACTCTCCTCGCATTGAAAAGGTAACCGTCGATGAACGACACTCGTAGATTGAATCATTTTCTAGACCGCTTTAAATTCTGCAAATTTGCTGTCTAGATTGGTTTTCTACGGGGCAAATTTGCTCTAATCTACCGCGAGCAGACTTGAAGTCGCTGGCACAATATTGATCGGTAGATTGCATGAAAGAGTTGAGGTTGATTGCACCATAGATTTTTGCATGAACAACAAAAGAAAAGAAATAAAAGGGTGCGCCGGCCAAGAAGCGCCGCGTGCATCACCGATCTGTGTCGCCCGCATGCGTGCGCTTCTCAACTACATCGACGCCGTACATCGTCATCTTGGTGTGTGTGCCAGAACGCAACGCCGAAAATTGATCTTCACCCGCATGATTGTGAGCATTATATGAACAGTAAACTCGAGAAAAAAAAATTGGCCGATGGCCCCGTACGGCCGCACCGACGCCGACTTGCCATCGACCTGCTCTACCCTGCACGGGTCCTTTACGGCCTGGAGCCACCACTGTCAGAGCCCCGAATGGCCGCCGCGCAAGAAAGAAAAAAGGGGGGGCAGAGGCACCAGCCGTGTTTGAGCCCTCCGCGCCCGTAGTGTCACCTTCCGCCCCCTCCGGCCTGAAGCCGCCTGCCTCCGCCCACGTTGCCCCGCATGGCTCCTCCCCTGGCCGCCCGTGCGCCCGCATGAAGTCACCGCCGGAGCCGCCCCGCACGGCCGCACCCGCACCGGCCGCCCGCATGGACACACGCCGCCGCGCTTGGAAGCGCGTCAGCCTCCGGCATCGACAAACGTACGCGCCTGTAGCGCCGCTAGCTATACACGGGCCCTCCGCGCGCCCATTGTAGTCGCCATGAAGCGGCGCACCGCGACCAGCCCCGCACGGCGTCGCCCGTAGTATTGCGCCGCCGGCTGGCCGTCGCCGCACCGCAACGCACCTCCCCAACCAGCATGGGAGCACCGCCGCGCTCCAAACCCGGCCGCCCGCATGCGTACCACCGCCTCCCGAAAGGGCGGCGCGCCTCGCGCGCCAGCCGCGCCATTGCCGCCACAGCGGCTCCGCTCGCCGACTCGCGCGCGTCGTCGAGGGCGCATCTGCCGGCCGACCAACGCCGTATGTGAGTGCCGCTCCAACCCGCGGCCGCACGCCCCGCCCCCCGCCGCCTCAAAGGCCCGGCCATAGCTGGCCGCTCGGTCGCCCGCTGCACTCCCCACATGGAGCCACCGCGCCCACATGGGGCCACCGTGCCCACATGGTCGCCGGAAGCTGGACGCCTCCTCGAAGCTCCTTTGAGTGCCGCTGCACGGGCTCTTTTGAGCAGCCGCTGCCGCCCCCTTGAAAGAAGGGGCAAGGGAAACCCTAACCGGCCGCCCCCTTTTAACCGGGTGAATGGGCCATTTTTTTTAAGCATGGGCCGACCGAAAAGGCCAAGCGGGCCGGAAGCCCAAAAGAAATGAAAATCCGGCCGAAAAGAATAAAAATTATGAAAAACCCCCTCGAAATTTTGAAAATTACGAGGACAATTATGCGGTGAGGAAATTTTGCAAAAAGGGCCTTGGAATTGCTTGAAATTGCGCGCAAATTTTCTCATAACTGAAATTTCGCGTTATAACCCCTGGAAATTGCAAATTTCGCCGAAAAGTCATTTTTCCAGCAGAAAAAGGGCCTTGGGAATCCAATTTTTTGCATATTTTGAACTTTTGAAGCATGTTTAACTTTGTTATTATTATTTCTGTGTAATTTATTTATTATATTTACTGTTTTGATTATCTGTGATTGTTTATATTGCTTTTAATCATTGAAAATAGCAGTAAATCATGAAAAATTCATAGAAAAATACAGGAACACGAACCTGGAGTTCGAAGAGTATTATGAGAATTTTGCAACCATTTTATGTATATTACTAGCAGTAATCTTATGAATTTTGCATGAATATGAAGATGACTGGCATCACGAATCAGGAATTCAAAGAACTGACCCAGCATGGCCAGAATTTGTACAAGTCTTCAATTCTGTGGTAATGTAATCATGGATGAGTAGAAGATTGAGATGACTCTCTACCTTTCACCCAAATGCGGTGCAATCCGCACGCAGCTATAGTCAAGACGGCTACAAGCAATATGCCGAATTAATTGACATCATACATGTTGCGGAAGCTCAAGATGATGTTCTAAGAAAGAACTACATCTTAGAGACACCTAGTAGCAATGTTGGCCATGAAGCCCATGCTAGTAGCTACAAGGTGATAAAGCCTCTCACGAAGAAGAGGGGCAAGAAGGGTAAAATCGTGGGTCACACATTATTGATGCTTTCCAGTCTAAGAAAAAGGGCAAATGATAGCATGAGGCACACCTCGCCATTGCAGGCACAGAGGATTCACATCCATTAGTTGCACCTATGAATGTGGACAGCCCAATAGCAGCCCCCATCATCCCTCCTTTGGACATCGCAGCGACCGCAACCGTAGTTGCCCAAGAGGAGAAGATCGCTATGGAGCAGATTGAGGTAGAAGTTCCCGAATACTTTGCCGATTCGATCTAGTGCACGCATTGCACTCGGATCTTTTATAGAAACTTGCAGTTTGTAATTGAAGCGGAATTTTGAATTATTGAATAATGGTTGCAAGCTCTAGAAGAGCAAAGCATTAAATTCTTATTATGAGTCCTGCAAGACTTATTTTCCCGTCTTTATAATAGCAAATTACGTTCTGATATCTAAAGTATTTTATTTATGTGTTGCTTTCTTTCTGCTACATATTAATAAAGTACATTATATTAGAACGCGTGTGGCGCCCTATGGAGAAAGTGTGCTTAGCAGATAGCGGCATAACAAATACCATCCTGAGAGAAACAAAAAAAATTTCAGTCGATCAGCAAAAATGCTGGTAATCTTACGACAGTCGCAGGCAGTGATACTTGTATAATAGGCTCAGGAAGGGCCATAATTATACTCCCAATGGGCACAACATTGGTCATTGAAGAAGACTTGTTGTACCCAGAATCGACTAGAACTCTCAAGGATATTCGCGCTAACGGTTCCCACGTAGAGACTGAAGAAGAGTATGGTAAACAATACCTGGTCATTGAAAAGCGTGAAGAAAGTAGAACAATGGCATTAGAATGCCTTCCTTCATATGAAACTGGCTATACTACACTAATATTAACGCACCTACAGCCTATACTGCCCTGGAAATCGAATTTAGAAGCTCTAAACTTTTCTATCTCTGGCATGATAGATTATACCGCCTAGGTTTTAAGATGATGAGAGATATAATTAACAATTTATAGGGACATAATATGAATGTAAAGAATTTTCCAAATCTGGAAGATTTTGTGTGCCCCGCATGTGCCACCGAAAAATTAATTACTAGACCTTTTGCTCTGAAAGCGAAGGATGAAGTCCCTGCATTCCTAGACCGTATCTAGGGAGACATTTACGCTCCTATGCAGCCCCTGTAAGGGTCATTTTAGGTATTTTATGGTGCTCGTCGATGCTTCCTCGGAATGGTCGCACATATGTTTATTATCTATAAGAAATCACGCTTTTGCATAGCTAAATCTCGCAGATAATTAAAATTAGAAATTTTTTCTCTGATCATCATGAGAAGTCCACCTGAATGGACAACGCTGGAGAACTTACTTCGAAGGCATTTGATAATTATTGCATGAAAATGAGAATTAAAAGTTGAGCATTCTGTACCGCATGTCCACACCCACAATGAACTAGCAGAACTTTGAAGAATTGTAATTTATCAACTACATGTTGGAGACACGTAGTCCTGCTCGCAGTAGCTCTCATCAATTTTAGACCATCGGCCTGTAACATCCATACACCTATGCAACTAGCGTAAAGGTCAGTACCGAAAACTTCTCATCTTCGTAGGTTTGGTTGCAAGGTTTTATACCTATACCACCACCGCAGCGAACAGCAATGGGTCTTCTCTGAAAGTCTGAAATATACGTTGGTTGTGTGACAGCATCCATGATCAAGTGTTTAGACCCTATGACTGGACATTTGCATAAGGTCTGATTCGCTGATAGTATATTAGATGAGATAAATTTCCCGCCATTAGGGGGAGGAAATTAACCCTTGATGAAAATGTCGGGAAATAACGTGGCAAGCCACAGGAAGTCCAGAAGACAATTGAAGTCTAGAAGACAAGAGAAGTCCTAAGACAATTGAAATCCAAAAGATAATTGAAATATATGCATATGACTCGTGCACTAGTAAAGCAAATAAAGAAGTATAGAAGATAATTGAAATCTAGAAGACAATTGAAGTCTAGAAGATAATTGATTTGCAAATATTAACGAATCAACTGCCAGACCACTTTAGTGATTTGAAGAGCATGACCAAGTAGCATTTGCCTGTATGCAATGCACCGGAGAGGGTTGAAATACCAATGAAGATATCCCTAATCCCGTCCAGAGGCCTCAGAATAAAAGGACGAGAACTCCGACCCCCTCGAATTCCAAGTAACCGGGGACGCCTGTTGAAAAAGGATAAGAAAGACTTGACACAGCCGATCATCGAAGTGCTCCAGAACTAGAAGGGGAGCCAGTTGAGACCTGTGATCGGTATGGAACCTTCAGAAAAGGTATACCAGAATTGAACATTCCCATGAAGAGAGACATCAGCATGGATATGTGCGCACACATCGGAGCTAAAAAACTAAAGGGACTTGCCCCGCAATTGGAAGTAGCGGTGAGCAAGTAGAAGCATTCGAAGAATCGCCTCTTGAAGAAATAGCTATAAAATTTATGATCTCGGGAGAATCTTTGAATATGAAAAACAGCCAATGTCGACATTTACTTTGCAAAGAAACTTGCCACAATCATCAATCTTGATCCAGAGCCTGCATCGCTCGCTGAATGAAAGAAAAGATCAGATTGGAAGAAGGCAATAGAAACTGAATTATTCTCTCCGAATAAAAGAAAGGCGTTTGGGCCTGTAAGCCGCACGCCTCTCCTTGTGCACCCCATAGGGCATAAGTGGGTATTTGTTCGAAAGAGAAATGAAAAGAAGCAAGGCTCGTTGCATAAGTTTTCACTGAACATCCAGGAGATGATTATGAAGAAACCTATTCCCCGGTCATGGGCGGAACTCCCTTTAGACATTTATCTCAATGGCAGTGAACTTGAAGTTAGAAGTGAAATTGATTGATGGGGTACCAACATACATTTATGAAATATTGGATTCGAATATTTATATGAAGATACCTGAATGTATCCCTGTCCCGAACCAAAATAGAGCAAATAGAAATATATAAAGTGTGAAACTCAGAAAGTCACTGTACAAAGTTAAGCAATTAGGCAGAATGTGGTATAATCGCTTGTAGCAACTTTCTATGTAAGAAAGGCTACACGAACAATGAGAATAAGCCCTGTGTATTTATACGATGATCCCAGGATGGATTTTGTATAATCGTAGTGTATGAAGATGATCTGAATATCATCGGAACCTTGAAGGATATTAAGAAAGTAAGCTCTTACCTGAAGTCAGAGTTCGAAATGAAAGATTTGGGTAAAACTAAATATTGCTTAGGCTTGCAGCTTAAGCATGTCCCTAAAGGAATATTAGTACATCAGTCAACCTACACTCAGAAGGTGCTAGAAAGGTTTGACTTTGAAAAAGCATACCCTTTGAAAGTACCAATGGTCGGGAGATCTTTGCAGCAAGACAAAGACTCATACAAACCTAAAGAAGAGGGGGAGGAAGTCCTGGGACCGGAATTACCACACTTAGGTGCAATAGAAGCACTAATGTATTTAGCAAACTGTACTAAAACGGACATTGTATTTGTCGAGAACCTACTAGCAAGGTATAGTGCAGAACCTACCAAAGGCATTGGCAGGAAATAAAAGATATCTTCCGATACCTCCAAGGAAGCAAAGAACTTGGTCTGTTCTACAGAAAGAACCAAGACTTAACTATGAATGCTAATGCAGATAACGGGTACTTGAAGGACCCGCATACAGCCAAATAACAAACAGGCTATGTATTCCTATGTGGTGGAACCGCAATTCCATGAAAATCGTCTAAGCAGAGTCTTGTACCGACTTAGACAAACCACTCGAAAATAATAGCACTGTACGAGGCCTCACGAGAATGTGCTTGGCTTCATATGATTCACCACAGCCAGCAGTCATGTGGATTGAATACCGCACAAACCTCCACTATTATCTATGAAGATAAAGCAGCTTGTGTTGTACAAGTGCAGATGGGTTTTGTGAAGAATCCTCTCACAAAAACATATCAACCCCAAGTTCTTCTATGCTCATGAATTGCAAAAGATGAACGAAATCAAAGTACTGCATACTAAGTCATGTGAGAATCTTGTAGATTTATTCACTAAGTCGCTTCCAGCATCTAGCTTTGAAATATGCATACGTGAATTGGAATGATGAGACTTAGAGAAGTACAGAATTCAGGGGGAGAATCTTCACGAACTCATTATTAAAGCTTGATCATGAAGATCGAGTACCCAAAGAATAAATCCAGGAGATTAAATGAAATTGGATGGAGTGTACTCTTTTTCCCTTGACGAGTTTTCCTGAAGTTTCTCGGTTAAGGTTTTTAATGAGGCAATTTGTGCAGCACAGTAGAATGTGTTTCATGTACCCTTTCTCTAAATTTTTCCCACTGGGTTTTTATGGAGTTTTGACAAAGCATGTATATGAAGGATGAGTGCCCAAGGGGGAGTGTTAATAAACCAGGCCTAGGACCGGGAGTTCTAGTCCAAGGTAGGCTCCTCATATCAAACCCTAGCAGGGTCGTAGTCTGTAAATAGGGGGTGCTATTCACTATAAATGATTGATCGCTTGATGAAGGAATAAAGAGAAGCAAGAAGTCCTCCTACATCTCTGTGTTCAATCTCTTATTTTTGTTCTTGTGATTCATGCATTGTTCTTACGATTCTGAGTTTGTCTACGAGGTAATCGCTTGGACTGGACTCGCTAGCGACGGTTCCTCAACAAATACAATCTATATGGGTTCAGGCCACTATCTCCTGATCCGGTTATTTCGCCACGGCTCCAACATGTCTACATGCACTACATGCAGAACATTCACAAGATTATGTGACACGCTTTTTACAAACTAGACTCACTAAGCAACACATTTAACGTGAAAACGATAAAGATTAATGAGATTACATCAAAATTCACCCCCTTAATGTCGTTGGCATTTTTCCACCGCTTGAACTCTGATACTTTGGCGCATCTCCTAGAACTTGACGTCCACCAGCGGCTTCGTGAGAATGTCCGCTAGTTGATCAACAGTCTTGACATACTCCACTGTTATCTTTCCTTCCTCCACGCGCTCTCGTATGAAATGATAGCTCGTGTCATTGTGTTTGCTTCTCTTGTGATAAACTGGATTCTTGCAAAGTGCAATGGCTGATTTGTTGTCCACTTTGATCGTCACTTGACTCGGTGTTCTCCCTTTAGCTCTCCAAGTAAACGACTGATCCAGATGCCTTGACACACCGCTGTTGTGACATCAATGTACTCGGCTTCGCATGATGATAAGGCTACCACCATCCACTTCTGAGAATTCCATGTGATCAAGTTTGAGCCCATATAAAACACAGTTCAAGTTGTGCTCTTGCGATCAACAATATCTCCGGCAACATCACTATCACTATATCCAACCAAAGTGGTTCTTTCTTGATCCTTTCTCTTGTAGTGGCATCCAAGATCCAAGGTACCACGAATATACCTGAGAATTTGCTTCACCGCTGTCATATGTTTGGTGGTTGGTTCCTGCATAAACTAACTCACCATACCAACAGAGAATGTCAGATCGGGTCTTGTATTCACCAGATACCTGAGGCTCCCAACAATACTCCTATAGTAGGTTGGATCAACTGGAGGTCAGTTGCTTTCTTTGATGAGCTTGAGCCTCAGTTCTATGGGTAATTGGCATGAGTTGCATTCCAGCATACTTGTCATCTCAAGCAATTTTTCAGTGTAGCTCGATTGGTTCAGTGTGATGCTATGCGATGTTTGAATGACCCCAATACCCAAGTAATAGGACAGTAGTCCTAGATCAGTCATACTGAACAATTCTTTCATTTGCTTCTTGAACATCGCGATCTCTCTATCATTGCTCCCAGTGATGATAAGATCATCCACATAGACCCCAACTAGCAACACTACATCACCAGCTCCCCTCTTGTAAATGGCATGCTCATATGTGCTTCTCACAAAACTGAGGGAGGTAAGACTCTCATCCAGTTTTGAGTTCCATGCACGGGGAGCTTGACGCAGTCCATTAGCTCTTTCCTTAGCTTCAAGACGTTGTGGGCTTGCTCATCTTGCTCAAAGCCGGGTGGTTGAGACACATAAACCTCCCCTTGAAGTTCGCTGTCGAGGAATGCTAACTTGACATCCATATGATGTACTTGCCAGGATTCTTGCGTAGCGAGTGCCACTAGCAATCTCACAATCTCAAGTCACGCAACTGGTGCAAAAACCTCCTCAAAATCCACCTCTGTCGCTGCACATACCCTTTCGCTACCAAATGAGCTTTGTGCTTGAGAATGGCTCCCTCCGGATTCTTCTTTACCTTATAAACCCACTTCAGGCCGATTGGTTTCTTCCCTGCCGGTAGATTGGTCAGCTCCCATGTTTCATTTTCCCTAATGGACGCCAACTCTTCTTCCATCGCCTTTCTCCAACAGAAGTGCTTTTTTGTCTCTGCCAAAGTTCTTGGTTCTTCTTGTAACATCCCAAAAATTTCAATTTTTTGGGAAGACAAAGTGAAAATTTTGTATACAACAAATACTAAAATTTTTATGCAAGCAGCAAATTGTAAGAATTTTTGGGGAAATCACAGAGAATATAAAAACTTGAAAATTTTTCATATGAAACTAGATGTTGTCAGAAACTATCACAAAAATTTTCATGAAATTTGAAATGTATTTGATAGGATTACAAATTCACCAAAGAATTAGCCAGTGGTGAAAAATCTGAAAACGAATTCAATTTTCCCTCTCACCCTCTGGGCCGAAACTGAGCCGGCCCAAACTCCCTCGCGCTCAGCTCCAGCCCATGCCACCCTTGCTCCCGCGCTTGCTGATGTGTGGGCCCCGCTTGCCAGAGGTTGTCTTCCATCTCTCGCCGGCTGTGAGAACCCGAGAAATTAAAATAATCAAAACGTCGATAAGCGTATTTAACAGTAAAAAAATCTTTTAAACAAGAACAAAATATAAGCTCAAAGTATTATTGAACACATCGCCAAACACATTCATGCACGATTATATTATCAAGAGTTATCATCAGAAATTACAATATAAATTATTGCTGTAAGAATAAATCATCGGTATAATCTCATAATCATTTACAAAAATCCATTACAAGCATAAGTGAAATATTAATACAAACTCTGACTTAATTACAAGAATTATTTACATTAGACCACAATATAAATTACAACTCTGAATACATTACAAAAGAATAAAATAAAACTCTTGCATGCATATCGCCGAAGCCAAGGATGGTGAATCGGTGAACGATTTCTCCATGACGATCACGGGACTCATCAACAATCTTTGGATCCTAGGTGACACGTTGGAAGATGAAAAAGTAGTAAAGAAATTCCTTCGTGTTGTGCCACCCAGGTATACACAGGTGGCAATTTCGATCGAGACATTGCTTAACTTGAGCACGTTGTCAATTGAAGAGCTCACCGGCCGGCTTCGATCAGTGGAGTAGCGCTACGTGCGCAATGACTTGGGCGGCTCCGGTGGGCGTTTGCTCCTCCCTGAAGAGGAGTGGCTCGCACGCACCAAGAAGAGGAAGCAAGGCGTCGGCTCCTCCGGTGGTGATAACCGTTATCACGGCAAGCCGCATGGCCATGGGCGCGGCAAAGACGGACACGACGGCAAGGATGGTGGCCTATCCAATGCGCGCCGTAACATATCGCAGGTTCAGTGCTACAATTGCGACAATTATGGGCATTACTCTAGGGACTGCCATAAGCCTAAGTGCACCGAGCAAGTTAACCTGACGCAGGATGACGACGATGAGCCTGCACTTCTCATGGCCTAGGTGTGCATGCTCACCGCTGCCGTGGGGCGTGGGCACTGATGTGGTGCTGAACGATGTGCATGCACAAGTGCATCTAGGGCGCGAGGAGGATGCCCACGACAGCGCTTGGAACCTATACACCGACGCTAGCAATCACATGGCCGGGTGCCAGGCAAGCTTCACGGAGATGGACGAGGGCATCACCAGCTCTGTCAAGTTTGGCGAAGGCTCGGTGGTGGATATACGTGAGTGTGGCACCGTCCTGTTCACCTATCGGAACGGAGAGCACTGTACGTTGACATGGGTGTACTACATCCCACAACTGCGCCACAACATAGGGAGCCTCGGGCAGCTCGACGAGAATGGCTACCAGACGCTCATCCAAGACAGCATGCTCACGATCCGCGACCGGCAACGTCGCATACTTGCTCGGGTAAACCGCACTCGCAACCGGCTATATGTGCTCACCCTCAGCATTGCGCAGCCGATCTGCTTGTTCACGCGGTGCGGCGACGAGGCGTGGTGACGCCATGCCAGTATAGGCACCTGAACTTCCAGGCGCTGCGGAAGCTAGCGCAACGCGGTCGACAGGTGTGTGACCAACGGTTCATAGGATGGTGAGGCCGCTTGGACGTGGGAGACGGTGGCGTGTGGTGGCGCGGGGCGACACGCATCGGGCGCGGGAGCGAGTAGCGTGCGGCGACGTGTGAGCAGCCGGGGCACGCACAGTGGGCGCACGGTGTGCACGGCATGGTGCACGGTGCACAGGCACATGTAGGCATGAGGTGCGGCAGTTGCACAAACACGTGGCACAGCATCAGGCCGGTGGTCAGTGGCACGACGGGCAGCGCAGGCGTAGTACGGAGGGCACGACGAGCAGCGCGGTTAGCGCGGGTGGCCTACAAGGCGCGCACGGGTGGCGCAGCCAGCGCCGGCATTAGGCTAGCAGGGCTGTGCATGGGAGCGCATGCATGGCACGCATTTCAGTGGCCGGTGGCATGGCACAACTGACGCACGGTGCTGCCACGGTCGGGGTGCGATACTAGGCGATGCTCGACAGTCAAGCATATACTCCGGTACATTACTGGTACACGGAGCTATGGCCGTCATTACGCAAAGAAGTTAAAGGAGCCACGATTTGTCAGCTGTAGCGATAGTGACATAGCCGACGACTTCGATGACCACAAGAGCACGACGGACGTCCTCTTCTTCCTCGGTCGCAACCCCATCAGTTGGCAATCTCAGAAGCAGAAGGTTGTGGTGTTGTCCTCTTGCGAGGCCGAGTACATTGCGGCGACAACGGTTGCCTGCTAAGGTATCTGGCTCGCTCATTTACTCACTGACTTGAAGAATGAAGAGGCAAGCAGTGTCATGCTCAAAGTCGATAACAAGTCAACGATCTCCCTCAGCAAAAATATGATGTTCCACAACTAGAGTAAGCACATAGACACCCGATATCATTTTTCAAGAGTGTGTTGAAGACGACAAAGTTGAGGTGGAGTACATCAAGGCCGAAGAGTGGCTATCCGACATTCTGACAAAGGCGTTGGGCTGCGTCAAGTTCCAGGAGCTACGCACAAGGATCGACATCGTCAAGATGAAGAAAGCGCATAGGGGGTGCTTGTTGAATAATCTTCTGAGCATTTTTGTGTTTATTATTTTCTTGTAACATTTCCGTTTTTGTTTGCATGGCTGACTGCAGTCATGTGTATTGATGCCACTAATTGCTGGGCCATGGGATTGTGGTGCATGAAGTGCTCAGTCTTCAGTTACTTCTTTCTTGGTGAATAAAAAGTAACAAAAAAAATAGAAAAAGTTGTGGAAAGTTGTGCAGCACCAAAACTTTTTGTCTCGTGTGATCATCTTCGTCTCAGGTGTTCTGGTGTACTTGCGTGAGTGGTAGCCGGCGCATTTGACAAGGGGGAGTGGAAAAAATGGAGACAGGTGGAGAGAGGAATTTGTTGACATGGCGGGATGAATGTGTTCTTCTTGTCGGTTTCTCACAGGACAACACACTGATTAAGCGGGCACGAATGCTGAAGCATCATGTCGGCGCTGAAGACGACATGATGGCTCGGGTAGGCGTGCGTGAGGTCAGTGGCGGTGCGGAGATGTGTGTGGAGAGGTAGCGACGGGGGTTGCGGCTTTATCAGCAAAGCTCTTGCCGTGCGGCACTATAGCTGCAAAGGGGAGGTGGAAGACGACCCTAGTAGGTGGGTCCTGGGTCCACAGGTTAGCTTTAGGGCCAAGGCTACAGTAATTGACCTGAGAAGGGTTTTGGAATTTCAATTGATTTCCGAGTTGATTTTATTCTAGAAAATCTATTTGAGATTAGAAACTTACCAAACTTGATTAAACAAATTTGGAAAAATTTTGTGAGGCACTTTAGATTATTTAGAACTCAAATAAATAATTTAAAGGTTCTGATTAAATTTTACTTATTTTTCAAAAATTCATTTTCAGCAGCAGAAATTTAGGAAAAGCCTTTATTTAATGCAGAAATTTTTTGAAAATGCACAGAAATTCAGAAATGATGATTTGAACATAACTTATATAATAATTTGAATTTTTGGGATGTGATCTTAAATATTGCCTTCAACAACCTTTCTATCTGGAGATCATCATTCTGGATCACAAGAAACAAAAAGGTTTTTAGCGAATTGATCCAATATTCCAAGATTGGGAAAGGACTATCAAAAAAGTGTTTGCCATGGTTATCCATAGCATAGGGCAAACAACAGCTACAAACCTCATATAGAGAATTGGTTTCATAGTCTTTCTCGATCTTCTTTTTTCTCTGTAAATACCTTTTGTACTTCATTTTATTATTAATGTAATATATATACAGTACGATCATTTCCTACAGTTTCCCTAAAAAAAGGAAACCTTAATGAAAGTTTGAAAACATGAATTTCCGCTCTGAATAGTATGACAGCAAGTTTAGTTTCAATGTTATGTGAATTTCATTGGCGCCGCTGAAAGTGGCCTGCATATTTACACAGGTTATTATCAAATCATAGTTGTTTCTTGCAACCTTATCCTCTACTTTGGTTCATTCGGGCAGAGCGTGACTTGGCACAACACCATCCGTGCAATA
Source organism: Ampelocalamus luodianensis (assembly GCA_036346255.1). Classification (NCBI taxonomy): domain Eukaryota; kingdom Viridiplantae; phylum Streptophyta; class Magnoliopsida; order Poales; family Poaceae; genus Ampelocalamus; species Ampelocalamus luodianensis. Next base: position 35,910,464 of record CM070638.1, on the reverse strand, counting down.
GGATATTTAGATGCAGATTGCTGAGAATATGTGGTGCAAAAATCTTGACCTACAAAATCTGAATTTTCCACTGAATATGTTTAATTTATAAGATCGATTTCTATTTGATGGTGCTGAAGACACAAATTATTTCTTTTAGAACAATAGAGCCAAAATGGCCCCAGCCCCATTTTTATTATATAAAACTGAAAGACAGACAGTCAGCATAACAGAGATCGATCTAGAAATACATGTCAGGACATCTGCACATGGCAGAATCAGAAACAATCTCCCCGCACCAAAAAAAATTTGCACTCTAAACTTAACAGTTAGTAATGCACAAGAACCTCATTAGCAAAGAGAGATCAGGTAGTAGGTCTTCGGCCCTCAGAGGCTCCGGCACCTCCAGCAACTGCTCTTCCGAGACACAGACAACCTTAAAACCCACCAAAAGAGACCACGTAGTTTTCGAGAATAATTGTGTGGTTCTACGCATGCTTTATTTATAATCTAAAGATTAAATTTGACTCTAATATAACTTCTATATTAGACTCTAATATGAACTCACTAACGTTATCCTCCGAGATGGGCCGAAGATATCAATAATGTTCATCTTATTACATATTGCAGCACACTCGCTAGAACCTAACCCTTTAGTAAAAACAGTCAGCTAACTGTTTACCAGACTTATATACTCAAACTTCAACATCCTGTCATTGAGCTTCTCCTTAATGGAAAATTTTTATCAATCTCAGCTTGCTTGGTACGATCATGCTGTACTAGATTGTTAGCAACGTTGATTGTAGATTTATTGTCACAATACAGCACTAAGAGATTATTGAGAAAATTGCACTGTAGGTCTCTGAACTTACGAGGTTGTATCATTTAGCTTCCTGAACTCATATTTTATTTTCTCAACCCCTGAACTTACGAGGTTGTGCCATTTTGTTACCTGGACTTACATTTTACTTTCTCAGCCTCCTGAACTTGCGAGGTTGTCACTTAGCTCGCTGAACTTGCGTTGAGGCGAAGTTCATCAGATGTGATGTCGGCGACTTCATCTCCTTCGAGTCCGGTGGACTTGTCACCGCCCTGTTTCAGCAGTGTTCATCATCCCGCCACCTCACGCCGATAAAAATGGATTTTTCGAGCTCGGGAATGCACTGTGCTCGTGTCTTCGCCGGACCTCCACTATCGCTACTTGCTGCCGCCCTCACCCTTGCCGCCTCTGAGTCGACTGTGAGAGAGAGGAGTACATTCCCAGGTGTCAGACAGGGCGACGACGATGTCGATGTGGATGACGACGTGGACGACATGGATGACAGCGACGCTCGGGTCCCCAAGGTCGCCGGCAGTAGGGGCTACGGCGGCGGACGCTGAGGGGTGCATCTAGTAGCGGAGGCGATGGCGAACTCAGCGGTGGACGCATGACGACTGGAGATGGGAAAAGACGGCTAGCGGCGAGGACGAAGCAGCGGCTAGGGTTTGGGCTCGACAACAATGATGCTAGCGCGGTGCTTCGACGATGGCGAGGGCAGATCCGAGACGAGGGTGACGAGGCGGTCCCGATGGTGGCGACAGAGCTCACTGAAACAGCAACGGAGAGGATGGTGAGGTTCCTCTAGAGACAAAGAATACGATGATGGCGAGGGCGCTACGTGGCGGTGCGGCTCGGGGTGCTCCTTCGAGGGTCCTTGGGGCTTTAAATAGCCCTGGGAGGTCGACACGAACTCCAAAATAGGGTGGCGGTGGAGCTACAGTCCGAGGCGATGATGGCAGCATGTCGTGGTGAAGGCTAGCAAGTGGGCCCAGGCACGAATGAATGGCGAACGCGGACAGGACGTAGCGCGCGGGTGGCTGGCAGGTGGGGCCAGGACACGAGCGGGAGAGAGAGGGAGAGTGGGCTACGATGTAGAATTGGGCCAGTAGGCTGGCTGGAGGGAGAGAGGAAATGGGCTGCGTGCAAAGGAAAGCGGCCCACTGGGATTTCCTGGATTTTAAATACATTTTCTATTTTAGAAAAGCACAAAAAATGCAAATGAAAAATTAGAAGTCGTAAATGAACTCGAAAAATTCTAGAAAAATTTGGAAAATACTCCCAAGCACAAAGAACTCAAATAAAATAATTTTGGAATTATTTGATATTCAGAATAATCACATTAAATTGTTTTGAATTTGAAAGTCTCATTTAAGCTTTATTAATTCAACAAAAATTGGTGAAATTTTCTAGAGGGCTAAATTACACAAAAATATTCTTGAAACTCAAAAATTGATATGTTAGAAAACTACTCTTGTACCATAGTTGAAATAGCCTTCTCTATAGTAGGCAAGTTTGCTAAGTGAAACATAGCAGCCCTCCTACTATCAAACTTTGGGTTCGGTCCATTCAGAAAATGGGTAACCTGTCTACATTGGAGCCACACCCTACCAAGCCTCAATGTCATCAGCACATGTTAACCGTAGCAGATCATAGTGATGTAAGTCTGCCCATAGCTGCTGCAGTTCACTAGCATGCTCCTGGACAGTCTTCTTGTCCTATTGTAGGGCCTCCAACTTGCCCTGGACCTCCACCATCATCATCATATTTCCTGCCTCGGAGTACATGTTGCTCAGCATCTTCCACATTGCTAATACACTTTGCATCATCTCCACCATCCGAGTGATGGATTGAGATATCGAAGTTAGCAACCAAACCACCACCTCAGAGTTGGTGTTATTCCACACCCTCCAATCCGTGCTCGCCTTGTCCACAGGCTCAACACAAGTCCTCCGAGGTAATGCTCCACCCCCTTTGTCCTCATAATTAGCTGAGCCTTCTAGACCAACTTAGGAAATTCTTACTCTGTTCCAACTTTTTATCATTTGGCATCAGCTCCAGCATTAGGTCAGATGAACCCTGCACCAACCCTTGGACCTATCATACCCGTCGTGAAGAGGTCATGTAACATGATTCTTATGTCACCTTGCGTGACCAATGGAGAAGTAGTCTCGACAACTGCCTCTCTTTTCTTCTACCGCCCTCATTGCAACTTCTTCATCCTTCCTCGCAGCCTCAATCTCCTCAGGGCCATCTTCTCTAACAACTGGAGCAATATCAATCACTACCAAGATATGTCGCACGTATCTTCCATGATCACGACAATCCTTCATGCATCAACGTTTTGCCGAACCTCGATGTTTGCCTTCACTATTACACAAATCATGCAATTTTTAAAAACAGTGAACTTTTTTTCTCCCTTCTTCTCTCACCTCCTTTCTTTCCTACCCCATGTGCTTCTTGCCTTCCTTCCTCTCTTCTTTGACTGATCCAGATCAAAACCCTGCTTCCCACGACTTACTGCCTTCCCTCTTCGGCACACACGTCCTGACAACGGAACCAAGGCGGTGACCCGAGGTGACCAACGACGGCGGCCCCTAAGCGGCGACAGTGGCCCTGCGTCTGTCTCATCCCCATTTTTAGATGCATCACATGAACATGCATGTCATTTTTGGAGGATTTGCACAAAATTTTGCATTTGAATTTTTTGAAGCAAGTTTAAACATATAACTCAAATCGAAGCTTCAAATGAAAATAGAAATAAAAACTTGTGATCATCCTTGGAAAATAATTTGTTTAAATCTTGCAATATTTAACATGAATAAATATAATTTTTCCCTAATTGTAGGAACTTAACTTGAACCACAGAAAATTCAAACTCATTTCAACAACCTTCACTAGGTTTGAATTTAAAATAACCAAATAAAATATGAAATGTGAGGGTAGAAATTTTATATGTGAACTAGGTCATCCCAGGAACCTCTCTGATTGATTTTAGAATTTTAGAAATTTATTTGCTATTTTTAAACCTATGGTCAAAGTCTAAGTGTTTGAATTCAATCAGTCAAATGTTGGACTTGAACCAGACTCAAGTCCGACCTAGCAACCTGATCGAACCAAATCAACTAAATGCACCCAGTCGCACCAGGCTTCGACCCAGTCGTTCTTGTACCATTGACGAGGCAGACCTACTTGCCAGCTGCTTCGTCTTCCTAGGGTAGGCACGCGCAGAGCGCACGCACCACGTCTCCACCGCGTTCTGTCCTAGATGTTGTGGAGATGCTTACGTTGTGGATCCACCGCCCGTTTTGGCCAACCGTGAGCATCGCCAGTTGACACCGCTTCCATCTCCGTCCTTGCCCGAGCCTAAAACCCCTCGCCCTCCTCCATTTCGCCTCATTCTTCCTCTCGGGGCTGAGGAAGAAGAAGCTCGAGCAAGCTCGTTTCTCTAGTAAAATCCCTACCACCAAGTCTCTTAGCTTCCTCTTGCCATGCCGTTTCTGTTTGACCTAAGTTGAGCCTTCATTGTTGCTTGTAGGCTTCAAAGCACCACCTTGTCCTCGCTATCTCCAGAGCGCGCCCTGCCACGTCTCCACCGTGCCATTGTGCATTTTAGTAAGTCCCTTCATCTCCCATGTGCGTCACCAGATGTCTTAGAGCATGATCAAATTCCCCCTCAATCAATTTGTGCATTGGTTCACAGGAGCACTGGAATTTGGAGGTTTTCCCCATTTTTCGATCGTCAACCCTATTCCTTATCCATTGTCATTCAAGTGAGTCATTTTTCGATTCCATGCGCTGACACCATCTACATCACTCACTAAAGCTTTCCTTACCACCATTTTTAGTTTCTCGGCTCAATTTGTCCTCCCCTCGTGAAGACGTAGCGCCGCCATCATCTTCTACGTCGCCAGCCAACCTCCGACGAGCTCTGACCTCTCCAACCCTCGGGTAGGTTCCCTATGTACCGTAGAAGCTAGTGCGAGCGTCATTTAGCGCAATACAGAGCTCTATTGTTGCATGCATGTTTGGCTGTAGCTTCCCTCCGCCCATCTCTGGCACGCTGCCGCTACGGGCCACCGTCGAGCTCACCGCTGACACCTTAAGCTGCGTAAGGACACAAGGAATCCATTCCTGCCCTTAGATCGTCTGGCGTGGACCACAGCGCTGGTGAGCCGCTGGGCAATCTCATAGCCAAAATGCAAGCATGCGTGGCCTGTTCTGACCGGTACGGTAGCATGGGGATTAGGGCAAATCCCATTTAATTAAGTGCTAATGATTGCCTAGTATTTAAGTGTTGTCTTAAAGGAGTTAATGAGTCACTTACGCGTGGGGCCGTGAGCAGAAAATGAGGTTTAAATACTGGTATATGTTATAGAATGACATGTGGACCCAAGGCCTTAAGTGCACAGTCATGGACCGGTGGACCGTGCATGTTGACCTTTGGGTCCATGCACTTTTGCATGGACCGAGTCAATGACATGAGGGCCCGACCTATCCATTTGGATTTAATTCAGAAATTAAAATGAGAAAGGGCACTATGCATTTGGACCCCACTTGTCAGCGTCAGAGGCTAGGTAAGCTCGGGTAAGAAAAGTATTAAATGCAATTATAAATTCCGAAGTGAGTTATTTTTGCACTGTAAATTCAAATGACTTAAAAAATTCATTACTAAATCATTTTGACTCCAAATTGAGTGAAACCAATTTTATTGGTTCGTATTTTTAATGTACTTTAATTTGGAATAGGTTGGAAATATGTTTCTGTTATAGAAAGTTATGATGTGAGAATTTAACTCAGTAAAAAATTATTTTTGTACTAGAAATTCACTTAACTTCAAAAATTCATAGAAAATTCATATGAACTCCAAATATGATGATTCAAATTGTTTTGATCATAAATTTTTATTGCCTTTCTAACCATGTAATTCTCATCTCCACCACTATTCTGGAAATTTTTACCAAAACAATTAATTTGGATGAATAGTAAGAGAATCGGATTTTCCAGATTTTTCTCAAATGTTGATTTTCAAACTGCTATGACTCTCTCATTTAAATTCCAAATGAAATAATTCTTGCACCTAAATTCATCTAAAATCATTATCTAGCTACTGTAGAAAATTCATGCATTTTAGCACTTTGAAATTTTGGCTTTACTCGGTGTTCATTCGATGTTGTTAAATTCTATAGAGTCCAAATTGCCTCAAGTCGACGATTACGCCACCGAGAGTGAACAACTTGACTTCTAGCAAGGCAAGAATCATTTGAACTTTGTTTTTGCATCATATTGTTGCTAGTTTTTGTAAATTAGTATTTTGGGATACAATGAGATTGCTTGCATGCTATTTTGATATGTCGATACTTTTGTGAGTAGTTAGTTATGTCCTACTCTTGTTGTTTGTCCTTGATATCTCCTTTACAAATATGCTTAAGATTAGGTATTGTGATGATATATCTATTACATATGGGTTCGCTTAGTCATGCAAGTCTAGTAGTTCGGTAGTCCGATTGACAGGATTATCCCGTTGATCGTGGGAAACACCTCACTCTTACCTTTTATGCTTTTGGTCCAGATCTTGAATCTGATTGTTAAGTCCATATTGGTTAAATTAAAAAGGTTTTGGGGTTTGGACAAGTGGTTGTTAGTGAGGGTGCATTCGTGCACGAGACTCGGGTATGTGTAGTTTTGTCCGGACCATTAAGGACTAAACTTTGGTGACGTCGTTAATTCTAGTAACACTCATGCTACCACATGCGGTATTATGGATATCGTTTGGTTAAGTAAGGGGAAGGTTTTATTGGGTTAAGTCCCAGGTGGTGTGAGGACATGGGATCGTGAAATCCTATGATCCATAGGAACATAATATAATATATAATATGCAGGTGAGCACTATTTCCTATGTTGGATGTTACCAACATACTAACTACCTTACACTAGCCCCTCCAACACAACTTGCGTGCCCGCTTAGCATTTTCTATATGAATTTGTACTAGGTTGGGATTTTATCTCGCAAGGGGGACTCATCTCAATAAGACCTTCTTGCTAAATAATACCAAATCTCGATTTCCCCGGCCTACATACTATAGGAAGTGTGTTAATATCCTGAGGCTTACGGGCTGGTCGAGTCGATATAGGTAAAGTAGTACTCCCCTACAGTGATCAATCTATTCGAATAGCCGTGTCCACAGTTACGGACAACCGCTTGAATTCAGGAGTCATTATTATTAGACTTATAATTAAAATTTGACATGGTTACAACTTGGTTTTCAGCATGAATAGGATATTCATGTATTTTAGTTTATCAAAGTGGGCTACCACTTTAGTATTGTTTGATAAATATATCTATCAATATTATATGTACTTCTTTTACTAAACAAATGTTTACAAACTGGCAAATTCAAACTAGATGGTATAGGAAATGAAAAATTGTGCATTTATGCAAAACTAAGCCATTTTTTGGACAGCCACTAGCATTTATATAATTTTTACTTTGTGTAAGACTTGTGAGTACATTTGTACTTAACCCAGATTCTGCTTGTTCAGGTGAGGAAGACTATACGCTCGATGAGTTCGTTAGCGCCGATTCAGGCGACACTAACGAATGAATGTTAGTTCTAACTCCCAGTCGGTTGCCTTGGGTTTGGGCACATCTCGCTGGACCTTTTGGTTTATTTATCTTATTTCCGCTGCTACTTGATGTAATATTTTGAATTTGTCCGGTCGGCCACTTTTGTAATAGCTGTAGACTTAAGTATTGTCGTATGTTACTTGATATGTCAATGTATGAATGTTGTATGACTGTGATTGACGTTGTTAAGGATATGTATGTATTGGTCGTTGATCTTTGGGAGCCAACACGGGACACATACCTGCTGTTTTGAAATCACTTTTAACTTGTTTAAGTGTGGACTCCGGGCTGTTGAAGAATCGGTTATCATGTAGTACTCGCAGAGGAGCGGTATGCATAGTGTTCGTTGCTCTAACTCAGCCGGGTACTCTCACTTAAATGGAGTTAAATTGGATTTCATTTCTCTGAGGCCCAGAGTTATTTTCATAAGACCAGAGAGGCCTCGGTCTTACGAAAATAATTCGGGGGTCCCCACAGCGTCCAAGTGCCGGATCTGCTCGCAGCTGCAACCCGTGCTCACCCACAAGGTGTGGCGGTACAAGGAGACACATCAGCGGCTCGGTCATAAGAGGTGGAGACGATGACGAACACAACGACTAGAGACGACCGCGGCTGAGGTTTAACGACGTGTTATGGTTAGGGTTCGGTTTCGATGATGGCTCTAATACCATGTAGTTTTTGAAAAATAATTATGTGTATTCCACTCCCACATCCTTTATTTATAGTTCAAAAATTAAATCCGACTCTAATACAACTTTTATATTAGAGTCTAATAGAGTCTAATACAAACTCACCGACAGACCGCCACCTTCTCAGCAAACAGCTGATGGTATGATCTTGCGAAGGTTACTGAGTCAAAATCGCAGACCACATCATGTCAAAGATAAGAGATATTTTGAAACACCATCAAGGTTCTCAATCTCCAAATACTGCACATAACAGCAGCACAGAATATATTTACAATTGAATGATTGTTGTGACTCCAGCACCTGGCTAGTGAGTAAAAGAAAAAAAACCAGCCCATATCAATGTCAAAGATGAGATATCTCAGACCACACATTCTTAGCAACCACACAACGAGTTCTGGATCTGAAGACTCAAATTGTTCCATTTACTTTTCTGACTAATTTTGTGCACTAAAACAGCGGCAACTAATACTGTTTTCTATTCGACACTTGGGTGGTTGGAAATGCATGCACAAGAATAAAGAAGGCATCCAATAAATCAAAGCTAGGACTTCTTTGCGAACAAAGAAAAAAACAAAGCTAGGACCTTGACTTGGCTAAGTCCAGGTTCCAAGAAGTCTAATAATGGAGGGTCGATATATGTTCTCTTCCCTGGGTGCACATGTTCACATCTCTTTCTTGTTCATCATCTTACATGTTGCTACTGCCTGTTGAAAACTAATCTAGACTTGCCAAGTAATAGATGTTAGGATCCTAATGCAATCAGCATCGGATCAAATTAATTTATTTTCTATGTTTAAGCTTTTCATATTTAAATTTTCCATATTTAGTTTTTGACTTGGTTAATAAGTTACGTAGTCTTTAAAAGGACAAATAATCAGAGGTGTTTTAAATTGAAGCAATAGAAAAACAGAAAACGCTGTCCTATGCAGCACCAAAAAAATCTCTCCGCCGAATATTACTTCCGTGAGCGTGTACATCATCATATCGTTTTGAGTACATGCGTGAGCTAGCTTCCAGCGTATGTTCTTCTTGTGTCCACATGAGTTGTGCATCCACTAGTTGCTTGCCACCTAGCGCGTGAGTTTGTCTACGTGCTTTGGTTCTAGTCGATCTCCTAGTCTTGCTTCCATAGAGTTTCTGCATAGCTTGTGCGTGTGTGATTATTGCTTCCGTGTGTGTTCACGTGTGCGTGCGTTGTGTGTAGTTCTCGTGTGGTGTTCTCCTGGGTGCTAACACTGCCCTTCCAGCTGAGAAATTAAGGTTAAATCATGGCCGGTGCACTGGTGAGCGCTTCTACAGGAGTGATGGACTCACTCCTCGGCAAGCTCGCTACTATGTTGGAGAAAGAGTATGCCAAGAACAAAAGGATAGAGAAGGATGTGTGGTTCCTACGAAATGAGCTGAGCAGCATGAATGCCGTCATGCAGAAGTACGCGATGTTGAATGATCCTGACTTGCAAGTGAGGACTTGGATGAAGGAGGTGCGGGAGCTAGCCTATGACATCGAGGACATCGTTGATGCTTTCATGATTCGGGTTGAAAAATCTGATGAGCCTACAGGCATCAAGGGGTTTGTCATCAACAACATCCGGAAGCTGAGGGAACTGGTTTCAAACTGTACTATTGCTGAAGAGATTGGAGAACTCAAGAATCAAGTTCTTGAGGTGAGCGACCGCAGAAAAAGGTATAAGCTTGATGAGTCTTTTTCCATGGCTAGTGATATAGCCATCGACCCTCGTCTACCAGCACTCTATGCTGAGGTAGGTGGACTTGTGGGTATCGATGGCCCGAGGGACAAAATTATCAAGTTGCTAATTGAGGAGAGGACAGATGGTGGATTTGGGAAACAACTCAGAATGGTGTCTATCGTAGGATTTGGAGGTTTGGGCAAAACCACTCTTGCCAACCAAGTGTATCAAAAAATAAAAGGCCAATTTGATTGTGCGGCTTTTGTGTTTGTATCTCAAAGACCAGACATGAAGAGGATTCTTCTGGATCTACTTTCTGGACTTGGTACTGCTGGTAACATGTGGGATGATGAGCGGAATCTCATCAACAAAATTAGAGAATTTCTTCATGACAAGAGGTTTGTGTGCGCAGATAGAATAATTTGATGCTACAGCTTATACTAGATATATTCTAAGTAAAATCTAACTCGATTAATGATCCTTTTGTCAAAAAAATAGTTTTCTAAAATTAATTCATGTCTTCATCTTTTTGTTGTTGTTCATATTTATACTTATTGTACCGATTTTTGCTAATAGGTATTTAATTGTCATTGATGATATCTGGAGCATATCAGCTTGGGAGATCTTGAAGTGTGTGTTACCTGAGAATAATTCTGGTAGTGGAATAATTACAGCTACACGTATTGTTGATGTAGCCGCATCATGTTGCTCTAGCTTCAAAGGCCAAATTTACCGCGTCAAACCATTAAGTGAAAGTGACTCCAAAAGGTTGTTTTTTAAAAGAATTTTTCACAGTGAGCATAGTTGTCCCTCACATTTAGAAGAACTTACCAAAGGAATTTTAAGAAAATGTGGTGGTTTGCCATTAGCCATACTTCATATTGCTGGTTTGTTGGCTACCAAATCTGACATAAAGGATGAGTGGGAGTTGGTACTAAACTCTATTGGCTCAGCGCTTGAAAATAGTCATAATTTACAAGGAATGAGAAAGATATTGTTGCTTAGCTTCTATGATCTTCCTCAGCATTTGAAGAGTTGTTTGTTATATTTAAGTATATATCCAGAGGATTATAAGATATACACAGAAAGATTAAAAAGGAGATGGATAGCTGAAGGATTTATTGCTGAAGAGAGGGGTAAGCGATTGGACCAAGTAGCTCAGAGTTACTTTAATGATCTTACTAATAGAGGTATGATCTTACCCGTGGGCATTGCGTATGATGGCAGTGTACAATATTGTCAAGTCCATGACTTGGTGCACAACATTATCATATCTATGTCAACTGAAGATAATTTTGTTACCATAATAGATGGACAGAGGTGCAGCTCTTTGACAAAAAAGGTTCGTCGATTATCCCTCCAGTTCAATAGTTCAGAAGATTTAGTAGTGCCAACAACCATAACAAACCAATCTTGTGTTCGTTCATTCAGCATCTTTGGGATTGGTAAGCAACTAGCCAATATTTCGAACTTCCAAGCTTTGCGTGTGTTGGACTTATTTTATTGTGATTTGCTGGAGAACCACCATATTGAATGTATAGGAAGTATGCTTCAGTTGAGGTATCTGGTTCTCCATTCTAAATTGATAAGTGCACTTCCTGACCAAATTGGGAACTTACAACATTTAGAGATAATAGACGTAAGATCGTGTTCTATACAAGTACTTCCAGAGACTATTGTTCGATTGCGAAAACTAGTTTGTCTGTATGTGAGTGTTACAACGAAGCTACCAGAAATAGTTGGAAATATGCAATGTCTAGAAGAACTGTCCCATGTCTTCATCGCAAGCAACTCAATAAGATTGGTTGAAGAACTTAGCTGGCTGACAAACCTGAGAGAGCTTTCAATAACTGTGGAAGACCCTGTTGAGATGGAAAGCTATGGGTGGAGATATAGGGAAGCTTTGCTCTGTTCTCTTTGCGAGTTGGGCAGACACAACCTTCAGGCACTCTCATTTGGTTACAGAGGTGATGAAAATTTCATTCAAGATTCATCGATGGTTTCATGCTTCGCTCTTCAACATCTCCGAAAATTTGTCATTACGAAAACTCTTTCTAGGGTGCCAGAATGGATGAGCACGTTTGTCAATCTCAAACACCTAGAACTCTACATCTCAAGAATGGAAGAAATTGATATCAACATACTCAAAGAAATATCCACTCTGCTCTATCTCCGCCTAGTACTTACAGGGCATGCTCCTAATGGAAGGATAGTCATCGACAGCCAGGGATTTCAATCTTTAAAACAGTTCATGTTTCTATGTTTCATTTGCGGGATGTGGATAGTGTTTGCACCAGGAGCTATGCAAAAGTTACAAACATACCACCTTACTTTCAAGTTACAGGAAGTACAATCCAGCTGTGGTGATTTTGATTTTGGTCTCAAGCATCTTTCAAGCCTCCAGAATGTCAATGTGATTATCATTCCTGTTGGTGCCACGAATGCAGACATATGGGCTGCGGAGGCTGCCATCAGGAATGCAATCAGTGTTCATCCCAACCAACCAACAGTTGAACTTGGAATATGGCAGTAGGATTACGAGGCGAAGGATTGGAAAGAGAGCTATGAATTGGAAGGTGTTGAGCAGGATGACATGATCAAAGGAAAAGACTTAACAGATGCTACAATCAGGATTACTGGAGGTACCAATTCCTTCCTAATAAATACTTCATACTTGTTGATTTGTTCGATTATTTTAACGATCATTTTTCTTTCTTTTAGGTTTCGCTGCTTCTGCTTATTAATTTGGATGCAAAAATTTTCAATGACGATTGTCAAGAGTTGTTGCCATCAAAGTGTTTGGTGATGAACTCAAGAGAAAAGATTGATTCTTCAAGCTTATCGTCTTGTTTTCTGGCTGCTTTATGATACAGTAGCAATACCCGTGTTAATTTTCTTTTTCACAACTGAAGAATCAGTCACATCAATCCTCTGATACTATAGTTTCTACTCTTATCTACATTCTTGCTTTCTTGTAGTTGTACACAGAGTGCTTTACTCAACTTGTTCGATTTGTATGCGTGAGAAGCTTGTAAAAGAAATGAATTCAGTTAGCAGGTTACTCCTATGTTAAGAGTTTTGTTCAGACTTTTATGTGACACAATACAATATCAAAATGCAGTACAAATGAAAACATGGGCCTTCCCTCATCAGCAATTTATTTTTGTAAGATCAGGAATAAGGAAAGTTTAATCCTGCAGATGATATGTTGTTCCGATAAATGCACCTCACCCCTTCTACATTTGTTTGTTTCAGTTTTACCCCCTCTAAAACAAAAACATGTTCGAAAAAACACAAATTTCCCTTTTGAAGGGCAGATAACTTAGTGTCACTCAACACGCACTGCTCTGTTTTGGGGCACATTCACTCCCTAATTCATATATTACTCACATCCATTGATGCATGTCATGTGGTACCAAATGCATTGGTACTAGAATCATATCCGCACAACAGAATACAGGAGGATTTTCTGGCTCCCGTTAGGTATCACCATGTCCCCATCTTCGAACCTCATAAAACAGTTGCTGTTTGCCTGTCTCACTGGAAGTTGGAAGTTGGAAGTTGGAACACATTCGTGCTTCTCGGCATGATGCCTGAAGAAAGTACAAGAGAACTATTTAGCCCCCAATGACATTTTAGTAGCCAGTTCGAGATGCCATCTGCAATGACCTTTTATATAAAAAATCTATTTTCAAGTAATATTGCCATAGTAGATTCCTCGAAAGTTGAAATAATAGTTACATTTGTTCAAACATGTAAATCTGGAACATGGATGCCACAAACATCACAATTTGAATCAAAGAGAACATTGGAGATAAAATTATCCCAAAAAAATGCAAGAGAAAAAAACCAATGCTTCTATTTTACTCCATCCCCAACCTGGCTTTGGTAGTGTAGAAATTTTGGGGAATAATTGTGTCCCTCTTGGGATCCCCACGCCCTTTATTTATAGTGCCGAATATTACAGTTCGACTCTAACACGACTTGTACTCTTACCTAAACTCTAGACTCTTTCCTAATATCTAATATCTTCAACACTCCCCTTCAAGATGGACATATGATAACAATCATGACCATCTTGTTACATAATGCAATACCATTACTAGAATCTAGTAAAAACTATCATCCATTGACTCTATAACCAATACCACAAAAATAGTTGCTAACCACCATACTACCAGGGACGTTACCGAATATATCTCCACCATCTACCAGCTACCCGACCTCAACCTCATCTTCCTCTACCCTCATGCCCTGTAACATCCCAAGTTTCAGACTTGTGTTTCTAATGTAAGAAAATGAGTAGAAATTAAAACTTTTTCTTACATCATGTATTTCCTGTATGTACTAAACAATTATTGTACAAGAGCTATGGAAATACAAAGTCACAAGTCTGTTTATTCAAATCTGGATCCTTCAAAAACATTCTTGTTCCATCTTGGGTTAATTCCTTGGAAATAATTTTCCTAAATTCCTGGTTTACTGTGTAACCCCTCTGAAAAATTTCACAATTTTTAGAAATTGTTTGAATATTTTAGAGGTTAGTCAAACCAACTCAAATTCTGGTCAAACAGGGGACCAGCACCTTGTAGAATTTTTGGAGGGAAATGTGTAGCACAAAAACCTCTGAAAAATTTATGCAAGGTCATTAACTCGGCTAGCAAGCTCCTGTAAAAATTTCATAATTTTTGGAGTGAGTTTGCTATCCCAAACAAATCCTCAAACTCGAAATCAGTTTGAAACCCCAAATTAGGTCTGAGTCAGACTCGGGCTCGAGTCAGACCCGAGTCCGACCTCACCTTTGGTTTGGTCGAGCGATCGCTAGACCTCCTCGGGCTCGCGCCACTCGGGCGTCAGCGGTGGATGGTCCAGGCCGTTGGATTCTCATCCAATGCTCCCGACCTCCCCGCTGCTCTACCGAGCACTCGAGCACCCTCAGCCGAGAGATGCTGATCCTGCGGTCTAGGACCTCTCCAGGACCTCCCCGAGTGCATCTGGAACGTCCAGGACCTCCCCCTTGGCTCTGTTCTTCTTCCTCACGACCTCCTAGAGGTCTGGTCGTCATGATTTTTCCCGCGCCTGTGCTTGTGTCAGTGTCAGAGCAGTTGGGAGCAGTGGCCTGTCACTTTTTGGTCCTTCCCAACGTCTCTTTCTGCCATGCATTGATTGTATGTCAGACCTTTGCCCTAAAAAGAAGTCAGCCCTACCAGCTCCTGTCACATCTAGCAAGTCCATGGCAGGGGTGTGCACCCGAAGCTTGCCTCTGCCCATGACTTTGCTCCTTTGTCTTCTTAAGACCCCGAGCTCCTCCTTGTCTCCCTTAGTCTTCCTCTCCCTCCACCAAGCTTCATGAACACCACCATTGTCGGTTTCTGAAGTTCTTCAAGATCACCCGAGCTCCTGTGGTTTAATTACGAACTTGGTTTTCCAACTTGTTCAATTATCCACCTTGGGCATCTTGTCTTAACCAAATCGGTTGGTTTCAGGGGGAGGCATTGTGGGTACCTGTTCTTCAAGGTCGTCCCTGCTTTCTTCTTCGTCTCCGGCGAGCTTGGTCACCGGAGCACCTCCTTCGGCATCAACCTCTCCTCCGAGCTCCTCTGGACCTCACCTTGGCCCTGGTGAGTCCTCTTTAGTCCTTTAGAGCTCAAGGTTTAGCTAGATTGGAGCGTAGCAAGCCTTTTTAGTGTTTGTCGGTTTTGCCGAAAACCTAATTACCACCATCTCGGCCACGGCGTTCGAGCCGCCGCCGTCGAGAGTTAGCCCAGTAGGTCCGCGGTGCTTTTATGAGTTTAGTGGTGCCCTTGGTTCCCGCCGGCGTGGTCCATGTCGCCGGCGACGAGCTTTTCTTTGACTCGGGTGTTTTGCCGTGTCATACTCGGGCAGGATATGAGATCAATGATTAGCATTAATGGCTGTCCGAGGTTGTCCATTAATGTTGTCTTGCCGGCAGCTCGCGCGTGCCTTCTAAAGCCCCGACCTCCCAGGATAAATCATGGCCGTCTAAGACCACCCCTAGGCTAGATCTGAGCCGTAGAGCCGTTTCCGACAAAATCGCTAAGTCCCAGACCTCCTAGAGTAATCTCTGCCGTTAAGGACCTCCCTGGGTTAGTTTTTAGTCGTTGGATCTGGCCCTGTGTAAAATCTTGCGCGCTAGGACCTCCCCTAGTGTCGATCCTAGCCGTCTAGGACCACCTCAGTTAAATCCTAGCCATTTAGACCTTTCCCCGTGCGCAAAAGACCTCCCTTGGTCATTTTGTCAAAACCACCCCTGGACCTCCACCAAGGTCCTCTTTGCAAAAAGACCTCCCCTTGGTCATTTTGCAAAGACCACCCTAGACACCCTCGGGTCATCTTTGTAAAAGCCACCCCGGTCTTTTACAAAGACAACCCCGCCAGACCTCTTAGGCTCAATCCTAGCTGCTCACGACCTCCCTGTTTAGATCTCGGCGTTAGATCTCCTTTGTAAAATCCTTAGTCTCGTGACCTCCTCCGCGTCGATCCGGACCGTTCAGACCTCCCTAGGCCTAATCTCGAGCCGCCCGGATCTCCTCCGATTAGAACCCTGCCGCTAGAACCTCCCGAGTAGATCTTGTCCATCCAAGACCTCCCGGTTAAATCCCAACCGCTTAGGACCTCCTCGCTTGATCTTGACCGCCTAGGACCTCATCCTTTAGATCTCAGAGCCTTAGGACCTCCCCTAGTGCTCGGGACCGCGGATCTTGATCCGACGGTCACGACCTCTGATAAGCGCGAGGACCTCCTTTGCGTCTTGCTGTGCATGCACCGGTCGTGGCCGTTGGATCGATCTCAACGGTCCGCACCTCCCGATCATGGAGAGAGGTCTTTTGTGCGCTGAGTTTCGAGCAGTGGCCTGCGATGCAAGATCAACGCCCACGACCTCTCCTTTGTCTTTCAGTTCATTTGGACCTCCCGAGAGCTCAAATCTTCTAAGTCTTTTAATGTTTCAAATTTCAAAAGTGCATAACTTTGTCATTTGACTCATTTTTGAATGATTCCAGTTGTTGTAGCTCATTATAGAATGAACTTTAATCTGAGAATGAATTTAGGCATCATTATGTAGCAAAGTGATATAAACCGCATGAACTTGTTTAATATGAAATGGTTATTTAGAAATTATCTCAAATTTGTAAAATATATAACTTTTCTCTCAGAATCCAAACCGAGCAAACTCAACTTGGTAAAATTTATCTCAGAGACATACTTTAAACATGAACTAGGCCTTGTCTTTACTCATGTTCTTAAAAAGTGTTATATGCTAATTTTAGAACTTAGAAAAATCATAACTAATTCATTATAACTCCAAATGTTATGAACTCAGTTTTGCTGTTGTTAGGATAACCATATCTACCTACCATAAAAATTTCAAGTTCCAGATCATTCTAGAAATTTTCGCCTTGAACAGTAACCGAAATTAATTTAATTAGGATTTTTCAGGCTGAGAGAAATTGTTTAGGGCATAACTTTTTCATACTAAGTCCAAATGAAGTGATTCTTGTTTCTAAATTTGTCTAAAATCAACCTCTAGTTGCTGTAGAAATTTCATGGGATTTGGATGTTCTTTGCTGCTGAGTCCCTTTTGGTGTTCTTCGTTCTTATTGGTTTTATCGTCTTTTCGCGTTAGATTCCGAAGAATTTATTGAACCTGAGCACTCCTCTGCAAAGAAGACCAATCCCAAAGAAGGCAAGCGGTTTGATCATGTTAATCCCAATATTTTAAGTATTTATGTTGATTACAAATTCTATGTATGCATTGCTACTTTGTGTTAAACTATTGTCGTTAGTTGACCTAGTAGATGCATTTCCTTAGCAAATGATTATCCTCTACTACCATGAACCTAGGTATTGCTGTGATTTAGAGTTCGTGGATGAGCTCTTGTCACTTAGTAGTTGGCGAATCAATTGCTTAGCCATGCTTAGCTTCCGGTAGAAATAGGCGGTTATCGACTCGTCGATAACCTTGATCACATAAAAACTTATTATGATTTATGATTCCAGCCTTGTGCCATGTCTACTTATGAAAACTAAAACTGAAAACAAAATGATTTAGACTTGGGCACAATGGTATGTTGGTGTGCTTCGTGTGGATCGGAATGGTGCCCGGTCATTAAGGACCGAGTTACTTGCGCCACGTCTTCGAGCATTTTGTGTGCTAACCACACTAGAGGGTATGGGACCTCTCTTGACTTAGTACTTTGGCGTGTATTGGCTTCGGTCGCAGGAGTCGCAGGAGGGATGGTGCTGGAGCATTGTAGTGTCCGAAAGGCTTCCCGTGATGGCCGGTTGTCTTTCGCTTGCAATGTAAGCGTATGGGTTTCTATCCATACGAGCGGCTCGTAGTCAATGCACAATATTGGAAAACGTCTCAGAGGACTTAGCCGCGCTGCATATCTTCTAAGTGTGCTTTTTGGCTTAAAGGTGGTGCGGTGTGGGTACATTGGTACACCCCGCAGGTTAAAACTATTCGAATAGCCTCGTCCTAGGTTATGGACACGCTCGGATACGCCCCGTGAGAACTAGACTACAACCATTTTAAACTAAAACTTGATGGGTGGTACGAATCGGGGATTCGTGCTATGTTGTGGTGACTATTGGGATAGTCACTTCCAGGTGGTTACTTGTAT
Organism: Ampelocalamus luodianensis; assembly: GCA_036346255.1. Classification (NCBI taxonomy): domain Eukaryota; kingdom Viridiplantae; phylum Streptophyta; class Magnoliopsida; order Poales; family Poaceae; genus Ampelocalamus; species Ampelocalamus luodianensis. The sequence continues at coordinate 35,892,018 of CM070638.1, read as the reverse complement.
GTATCTTTATTTCGCTGTTATTTTGACAACAAAACAGATTTGCAAACTTGCTTTTAAATGTATTACATTATTGCAAATAAAGTTGGCTTTATGCAAAATGAGACATACAACCTCCACCCAAGGTAGTCAGAGTCGAGATCCCGAGTCGGATCGATTTGCCTCCGATAGGATCGAATCGTAGTATCGAATCGTAGAATCGGCGATTCTACGGATTTGTAAAAATACACATATTTACCATCTATACTATAAGTTTGTATGATTCTTATAAGGTTTACCACTTATTTATTACCAAAAAGAGGCAAAACACTTCTTATCACACAATAGAAAAGCATAATGGTTCTGACAAGATGGGTGATATAGTTCTGAACTACAGGAGAATAGCATTACCACACTAATATAATATTTTGCATGCTCCTTGTTTATTTATAGTTTCATTCTAAAAAATTAATATCAACAAATTTTGCTCTAAAATAAAATATCAGTAAAGCCTAGCCTCTAAAAAAATTGCAATTTTTTTTTTGCTCTAAGACTCTACGAGTAGGATCGACGTAAGACTTGGATCGACGGGCTGTCGTGGGTTCGTAGAATCGTAAGACTCTAAGAGTTGGATCGCGATCCTAACTACCTTGCCTCCACCTAAATAAGTTTGCATGTAGTTTATGAATAGGTCTGCTATTCCACACGTCAGTCTTGCGAGTACCTTTGTGTACTCAGTTATCTTGCTTAAATGTAATTGTTGCAGAGGAAGAAGGTGAGCTTGAGGGGCCGCACTTCTGTGAGTTGTGCTGTGGTAGCTTGCGAGGCGTCTAGTTTGGCGGCCCGGTCGGTTGCCTTGTGGGTTGTGTGGCTAACCGGTCGACTTTTGTTCTAGCCATCTTATGGCGCTTTTGCTTCCGCTGTCATTCTTGTATATTGTGTTATTTGGCCGGTCGGCTCTTTTGTGATAACTTTACTTTATATATGTCGTTGTTGAACTTAGTGATAAATGCTGTATGGAAATGATGTGTAATTTTGTGATGATGTGCATGTGCTGCAATTCTGGGAAGCATATGTCCATCGAGACTTAGAATGTTTAATTAGTAATGCTAGAACCATTTGGAGGTTAAGTGTTACTAGTTAAATATTCCGGGTCCTCACATGCCCCCAGCCACCCCAGCCTCCACCACTCTGCACACACGCCCCAGTCTCCGCCTCTACCACCTCTACCTCTGTCACAGACCATTACGTTTAACTTCAGTCCTAATCCTCTTTCAGACCTCTCCAACAACATTATCTCCAGTTCCGACACCTGTACCAACACCACCGCACGACACCAATATCATCACCACCGACCGACACAGCCTCTATTGGAGCTACCACCAGCTCCTACTCCGTCCTCACCATCGTCGAGCTCATCACCATCATTAGCGCAACCACCAAAGCACCACCTGAACAATCTTCTCCCCATATCTTCATGTCTTCCGACGTAACCTCTGATAATGTCACCACCAAGCAACACAGTAGTGAATTCTCAGTAAACACACCACCATCATCTCTTTCATTAACCCAACACAGCACACGCAGCCACATCAAATCCACCACCAGATCTCCCCAGTCACATCAGATCCACACCAGATCAGATCGCTAGACTTCCACACCGGATCAGATCTTCCACACCAGATTAGATTGTCAGACTTCCACACTAGATTAGATCCTCCACACCTCCACCGGATCCGAGATCCACACCGATACCCCATCAGATCCTCCACACCGGATCTGGATCACCCACCAGATCCTCTACACCGAAGCACTCTTCTCCTCCTCCCCATCGACACCAAAGCGCTCCCCGCCCTCCTCGGGTTTCGCTCCTCACCCTCCTCCAGGTCAACCCAAGCACCGACGAATCCTTCAGATCCGAGCACACATCAAATCTTCTCCCCCTTCTTCTCTCTCCCGAGCTCGAGCATCAACCGATTCCATGCCAAAGAATCCAGCCACACCAACCGATTTCAGCCACACCAAACTGTCCCTACTAGACACCCACTCTGAAGCACACGAAATACAGCACACCAGATCGGACCTCCTCCCTCCTGCACCCCCTAGCCTTCTCCCTCCAGCTCCCGAGCTTTCTTTCCTCCAGCTTCTCCCCTATCCAAAGCATCTCCTCCCGAGTCTCTTCTCCCCCACTGGAGCTCCTCCTCTCCTTCTCCAACACCGACACCAGATCTTCCTCTCACCCCCAAGTCCCTTCCTTTCTCTCACCTCCCCTTCATCTCTTCTCCCCCGAGCCCTTCATCTCCTCTCCGGTCGACTCCTCCTCCGAAACTCCTCCCCTGAGCGCCTCTCCCAAGCACCGGCTCCTCCGAGCACGATCCACCCGGATCCTCTTCTCCTTCGCCGCCGCTGCCTGCAGCGCTAGACCGCACTCTCTCACACCCCGCGCGCTCCTTCTCCCATCCTTTCCTCCGATCGATCGCCCGATCCACCCGCTTGTCCGGTCGGTTAAAGCACCCGGCGCGGCTCGGATCGTGTGTGCGCGCCGCTGCCGCCGCATCTTCCACCGCCAAAGCGCATGCCAGCCCCGCACCACTTTGGTTGCGCTCGACGTAGCTGCCTCTGTGTCGTGTCCCACCTCCACACCTCATGCGCCCGAGGCGCAACACCTCCACCGCCGCCCTTGGCACTGTGCCGCCCCGAAGACCTAGCTAACGGCCTGCTCCTCGTCGTTGCCCGCGACCCGCACCGCTCCTCCTCCTGCACCACCGGCCGTCAACCTTGCTCACCCGCACACAACCCGTCCCGCCGCCGGTCCGCTCCCGTGTGACACGGTCGCAGAGGACCACGCACGACGGGACAACGACGACCGGCAGATCGACGGTGGCGGCGGAGGTTCTGAGGTAAGGTTTTTTTCTCGATTTAGGGTTTTGGGTTGGCTCTAATACCAGGTAGAAATTTTGGGGAATAATTGTGTGTCCCTCTTGGGATCCCCACGCCCTTTATTTATAGTGCCGAATATTACAGTCCGACTCTAACACGACTTGGACTCTTACCTAAACTCTGGACTCTTTTCTAATCTCTAATATCTCCAACAGGTAGCAGTGGAAATGAAACAGATGGTCTCATTTACATCAATACACAGTTAGGATCAAATGACAGCCACATCAACCTTCATAAGTCTATAGAAATGTAATACGCTGGAACTGCTTCTTGGATGCAGGGCTGAACCAGTTTTGCATACAAAATCTAACCCGCGGATGAAAAAAAAAAGAATAGAAAAAAAAGGTATCACAATTTTGACAATCAATGAGTAAAAATAGCATAGTAGCACAAAGTAAGTTTTTTAGGGGCTGGAACAATTAAAAATGCTCGAACTCGTGTAGAAGAAAAAATCCTGCTCTGCTTCAAGGAGATGGCTTAACATTTATTAAACTTACTTTCGGGAAATCAGTGTGCTCAAGTAAACTGAGATATATACCTGGAGAAACACAGCAGCAGCCATGAGACAGCGAAGTGTTGCTAAATGGAACATACATATAGACGTTTCCCTTCCGTTCCTGCGGTCAATATATATGCTCTAATTTGAACAGGAACATTTCAATCGACAGCAGCTGCTCGAAAATTTTGCAGAATTACGTTTCTCTCTTCGCTCGCTGAAACTTGAAAGGATTCAACCACCCCGTTTCCAAAAGAAAGCAGTTTCTACTGTAGTACTGTACACGAAAAAAAGGGGGGAAAAGAAGAGAGAAGAAATTGATGGAAAGTGCTAAGGAAGGTAGCGCTTGCGAACCTGCTGTGTCAAGGACGCTGAGGGAAGAAGGAAGGCGGAGGTGAAGAGGAGCGGCAGTCCGCCGGCCGGCCGCCGCGGTGGAGTAAGGAAGGACAAGCAGAGGTCAGGCTGGCCGAGCAAGCGAACGAACAAGAATGGACACGATAGGGAATGGCCAAAATAGGCTGCAATACGCAAGGCTGAATGCATGGGCCACCTTTCCGCGGGCTGCATTAAGCCCATCCGATGGCTTGCTGTGCTCGCTTCTGGTTGTCGCCGTAGCTAAATCACCAAAATTTCGATGAAATTTTGCCAAAATTGTTTTCCCTGCCCTTGGCTAGGATTCGGCACAAAGGCTTCGAGAATGTAGAATTGATTTTTTGAATTTTTTAATTGCAGAAAAATGATTTGAGTTAGGAAAAATAGCAAATGAATTCGAAAAATTCTTAACAAATTCACTAATGCACTTTGAATTATTTTGAACCAAAATAAAACAAAATTTCTATATACCATGCACATGATTTGTTTGTGCAAATCATTCAAATTTCTGAAATTGTGATCTGCATCACAATTCGTGCGCCTGTCCACGTCCATCTCCGTCTGCAGCGAGGTTATAGTGAGTTCGTCTTCTCTAACGATGGCAGTGGCGGTGGCGATGGTGAGTTAGTGTGGGGTTTTGCTGGATTAGGATTCGGGTTCACTGGGGCCCAACCATAGAGAGGGGCGATAGTAGTGGTAGGGCAGCTTGACGGCGGTGGCACCGTCATCCATAGGTCATAGTTGCACGATGGGAGGTGGAGGTCGGTGAGGGCGACAAGAATTGACTAGCACTTAGGAGGTGGGGGCGGTGGCAAGCAATGGGTAGGGGCGACGAGAACCGACTAGCAATTAGGAGGCGGGAGTGGTGGTGGTGGATCCAGCAGCGGTCGCCACTGGAGACGAGGAGGCTTGCGAAGGAAGAGGAGGTGGTAGCAGCGGCGGGGGTGGGGCTAAGAGGGTGGGGGTGTCGACGGCTGGGAGAGGGAGGAGTTGGGGTTGAGGGAGGTGGGCTTTGGTTTTATATGGGTCGGTGGGATGATCTAGGCCGTTGATTTTTTATCCGTTGGTTGGAAAAGTAACTGATTTTGATTCCAAAAATCATTCGCGTGCTTGTTAGACAGACCCAAATAGAATATTTCCATGCTCTGGTTAACTTTTATTTATGGATTATTCCCCTACGTGCCACTGACAAAGTGCATAATTCCTTATATGTCACTCAGTGCGAGGCTGACATGTGGGTCATGGATCTGTATGTTAGTGAGACATCAGTGGTATATAAGGAACATAGGAAGTTATTCAGTGACATATAAGGAATTACCCCTTTATTTATTATGGAAAAATCATTTTGTGCTGCTGAAAATTAGGAGAAGCTTATAGAAATTCAGAAAACTTTAGAAAGTTATGCAAATTTCATAAATAACTAATTTAAATATGATTAACTGGATTTTAAAAAGAATTAATGCGGTTATAGCGTCGAACCAGCTTGACCGGAGCGATCTAGGTGCTGGCTCGCGGCGCTCATGCTCTCACTTTCGCCAATGTTGACGGCGGTGGCGCTCCGCTCAGCTTCGCCGGAGAGACGAGGAAGGAACGTAGCCGGTGCACAAATTGTGAAGTTGATCCGAAGGTTAGAAATTCGATTGAAATCACTCAAAGTTTTAGTTGAGTGTTGTATAGCAATTCCGTTAGCGTATAATCATCTAAATAAAAACCCAAGATGCTTTTTCAACAAATTTGTAAATACACTAATAGAACGTTGCATATATAGACGAACACATACTGTCTGTCTCTCTCTAACAAGAGAGACCTTATATATGTGTTTGTCTTTGCTGTGCTCCAGGACACGATAACTCATGGCTATATATATATAAACATGGATTCACGCAGAATAATCTAAGTATAGAACCGATACCAACTTGCACTTGGCCGTCGTTGTCTGAACCGCTGTGTGAAAAGCATGCATGCACACCACTATATAGATATATCCAGGATGGTACATGATATCGTTGTCCCATCTCCGGGCCGTGTCTCACGTTGAATTGGATGGATGTGCTAGCACGCACCATCTGCGCACGTGCGCGCTTACGTCTCAAGGACCAAACAACGAACTGACATACGGATGTGTGCATGTGTAAACTGTTCCGACGTCACTTCCATGTGATGTGCATACGTACGTGGATCACGTTCTATCTTGTTCTTGTTCTATCAGCAGCTAGATAGCACTACCAAGAACCTAGGACTATGACTGTCGGGAAAAGCTACCGAATCCTAACAGTTTGCGTGGAGCAGCTTGCCAGCGAAGGAAGAGGTGGATTTTAAAGTTGAAGTCAGCTCTTGATGATTTGGAACAGTCGGATTGTATGATAGATTGAATGGTTGGGCTGTGGTGGGGTTTGGGAGTCCTGATTCCTAAGTGCTCGGTATGGTGGGTTCAAAGCTCGGAGAAAACCTGAAATAACCTAAAATTTTAGATTTCAAAATGTTTGAAATCTTTTGCTGGTTTTTTAATTTTCTTTCCCTTTTTGGAAATCCTCCTCCCCTTTCCGCTTTCCCCATTGGGAAATCCGCCTTTACCAGCCCGAAGACGCCTTCTTCTCCCGGGCTCCTTCTCCTTCCTTCCTCCCGACGCCAGTACCAGCGTCACCGCCACCACCTCGTTCCTTCGGCACCGCAATTGACGACCGTTGTACCACCTCCCGTCCTGCTCCAGTGAGACGCCACCGCCACCGCGACGCCGCCGTACGCACGCCCACGCCTCCACCTTGCCCCTACCCGGTGCAGCCTCCTCCCCGCCAACCACGTCGCCGCCACACCGCGCCCTGCTCCTACCGCCTCTCCTCGACCTATAAAAGGGCACCCAGAGCATGCCCTCATCTCCATCTTCCACCACACCACCTTCCCTTCACCCCTCCCTCTCTAGAGCCGGCGCAATTCCGAGATTTCGCGCCGCCACTGTTTTTCTTCTTCGTTGAGCCGACGCCAATTCGCCGCCACCGCCCACCCAAGCTCCAAATTGAGGCCGCAGTAAGCTACACCTCACTGCCGCCAACCTTTCCCCTAACCTCCCCACCCTCCTCCCTCACCGGAACTCACCGGCGCCGAGCTCCTCCTCTACTCCTCTCACTGTCACCGTCGCCAGCACGCCACAGCCATCCCCGAGCCCCATCTCCACCACCCCCGAACCCCTCTCCACTCACTGAAGCTCAAGAGCCACTCACCTTTGCCGGATCTTGGCCGGAGCGCCGCCGCGTCGCTCCCCTGCCCCGGCCGTGCGCCTCCTCCACCGCACGCCCTTCACTGAGCCACCTCCGGCCGAGCAAAGTCCCAAAATGGGTTGCCCGTGCCACCACGAACCTCCCTGCACCACCCGAGCTCGCCACCGACCACCACCGCCGCCACAAACGCCGCCGCCGCCGGCTCGAGCAAAGCCGAGCATGCTCTGGCCTTCGGCCGAGCACTACTCAAGGCCGCCCGAGCACGGGCCTTTAAGGCCTGGCCAAAGGGGCCATGGGCCGCACAGTAAATGGGTTGTCCATTTACTGTTCATTTATTTCAGCAAAAACACTGTTCACTGCACAGTATTCCTTTTACTGTTCACTCGAAAATGAAAACACTGTTCCAAAATCCAGAAAATTGCACAGTAAACCCTAGTTACTGTTCATCACATGAAAAATAGTCCATTACTGTCCTTTGCAGCTAAAAACTGTAATTTCCAATTACTGATCACCTCCGGTTTTCATTTATGGATAGTAAAATAGTACTATTCATTATCCAATCCTGTTTTCGCCCAAAACCCTAATTTGACATTATATGTCAAATTTGACCGCATCGAACCCAGAAAACCCATTCACTGTCTATTCCTTTAAATTAGCCCAAACACTGGCCATTGCACAGTAAACTCATTACTATTCATTACCCGAAAATGGTTGGTGCTAATCATTCCCATCCGAAAACAGTAAACCCTATCTACTGTTCACTTCAAACCAGAAATACTGATTCCAGTCATTATTCACTGATCCATTGTCATACATGAATAGTAAACCCTATCTACTATTCATTATCCGACGCCATTTTCGCCCAAAATCCTTATTTGACATTATATGTCAAATTTAACCGTTTCAAGCCCGTGAGTCCAAATCTCAACTCTGTTCAGCCATATGAAACTCCAAATAAATACATATCATCACACACCACCTTCTTTTATGATTCATTATCCATTTATATTTTTGTTGTACTTGGATCCAAATCTCAGCTCCATTCGATCCAATTAAACACCAAATAATCTCCACTACACCACCTACCTTTCTTTGTGTTTCTTTTCTGGTTTTATTTACTTGCATGTTGTTCCCAGCTCATTCCTTATCGAGCCGGATTTTATTTGAATTGTTTTATTGTTTTGTTTCTCGTTAGGTCACGACCTCAACGACCAGACTCCAGAAGACGCAGGACAAGACCAGTATCCAGAAGACTTTGTGTAAGAAGGCAAGTCGCATTCTTTGATCATTTTGAACCTACATTTCATACATGTATTTATTACTTTTATTACTGTATTTATGCCAATTACTTTAAATATTGAAATAATACTTTTGAATGACATGACAATTAGGTAAATCCTAAATACCCCACAAACAAACCCACCTAACTCTTGTAGGCCATGTCCACCTTGACAAGCTTAGTTTATATAGAATACTATAAATAACTTCATCACCAAAAATGTGTTCATCAATCAAAAGCAAGTATTGGCTTTGAGCCAGTAGGTTTTGGTGGAGAGTTGAGGATTGTCCAGGAAGTTGGACAACCCAATATACTCATTTAAAAGTGAGTTATCAGTGAGATCTCGAGGTGGACAGCCACGAGTTGGTGTTGGGCCATCGCCTCACTGGATGACAGGTAAGGACAGGAACCTTGTGCCAAGTAACAGACACAGAAAACCGCTCAACCACATGCGTGGTCATTCCTCCTTAGCTTAGTACACTGCTTTTCCGATTGAATATCTACGGGAGTGATGGTATGGGCCCATCAGCCTCAGAGTACGGATTCCACTATTGGTCGGTGGCCTCCCGAGCTGTATGGATATCGACCTACCGTGTAGAGACTAAAAAGGATTGAGCAGTGAAAAGGCTTTGTTATCTCAGCTCAGTCGCACGCTAATGTGTTGCGTGTCTATGTACTGACAGTATGAGCATGAGATATCTTGTGGGTAAAGTTGGACAACTATGCAGAGTGAATAATCAAAGGTATTTGAATACGCCGTGCTTCCGGCTAATGAAGCTGTGTTAATGGGTGATTCCAGTACAGAGGCATAAGTAGAGTTTTTGAGATGTTAAGTTGGTAATCGAGTTTGTTGATAAACCCCTAATGCTATTACGTATTATTGTTTTACTGTTTTATAAATTGTTTTAAATGCAAAGTGCATCCACATATGCCAGGTATGGTAGACCCTAACCATCCATTGAACTCCTTACATGTAATTATTTAGCATTTCCATGCAGCTTATTGAGTACGGTGGTAGTACTCATTCTTGCAATTTGCAAAACATCTACAGAAGAGGATCCTCGTGAGCAAGATTTTGGTGGACCCCCAGAAGGCAACGACTACTGTTACTAGGTCTCGACTGCGCTCAAACGTACCTATGGTTTGAAGTTCTTTTGTCTTGTATTATATTTAACTTTGGGCTTGGATGCCCGTGTCAGGTCAAAACAGGTTGTTAAACCTTAACTTTGTATAATAAAAGTCTGGTTTTTGTTGCTATCGGAAGCATGCTTGAGATACTATTTGCTTCGCAACTGTACATCCTGGGCGGTTGCGAAGGGTTTAGCGGCCCCGAGAATCGGGGCTGTCTCAGAGTGGTATCAGAGCATAGCTTGACTGTAGGTTGAGACCTTAAGTTGGTTCTAGGACTTAAGAAATGAAGACCTTCAAAAATCTTTAGTTTGAAACATTATAAAAGAATTTATGAAAACAAAAACATAAGTATTATTGTTGTCTTTCCCTTCTATTGATATCTTATCTAAACTTAGATTTACAAAACCCTGATTTGTTTTATAAAAGATTTGTCTCTCTCTAATTTCAACTTTTCGCCAGAAGTTGAAGTATAGGAGAAGCAGTGTTTAGAATACGCTAGAATAGTGTTAAATAGAGTAAACCCTAAGTAGACGATCTTTTGGTTGTAAAACAAGTTGTATTATGTGCTCTAAGTAGTACAAGTTGTATTATGTGCTCTAAGTAGTACGTATACAGCTCGTATAAATAATTAAGCTATGTTATTTATTGATAATTTGTTTTTCTATCAGTATCTGTATATCATCCTTGTTAAAATTCTGTAATACCCCAAAAGTATTTGAAAGGACTTCCGGGAGAGAGTTAATTTTGAGTTAAAGGATTATCTGTTTAGAAGTCGATTTAGGAGGCGGACCTTTTGGGAGTTAATTATTTACGCAACCAACGAGGGGGGATTTCGCAAATGCTAGACAACCTGGGCCCCGGGCTTCCGCCGGGAGGCCCATCAGTGGGCTGGCCGGCCAAGGCCTATGAGGGGGGCGGCACAAACCCTAGCCCCTCCCCCTTCTCCCCTCTTGCGCCACCCCTTCTCGTCCCCTCTCCCTTGCGCCGCCTCTCCTCCCCTCTTCCTTGGTTGAGCCACCTCCCCGGCAGCTCCTCCTGCGATCTTCAAGGGTAACAAAGAGGTTTCTTCGCTGTTCTTTTGGTTTTAGATGCGTTTACGGTTTCATTTAGCAGATCGTTTAATTTTGCTGCTAGATTGCTTTTCTGTCCAGTTTAGTGCGCGGCAATTTTCGCATCCTTAGATGCATAATTTGGGAATGCCGTCTCCTAGAGAAGTGTGGATATTATTCTTAGCTTTCAGTGGCCGCCAAGATCACCGGATTCCGACATTCGAGTTAAAAGTTATGTTATTTTTAGTGTTTTCTGTCCAGAATCCTCACAAGAATCTGCAGTCATCTTGTTTAATAAATAAGAAATTGTTAAGTGCCGAATTAGAACTTGGGACCTCCCAGAGAGTTGTAGGTTATCTCGTTACCTTTCATTTCCGACAAGAATCACATCATTTGGACCTCTGTAGCAAAAGTTATGATTTGTTTTCTTAGGGGGTCTGTGCTGTGGAATGGTGGTTGGTCTGACAGGTTTTAGTGTTTCGACTTAAGCGTGTATTTAGAGGAAACATCAGAGGGGCTCACCATAATGCAAAATGTAGATAATCCTTCCAGCTTTCAGGAAAACTAAAGATAATGAAATTCGGACGAACATAGATAAAGTTATGATAATTTCATTGTTGCTGTCCAGAGACCCGACGCGAGAATTGATACTCTGTTGTTTGGTTTGGTCGGGCTAGTAAAGGGCCGAATCAGAGAACCTCACCAACTAGGTTTAGAAGGGGAATTCAATAACCTTTTCAGATTGTCCAAGATCACTCCATTTGGATTTCTGTACATTTAGTTATGATTTTTTCAAGGGGGCTGTTCTCTGAAAAGAAAACCGACACTAGCAATAGAGTTGGGAATCGCGTTTAGTGGACGATGTGCTCATTTTGTGTTTATGGTTTTGTTATTAGACTTACATGGTAGCCTTAGCATGTCTCAATTGTATGTCCAAGAGTGGGTTTGGCTCCGGGAGCAGTACCTTATCCTCGACATCCACCTTCGCACGGTTGAGGCAAGTGCAAATTAGTAGATAGATGATGAATGAGTGATGATATTGATTGTGTGATATGAATGTTGCCGATATTGTTGGTTGTGAGTATGGAAATGAGTTATTTATAATCTTGCTAATGAAATACATGTCTATGATGATGACTGAGTTGTTTATGTTCTCGTTACCTGCATTGCTTGTCTATGTTAAAGTATGACTTATAGATGTTCTCACTTCCTACAATGCATGTTTCGATGAATATTAGACATGATTCATATGCATCATGGTTCGATCATTGAGGCTTGGTCACGTGGTGACCAAGCAATGCTTTCTGTGTCCCCGTCGTGTTTTGGGCGGGCTTATGGTCCCCACATTCGAGAATGTGGGCTTGTGGTCCCTATGCCAATGGGCATAGGCTCGAGTATGCATCGACGGATGCATACTCCGTGACACGATGAAATGCAATATGATATGTGATGTGCATTTGAACATTTGCATCCATGTGCATATGAAATGTTTGGTTATGAGATTCGAGAATGTGGCCTACGGTTAATGTAGAAGATTATGTTTATGTTTGTTGTCATGATTATGCCAATACTCCTCTATGTTGTACTTTGCTGAGTCTTGGGCTCGCGCTTGTTTAATTGTTTATTTTTTAGGTACTCCAGGCAGAAACATCATGCATGGGTGGAAGTAGTTTCGTTTGGATGCACATACTACCACTCATACTAATGGAAGAACATCATATTGCGAACATTCTTAAACAAACAGACTAGTTGAGAATTATTCTTAATTTGGATTGATGGTTTATTTATCGTTGTAATAGTGGTATTAACATATTTTGATTATGACTTGCTTCCTTTGCGTATCAAGTTTTGCATGGTTGAATGAAATTAGCTATTGAAATAATGGATATTGTCATATTAGATCATTGTTTCCTCGAGATAGTTATCTATACAAAGGAGACTCTGTAAAAATTCAGCTTGTTAATGTCTAGTTAGTAGCATTCTAGGTCCCTACGACTGAGGTGTTCTGATTGGTATCGAGCGGTCAGTAGGTCCGTGGTGACTAGGTTATTTAAAAATTGCTAATGTTAATCAACTTAAAAGTTTGACACACTAGTGCACAGCAGGATGGGGATGGGCCAATCATTGCATTTACGTTTCTGTTATATCGTTTTGATGATTGCTGGGATGATTTGAGTTTGTCTGCTTAATTAATTAATTATTATGATTATTATGAGTGGGAATAATCGATGTTGAGAGGTTAAGGTCGTGGTTGTGACCCTGGGCTTTACCAGGTTACACCACCGTTCGTGGAGTGGGAATAGGGAAGTACTACCTTGGATATCTTAGTACAGGTGCTGATAGTGAGAATCTTTTAAAGAGTTGCTCTCTTCCTTGAATTTGAATTTGGTCAACTCTTATCCGGTTGCGATTGATGGGTTGCTTTGAAATTATTGGTGTGTTTCTATTGGCTTAATTTGTCCCGTAAATCAATTATTGTTTTCCCAATCGTTGAGTTATTCTCGCGATTGGTGAACTTTGCTAATTGTCAAGATTGACCTTTGTATGGGAGTTTTGTTTTTCTTATTGGAATACTTGACCTATTTATTCGCTTGATGTTTTTGGTTAATGAAAGTTTCCTTTTGCAAGTCCTTTAGTACATGAAGGTTTTGACTCAACGTATCTCTCTTGGGTATTTTGAGAGTTGAAAAATTAATAGTTGTGTTATGAGTTATCAAGTTGAGTCTGCAGTGTGTGCATGATCGATCTTAACTAAGATCCTTAACAAGGAAAGTTGAATAAGTGGAGGTAGTCTTCTAGTAGTTCTTGATGAGCTGTGACTATGAGTATGACAATATTTAGTTAGAATCAATAGAGTTATTAAGAGGTGTGGAATATTGATGACTTGGTCTGATCGTTAGGATTGTGAAATCGGGTAGATTTATTGGATAACACGGAGTAATGTATCTCAATGGATTAGCCTATCCATTAGTGATGGTTATGTTAAGAATGTGTTTGAACGATGCCTTAGAGGATATCAAATTTGGAATTTTTCATAAACTGTTTACTTGATGATCATACATAATTGCTAGATTGAAACATGTATATTAGATTAGGCGAACATTGAGGTAGCATGTTGTGAAACCTCATGGCTGAAGATGAGATTATTAAATGTTGACTTTGTGTTTATAGATGGTTATGTGACTACAAATAGAAGTAGGACCCTATTTGCATACATGATACATACAATTGACAATTGTTAATGATAGTTGGAGCGGGTGTGAGTAACACTAATGGTTGAGTGGATGAATGAGTAAGTGGCCTCTGATAGTGTGCTTTGCGAAATTATTATTTGATAGTATGAACTAGTTAAAATAGGTTTGTTTCAACCTTGTGGCTTGTGTTTCTTTAGGAGAAGTTTATGATGGGATAAGAGGCTAAGATGAGTCTCGCTAAGAATGTATTGTTTCTTTATTAGTGTGATTGTCGGTAAGGAATTATGATGATAATATTGAATGTTTTGCATAAAGGACCGGATCACTCACGATATTGATTAAATGAGTATGTTTCTAGTTCGTGTTTGTGATCTTTCAGACCTCATGTTGATGTGGTAGCTGAATTTGTTTAGAGCAAAGTGACGTGTTGAGAGGTTTTATTAGTTCCTAAGTGGTTTATGTGATGAGATCTTCAAATACTCTTTGTCGGAATTGGCATAGTGATGTTGTAACCAACGAAAGTCGAGTGAAGTAGAAGTATTTGAGAATGAAGTAAAGTTTTGTAACTTGCAGATTATTGAAGTTTGTCTAAAACTTTTGTTCTTGCCATAAGAGTTTTCCGAATCTTAAAAGCGGTGTTTTATTCTCGTCCGAGGTTTGATATTCTCTGCTTGTGGGGCGTGCGCCTCAACTTTGAACATATCTTTTGGTTTTGAGAACGCTTTATCGATTGTTTCTCTTGATCTTGTAACTACTGTGAGTGGTAACGTTTTCCTTTGTGCTGAAATCTTTTTCTTTTTTGCCTTTTCTTCTAAGAAAGGGTTAACCGAACTGTATTGCAAAGTCTCTTCGGTTGTGATTTGGCATCTAGATAGTGGTGGTCTAGTAGATGGTTTGGTGAACCCTTAGGTGTCAGGTTGTCTGAGAGGCCTGGAGTAATAAATCGATTTATTAGAATAATCCTTGGAGATGATTTGAGTTAAAAAGAATATTTGTCTTTGGAGCTAACAGATTTCGTTGTCGCAACTAGTAGGACCTGTAGTGAGATGTAGTCCAAGATTTGATGTTCTTTTTGACCGAGTATTAGAATTAGCAAGTATGGAAATCTGGATCAGTTTATTAGAGTATCGCAATTTGGTAGTATTGCGAGGCTACGAAAGTTATTCTTGATGATGTGGTTTAATGAGATTGGGAATACAAAGTAGTCGAATCGTCATGTTAGTTAATGGGATAATAGAAAATGTTGAGTAATGTCAAGAGTGATTTGGCTTTAAACGAGTAACCTTTTGAGAGTTATAATCTTTGTAAAGGTAAACTGGTCAAGAAAAATATTTTCATGATGATGTTAATGGGTGAGTATGCTGGAAATTATGGATTTTTAGGGATTTAACTGAGGATTCCCTATCTTTTATATGAGAAGTTAGTTGCAAGAGTCTTGAAGGTTAAATGTGGACTTTGCATTGTTATGCTAGAACTTTGAGTCGCCTAAAGATTATGTGTAGAGGAAGTAGAACGAGGGTGGATTGCGATCGTGGGGATGATCGTTGATAACACCCTTCCGTGTAGTACATGAGAGTGTGTGATGTGAAATCGAGATGTTTGTTCTCAAAAGGGTTGAGGTGATATGATCGTAAAGTAGATCTAATTTGGGAATACTTTCGAGTGCCATCCATTAAATGAATTACACAAGAAAAGAAATCGGTTAGAGAAGGTTTTGTGAGATCATCGAGTCCGCTTCAAAGGTGTAGACAAGGTGTTTCGATTTGGGTTTGGCGTTGAGATCGCCAAGTTAAGAGAGATGGGTTAGTGTGTTATGCGATGAAACGGGATTCCAAAAAGTTGAGAGAAATTCTATTTCTAAAGGAGAAATTGAGGAAAAAAAATCTATTTCCTTGAGCACTGAAACGTTCTCTTGATTCTTCTATGAGCTATGAGTTTATGATGGATGCCTTTCGCAAATTGGGCTTGACTTTATGTTGGCTTATGTGGTTCTTATGTATTCAGAAAGAATAAAAGAAATGATGGATTTGGATATTCGAGTGATTTCTCTTTTGGCGATCGTGGTGTTTATTTGCAAATTTTCTAATTTGAAGGTGGAAAGATTTTCGTGATAAATCTTCGATTCTGAATTTGACTCTTTTTTTAGTACCGAGCTGGTAACACATAGTTGTGGGGTGAGTCCTTCATTTTCAGATGGGTCTTGTCGGTAAAAGAGTGTGTTTAAAGCGAGTTCTGTGATGTGTCCCTCGTTAAGGGAAGTGATCTTTGTTTGGGTGAAAAAGTTCGATTGAGAGGTGGAACAAGAATTCAGTGTTCTATGCGCTTGTTGCGTGGTTCGTACCACCACCGTGGGGTTGCCCCAAATACATTGGGTTGTTTCCGCAAGTTGGCGTATCGTTAGGACCGTCTCGGGTCCATACGCAGTGTACGCAACACTGGGCATGTTTGGTGCCAAGTGAGTACCTGAGTGATATAGAGTTTGAGTTTTCGTTAACATTGTTGACCTTCGAGCAGGATCTTACCTTCGAGTCTTTACGGATGTTTATACCTGGAATGTTGGGTTGAGTGTTAGATCAGACGCCGTATCACGTCTTTGTGTTGTGGTCCTCAGTCCTAGAGAGAGGCCACTTGGGAGTTGGAGTATTTCATGCGTGAGCATTATTTGGATTCGTTCGCAACGGCTATCTGTTTACCGTTGTTAAGTTCTAGTCAGCTTTACCTTTGTGTAGATCGACGCTTAGATTCGGGTCGAATTCAGTTTAAGGGGGTAGAATGTAATACCCCAAAAGTATTTGAAAGGACTTCCGGGAGAGAGTTAATTTTGAGTTAAAGGATTATCTGTTTAGAAGTCGATTTAGGAGGCGGATCTTTTGGGAGTTAATTATTTACGCAACCAACGTGGGGATTTCGCAAATGCTAGACAACCTGGGCCAAGCTTCACGGAGGCCCATCAGTGGGCTGGCCGCCAAGGCCTATGAGGGGGGCGGCACAAACCCTAGCCCCTCCCCCTTCTCCCCTCTTGCGCCACCCCTTCTCCTCCCCTCTCCCTTGCGCCGCCTCTCCTCCCCTCTTCCTTGGTTGAGCCACCTCCCCGGCAGCTCCTCCTGTGATCTTCAAGGGTAACAAAGAGGTTTCTTCGCTGTTCTTTTGGTTTTAGATGCGTTTACGGTTTCATTTAGCAGATCGTTTAATTTTGCTGCTAGATTGCTTTTCTGTCCAGTTTAGTGCGCGGCAATTTTCGCATCCTTAGAAGCATAATTTGGGAATCCCGTCTCCTAGAGAAGTGTGTATATTGTTCTTAGCTTTCAGTGGCCGCCAAGATCACCGGATTCCGACATTCGAGTTAAAAGTTATGTTATTTTTAGTGTTTTCTGTCCAGAATCCTGACGAGAATCTGCAGTCATCTTGTTTAATAAATAAGAAATTGTTAAGTGCCGAATTAGAACTTGGGACCTCCTAGAGAGTTGTAGGTTATCTCGTTACCTTTCATTGCCGACAAGAATCACATCATTTGGACCTCTGTAGCAAAAGTTATGATTTGTTTTCTTAGGGGGTCTGTGCTGTGGAATGGTGGTTGGTCTGACAGGTTTTAGTGTTTCGACTTAAGCGTGTATTTAGAGGAAAAATCAGAGGGGCTCACCATAATGAAAAATGTAGATAATACTTCCAGCTTTCAGGAAAACTAAATATCATGAAATTCGGACGAACGTAGAGAAAGTTATGATAATTTCATTGTTGCTGTCCAGAGACCCGACGCGAGAATTGATACTCTGTTGTTTGGTTTGGTCGGGCTAATAAAGGGCCGAATCAGAGAACCTCACCAACTAGGTTTAGAAGGGGAATTCAATAACCTTTTCAGATTGTCCAAGATCACTCCATTTGGATTTCTGTACATTTAGTTATGATTTTTTCGAAGGGGGCTGTTCTCTGGAAAAGAAAACTGGCAGCTAGCAATAGAGTTGGGGATCGCGTTTAGTGGACGATGTGCTCATTTTGTGTTTATGGTTTTGTTATTAGACTTACATGGTAGCCTTAGCATGTCTCAATTGTATGTCTAGGTGTGGGTTTGGCTCCGGGAGCAGTACCTTATCCTCGACATCCACCTTCGCACGGTTGAGGCAAGTGCAAATTAGTAGATAGATGATGAATGAGTGATGATATTGATTGTGTGATATGAATGTTGCCGATATTGTTGGTTGTGAGTATGTGTAACAGCCCAAATTTCTAATTTCAGTAAAATTTAAAAGTTTATTTATGTTTGTGGTTTTTCCTGAATTTTCAAAAGCTTTTCATAAATATTTTAAAGCTAAAACAAATTTATTTGCAAAAGTAAAAGCCAACAAATAGTTGGAAATAATTTTATTAAGTCCAGAATGAGTATGGGAATTTCTGTGAATTTTTCCATAATTTTTGGAAGTATTTTGCTATTTTCTAAAGCTATTATGAATTATCAGAATTAAAATAAATAGAAAAGCAAAAGAAAATCTCCAAACAGTGTTTGGGCCGAAACCCAAAGGCTCCGGCCCATTTTCCCTCACGCGCCCACACACACCAACCGCCGCACTCTCTCCCACCTCCTCATCCACCGTTGGATCTTAATCCAACGCACGCAACGCACACACGCACCCCTCCTCCGTATTCACCGCTGGATCTGGCATCAACGATCAGGATCCTCCGCAGCGGCCGCACCGTCCGAATGACACCATCAATAGGAGCCGTGCGATCTTGATCTAACGGCGAGATCCTCGTACCGCTTCGGAGACTTAAAACCTTCTAATCTAAACCCTTCAATCTAAATCCTACGGCCAGGATTTCCTCCGCGATCTTCTACTCCCACCAAGTCCCAACCGCAGGATCTAAATCCAACGGCTCCACGTCGTCGTCTTCCTCGCCTTCTTCTCCGCGCGTTCAAAACCCACGACCGCCATTATCGCAGCGCCTGCCCGCTAACGGCCGCCTCCAACGTCCCCGACACCCCCGCGACGTGCGCACGCGACCGCCTCGTCGCCGCACACGACTCGCACGATCCCCACGCCCTCTCCCCTTTCTGCGCGACGGTTCCACCCACGCGCCCAAAACCGCCGTCGCACACCCCACGTTGCCCCGCCACCTCCGGCCTTCTCTTGCTCTATAAAAGGGAGCCCCGTGAGCCCCTTCTCCTCCTCCATCTGTTACCCACACTCACTTCCCCTCTCTCGCACTAGCGTCGCCGGAATCGCCCGTGGAAGCTCCTCCGCCGCGACCGCCTTCTTCTTCGATTCCGACGCCCCCGACGACGTCCTCGCCACACCGACACCACCGTCGTCTTCGCCGCAATCTCGCGCACCCGGTGCTCGCGTCGCCTTCCCGGCCTTGGCCGATCTCGTCGCCGCAAAGTCCGAACATCGCCGCCGCTCCTTCGCCACCGCCGCCACCTCGTCGCGCCCCTCGTCGCCGGTAGCGCGCGAGTTCCTCGTAGCATCCTCTCCCTTTTGGTACCCCTCGTCGCCGGTGAAACGCCGTCGATCGCCGGATCGTTGGTTCCCGTGCGCCGCCCCGGCCCGGCGCTGACGTGGCCTTGCCACATAGGCGCCACATCACCTCTCCTGCTTGCTCGGCGCTGCGACGGTCGGTCGGCGCCACGTGAGCACCGCGTGGCATGGTCCACCGTGCGCTCTTTCCAAAGTTCGGTGGGCTTGGTTCACGATGAGCCGACCCACGACACTTGGGGCCCACCGCCGAATTTAATTTTAAATCTTTTATTTTCTGAAATACTGTAGCTGATGCAAGCATTGCGCAATAATTCGTTTTTCCTTTAGAAAAATAAATCAGAAAATCAATTAAATTTCAGATTTGAGTTATAAACTTCTAAAATTCATATCGTTTGAACCATAACTCCAAATTGAGTGATTCAACTTGCAAAATTTGTCTAAATTCAAGATCTAGCTAACTAAACCAAAATATTTTGATTTTGGGTTCATTTGACCATGTTTTTGAATTTATTTGAATTTGAATTTGTCGTATTTTCGCGTTTAGACTTCGACGACTCCGGAGAGTTCGATCAAACTGAAGAGTTAGAGTTTCAAGACATCGACCAAGGCAAGTTACACCATTGACCATATTGCCCCTATTATTTTAAGTTATTTTCAGTTTTTAAATTCCTTATTGCATGCATATGTTGTTATAAATATTTTAATGTCCTGTTTTACGTATAGTTAATTCCATATGTTATTGTATGGCCAAATTTGAATGTTGTATCTGACTACCTTGATACCATAGGCAAGATATTACCAAAATTCAAATATATGCTTAGCCAAGCTTAGTCCACATTTACAGAATTTGGGAGGGTTTACACGAGACTTCTACAAATTGTTTTCAAACTTGATATTGTGGTATTGTTTTACCACATGAGTTTATAAATAAAGTTTTTATTCAAAATAAAACCAAAATGGGTTTGGATTTGGGCGAAATGGTCGGAATGGTGGGTGCAGTTTATGCACGGTTTGATCTGTTAAGATCAAGGCCCATGGGTTGTAGGAATGACGCCCAAGTCGATTGAGGACCGGTCTTTGAGCCGCTTATTGCTATGCCATAACGTACCACCACATGTCCTGTATGGGCAGGATTTGGCTAACTAATTTGTGATGTCCTAGTATATTTATGTCATGTGATTTTGTGGGTGTCGGCTAGACATTTTATTCCCACTTGGCGCAAGAGGGGGCTTCCAGAGGACGGTCACTCCAAAGGGGCGAAACCTTAGCGGGCATGAATGTACTAGGATAAAACATTGTAAAGGCCTCATGGTAATTGCTCACTCACACGCCTACGGAAGCGTGAATTGGCCGACATAACGAGCATGTCACCTCGTGTGGGTAAGTTGTACCAACTCTGCAGAGTAGAAACTATTCGAATAGCGCGTCATGATCATGGACATGCTAGCGGGCCACTTAAAGTTAGTATTGTTTTTGGTTTTAAAATGCTTTATTAAATGTTGAGGATGGTTAATCCTTATGAAAATTTAGGGGAAGCCAAGTGTTAGAAGGATCCTTCACTTTATCATTGGAGGTTATCCACGATATATCATTGCCATTTCAAAATATGATTTTATCCATAGTATAAAATTGCCTTAGAAACTACTATGCTTATTCAAACCGAAAATGCTCTTTATGCAAAACAACACTTGCCATACTCACTTGTTTCCTTATGCATGCATTTAACTTCAATATTGGGTGTGACTTGCAGCACGGTAGTAGTGCTCACTCTTCTTGAATAAATCTTATTCGGAGAAGGCTGCTTTATCGACGGTGAGGATCCTGACGAGTAGGCCTTCGACCAGCACGATTGCTCGTGGCGCATCGTGTAGCTCCCACTATTATGTTATTTCCATTGTGTTTATCATTTGACATTTGATGTTATTATTCGGACTCATTTGTATTAAACAGCTTATTTATTTAATGTCATTTACGCTTTCGTGATATGAATGTGATATTCATTTTGTGAGGCTGTACACTGGAAATCTGGATGGTGTTTGAACACAGAGAATTCGGGATCCTTCGTTCCGGGTTCGACAAAAGTGGTATCGAGCCATATCGATCAGAGGTCGCTGCCCACTGTAGAATTGGTAAAACCATTAAGGACTATTTTTTCAAAAATTTACAAACTATTTACCTATCTTCCGAGTCTTACTCTTCCTTTCTCTATTAAAAGATTTCTAAACTCTTGTCCTTTCTAAAAATTGTAGATGGCCGAGAGATCGACCCGCATCTCCCATGGAGTCTACGCAGAGAATGGGCGGATATCCTATGGAAGATGATGCGACATCCGAGTTTCACGAAGAGACCCACATACCAAGGATACAAGTATATCGTGGGACAAAGAGGAGCGCCGGAGAGTGGAGGTTATCCTCTACTCTAACTTAGCGCCGGATACATCCTTCCACATCTTCGACGCCCAATGCGTCGGGAGACTTCGAGGACGGCATCCAAGATGCGGCAAGAGAAGCCGTCTGCCGACTTCGCTACACCTCGACGCCCATTTTCGGATCTCGCATTCCAAACTATCCCATGCACATCCCCACTCGACTAGGCGGTGCCTTCACTCGATCGAGAATGAGGATATGCCGGAGATCACCCACTGTGGAGTTAGCCAAGGCGATGGATTACGCCTATGGCAACACCACGACGAGTGTATCTCGTTCGGGGAGGCTAGAAGCTCAGAAGAGAGATTGAAGGCGCGAGGCTGAATTGGCTCTGCACAAAGGGCCAAGGCGGCACTCGCAACTCCCGACTACACCCCATCCACCCCATAGATGTTTACCCCCACCATTTTAGATATTTGCTTTCCCTTTAGTTGTTCAATTAGCTGCGAATTATGAGCTACTAACCTTTTGTGGTAGCCATAATCAGATGAATAAAATAAAGAATTACTTGCAAAAGAAAAATTTGTTTCTTTGCCTTGTTTTTGTGTGCTTTTTGGGCTAATATAAATTTACTCCCCCTTAGTGCAATCTTTTCTTCCCTTTCCTAAGTCTTTGGAAAATTCAAGCAGATGGTGAACACCAGCACAGGAAATGGCAGCATCCAGGGTCAGAACAACGGAAATACCGACCATCAGGAGCAGCATGTTCAGCAACCTCCCCCACCACCAGCAGCAGGACCGGATTGGCAGCAGATGATGGCCAATCAAACTCACCTTATTGAATTGTTGGCTCAGTCGCTCAACAACGCTCAGAACAACCAGTAACAAAGCGGCTACCGCGCGACTCGAACGCACCGCACACCCTCCTCAACGGTGACCATGCCGGAGTTCATGCGTATGCGTCCTCCGACATTCTCCGGTGGCACCGAGCCAATGGATGCCGACGATTGGCCGTGCCATCGGAAAGAAATTGGACATCGCACAATGCACGATCGTGAGAGGTCCTGCTCGCAACTCATCACCAACGGACCACCTCGAATGGTGGGACAATTTACGCATCTCCCACGCCAATGCCGGGCTATCTCGTGGGGCGAGTTTGTGAGAGCCTTCCGTCATGCACACATCCTGCCGGCATGATGACATCAAGAAGAAGGAGTTTCATGCACTCCGCCAAGGCAATCGCTCGGTGAGCGAGTATCTTCACCGTTTCAACCAGCTAGCTCGCTATGCCCCGGCCGATGTGGCCAGAGATGAAGAACGGCAAGAAAGGTTCCTGGAGGGACTCAACGACGATATCTCTGTCCAACTCATCTCCCAGAACTTCACCGACTTCCAACAGTTGGTGGACAAGGCGATCCGCCAGGAGGCCAAACATCACGAGATGGAGAACCGCAAGCGGAGGATGGCCGCCCAGAAGATTAACGCAGGAGGTTTTCCCAAACCTCGATTCATTCAGCAGCAGCCACCGCAGCGTGGGAAGTTCCAGTCTTCCACATCCAGAGCCCCGGTGCAGAATCAGCGCCCCAACACCTCCAACTTCCGCAGCGCACCAACCGGAGGACAATTTCAGCAGAAGAGCTCCGCCCCCTCAGCTGCAGGAGTGACCTGTTTCCACTGCAACGAGACAGGCCATTATGCCAACAGATGCCCCAAGAAATGCGCAAGCGGCGTCTTTCAAGCCAAAGACTAGGAGCCACGACCATCATCGGCGCTGCAGCCGTCGAGCGGTTCATCAAGGGACGTGTGAACCACGTCACGGCCGAGGAAGCCCAGGCAGCACCGGATGTTGTGCTTGGTATGTTTCTTGTCAATTCAATACCACTTCAGTACTATTTGATTCCGAGCTTCGATTCTTTCGTGTCGATAAATTTGTGGGCAAAAATGGGTTACCAATATCTTCCTTAGCAAATCCCATGATAATCCATTCCCGGGTTCGTAAATGAGAACTAGTTCTCTATGCCCGAACCTCACCCTTGAAATATCCGAGTATCCTTCCTAGCGCACTTGATAGTCTTGCATTCCCAAGGTCTAGACGTTATTCTTGGAATGGACTGGTTAGCCAAGAATCATGGACAAATAGATCTGCCAATAGGTCTATCACTCTCACAAATGGGAAGGAATTTCATTGAGTTCAAACCCAAGACTGCACTAATGGAAGTTCTATCCTCACCAAAGATGAAGGAAGTGAAACTTGAAGACATACCGTAGTCCGAGAATATGCTGATGTCTTTCGATGAATTACCCGCATGCCACCGGATCGGGGCGTCATGTTCTTAATTGACTTAGTCCCGCGAATGTACTCAATATCAAAGCGACCTATAGAATGCCAATAATGAGTTAGCGGAATTGAAGAAACAG
Organism: Ampelocalamus luodianensis; assembly: GCA_036346255.1. Taxonomy (NCBI): domain Eukaryota; kingdom Viridiplantae; phylum Streptophyta; class Magnoliopsida; order Poales; family Poaceae; genus Ampelocalamus; species Ampelocalamus luodianensis. Next base: position 35,868,112 of record CM070638.1, on the reverse strand, counting down.
ATTGAAGAACTGCGAAGCGAGGGTTACATCCGACCAGTTCATCACCTTGGGGAGCACCGGTCTTGTTCACAAGAAAAGGACAATAGCATGAGAATGTGTGTTGATTACAGATCACTCAATGAGGTGACGATCAAGAACAAATATCCTTTACCGTGATAGATGATCTGCTCGATCACCGAAAGGAGCAAGTGTCTTTTCAAAGATTGATTTGAGATCTGGCTATCACCAACTGAAGATCAGACCGGAAGATATTCCGAAGACAGCTTTCACCACGAGATATGGACTGTACGAGTTTACAGTGATGTCATTTGGTTTGACGAACGCCCCTGCTTATTTCATGAATATGATGAACAAAGTGTTCATGGAATTCTGGATAAGTTCGTGGTTGTTTTCATCGATGACATTCTCATCTACTCGAAGGATGAAGAAGAACACGAGAAGCATATCAGATGATATCGACAAGCTCAGAACATCGACTTTATGCTAAATTCAAGAAAAGTGAATTTTGGCTAAGTCAAGTGGCATTCCTTGGACATATTGTGTCGCGGGAGGAATCGCGAGAGATCCCGCCAAGGTTGAAGCCGTGACGATTGGAAGCAACCCAGATACCACCAAAGTGAGAAGTTTTCTTGGACTAGCGGGTTATTACCGCAGGTTCATTGAAAATTTCTCTAAGATTGCAAGACCCATGACTCAACTTCTGAAGAAGGAGAAGAAATTTGATTGGACAGATGCCTGTGAAGAAAGTTTTCAAGACCTGAAGAGGAGATTGGTCTCAAGACTGTGTTAGTTTTACGATATCCATAAAGATTTGAGATCTTCTGTGACGCATCCCGTCAAGGTCTCGGATGCGTATTGATGCAGGAGGGCAAGGTAGTAGCTTATGCATCGAGGCAGTTGAGGCCACATGAAGGGAATTATCCAACCCACGATCTGGAGTTAGCAGCGATTGTGCATGCCTTGAAGATCTGGCGGCATTATCTCATTGGTAACGTGTGAGATTTTCACGGATCACAAGAGTTTGAAGTATATATTCACACAGTGTAATTAAACCTTCTGGCAGAGAAGATGGTTAGAGTTGATAAAAGATTACGATCTTGGAATCCATTATCACCCGGGCAAAGCAAATGTAGTTGCAGATGCCCTGAGCAGAAAGGCCTATTGCAATACCATGATGGTGCAGAGGGAACAGCCAGAACTACATGAAGAATTGAAGCGTCTAAACTTGGAGATTGTCAGTCAAGGTTGTGTGAATGCTTTGGAAGTACAACCGACTCTTCAAAGTCAGATTAGAGAAAAGCAACTAGAAGATGATGACATCAAGGAGATCAAGAAGAATATGCGAAGAGGCAAGGCTCCAGGATTCGCAGAAGATGAACAAGGAACTGTGTGGTTTGGGAACCGCATTTGTGTACCTAACCAACAGGAGTTAAAACAATCAATTCTTAAGGAGGCTCATGAAACGCCTTACTCCATTCACCCCGGAAGCACCAAGATGTACCAGGATCTGAAAGAAAAGTACTGGTGGGTCAGCATGAAGCGAGAAATCGCTGAGTTCGTTGCTCGCTGTGATGTGTGTCAGCGAGTTAAGGCGTAACATCGAGACCACCGGATTGTTGCGACCACTACCAATCCTGAATGGAAGTGGGAAGAGATTGGCATGGACTTCATCACCGGACTTCCTAGGACCCAATCGGATATGATTCTATCTCGTGATAGTTGATCGGTTGACCAAAGTAGCTCACTTCATTCCCGTCAAGACTACATACGTAAGCGGCCGGTTAGCGAGTTATATGTGGCTAGGATTGTTTGTCTACACGGGTACCCAAGAAGATCGTGTCCGACGAGGTTCCCAATTTACATCAAGGTTTTGGCAGAGTGCGCATGAAGCCTTAGGCACGGACTCAACTTCATCTGACTATCATCCTCAAACAGATGGTCGATGTAACGCACCAATCAAGTCCTCGAAGATATGCTCCGAGCACATGCCTTGGAATTTGGACAAAGTTGGGACAAGAATTTGCCGTATGCGACTCGTATAACAATAGCCATCAAGCTAGTTTGCAAATGGCTCCTTTTGAAGCATTGTATGGCGAAAATGCGAACTCCACTACGTGGATGAAGTAGGAGAGCATCAACTCTTTGGACTGAAATAATCAAAGAGGCGAAAGTAAGGTCAAAGCTATAAGGGAACATTTGAAAGTGGCACAAACCCGACAAAGAGTTATGCTTGATAACCGTCGGAGGGATCTAAACTTTGAGGTAGGAGACTGGTCTATCTCGTGTCACTCCACTCGGAGGAGTAAGAAGATTCGAACGAAAGGAAAACTCGCACCTGATTTGTGGGGCCATACAAAATTCTAGCCAAAAGAGGTGAAGTGGCATATCGGCTGAGCTACGAAAGCCTTGTCACCGTGCGATGTCTTCCATGTATCCCGCTTGAGGAAGTGCTTGCAAGCGCTGAAGACCATACCTTCTTGGAAAGTTTCGATCTTGAGAAGATCTCACTTACGTGGAGCGACCAATCAAGATTCTAGATGTCGCAGAGCGAGTCACCGTAAGCGTAATCATCGATCATACAAGGTGCAGTGGAGTCATCACCCAGAAAGTGAAGCCACTTGGGAAAAAGAAGAAGACCTCAAGACCAACTATCCCGATCTCTTTGCTAACCAATCCTGAATCTCGGTCGAGATTCCCTTAAGGGGTAGGTTTGTAACACCAAATTTCTAATTTGAGAAAATTTAAAAGTTTATTTATGTTTGTGGTTTTTCCTGAATTTTCAAAAGCTTTTCATAAATATTTTAAAGCTAAAACAAATTTATTTGCAAAAGTAAAGCCAACAAATAGTTGGAAATAATTTTATTAAGTCCAGAATGAGTATGGGAATTTCTGTGAATTTTTCCATAATTTTTGGAAGTATTTTGCTATTTTCTAAAGCTATTATGAATTATCAGAATTAAAATAAATAGAAAAGCAAAAGAAAATCTCCAAACAGTGTTTGGGCCGAAACCCAAAGGCTCCAGCCCATTTTCCCTCACGCACGCACACACACCCAACCGCCGCTCTCTCTCCCACCTCATCCACCGTTGGATCTTAATCCAACGCACGCAACGCACACACGCACCCCTCCTCCGTATTCACCGCTGGATCTGGCATCAACGATCAGGATCCTCCGCAGCGGCCGCACCGTCCGAATGACACCATCAATAGGAGCCGTGCGATCTTGATCTAACGGCGAGATCCTCGTACCGCTTCGGAGACTTAAAACCTTCTAATCTAAACCCTTCAATCTAAATCCTACGGCCAGGATTTCCTCCGCGATCTTCTACTCCCACCAAGTCCCAACCGCAGGATCTAAATCCAACGGCTCCACGTCGTCGTCTTCCTCGCCTTCTTCTCCGCGCGTTCAAAACCCACGACCGCCATTATCGCACGCGCCCAAGCTCGCTAACGCCGCCTCCAACGCCCCCGACACCCGCGCGCGCGCGCGCGACCGCCTCGCCGCCGCACACCGACTCGCACGATCCCCACGCCTCTCCCTTCTCGCGCGACGGTTCCACCCACGCGCCAAAACCGCCGTCGCACACCCCACGTTGCCCCGCCACCTCCGGCCTTCTCTTGCTCTATAAAAGGGAGCCCCGTGAGCCCCTTCTCCTCCTCCATCTGTTACCCACACTCACTTCCCCTCTCTCGCACTAGCGTCGCCGGAATCGCCCGTGGAAGCTCCTCCGCCGCGACCGCCTTCTTCTTCGATTCCGACGCCCCCGACGACGTCCTCGCCACACCGACACCACCGTCGTCTTCGCCGCAATCTCGCGCACCCGGTGCTCGCGTCGCCTTCCCCGGAGCGCCGCTGGATCTCGTCGCCGTCGCAAGTCCGAACATCGCCGCCGCTTCGCCACCGCCGGCCACCTCGCCGCGCCTCGTCGCCGTAGCGCGCCGAGTTCCTCGTAGCATCCTCCTTTTGGTACCTCGCCGCCGGTGAAACGCCGCCGATCGCCGGATCGTTGGTTCCGTGCGCCGCCGCCGGCGCCGACGTGGCCTTGCCACATAGGCGCCACATCACCTCTCCGCTGCTCGGCGCGCACACGCGACGGTCCGGGGCCGCCACGTGAGCACCGCGTGGCATGGTCCACCGTGCGATCTTTCCAAAGTTCGGTGGGCTTGGTTCACGATGAGCCACCCACCGACACTTGGGGCCCACCGTCGAATTTAATTTTAAATCTTTTATTTTCTGAAATATCAGAGCTGATGCAAGCATTGCGCAATAATTCGTTTTCCTTTAGAAAAATAAATCGAAAATCAATTAAATTTCAGATTTGAGTTATAAACTTCTAAAATTCATATCGTTTGAACCATAACTCCAAATTGAGTGATTCAACTTGCAAAATTTGTCTAAATTCAAGATCTAGCTAACTAAACCAAAATATTTTGATTTTGGGTTCATTTGACCATGTTTTTGAATTTATTTGAATTTGAATTTGTCGTATTTTCGCGTTTAGACTTCGACGACTCCGGAGAGTTCGATCAAACTGAAGAGTTAGAGTTTCAAGACATCGACCAAGGCAAGTTACACCATTGACCATATTGCCCCTATTATTTTAAGTTATTTTCAGTTTTTAAATTCCTTATTGCATGCATATGTTGTTATAAATATTTTAATGTCTGTTTACGTATAGTTAATTCCATATGTTATTGTATGGCCAAATTTGAATGTTGTATCTGACTACCTTGATACCATAGGCAAGATATTACCAAAATTCAAATATATGCTTAGCCAAGCTTAGTCCACATTTACAGAATTTGGGAGGGTTTACACCAGACTTCTACAAATTGTTTTCAAACTTGATATTGTGGTATTGTTTTACCACATGAGTTTATAAATAAAGTTTTTATTCAAAATAAAACCAAAATGGGTTTGGATTTGGGCGAAATGGTCGGAATGGTGGGTGCAAGTTTATGCACGGGTTTGATCTGGTTAAGATCAAGGCCCATGGGTTGTAGGAATGACGCCCAAGTCGATTGAGGACCGGTCTTTGAGCCGCTTATTGCTATGCCATAACGTACCACCACATGTCCTGTATGGGCAGGATTTGGCTAACTAATTTGTGATGTCCTAGTATATTTATGTCATGTGATTTTGTGGGTGTCGGCTAGACATTTTATTCCCACTTGGCGCAAGAGGGGCTTCCAGAGGACGGTCACCCAAAGGCGAAACCTTAGCGGGCATGAATGTACTAGGATAAAACATTGTAAAGGCCTCATGGTAATTGCTCACCACACGCCTACGGAGCGTGAATTGGCCGACATAACGAGCATGTCACCTCGTGTGGGTAAAGTTGTACCAACTCTGCGAGTAGAAACTATTCGAATAGCGCGTCATGGTCATGGACATGCTAGCGGGGCCACTTAAAGTTAGTATTGTTTTTGGTTTTAAAATGCTTTATTAAATGTTGAGGATGGTTAATCCTTATGAAAATTTGGGCGGGAAGCCAAGTGTTAGGAAGGGATCCTTCACTTTATCATTGGAGGTTATCCACGATATATCATTGCCATTTCAAAATATGATTTTATCCATAGTATAAAATTGCCTTAGAAACTACTATGCTTATTCAAACTGAAAATGCTCTTTATGCAAAACAACACTTGCCATACTCACTTGTTTCCTTATGCATGCATTTAACTTCAATATTGGGTGTGACTTGCGAGCACGGTAGTAGTGCTCACTCTTGCTGAATAAATCTTATTCAGGAGAAGACTGCTTTATCGACGGTGAGGATCCGGACGAGTAGGCCTTCTGACCCAGACGATTGCCTGTGGCGCATCGTGTGGCTCCCACTATTATGTTATTTCCGCTGTGTTTATCATTTGACATTTGATGTTATTATTCAGACTCATTTGTATTAAACAGTTATTTATTTAATGTCATTTACGTTTTCGTGATATGAATGTGATATTCATTTTTGTGAGACTGTGTACACTGGAAATCCTGGACTGGTGTTTGAACACAGAGAATTCGGGATCCTTCGTTCCCGGGTTCGACAGTATGGAAATGAGTTATTTATAATCTTGCTAATGAAATGCATGTCTATGATGATGACTGAGTTGTTTATGTTCTCGTTACCTGCATTGCTTGTCTATGTTAAAGTATGACTTATAGATGTTCTCACTTCCTACAATGCATGTTTCGATGAATATTAGACATGATTCATATGCATCATGGTTCGATCATTGAGGCTTATCACGTGGTGACCAAGCAATGCTTTCAGTCCCGTCATGTTTTGGATGGGCTTATGGTCCCCACATTCGGAGAATGTGGGCTTGTGGTCCCTATGCCAATGGGCATAGGCTCGAGTATGCATCGACGGATGCATACTCCGCGACACGATAAAATGCAATATGATATGTGATGTGCATTTGAACATTTGCATCCATGTGCATATGAAATGTTTGGTTATGAGATTCGAGAATGTGGCCTATGGTTAATGTAGAAGATTATGTTTATGTTTGTTGTCATGATTATGCCAATACTCCTCTATGTTGTACTTTGCTGAGTCTTGGGCTCACGCTTGTTTAATTGTTTATTTTGTAGGTACTCCAGGCATAAACATCATGCATGGGTGGAAGTAGTTTCGTTTGGATGCACATACTACCACTCATACTAATGGAAGAACATCATACTGCGAACATTCTTAAACAAACAGACTAGTTGAGAATTATTCTTAATTTGGATTAATGGTTTATTTATCGTTGTAATAGTGGTATTAACATATTTTGATTATGACTTGCTTCCTTTGCGTATCAAGTTTTGCATGGTTGAATGAGATTAGCTATTGAAATAATGGATATTGTCATATTAGATCTGTTGTTTCCTCAGTATAGTTATCTATACAAAGGAGACTCTGCCGAAAAATCCAGTTGTTAATGTCTAGTTAGTAGCATTCTGGGTCCCTTCTCGACTGGGGTGTTACAAATTCAATTCCTTCTTTTCGTCTTAATCTTACCTTAATCTTTCTCCACTTAGCTCAAATCTGAATCTTACTCACCTATCTGTATTTGGTCAAAATCGCTGCAGAAGTACATTCCCAGTATGTTTGGAACCAGGACCGGTATCAACTACCAAAGCGAGACTAGCACAAAGGAGTATCAGCCAAGCCCGACAGAATTAATTATGACCCTAAAGGAAAGGAACAAATACCAAGTAGAAGAAAATCAAATGAGGATAATGCATGGTAGCACCACCATTACAAACTCAGCAAAAGCTACCTACCAATCCAATTCCAAGATCGCAATATTACATGAGTCAACCAACCACAGTCCGGAGTCTTAGATATAGGACTCGCTACCAGAAGAAATATTTTCAGGGAGTTGAACACAAGATTTTCAACAAGGAGTTCATGACTTTAGTCAAATGGGAGATTTAGGTTTTTTATTTCCCACAATTCCTTTACAAGAATTACAGAAAAGTTCAAAACCTTCAAGATACAAGAAAAGTTTTAATTTCTACATATTTTATTATATTTAAAACACAAGCCAAGAATTGGGATGTTACAAAGAAACATCCCGAAAAGGAGACTAAGCCTAAAAAGGATTTTATGAAATTCCAAAGGCTTTTGAATTTCAGAAAGGAGATTAAATAAAACCAAGCTCAAAGAAATAGCAAATAAACTCCAAAAAATCCTGGAAAATACTCTGGAACTCAAGGAACCCAAATAAAGCAACTTTTAATTTAATTGAAGTTTAAATTAATCACATTAAATTGTTTTAATTTCTGAAAATTCAAATTAAGCTTTGACTTAACCAAGAAAACTCAAATGGTTATTTTTATTTTTTAAAAGGCTCAAATAAACTCCAAATTTAGGGCATTATATTGGGGATATGTGGAATGCAACGTAACATGTGAAAAAACTATAAGATTCGCTTATGAGGATGTTCCCGCATGTGTAGTACGCCCGGGTGGTAGTCACCAGGTGTGTGGACTGAATGATCTTCGTCGGTTCTTCACACACACACATTGCAGGCATGGGAACTCCGGTGGTACCGGTTCATACTTCATAGAACAATTGGGGTATGGTTTAGCCCTCTCGGCAAGTCACTTGCGCTTGCGCAGCATCTTCGCGTAGAAGTTCGACGACAAGTCCGACATTAGTGTTCTCCAGTTTTTTTTCTCCCTCCTTTTATAAGTGGATAGGGTGTAGTGCTGAGGGTGGAGGGAGAAGAGACTAGACATCGGTCTGAAAAGGTAGTGTGGATGAGTGTGGTCATTTCGGTCTAAAAAAGGTAGCGTCGCAGTGTATTGTCTTTTCAGTCTGTAAAGGTGGCAATGCGTGGCCTGACAGTGTGCAGTCTTTTTGGTCTAAAAAGGTGGTGTGGTAGAATGGTCATTTCAGTATGAAACGGTTGCGTTGCAGTGTGTTGTCTTTTCGGTTAGCAAAGGTGGCAGTGTGTGACCTAACAGTGTGCGGTTTTTTAAGTCTAAAAAGGTGGCATGGTTGAGTATGGTCATTTCGGTCTGAAAAGGTAGCGTCGCAGTGTATTGTATTTTCAGTCTGCAAAGGTGGTAGTGCGTGGCCTGATAGTGTGCGGTCTTTTTGGTTTGAAAATGTGGCGTGGCCGAGTGTGGTCATTTCGGTCTAAAAAGGTAGCATCATACTGTGTTGTCTTTTCAATCTGCAAAGGTGGCAGTGTGTGGCGTGACAGAGTGCGGTTTTTTTGGTTTGAAAAACTGCCATGACAGAGTGTGGTCATTTCGGTCTAAAAAGGTAGCGTCGCAGTGTGTTGTTTTTTCGGTCTGCAAAGGTGGCAATGCATGGCCTGACAGTATGCGATCTTTTCGTTCTGAAAAGGTGGCATTGCCGAGTGTGGTCATTTAGGTATGAAAAGGTAGCGTCACAATGTGTTGTCCTCTCAGTCCGTAAAGGTGGCAGTGCATGGCCTAACAGTGTGCGGTCTTTTTGGTCTGAAAAGGTGGGGTAGCCGAGTGTGATCTTTTCGGTCTTAGTAGGTAGCGTCGCAGTGTGTTGTCATCTCGATATGCAAAATTATCATATTGAAGTTCTTACGTGAATCCCTTGTCATGTTACGTTCATACAGATCTAGTTGCCAAAAGTTAAAGACATCTTGCAATTCATAAAAAACATACAACAAAGTTCATACACGAATCCTTTATGCAAACAACCACTACTACTTAATACATATTGAACACACTACCTGTAGGATACACACACACATAAGTTTCTCAAGCCACTTCAAGTGGTCAAGAATCTTGTCAAAACACTCGTCTGCAGGTGGCATGTTCACCATTGGGCCATATGGAACTACAATCGAACATTCAACTGCTCTTTCCACCACAGCACCAACATTGTCTGCCCACTAAAAGCACTGGCAATTGCTTGCCTGAAAACCACACCGAATAGTGAAAAAGAAGTGACAAACAAACCAAAAATCTAAATACCAACATTCGCGGAAATCAAACTCACCGAGAAATTCGAACACTTGTAGAACACACGCCCCTGTTCTCTTCAGTGTTGGAGTATAGGACATTTGTCTGGATGCTGCAGTTCGGGTAGTTCACACGCCTTGCAGTCGCCAGCGCCAACACTCTTCCGCTCATTGAACTAGATGACCAAGACATGGCACCGAGTAGAGTTCTAAGACAAGTGTAAGTATGTTAGAAGAGAGATGGTTGGAGTTTAGTTGCTTGCATGGACTTTTGTAGTGGTGGGGTTCAGGATGGCGGGTAAATTTTAATATTAAAATATATGCAAACGACCATTCGAAATGGCGACAAGGATCTCACACGGGGTAAAATGTTTTAATATTAAAATTTAGGCACATCGACAATCGAACTAGCAGCAGGGATCCCGCAAGTTCCATTCGGCATTCCAAATGGCGACACAATGTAACATCCCAAAGTTTTGTTACCAAAAAATAAACTTTATAAAGTTATTATTTTATTGGATTTTTTGAGTTTTAAAAGAGTTTTCTTGCTCTTCTTGAATTTTCTAGATTTTAAAAGCCGAAAAGAAATTTTATTAAGTTTTCTGGGATTTTCTTATTGTTTTAATATTTTTTAGGTTTTTCTTTTCTTTTTTCCTTTTCTTTCTTTTTTCTCTCTCGTCCTTCTTCTTCCTTCTTCCCCCCTACTTTCTTCTTTTTCCTTTTCTTTCTTTTTGTCTCTCTTCCTTCTTTTCCCCTGCTTTCTGTTTCTTCTTGCCCCTCCCCCGTGCCACCTTGCCAGCGTCGCCCTCGCCGGTACCGCTGTCCCCTGCGCCACCTCCCCTTGCCCCTCCCCTGTGCCCTCAAGCCGCCAGCCCGAGCCGCCACCGCACCAAATCTGGGCCGCTTCCTTTCCCCGTTCTTCGCACTCGAGTCACCAAATGCAATTCCGTTGGAAGCGTTACGAGCCAAGAAAGAGGTGATGCAAACATGGAATGCAGAGCTATAGGTTGGCTATTTTACTGGCCATCCTACCTGGGAGTAACTGATCTGGGCCGTGGACATTGGTAGGCTGAAGGAAAAAGGTTGGCTGATGGCAGGTACGGCGTATCCGGAATGACATGGACGAAGCAGAAGCTGTGCGTCATATGAAGAAGTGCTCGATTTGCAGGGCATCCAGGCATACCTTCAAGAAATTCCCTACGATAAATTCACAGGATAAAGGAGAGGTCGGTAGTCTGGATGACGCTGAGGGGACCCCATTCGACTGACACACTCAAGGCGGGCACTGTGGAGGTCGACATGGCGAACGTTGAGGTAGCAGCCACTAGTATGGTTTGTGTTGTCAAAATATGTTGTGCTGAATATTTTGTAATATCATTGTGATTTATCAACAAACCATGTGATGAGTTGTGCAGGAATGTTTTTGTAGCATCATTGTGATTTGTCGAAAAACTATGTGACGACGACGTGCTGGAATGTTTTGTAAAATCATTGTGATTTGTCGAGAAAACTATGTGATGACGTTTTGCTTAAAAATATGTTGTGCTAATATTGTTTCTTATATGTCGTGCCTCCAATTGTAATGTGTAACTTATCTTGTTTATGAAGACACCACCATTGTCTTCGTCGGCGGTGCCGTTGGTGGTGGTAGTCTAGTTGGTTGGTGCTATGTGGTGGTTCGGACGCTGGAGCGGAGCGGTCGGAAAAAATACAAAAAATAGTACAAAAGCAAATAAAATAGTACTAAATGTTTAGGCTGAATTCGATACATATAAATAAAAAATAAATACATGGCCCTATCGACAATTGGAATGGCGATAGGGCCCATCGCCAGTTCAATTGGCGAAATTGCCCTGTCATAGCTACTGTCGCCAATTGGAATGATGACAGGGCAATTTCATCATTTCAAATAGCGACGGTAGCCTAATTTTGCTAAGAAAAATCGACAAATTATTTTTCATAATTTTTTATTAAAATAATATTATTTTGAAAGAATTCCCTGAATTGCACGCTACATAGCCTAAAATTGTAGTGGTAAGCAATATGGAAATATAGGACAGCTTTGCTACAATTATTATTTCTTATTTTTTATATATTTGTAGGGATTGCTTTATTTTTGCCAAGGTTGGAAACTGTTTTTCTTTCTTTGTATTTTGTAGGGATTTGTCCAACTTAAATTTATTTTTTGGCTAGGTTATACAAAATTATTTGTTTCAATATTTGTCCTTCGTTACACAATCAATATTTACACAAAGGTGGAAGTTGAATCAAAATCCAAATTTCCGAAAATGCGACTAAAACATAGCAAAATTTCAGTGCCCTGAACATTATACAACCCCTTCTTTCCTAAGCGTAAGTCGTATTTTTTTATCAATCGGAGTAGCATCCAATTAGACATCACAAAAATTGTCTTAGATCTTTGCATACGTTCAAACCGACCAGCAGTTCTAGCTAGAACTTTTCTTGGGCCAACCACCCTTGCTCATGGTTTGGACGTAAATACCCCAAAGCTCTGAGAACTATGAGTTAGTTTGCAAATAGAAATATTGCGCGTGTGGTGTACAGTCTTGTAGAAAAATGGCGGTGAACTCGCATGGTAATTTAAGGTACCAAGTTTGAATGGTTGTATTTTTCTCGTGGAGAATAGTTTGAATGGTTGTGTTTTTCTCGAGATGTTTCGTTCCCCTCCCTCCGTTTTCATCACTTTTCCGTTTGCAAGGGATGCATTTCACAATTGGTCGATCCTTGATCTCCAGCTAGCTAGCTAGCTAGGTCAGGGTTTTGGTTACCGGCAAAAAACTTTTACCAGGCCCCACCGATAATCTAAATTTCGCAAAGACCAGAAAATTTTGGTAAATTCTGTTCGAAATTTTCGAATCAAAATTTGAATTTTAACTACTTGAAATAAGGGTATAAATGTTCTGAACCGTCCTAGTAGCCCAGTGGCAGGAATGCTAGTAGCCCAGTTCATCTTCGTTGGTTTGTGAGTGCAAAGATGATGTGATATGATTTTGTAGCGACCTCCACGTGATGTACGCTTCTTCTCTACCCTTTTCGTTATAAGTCGATGATGACTCGAGAGACCAGTACGTAGTAGTTGACTACTTCACAAAAAAATGAAAAGAGGGAGAATAAACGTATATCACATGGACGTCGCTACAAACCATGTCACTCGCATCATGTCATTGGCAAAACAACGAAGAGAACGTGAGAACAGGGATAAAAATATCGGCGTAACCGGCCGTACCGGCCCAGACCGATAAAAAAAAACGATCCGAAAAATTCTAAATTTTGAATTTAAATTGATAAATAGTAATTTCCGGCGGTAACCAACTGGGACCGGTCAAACTGGCGGTAACCGGTTAATTCAAATGTTGAGAATAAATTTGAATAATTAAAACTGTCCACTAGAAAAGTATAGGTCAAGGTCCGGTATATATATATTTTTAACCAGTTTTTGAATCCTTGCGTGAGACACACTTAGCTAGCTAGCCAGATGTGAGCCAAATCATGTCACTGACAAAATATCAAAGAGGACGTGAGACACACCTACCTAGCTAGAGATGAGCCAAGGATATATCGATGGATATATGGACCATATAGTGATATGGACGATTTGTCCGTGTTGCGTGCCACAAATTTAAAGCGTGCAAAGCAAAGAGGGTTCTACGCATATATATAGCCGTGCCTGAGACTTGGAATAGGAGCATCGAAAATCAGCAGAGCTGAACCCTCCACTGATTGATCCTTGCACGCTTGAATGGCTCTTTTATATATGCATGTTATTTTTCCTAGTACTATTATTTGTATATACTCGAATTAGTCACTCCGTTCAAAAACATATAATATTGTAGAATACAGGAAATCTATTAATTTCTCTAACTTTGATTGATCATGTAAAAATGGTACCACATTATATTTGTAATGGAAATTACTTAAATAATGTAATATCTTTCAATTTTTTTGCTAGTATATTACTGTAAACGTTGATGCTCAAACATACATGCTGAAGACAACGGATGTCCCTTTTTTTTGACACAAAGCAAACGGATGTCAAAAATGACAAATATATTTATAGAAGAGGGAGTAACCTCTCGATATAAATCAAATGTCACTAAAGGTAGTTATTTTGGCTATAAGGCTAGAACAAAACTTCGGGGCTCGTAACGGTTTTGTCTTGGCTTAGGCGGGGATTTACGACGCAACCCGAGCCTCAATTTCAGCTCATGAGCCAATCTGTAGCAAGCTCGTCCGGACTCCATCTAGTCCTTAAGTGTTGCTATATACACTCTGTTCAAAAATATAAGATGTTTTTGACATCAGCATGGCCTCCCACATTTAACTCAAATCATGGTTTTTTATACAAATACATTAATAAAAATTATAGTATTGTGAAAAATATTTTTAGGACAAACCAAACGATCATGTCGATACGGCCAATCTAAATAGTCTTATGTGTATTAATAGTAAAAATTTAGAGAAATTTGTCTGAACACTTCGATCTAAACGTCATATATTTCTAAATTAATGGAATAATTTCCAATCTAGATTGTCTTCTGTATATTAATAGACTAGCTTGCACTATTTGTTTTTTTGGGCCTTGCTTCGGTACACCTCTTTTCGAAAAGTTTACAAATCTCAAAGTAAAGTGTGAGTAATATTAGGTGAGGGTAAATCCGTATCAACAGAAAAATAAATAAATAAAATTGAAGATTATATATATAAATATATATATTAGGTGGAGGCAAATCTTTAATTTAATTTTTAGGTTAAGCATTGTTTGGTTGAGCCCAAATCCTTGTCATCCATATGGATGGATCGGGATTTCAGTTTAAATTCCTGACCCATCCATATAGATCCCGAACGAAAATAGACTTATCAAACAAACCCTTAACATAGATTTGCTCCAACCAAATATTAACTATTTTGGTTTGAGATTCGTAAACTTTTATAAAAGAGGTGTAATCTAACTAGCTCACCTTGATATTTATCAGGCCCCAGCCTCCGTCATGCAACTGAGTACCTTCACAACGATCCAGTCAATCCCCAGGCCGGAGAAGTACAGCGACTTCCCGGTGACGGTGCGGCTGGTGGCGCCGGGGAAGGAACAGACAGTGCGCGCCCCCATCGATGTCGTCGCGGCCATCGATCGCAGCATGAGTGCGAACGAGCAAAGGCTGGATCTGGAGAAGGCCGCCATGGCTCTCGTGCTCAGCAAGCTCTTCCTCGGTGACCGCCTCGCCGTTGTGCCGTTCAATGATAAGGTCGCCAAGCAGACGGAGGAGCTCGTTGCCATGTCCGACGATGGCAAGGAAAAGGCTCGAAACAAAGTGGAAGCACTGACTGCTGATGGCGGCACCAGGCTCTCTAAGCCCCTGGAGAGAGCTGAGGAGGTATATTGATAGAAATTTTCATATTAATCCTAAAATTCTAAAAAAGAAATAGGGTCATTGACCGAGATAAAAAAAAATATATACACCTCTTATTTTAGTAGGACCGATTATAACAATATAAATTAATCTATATTTAAATATTATATTCGTTACAGTTGTATAATAAGTAGTCAAGTAGAGCTAAATTTTTTATTATAGGTATATATTAGAGTTATATAGCAACAAAACTGTATTGTCGTCATTCGTAGGCATGCAGTTGTGGGCAATTCGGCTGGTTCATACGTACAAAACAGTACTTCAACTATTTTCAAAGTATTTTTTATTCTAGAAAACCTATTTTTACTCTTTGAAAAAACAAATTGTACGAAGGGAAAACTTCAAATACCGCTAACAGACCGTGTAACTTTGAGTAACCCTGGACTTATTTTGTAGCGCTTTCAACCCCACAAGTATCTCTCTATTTGCAAACAAATACACATGTTTCCGTTACGTAAAACACTTTATCGCAATTTTAGAAAAGTTTTAGTTTAGTTCTATTTGTTTATGTATCTATGTGGGTTCACCTATGTTTACTTTATTTTTATCTAGATTAGATTTTTTTGTCTTTGTATTTTGTAGGGGTTTATTAAAATTAAATTTATTTTTTTTATCTAGCTTAGAATAATTAATTGTTTAAGCAAAAAGCAAACAGCAAAACATAAAGAAAGAAGTTGGATATTGATCTCGTGGATGAAAAAAAGAAGTGACTGAAAAATTCAGTCAGACGATGAATAGGCGTAATCGCTATTATTTTTTAAGCTAAATTTTGTTTATGCCATCCGTAAGAGTGAAGTAAATCACAGCTGTGTGAATACTTATATTTATGTGCAGATCCTGATGGGGCGTGGTGACGTGGACCGCGCAGCATTCATCATCTTACTATCGGACGGCGGCGACCCGACCATCCTGGAAGATAAGGAGTGGGAGCGAACGAGCACAAGTGTACTCAAGGACCCAAAGTACCCGGTGCACACGTTCGGCTTCTACGGCCACGACCCAGACACGTTGCGCTACATCGCCAAAAGGACCAAGGGCACGTACACGGGCATCGACATCGCCGGCACCGACAACCTCCGGTGGTTCGCCGGCGCGTTCGCGGGCCTGTTGGACAATGCCACGACTCGGCTGTTCAACGCAGTCGGCACGCGCACCGACCTCACGTCGGCGCACCCCGGGGTGTCCCTCTCGAGGATAGACTCCGGGGCGCAGAAGGCAACCATCGCCGGCGATGGGAGGTCCGGCGCCGTTGATGTCGGCGCGGTCAGCGCCGGCGAGACAAGGGAGTTCACCGTGTACCTGGACGTACCGCAGGGCGACGCCGACGCCGACAACATGGACCTGCTGGCCGTGGGCGGCGTGTACACGCAGGGCTGGGACGGGAGGCAGGTCGAGCTTAACCGCTCCGTCGTGTTCGTCTCCAGGCCAGCGCCGCCGCCGTCGCCGCCACCGCCACCGCCGTGCAGCTGCAAGGAGCTCGAGTGGATAGAGGAGCGGCTCGAGTACTGGTGCAAGGTGAAGCTGGAGCTCTCGGCGATGTACGACAAGGCGGAGGCGGAGGCGGCCGGCGGCAACAGCGCCGAGTGCAACTGCAAGTGCCAGTGCATGGTCACGGCGGTGCTCCGGGAGGCGTCGGCCGAGGCCATCAACCGCGCGATGTACCAGGACGTATTCACGGTACGTAACGTATATACCCTGCTCGTTGTACGTTGCTAGCTCGATATCACTTGCTGGTTAAGCCAACTGCACGCGTAGGCCGTCGTGCATGCCATCAAGCTGAAGGAGTGCACCACCGGCGGGGGTGAGACGGCGGTGGAGCATGGAGACGACGGGGATAAGACGACGGTGAACAGCACCACCGAGAAGGCGTAGCCTCTCATGGCAGAAAAGAACGAAAAACGTGCGTGACGCCGAAGACAGTCCATGTCAACGAAATGCGTCCGGGTGTACTCCTATGTGTAATGCATGGTATCGATCGTTCGAATAAGGAAAACAGATAAAGCGGTCGTCTATTTCTGGGTTGCCTGCTTTTTTTTTCTTAAAAATCAGTCACTTATTTAACTGCTGACATCGTTTCAAGATTAGTGCAAAACAACTAACCCTAACCGACCCATCCCCTCACCCATCAGCTGCCTTTTGAGTCCCACCGCTTCTCCTACCTCCACCCCGGCGCCGGTGAGGCCCACCAGCGAGCCTCTCCCCCGCTACTCGCTTCCTTGTCCTCCTTTCCGACCCCGTCCCCACCGCCTTCATACTCTCTGGCGAGATCCCCTCGCGCTGCCCTTTTCTTTGTCTCCCACCACCTCCTAACCACTTTGGTTCTCGTTGCCCCCGCTGACCTCCACCACCCACCGCCCTCCTGCTCGCCCGCGTCCGGCGGTACCATCGTCGCCCCCCACCGCCCGTCTATCGCCACCCCACTATCCCTCTAATCCTGGGGGCACCGGTGAACCCAAACCCAAAACAGGTGAACTCGAGACCTAGTCAGACGGCCGGAGTCACCACCATCCACCATCGCCGGAGAGGATGATGAAGTCGTCGACTGCATCACAAATCTCAACACAAATCCATCGATCTACAAATTCGACTGAGATTTTCTAAAATCTCAGTTGCATGATAAATAGCAAACCCGATACGTGAAGTCATAAATATTACATGGTCAACTTTACACCACGTCGAAAAAAACAACTAATGTATAATTAATTAGCAGTACAGTTTTATGGTGCGCCATAAGTGCATTTATGCCGAGGACAAAATGTTTGCACCATTAAAAGTTAGAAGTTCGAGGTCATCAATCCGAATTTTTTATTAATAATACATAAAAAACACAAAATCACAAAAGTAAGATAGAATGCCCGGTTTTTACCAATCTATGAAGGATGCCCCCTTGGTGGCTTCCATAGGTGGACATTTGTCGGAACCCAAAAAATACAATTCTGAACTCTATATATATAATGCACTAGTTTAGGATCACGCTAGTGCACACAGTATTAATATAGATGAATATCGATCCACACAAGACGAATAATCTTAACTACTATAATTTGGAATTTACCCCCATCGTCCCACCCCACGTGTCGTCCCCTCCCACGCGCAGCGCCCTCTTGCGTTCATCTCTGTTGTAAACATAGCGATGTCTCTCCCTCTTCTCACAACTGCTCTTCCTCCCACGATCTCATGCCATTCCCCGCGATCGTCCCACACACCTCGCTGCCTTCAATTCTTCTCGCTAAAAACTGATCGCCCCGACCCTCTACCTCCCATTCCCCTCACCCAATGCCGCAACGCCCCCGCCCGCCACCGAGCCGCCCTCGCCCCTCGCCTCCACCCGCCAACGAGCCGCCCTCGCCCCTAGCCCATCTCCCCCAAGCCTTTCTCGCCCCTCCGCACTCCGCCCCTCGCCCGCATCCTCCGCCTCCATTGCCGGCGTTGCCCCTCGAACCCGCCCTCTTCTCCAACCTCGCCAGTCCTCTCCAGTCTGTCCTTCTCCTCACCTGCAGCCCCATTCTTGGCCTCTCCCTTCCAACTCGGGGAAAGCCAGATCCGCATCGGCAGGCGCGGCACTCGGAGGAAGCGAAAGCGGTGGCAATGGAGTGCGTCTTCGACGTCGTGGGGCGGGACTTCGTGGTGGTGGTGGCGAACACGTCGGCCATGCAGAGCATCCTTGCCCACAAGAACGACGAGGGCAAGATCATGCTGCTCGACTCCCACATGGTCCTTGGCGCCTTCGGCGAGCCCGGCAACTGGTAAGACCTCCCCCAACCATATACCTCTTAGCCGAGGGCTCCGCTGCGAGTCTGGATGTTTTGGGCTCTCGATCTGACCCGATCTGATTGGTTTCGTGCTGGGCATTTTTCTGGTGGTGTTTCTGGCAGTGTCCAGTTCACGGAGTATGTGCAGAAGAACGTTCACCTGTACAAGTTCAAGAACAACATGCCCCTCTCCACCGCCAACTTCACCCACGGCGAGCTCGCCAACGCTCACCGCAAGGTATTGATTCGGTTCGGTTTGCTTGTGCATTGTGCAGTGCTTTACCTTTTGTCATGGAAAGTGGTTAGCTTGGTGTAGTGGCATTCCTATCTGTGTGATTTATTGTTTGATTGCTTGGAGATTTGCATGTGCTGTTCGGAGATAGGTGATGTGATATTGGGGAATTTTCGGCCAATGCTACGATTGGATAATTTACTATGTGATAGTGTTGCCATTTTAAGCTATCTAGGGTAGTATAAGGGAAACTGTTGTACATGAGAATGTGCGATAAATATTGTCCACTAATAGTGCAGTAAATGCTGGTTTGAAAGAACAACATGAATGTCAAATTAGGAGTACATGCTTAGTTTCTCTGGTGGTGAAAGAACAACACGAATTTGAAATTATTACATGCTTACTTTCTTTAGTGGTGAAATGTGGGCCTTATTAGGAACTATCTGATCTATGAGGGTTTTGGGATTTTGAGGGCAAAGAATAACTATTTAACTAGAGTATCCAAGTTCTATTCCCATGTTATTTTAGATTCTTTGGTCAATTTACTGAAATATTTGCAAAACAATGTGCAATTTCTCCATTTTACTAGATGCATGTCATAACAAATCAAAATTTTCTGTGGTTTTAGAGTTTCAGTTAATATTGTTTGAATGCAACGATGTGTCTGATTTGATTAAGAGTGGGGACATATATATCATAATTGGTAAATTAGAAAAAGAAAAATTGCTTAAAAAAGGGCCCAACCGGGTTTGAACCAGTGACCTCTTGATCTGTAGTCAAATGCTCGACAACTAGGCTATGGACCCTTGCTGGCATTTTTGAGAAGTTAATTAATATCTGACTATTTAATAGAAAATTTACTTAGCTTTGAATATGAGTACATAACATGTTTGGCCCTCCTCCTGTTTGGCAGGCCCCTTCTCTGCCTGATGAATCAGTTGAGATTTTCATTGGCATCCTGTCATCCAGGGGCGGTCCTAGCATGGTTCATGGGTGTTCAGTCGAACACCCATTTTTTCTGGTGAAATATCTTGTATTTAGCAGGTATATTATGTATATATATTGATAATTAGGCTAAATACTTCACACATTTATACCCCCAATAGATTTCATCCCACTCCCACATCCCCCTTCCTAATTCGTCTCAAATAGTTTTGCCTAGCTCGCCAACCGTATAGCTTTCAGCCTATTCAGAGACACCCTCTCCCTCAAACCAAGCCCTAACCTCTCGTTACCTCTCTCTCTCTCTCTCTGATAGTTGGCAGCACTAGTGTACAAGGCAACCAGGTGTCTTCGTGTCGAGCAAGGTTCCTAGGCTTTGGCCGAACCTTGGCGGCGACGTGTTAAGAGCAGGAGCGTGTTCTCTAGGAGGTAGGAGCAATGTAGCAAGCGCCAAGAATGTGAGTGACGAGCGAGACATAGCTAAGTCTTATGGGAGCCGTGGCCTGAGAGGGAATGCAAGTCAACAGCTCCGGTTGCCTACACACGTCGATAGCAACACCTCCATTCCTCAATTCCTCAGTCCTAAATCCTAAACCTGAATCAACATTTTTTTCTTAATTATTTTTAAACTCTAAATTCTTTGAGGTATTATCTCTAACATGAAAATTTTGTACTTTGATTTTTGCTATTGTGTACCTTTGTTTTTTTCATTAAATATTATTTTATTAACTCTGAACACCCATTCGAGAAATCCTGGGTCCGCCACTGCTGTCATCTGGCAATCATTTTGCTAAGCGTATGGGTGTGAGGAAGACATGGATGTCCGCTGTCCAAAAGTCACCAAATGTGGTAGCTCGTTTCTTTGTTGCACTGGTAAATCCTGGAGCGTAAATCTGACAACTTTTGTTTATTCATGTAGTTTGTTAACTTGAACTCATGGACTTTTGGATCTCGAGCATGGCAGAAAGGCAGTAGATGTGGAATTGAAAAAGGAGGTAGAATTTTTTGGAGACATTGTTTTTGCGCCTTTCCTAGATGACTATGATTTAGTTGTTCTGAAGACACTTGCAATATGCGAGTATGGGGGTATGGCAAAGAGTTTCTTATTCAAACTGATTCTTCTTTGAAGTGTTATAGCCTATAGCTGTTATTTTGTTATTTGCTGACAGCGGAGAACTTGGTTTCTCAGGTTCATGTTCTCTGCTAAATATGTCAATAAATGCGATGATGATACTTTTGTTAGACTTGATTCAGCAATCAGTGAAGTTAAGAAGGTACCACGTGATAGAAGTGTCTACATAGGGAATATGAATTTTCACCAATGGCCATTTCGTGAGGGGAAATGGGTCGTGACTTATGAGGTAAAACACATGTGATATTTTGTTTGACTGTGGTTATTGGATGACATTGTTCATGTATATTTTGTCATTCTTTTTTCTATTGCTTGAAATACAAGCTAAATTATTTGTTACAGTGGTGATTCCCTAAAAATGTAATTAGCCATTAATATTTACTGCATTGACTGTCTAAAGTCAGTTTAAACTTCATATAGTTGACATTGAATTTTCCCCTGCTATTTAGATGATTAATACATGTTTGTGGTTGGTATTTGAAACTTCTCTCTGAAAGTGAATTAGACTTTGTAGTGTCCGCTTTTTATTAAATGTCAATGGTCATCTCTGCTAATTTGTATTCAGCTTGGGATGCGTTTTATTTGGCCCATGACAAATAAATTGGAATTGTTTTTCTGTCTACTGTCACTTTGACATCCTTATGTCTTCAGAGATTTGGATATTGAAAAAAGTGCGTCCGTATCAGAATAGGGACATCTGATTACTAATGTGATTCATTCCTGTTGGAAGTACTATTTAATTTGTTCGTATAATGTTCTTTCTACTGTCTACATGAACCAAAGTGAAGGATCACTTACTACAAGTGATGAAGGCCCTCTAAGGTGCTGATAATAGAATATGTGACTCTTATCTGGTTATTGTTATCATCTTTAGCTATCTGAGCAGCATGATAGCATTTTTTTGCAGTCAATTGGGCCCTTACTTGTGTCTTGATGCTTTAGACTTTTTTGGCCTAAGCCATATGTCAACAATTACTATTATGTTTACAAAGGTTGGAACCTTATACCTTATCCCAACATGATTTTACCAGGGTATTGTAATGATGTTTTAGTTTATCAGTGACTGGATGAGAAACCGTTGAACCATATAAGTTAGTTCCATTTAGTGTTTTATGTTTTTTACTCCTGAACTGCTTGAATTGTCATATTTTGTTTTTTTTTTCACCAATGGCATTTTTTTGCAGACTCCAAATATAAAATCTTTCATCGATAGTGTCACTACCACTCCTCTCAAGAAGGTAGAGTTGAGATCATCAAAGTAAGATTGTGACTTGCTCATTTTAATTATTTTTACAATCTGTGAGTTACAAGTGACAGCGAGAACAAGTGAACAACGATACTCATCAGTGACTAATGTTAGGGCTTAGTATTAATTTGAGAGCAGCATAAATATAAAATACAAGGCAAGATAAAGCAACACCAAACCTACTCATTTATTAATATACTTTATTCTTGTGGATTTACTTGACTATATTTGTAATTGCAATTTGTTTGGCCAATCCTTACTGTTTTTTACGAGTACTAATTGAAAGATACTACAGTATGTTAACAGTGATGAATTCTGGAGTTAATATGAGAATAGTGATGAATTCTGGTATTATGTGAGCTTTTTTTTTTTACAAATGGCACACCAAGTAAGGACATGTCTGCAAAGGAGTTCGTGAATGGTGATATTGACCTGGCCATCAGTTTCTATAACTGCAATTTGCTTATTATAGATAACCTAAAAGAATACTTGTCTTATTTTCTGGCACATATTGGTTGCTCCGTGGTTGGTATTTGGTAGTCCACTGTTGAGAGCACACGCACCTCCTGCCTTCTAATCCTGTTGTCTGTAGTTAAGTAAACTCTAGCCTTTATCTGCTTGAAATGAATAATGTCTTTCTTAAAGGTTCTATATACTGCTAAACTAAAGTTGTTAACTGATGCTGATATTTGCTGCTTTCTTGTGGGCTGTGGCAGGTCTCTTGACAAGAACACATCAAGTATATAAATCCTTCACATGGCTATTTGTTCCCATGCTACTTTTATGATCCATGCACAAGTAAACAAATTTTTATGCGTACAAGGAAATTTTATGGTTTAACATTCTGTAGATCCATGAGCTGTAGACCACAGACCAGCTACGTGGACCAGGTCTATAGACCCTAGGTCCATATGTCAGTCTTTGCACCTATTTTTTGACTTTTTTTAATTCAAAAAATCAGGGCTGACGTCATGCTGATGTTATTAATTGGGATTTTCCAGTAGAAAGTTAATTCGAGAAATTCGAATTAGAAATTCATTTTTCTTTTTCTTAGGTTTAGATCTTCCAGAAGTCGTCTGTTCTTCCTCATACAAACTCCGATTGAGCCTATTCAAATGTCTAAATTCAACTAAATTCAATCTCTATTTTCTTGAGATTTTTATTTAATTTTTAGAGTTTGTTTTATCTCTGTTTTGTATTTATTTCGTTTATTTACTTCGTTTGCGAGTAGACGTTGATACTTCGGGGAATTTCGAGGAAGGAGGAGTTCACCAAGACCAAGACCAGTACCAGGACTTGTTCCAAGGCAAGTTGTACCTTTGATCATGTTGAACCCAGTTTTCTAAAATTACTTTGATTCAATTATTACATTTACTTTAAGTAATTATTTAAATGCTTTGGGTTTAGCTATTCATCCCATTTGTTTATATCCACCTTGCCTATTGTAATGTCATGATCTTTTGTCACCCTAGCTTGGTTATTTATTAGTTAGTATTATCATAGCACCAACATAGGTTGGTTAGATACGAATAGCTTGCTTAGCCATGCAACGAGTCATTCATTCAATTGAGTTGCAAATATAAATTTGACTAAGTGATTATGGAACTTTATGTAAAACTATGTGTTGTATGCTCTTACTAATTGATGGCATGTGTTGCACTTAACCAACAGGGTGGGAAAAGATTTGGACTGAGGTGAATGGTGGAAACTGTGTGATATGGTGGAGCTTAGTGCTTGGGATATAGAAAAATGATTACTTAGTTAGAATTTGGCAGTCTCACCTTGGTCAATTAAGAACTTAACTTAGTGCCCCATTAAACTGAACCATATCTGTACGGGGGATTCCAGGATTTGCCCTCATGAGATAGATGGATTTCAGATTTTGCCCTCATGTGTCTATGACATGTAGGTCCAGGGCCCACATGTCATAGATACATAGGGAGGCAAAATCTGAAACACATCTATTCACTGGAGCAAATACTGAATTATTCCTATCTGTATGATCACATGCCTGGTATGGGACGGGTCTGACTTAGTAAGTTGTGGAGTCTTGTCATTGACTACTCAGGTAGTAGGTTAGTGATGGGTGTAGGTGTGGACTACACTGAAAATCACATCGATGGACGGTTTGTCGCTTTCAGGTTCAACGGTGTGCGTCGAACCAGCGAGTGAGGTTGGGGTTGACTGTATTGCACATCGGGAGAGTCAATTGTTGAGATGAAACTTCTGAAAGATTTTGTTGTGATTGGTGCTAGCTACACTGGTTATATTATGTAGGTAAAGTGTACAACCTCTACGGAGTGTTAAATAATCTATTCAAATAGCTGTGTCCGCGGTCATAGACATACTCGGGGATTTCACACGGGGTAGATTTTTATAAAACAATTGGGAAGGGACAGCTATGTGCTTTAACTCAAGTGGCTATGTGAAAGAATTTGATTAGACTTTGTGTCCTTTGTGAAAATAATTATTAAACTATTGTTGTTTATTTGTTTTGAATTATGCTTTCAATCTATTATTCATATTCAATTGCAAATACTGCTTTATTACAAAGTAATCACAGAAATCATTTCTTTGTGATAAGCCATAATCTATATTTGCATTTTGTGGTACAACTTGGCGAGTACTCAGAGTAATCATTCTTGGTACAATTATTCAACTGAAGTGGAGGAATCGTCGCCCGCTTTTGAGGAGGAGTTCTACGAAGGTGCTGATCGTTAGGTCTTGATCCCAGTTGGTTGCTTATGGTGAGTCGATGGGTTTCCGCTCGAGTTGATTTTATTCCCCTATTGCTTAATTAATTACTGTTAGCCCTGTGCGGCTTAATGAGTGTAAACTCGACCATAAGGTCAAACCATTATTTGTTATCCAAAATTTATTGTTTATTCTATTACTCATCTTGTGTGGATCGATATTCATCTATGTTGACACTATGTGTACTAGCGTGATCCTAGACTAGTGCATTATACACAAAGCGTCCAAAATTACATTTTTGGTTCCCAACAAGGTGGCTCCACGTGGCGGTGCCACATCAGCACAAATGTGGCGACGACTCAAGATCCGGTGGTTCCAGCGAACAACAATGTGGCTGCCGGTGGTGAGGGGCTCAACGGAGAGAGAAGAGGACGGGGATTACGGTGCTCACCACGGTGGGGGTTGTACACGTAGGGCTCACCGGTAGCGAGGGGAGAGGCGGTGGCGCATTCGGCTCAACGGCAACGGCATGCTCCAGTGGGTTTCTTGCTAAGGTGAAGGGAGCACCATGAAGAACGTGAGGATGAAGGCGGTGGGGCATCGTCAATGGCGTCGGGCACGACGACGGAAGGAAAATGTCGATTTCGGCGAGAGGAAAGGGAGAGAAGGAATGAAACTTTCGAGGATGGATGAGTGTAACATCTCAATTTTCTGAGCCTTTAAAAATCTTTTAAGTAGTTTAGTCCGTGGAAAAATCCACCAAGATTTTATTTGATTTTCAATCAAGCTTAACATGGACTTTCAGTATCAAAACACTTTAATTTGATTAATGTCAACATCAATAATTGTCAAAAACTAGTTTATTTGGGTTCTACGTGCTTGGATATATTTTCTAGATTTCTTTAGAATTTTTTCGAGTCCATTTGCTATTTTCTAGTTGCTATTTGAATTCTATTTATTTTCTAAAAAGGAAAAGCTATTATAA
The DNA here is from genome assembly GCA_036346255.1 of Ampelocalamus luodianensis. NCBI lineage: Eukaryota > Viridiplantae > Streptophyta > Magnoliopsida > Poales > Poaceae > Ampelocalamus > Ampelocalamus luodianensis. The sequence continues at coordinate 35,842,259 of CM070638.1, read as the reverse complement.
ATCTCAGAAAATCTATTGGGCTCAATCCCTAATCCATCGGCCCATTTCCCTTGTTTCTTGACTCAGCCCACTCGCACAACCCAGCGCATGCACACGCTGCTCAGTCTCGCTGGTGCGTGGGGCCCACGCGCTAGGTCTTCGTCCTCCCCGCTCGTTGTTCTCCTCGCACTAAGGGTTTCTCTCGCCATTGTGGCCACCTCAAGCTTCAACCGACAAAATCAAATCTCCAATAAAAAATGTTGGCATTATCATAGAACCAACGTGCGTTGGTTAGATACGATTAGTCTGCTTAGCCATGTAACGAGTCATCTTTTCATGTGAGTCGCAAATATAAATTTGTCTAAGTGAATATGGAATTAGCAGGTCTTGCCTTTGTCAATTAAGGACTTAACTTTGTGCATCATTGAACTGAGTCTTACTGTACGACCACATGCCTGGTATGGGACAGACCTAACTTAGTAAGTTACGAAATCTCGACATTGATTACTCAGGTTGATAGGTTAGGCTGTGTGGCAGGGTGGAGGTGTGGACCACTCTGTAGGTGACATCGTGGGATGGTTCACCGCTTCCCTGTCCAACGGTGTGCGTCGTACCAAGCGTTGTGTTTGGGTGGTATGACGGGTAAAACATATCGGGAATGTCAATGTTTGAGATAAAGTTTCAGAAAAGTTTTGTTATAGTTAGTGCTTGCAACACTGACTATATCGTGTGGGTAAAGTGTACAACATCTGCAGAGTGTTAAACAATCTATTCGAGTAGTCGCATCCGTGGTCACAGACATGCTCAGGGATTTCACACGAGATGTAGATTTTCATAAAACAATTGGGAAGGGACAGCTATGTGGATTAATTCATATGGTTGTGTGAAATAACTGATTAGACTTTGTGTTCTTTGTGAAAATAACTGTTAAATTATTATCGTTTATTTGTTTGAATTATGTTTTCAATCTATTATTTATATTCAATTCCAAATGTTGCTTTTATGCAAAAGAACCATAGAACCATTTCCTTTGGAATAAGCCATCATGTACACATTGCATTCTGTGGTATAACTTGCAAGTACGGTTGTGTACTCATACTTGCTACAATCATCCAACTAAAGTGGAGGAATCATCGCCCGTATTTGAAGTGGAGCTGCATGTCGACGCTGATCGTTAGGTCTTGATTCCAATCGGTTGTCTGTAGTGAATCGATGGGTTTCTGCGGAAGTTATTTTGTTCCGCTGCTGCTTATTTAATTATTGTCAGTCCTACGAGGCTTAATAAATGTAAACTCGACCACAAGGTCAAAACCATTACTTGCTATTCAAATTAATTGTTTATGTTTGTTATACCCTGTTTTCCAAGTAGAGAGAATTTTTCAATCGGGAGAAGGTTGAAAGTGAAAATTCGGTAGTCCAGGGGGGAAATAAGGACCTAGGCCACGGCCCAGGCCTCCTCTGCCTTGTGACCGGCCTCCAGGCCCTTTTGAGGGGGGCGCCCATGGGCCCTCAGCCCAGGCCGCACCACCCCCCTCAGTCCAAGCCCCCCGCATCCCCCTTAACCCTAGCCAAGGGGCGCCCCTTCATCCCCTTTCCCTTGGCCACCCCAATCCTCCCCAAGCCGCCACCCCCTGCTGCCCCTCCTGGTGCTTGGTGCCTCCCCTTGTTGTCCCTAGGCTGTTGCCCCTCCTGGTGTTTGGCGCCTCCCCCTGCTGCCGGCTTTTGGTGAAGGAAGGCAAGGATCTTTGCGGGGTTGCCGATCAAGAAGGAGAGGAAGGGGAAGGGGCTAGGAGAGGATCATCTTCGAGGCTTGATCGTCATCTTCCCGCGGGTCTTCAAGGGTAATGAAGTGTTTTCCCCGCTGTTTGATGAGGATTAGTTGCGAATTCGATTTATTGGGATGGATCGTTTTCTACCGATAGACATTCAATTCTGTCCAGATTGTTACGTGGCCAATTTTGGGTTCTTAGAAGCCGAATTTGAGATGTCCATCTCCTAGAGTTACGTAGGTATTGTTCTTAGCTTTCGGTAGCCGCCAAGAACACTAAATTCTGACGTACGGATCAATAGTTATGATAGTTTTCATCCCTGTTGTTTAGAATCCTGACGAGAATGAACTGTCAAGTTGTCTTTTAAAATATGATTAAGTTAATGGAAAATCCAGGGTTTTCACCCAACTAGGTTATTTTAGGCCTTGGTCTTAGCTTTCGATATTGATAAAAGAACACTAAGTTTGGTTCAGCCAATTAGAAGTTATGACTATTTTCGTGCCGCTGCCCAGTTTTGTCGAGTAGTTCTGACAAACAGTGTTCATTGGTCCTTTGGAGTTAGATGCATACAGAATTCGGGATTTCCTCCAACTAGGTTGTTGTAGATAATTTCATTACCTTTCAAGCAAGCCTGAGTTTACGTTTTTATGAATTTCAGAGCAAAATTTATGTCACTTTTAATACTACTGTCCATTACGGCTTCCTGCTAGAATGTAGTTCAATTTGAGTAAAGTTTATAATTAAATGTTGGGGTTTTTGGGTATGAGTTAAGAGCGTTGCGAGTAGTGTCTTGATGTCATTTTTCTTATGGAGTAATTTAATGGTGTAGGAGGAGAGGCTTCAAGGTTAGCGGTATCGTCTTTGCCTCCTAACGCATCGCAACGCGAAAGGCAAGTACATTGATATTCGTATGATTTGTGAATGATGGATGCTTGATGTTCGTATTGTGTTTTTATATGATATGTGAGAAGATTCAATGTTTATGTTCTTTTTATAAGTGAAATCCCCATGTTTAGAGATGATGTTATTCATTATTCATAAGTTCATTACATGCATCCATTTTCACGTTTCGTCCACGGGAGTGGAATTTAAAGACCCATCAATTCCAGTATGGGCACGTGAGACCCACCATTTCAATGTGGGCAGATTTGGACACCCGTATGAAACGTTCTTCATACGGGATTTGGATCCCCGTATTTTGTTAAATACGGGCTTAAGTGAACACCGACGAGTGTGTCACTAGCTATACCGGTATAAGTAGGAGTGCAATCCTTTCATTTCATCAAATCCATTCATTCCATTCAATCATGTAAACATTTGGTGTTATGTTCATATCCTTTAATGCTGTTGTCTTGTTCATATTTGTCGTATGTCCAATTATTCACTGTACTTACTGAGTCTCAGATACATTCTTGCTTTGTTTGTTTATTTTAGGTGATCGTGGATGATGAATGTAACACCCTGGCTATTCGGAAGCCAAGATGTCACCTAAAACATCTAACATACATCCATAATGCGGAAGAATGGGAAAAGTATATCAACTAATAGCAGCACTAAAATAAACAGGACAAGGTGAAGGTATCCTTCCTTCACCATCTAATCTATTTATTTCAGTTCATTGATAATGAGAGTTCACATGCAGTGATAATTCAACATCAATGTGGAGAAGGTATCCTTCCTTCACCAATTGTAAATTTATTATTACAGTTCATCATTTACGAATGTGAGATAGAACTAAATTTAATCTTGAACATGGATTGGATGATGTGATCAAGTAGTGCGTGTCTACTCCTCCCAAGTGAGCCAACATCGGGGTTACCTAAAATAAACAAACAACGCAAGAGTGAGTCCACGACTCAGAAGTACTGATAAAGGACATAACCCACATAAGAACAAGTCATCATCATAAGAGAATATGAGCACACATCGAATGAAAACTTAGGAATGTATGGCATGAATGAATGTACTCAAGGATGGATGCACACATGCTTATACCAGTATAGCTAGTGACACACCCGTCGGTGTTCACTTAAGCCCGCATCTTAACAAAAATGCGGGGATCCAATTCCCGTATGAAGAACGTTTCATACGGTGTCCAAAGTTGCCCATTCGGAATTAATGGGTCTTACATGCCCATCCCGGAATTGATGGGTCTTTCAAATCCACTCCGTGGACGGACATGACAATGTCCAACATTGCCCACATTGGAATGGTGGGACTTGAAATCCACTCGTGGATGAAACATGCAAAATGAATGTATAACATGGATTGAGAATATTGAAAGACATGATATCTAAACATGGATATAACACATATATCAAAACATAAACAATCCACCTTCTCATGAATTATATGGAATCACAACAAGATCATAAAAACATTCATCAATCACAATCAATAAAGGTGGCAAGGTACTTGCCTTCCGCGAAGCACTGCGGTAGTAGGTAAAGAGGATGTCCCTAAACCGAAGCCTCTCTGCCTACATAAGTAAATACTCGAAATAAATACAACATATAACATAGCGCTTCCATTAACGTTCTACAACGACTTCCCGACAGTCCACAATTAACTAATTAGCTCAAATCTGAAAACAGACTACTCAGGCACAACCCGAAACTGGACAGCAGAACGGTAAAAATCATATCTATTGGTCTGGGACTCGGAATGAGGTGAGACCAATTTCTATGGATTCTTAACTGACATATCTACAACTTTGTAGTTGACGAGATAACCCAATTCGGCCAAACTAAATTGCTAACTGTCGAACAAAACAGCAGAACAGAATCTGACTGAGCAAAAAGAACAGCAGAGCTAAAACACCCATAACTTTTAAACTACAACTCCGAATTGAGTGTTCTTTATCAATATGAAAAGGTTATGGAATTACCTACAATAACCTAGTTGGTACGACATTCATATTTTGCCTTTAACAAAAAGTGGCACACGGGTCAAAACTAAAGATAGAAACTGACATACAATCTGGACAGACTGATCTACAATCTGGACAGTCACAAAGAAAAGTGCATAACTTTTGATCTATAAATCCAAATTAGGTGTTCTTTATCAATCCTGAAAGCTAGTGATATCACCTTCAAAATTTGTTATGGGCAAGACCTCTGAATCACCCTCTAACTAGACCATATATCAACCTAAACAGAGACTGCTAATTCTCGTCAGGATTCTGGACAGCAGATAGTAAATCTATCATAACTTTTGACTCGAACGTCGGAATGAGGTGATCTTGGCGGCCAACGAAAGCTAAGAACAAGACCTACAAAACTCCAGGAGATGATCATCTCATATTCGGCCTCTAAAACCACGAAACAGACCCCGCAACATTCTGGACAGAATTGAATCTACTAAAAAAAACAGACTTGATCCAAACAACTAATCATATTTGCATCTAACAAACATCAAACCGTGAAGCTAGCTCTTTGTTACCCTTGTAGATCCGTGGGAAGATGAAGAACAGCCCACCATCACAAACTCTCTCAATCTCCTCCTTTCTCCCTCTTTCCCCTCTTCTTCTTCCTTGAACGTTGCAACCGGGCTCATCCTCCTTGTTGTTTGGGTGGCAGCAGCAAGGAGGAGAAGATGGCTGCCAGAGGAGGAGGGGTGGAGGTGGAGCGCAAGGGGAGGATGGGGTGGGCGCATGGGGAAGGGGAGGATGCTTGTGGCGGCCACTAGGGGGAGAAGGGAAAGGGATGGGGCTGCCCTAGGGTTAGGGGAGGTGTGGGCGCATGGGCTTGGGCACAGTGCGCCTTCCCCTCTTGGGCCACTCATGATCGGCCACCAGGCTGGATTAGCCTGGCCTGAAACCCTAGGTTCTGAATTTTTCTCCCGAAAATCTTGAATTTTCCATTAATTCTCTCTCCCGAATAACTATCTCTCTAAAAGATAATCGGGGTATTACAATGAATCTATTGGGAGGGAGTAGACACGCACTATTTATTTATTTAACCATATGCCAGTTTCAATAATTAGACTTAGTTCTACCTTTCATTCGTTTAGGGATGAATTGTAATAAATAAAGTTAACTGTGGTTGATGGCTTCCTCTATGTTATGGTGGATTATTTCTACTGGTGATACTTTATCATCCCTATTGTTATGCTTATTTGGATTCAGACTTTATTCCTACCATTGTTCTATTCAATTTAGGACTCTTTATGTCTGTAGATGAGATATGGCTTAAAACCTTCTGCTTAATGGTTGTATGTTATATTATTTAGGGGACATCTTGACTTCCGAATAGCCAGGGTGTTACAGTTGGTATCAGAGCGGGCTTTAGGTCCGTGGATAATAGTTATAAATTAAAATGGCACACTTTGCACAGTAGGTGTGGTTAGGTAATTCTTTGCTTCCGCAACTCCATTGATATGTTTCATTTCATGAGCAGTTATGAAATTGTTTTATGTTTCTATTGGACTGTTGAGCTAAATGATTAGTTTATTTGCTATGGTGCTCTTAGATGGCGAGAGGAGCGGGTCGTGGCCGAGGCTGTCCACCGGGCCGTGGCCGTGGTCGTGGATTTGGTCTGGTTATCTCTTCATCTTTGTCTGAGGAGGCTGCTGGTACTGCCGCTGTGGAGGTTGCCTCAGTTGCTCACCCGGCCACGGAAGCTCAGGCCGCATCTGCCGTCATCATGCAGAATCTTCAGAGGGAGGTTCAGCAACTTTGTCAGCAAGTGCAGGCCGCCCCTCCTGCGGCAGCTGCACCTGTTGCGGACCCGATTGTTGCAGCAGCCCCACCCGAGGCTAGGATGAGCTTTCGCGAGTGGATGTCACTTCGTTTGGACACCTTTGACAGAGTGGGTACTCCAGTTCAGGCTGCAGACTGGTTACGATATATGGAGAGGCAGTTTGGTGCCTTAGAGATGACTTCGGCGTAGAAGGCGCGGTTTGTGGCCTTTCAACTGAAGGGCCAAGCTGATTTCTGGTGGGAAGGGGTTCTGTTTGCTAGGACCCCAGTGCAGGGACCAGTCACTTGGGAAATATTCGTGGAGCAGTTTAGGGCAAAATTCTATCCGAATTCCTTCATTGAGAGGATGGAGCAGTCACTGCTGACTTTTGATCAAAGGAAAATGTCAGTGTCGGAGTATGAGACCAGATTCAACAATCTGGTGCGCTTTGTACCAGCGGTGGCTAATGATGATCGAGAGAAGGCCAAGAGGTTCCGCAGGGGCCTCAATCAGGAGTATCATCACGTTCTGGGGGCGACTGGCTTGCGTGACTTCAGCTCCGTGGTTGAACAAGCCAGGGGAATGGAGCTGGAGAAAGATCTTTCTTCTCAGAGGCACGCTACTAGTGGTTCTGTCCCTGCTAGTGGTTCTAGCAGTGGCCAGAAACGGAGTTTCGGTGGTGGAAGCGAGTCTTCTCAGCGACCTGCTTCCAAGAGGTTTCAGGGGGGTCAGCACACTCATCCTGTTCAGCAGTGGTAGTCTTCTTCATCGGCACCACGTTCTTTGTCTTCCACACCACAGTTGCGTCCTGTTCCAGGTCAAGGTATGAAATGCTTCAGGTGTGGTGAGGGGCACCGGGCTTCAGAGTGTTCATTCAAAGGGACTTGTCGTCAGTGTGGTCGGGACGGCCACAAGCAGTTAGTGTGCAAACAGAACCCAGCGAGCGTCATCAAGTAGGAGCCAGTCCCAGCGATTTCTTCTTCCAGTACTCCACGGGGTTTAGTTCAGACTCTGGCTGCTGTTCCTACACCCCAGTTCTCCTCAGGGTGGGTTCCTCCTGCAACGTTTTCACCGGCGCCTCCTCCGGGGTTCTATTGGAACCCTGTACCGTCTGCACCGCCATCGTTTATTTCACCTGCAGCCGTCCCTGCTCATCCCGCGCCTAGTGTCGGTGCATCCTCTGCTCCAGCACCACCAGGAGTCGACACCATGCCTACTCCTGAGACTGCGGGCCACCTTGACATGGTGACAGGTACCTTGCTAGTTGATTTACATGAGGCCTACGTTCTTTTTTATTTAGGGGCTACTTATTCATTTGTGTCTCTGGAGTTTGCTAGAAGGACGGGTTTGAGTTTGCAGCATATTTCTGAGTCTATAGTAGTCAGCTCTCCGAGGGGTCTTATTTCTAGCTCTACAGCATGTCTGGGCTGTTCTATCACTATTGATGATGAGAACTTCACTGCTAACTTTATGGTAATTCAGTTGTCACCTTTTGATGTCATTCTGGGCATGGACTGGTTGTTCAGTTATCGTGCCAAGATTTGTTGTTTCTGGAAGACGGTGACCTTGCAAGCCCCGTCCGGTGAGGAACTGGTGTTTCAGGGCAATGCACCGTCTGATTCCTTGTTCGTGTTGGCTAGTCTGTTTCCTAGTCGTCGGGCCTCAACCATTGGGTTGCTTTGGTCTCTCAGTGAGAAGACTGATTCTTCACTGCGTATTGAGGAGATTCCTGTGGTGAATGAGTTTCCCGATGTATTTCTTGTGGAGCTTCCTGGGATGCCTCCAGAGCGAAAAGTGGAATTCTAGATTGATCTTATTCCAGGAACTCAACCTATTTCAATATCTCCATACCGTTTGGCACGTCCCTTCCAGGAGGAGTTGAAGAAGTAATTGGACGATCTGTTGTCCAAAGATTTGATTCGGTGTAGTGTTTTGCCGTGGGGAGCGCCTGTTTTATTCACTAAGAAGAAAGATAGTAGTTGGCGTATATGTGTGGACTACCGGGCTCTTAATCAGGCTATTGTGAAGAATAAATATCCCTTGCCCCGCATTGAGGATCTCTTTGATCAACTGAAGGGAGCTAAAATATTCTCCAAGATTGACCTTCAATCAGGTTATAACCAAATTCGAGTTCGGGAGCAAGATATCGAGAAGACGGCTTTCTCTACGAGGTATGGCTATTTTGAGTATAAAGTTATGTCTTTTGGACTAACAAATGGTCCTGCGGTTTTCATGGAAGCCATGAACAGTATGCTGCACCAATACTTTGATGATTTCGTTGTGGTATTCATTGATGATATCCTGATTTATTCTAAGACGAAGGAGGATCATACCCAGCATCTGAGGTTGGTTCTTGAGACTTTAAGAAAGAACCAATTTTATGCCAAGATGAAGAAGTGTGAATTCTGGATTTCTGAGGTTGGATTTCTGGGCCATGTAATTAATCAAGAGCGCATCTCAGTTGATCCTAGCAAGATCTCAACAGTGGTGGAATGGAGAAGGCCAACCAATGTCAAGGAAGTGAGGAGTTTTCTGGGTTTAGCTGGCTATTACCGGCACTTGGTGGAGGGTTTTTCAACCATTGCTAGACCGATGTCTCGATTGACACAGAAAGGCATCAAATTTCAGTGGTCTGACGCGTGTGAGCACAGTTTCTGTACTTTGAAAGATAGGTTGGTGACCGCTCCAATTCTTGCTCTTCCCGAGTCAAGAGTTGGACTTGGTTGTGTGCTTATGCAGGATGGCAAGGTGATTACCTATGCATCGAGACAGTTGAAGAAACATAAGCAGAATTACCCTACTCATGATTTAGAGCTTGCCGCAGTGGTTCTTGCTTTAAAGATCTGGCGCCATTATTTGTACGGTGAATCTTGTGATATATTCACTGATCACAAGAGTCTGAAATACATTTTTACCCATAAAGATTTGAACCTGAGACAGAGGAGATGGTTAGAGTTGATAAAAGACTATGATCTCACCATTCAGTATAACCCCTGGCAAGGCGAATGTTGTAGCAGATGCTCTGAGTCGCAAGGCGACACCTCCTACTCTCAGTTGTCTTATTGCTGATTTTGAGCGTATGGATATCTCCTTTTGCTATGCGGGTACCGCCCAGACTGAAACTCGGTTACTTCTTAAGTCAGCCATTCCAGATCGAGTGCGGGAAGTACAACAGCATGATCAGATGCTCCAGCGAGTGAAGAAGCATTTCGTTGAGGGCAAACAAGGCCATTTCAGTGTAGATGATTCTGGTGTATTGCGTTTTAAAGGCCGCCTCTGTGTGCCAAAGGAGGCTCAGGTTAAAGAAGAGATCCTAAGGGAAGCACATCGTACTTCGTATACCGTACATCCTAGTGAGACCAAGATGTACAAGGACTTGAAGAAAAATTTCTGGTGGAAAAGGATGAAGGTTGATATCGCTCAGTATGTAGCGTCTTGCGGAATATGCCAGCGAGTCAAGGCTGAACATAAGCGACCAGTAGGTCTGTTGCAACTGTTGGAGGTTCCAGTTTGGCCATGGGATGATATCTCCATGGATTTCATAGTTGGTTTACCTCACACGCAGCGAGGGAAGGATGCTATTTGGGTCATAGTGGACCGATTCAGTAAGTCTGCACATTTCATTCCTATTCGTACGACTAATTCAGCGAGTGATTTGGCCCCTCTCTATGTGCGAAAGATAGTGCGGTTGCACGGGGTGCCTAAGACTATTGTTTCTGACCGAGATGCCAAATTTGTCTCCAAGTTCTAGGAGAGTTTGCAAAGTGCCTTGGGCATACAGCTTCGTCTTAGTACCATGTTCCATCCCCAAATAGATGGTCAGTCTAAACGCACCATTCAGACGCTGGAGGATATGCTCAGATGCTGTGTTATGTCTTGGAAAGGAGGTTGGGAAGATCATCTAGCTTTGGTAGAATTCGCCTATAACAACAATTATCACGCTAGTATTCGAGCTGCACCATTTGAGGTTCTTTATGGGCGAAGGTGCAGGTCCCCGTTGTGTTGGGATGCAGTTGGAGAACAGGCAGTTTTGGGTCCTAATTGGGTTCAGCAAACTGTGGCCAAAGTAGTAGAGATTAGGAAGAATCTGTTAGCTGCTCAGAGCCGACAGAAGAGTTATGCAGATGTGAGGAGGTGAGAGCTAGAATTTGAGGTGGGAGACCAGGTTCTTCTGAAAGTGTCTCCAACTAAGGGCATTGTGCGTTTTGGTACAAAAGGACAGCTTAGCCCAAGGTACGTTGGACCTTTTGCAATTGTGGCACGAATTGGGAGGTTGGCTTATCGCTTGGATCTTCCCGAATCCATGCGTGGAGTTCATAATATGTTTCATGTATCAATGTTAAGGAAATTCTTGAGAGACCCAGAGCATGTCATTCCATTGGAGCCCTTGAGCATTGAGCAGGATCTTACTTTTGAGTCTCGGCCAGTGAAGATTCTAGAAGAGTCGATGCGGGTTCTGAGGAACAAGACTTTGAAATACGTCAAGGTTCTCTGGTCTCATCAGACTAAAAGAGAGGCCACTTGGGAGCTAGAGTCTCGCATGCGCAAGCAGTATCCAGACCTGTTTACTTCTGGTACGTGTTAATCCATTGTTTCCAATTCTATGGTATCTTGTTCTTGTGTTCGTTTTGGCGGTTAGAATTCGAGGTCGAATTCTGCTAAGAGGGGTAGAATGTTATACCCTATTTTCTGAGTAGAGAGAATTTTTTAATCGAGAGAAGGTTGAAAGTGAAAATTCGGTAGTCCCAGGGGAACATAAGGAGCTGGGCCACGGCCCAGGCCTCCTCTGCCTTGTGGCCGGCCTCAAGGCCCTTTTGAGGGGGGTGCCCATGGGCCCTAAGCCCAGGCCGCACCAACCCCCCCCCCCAGCCCAAGTCGGCCCCCATCCCCCTTAACCCTAGCCAAGGGGCGCCCCCTCCTCCCCTTTCCCTTGGCCGCCCTAATCCTCCCCAAGCCGCCACCCCCTACTACCCCTCCTGGTGCTTGGCACCTCCCCCTGCTATCCCTAGGCTACTGCCCCTCCTGGTGCTTGGCGCCTCCCCCCTGCTACCGGCTTTTCGTGAAGGAAGGCGATGATCTTTGCGGGGTTGCCGATCAAGAAGGAGAGGAAGGGGAAGGGGCTAGGAGAGGATCATCTTTGAGGCTTGATCATCATCTTCCCGTGGGTCTTCAAGGGTAACGAAGTGTTTTCCCCACTTTTTGATGAGGATTAGTTGCGAATTCGATTTATTGGGATGGATCGTTCTGCTGTCAGTAGACATTCAATTCTGTCCAGATTGTTGCGTGGACAATTTCGGGTTCTTAGAGGCCGCATTTGAGATATCCATCTCCTAGAGTTACGTAGGTATTGTTCTTAGCTTTCGGTAGCCGTCAAGAATACTAAATTCTGACGTACGGATCAAAAGTTATGATAGTTTTCATCCCTATTGTTTAGAATTCTGACGAGAATGAACTATCAAGTTGTCTTTTAAAATATGATTAAGTTAATGGCAAATTCAGGGTTTTCACCCAACTAGGTTATTGTAGGTATTGGTCTTAGCTTTCGATATTGATGAAGAACACTAAGTTTGGTTCAACAATTAGAAGTTATGGCTATTTTCGTGCTGCTACCCAGTTTTGTCGAGTAGTTGTGACAGACGGTGTTCATTGGTCCTTTGGAGTTAGATGCATAAAGAATTAGGTATTTCCGCCAGCTAGGTTGTTGTAGATAACTTCATTAACTTTCAAGAAAGCCCGAGTTTACGTTTTTATGAATTTCAGAGCAAAAGTTATGTCAATTTTAATACTACTGTCTATTACGGCTTCCTGCTAGAATGTAATTCAATTTCAGTAAAGTTTATAGTTAAATGTTGGGGTTTTGGGGTATGAGTTAGGAGCGTTGCGATAAGTGTCTTGATGTCGTTGTTTGTAACAGCCCAAAATCCTTAAGTTGGATGAGGTAAGCATCTAATGTGCATTTGTGAATTTTATAACTTTTTAAAACTTTTGTTGCAAAGCAAATGTGTTAAAACCTAGTAATCCAATACTTCTTCTCCAATTCAAAAGCCGAATTTGAATTTGAAGCAAGACTAAAAAGGTTCCAGGTGTGGGAATATTTTAGTCAGATTCTATCTCCTGTCATATGCTTGTTTGGATTTCCTGAAATTTTTGAAGATTATTTGATTCCTTGTTTATTTGCTTATTCAAATTGGGTTTGAATTTAAAATACAAACCAAACTTATGAACAGTACCTGGAAATATTTTTCCTAGGTTTTGTAACAACTTATAAATTTACCATAAAAATTTCATAAATTTTAGAATTAAATTACTGCTTTTAAACATCAGTCAAAGGAAGTAAAACAAAAGTCAAACCAATAAAAACAGGACATTAAAATAATTCTAGAGAAAATTGTAGAACCGGTAAAACCTTAGAAAAATTAATTAGTGGTCTAACCAGTGTCAGGGACCTTCCCTAAAATTTTCATCAATCTTCGAGCTAATCATCTACCTTCAAAAATCCTTAAAGCTCTCAACCGATTTTTCAAAATCTGGAAAATCCTTTTTCCTTTTCCCCCTACTGTTCCCCCGACCGGACCCCTTCGCCGCTCGGGTCTGACCGAACCAGCTCACCGAGCCGCCTCTCCTCCGGTCACTTGCCTGTGGGCCTAGCCCACAATTTTTTTCCTCCACGCGCTCCTCCTTCTCTGCCGAGGGAGCTCGCATGGACGCCACGCTGCCCGATCTTCCCCGTCTTCTCCCCGTCAACACCGTTGAGCCACCGCCGAAGGTACCTAATACGCTGTGTTCCCTCACCAACACCATCGACAGCCTCCCTGTCAGTCACTGAGTTTTCGCGCGAGAACCGTCGTGGCCATGAAGACAACACGCGACTTCCCGCGAGCTCGAGTCACCATTTAAGGACGGACATGGGCTTGCGCTCTCCCGTTCCTCGTCCTCTCCAGTTCTCCCAACTTCCCGAGCCATTTCCTCTCCTTCCCGAGCTCATTTGAGCTCCAAGCCCCGAATGCCACTCGGGCATGGCCGCGTCGCTTCCAAGATCTCCGGCCGCTCTAACAAGTTTTGACCACCCACGTCCGCGTCACGGCGTGTCACGCCACTCTAGAAGATGAAGCCCTCAACCAATTTCGACTTTGCGCCACCGGAGCGCCATGTGGATGCCATCTTCTTCGGGTCCGGCCAAATCCGCCGCCACCGTCGCCGCGTTTTCTCCAGCGAGCCCCAGCTCGATTCTTCTCTCCGTGAGCATCCTCTAGTTCCCCTCTACCTCCCCATATCACTCATTTGTGCCCTCGTTCTCTCCAGGGTCGCCGCCACGGAGGTCCACCTCGCGCCGCCGCAGGCTCGCGTCGCCGGACTCCCTCGGCCACTCCCCGTCCTCGGGGACCACTCCGGTAAGCTCCCCACACCCCATGGCTGCTCATGCTCTCACTAATTCCTCCCCAACTCCACCCTACGCTGTCGAAGCCATTTCGTCTCCCCGACCGACCGCCGCCTGCTGTCGCCGCGCCGCCACAGTGCCTCTTCGACCGCCCCAAGACTACCCCTAGCTCCAGTAGCCTCTGGGCAACCCATTTTGGTTGTCTTCTCCACCTCGCCGCTACTCCTTCGCCGGCGATGAGCCATGACCAGAGCCCTGCCCGAGCCTCCCCTGTTCCTCCTTTGAGCTCCCTGTGGCTGACAGTGAGGCCCACTCTCTTAAACCAATCCACATACTACTAATCAACTATGTGAATGTCTTTAGGTCACTCTAAATGGTTTAACAAATTTGAAGTTGAGTTTTGAGAGAAGTTTAGACATTAGTTTCATCTCTGAAACTTTTCTGTGTGTTGTCAATGAACTGGAGATCATATGTAAGGTGAAATGCATTTGAATCTTTTGAATGACTGATGGAGTTACTCAACCATATGTGGCAAATGGATAATTAAATGAATGATTGATTTTAGAAAGAAGTTTAATTGTCAAAAACTGTAGAGGATGAGGATCAGAGAAGAGGTTTAGAAGAAAACTTGTTTTGTCATTTGCACTCAATTGCAAACTAAATTTTCTAAGTTAACAGATTTTGTATATGTCAATGGATCACTTAAATTGAATTGACCAATAGATAGTTGGAGTAGTGCTAAGAATAGTTGGCAACAGTTCTGTTGTTCAGGTTGAGATGTTGAACAGAGAAGAGGAAGGTTTAAATGAAGATTTGTATAGTCAATGAAACCACTTGTAGAATCAAACATCTTTGCTAACAAACCTGATGAGTGCCTTTTGAATCACTTAGAGAGTTAGCAAACTTGAAATTGAGTTAAAGAAAGTTCAGTTAATAGCATTTTAGTTCAGAATATGTTGAGGTTGTAGGTTATAGGGTCAGTGTTCTGAAATCAGGTTTTGTCAGGAAACTCAATTGTTAGCCCAATCTAGTGTTCTGTAGCTAATGCTGTAAATGTCTTTTGCTAGTAGATTTTTGTGTAGGAGAAGTTGGTCACATCAGGGAGTTAACAAAGATTAAAACTTGAACTTGTAAAGAAGTTTAGTACTTTAATTCTGAAAATTCTTGCTATGTAAGTTGATTAGTAATCTGAAAACCAATTCTGGAGGTAAATTTTCAGAAAAACAAACAGAGAAAGGAAGTGTGTAGATAAAAAATCTGAATTGGCAGTAGGAGATGACCTTGCTTAGTCTAGTAGCTAAAAAGGTTATTGATTCATTTAGCCTTTGAACACTTAAGCTTTTGGGAACAACCTTAATTGAAAAGTCTTTAGAAGCTGACGTAAAGGAGAGCACTTTCTGAACATCAGTCAAGCTAATTAGATAAATAGTTAAGGGTTAGTAAGTAGTATAAGATGTTTTACCTAGATACTTAGAGTTAGCTAAAAACAATCTGGTCCTTAGCAATCTGAGAATGCCTTGTTAGGCAAAGAATTAATGAAGGGAAATATTTGAGATTAGGATTTATGTCCAAACTAATAACTCTAGGCTAAAAGAGGGAACTAAGTTCAGAACCTTTATTGAAGAAGATTTGTTCAAAATGAACAGGAGGTCCTAGTGGTCAATAGTAGCCCTAGGTTAATAAGTTAGATAAATACCAATTGGTAAAGCAAATAACGATAAAAACTCATAAGTATGTTTACAGCATAAAATCTTAAGATCATGCTCTTAGTAGAAAATCCAAAATAAATTGTTTACAACATGAAATTGGTTAAACTTTGAAAAATCATAAGAAATCCATTTTAGCTCCAAACAAAGTGAACCAATTTTTGCTGTTCTTAGAATGTCAAGCTATGCCTACCATTGAAATTTTCATGTTCACCAACTCTTTGTACATTTGTGCATGAACAGTAACCGAAAGAGATTTATATTAATTTTCTTTCCCAGCAGTTTTGTTTTGGCTATAGCTTTTGCGTGCATCATCCAAATCAAATGATTTTTGTGGGTAAATTCATTTAAAATCATGCTCTACCTTCTGTGTAATTTTCATGGTTTTTGGATGACTTTGATTATTTGAGTATTCTCGGTGTTATTCATTCTTATTGGTCTTTTCGATTCTTTCGATAGGGTTCGACGATTCTGTTAAATACAAGAGTTTTCCTCTGCAGCAAACTGAGCATCTCCAGCAAGGCAAGCAGTTTGATCATATCCAGTTCATTCCCATTATTTTCAAGTCTAATACTTTATTTACAAATTGTATGTATGCATGCTTTTGTGTCAAAGTTAATTTTATCGATTAGAGGTAGTTAATCCCATTGCATTGTTGCCCTGAAATTATTCACCCCTACCACCGCTATAGGTTATTATCCTCACTGGTGAATTAGAGCCCGGTGAATGATTTATGGTCTTTTTATTGCCTTTGCGATATGATGCTTAGCAATGCTTAGTTATCGGTAGAATTGGGCGGTTATCGACCTAGTCGATGACCTTGATCACACAAAAACTTGCTATTACTTTTAATCTATACCTTGTGCTTTGTTTATTTGCAAAACCAAAACTGAAAATAAAATGATTTAGACTTGGGCACAATGGTATGTTGGTGTGATCTGTTAGGTGTGATTGGAATGGTGCCTAAGTCCCCAAGAACCGAGTTACTTGTGCCACTAAGCCAAGCGATATTTGCATGCTAACCACACTAGAGGGATATGGGACCTCTCTTGACTAAGTACTTTGGAGGGTGTTAATTAATGAGTCGCGTGGAAGGTTGTATATTTCTATATGCAACATGGGTCACGTGATTGAGGGGAGCACCCGCCGAGGCCGGTGTATCCTACTCTACGTATGGGTCCTTGTGATCCATATTTCGCCGGCAGACCACTAAGGGTTAACCCCCATACGTGTGACTCTTAATTAATGCAATCCATTGGAAATATCTCGTAGGACTTAGCCGTGCCGGCATACTAAAGGAAGTGTGCTTCATCTAGTGGCAAAAAGACGGTCTGAAGTGTGGGTACAGTGGTACACCCTTGCAGGGTTAAATCTATTCGAATAGCCTCGTCCTAGGTTATGGACATGCTTGATAAGGTCGTGCAAGAACTAGACTACAACATTTAATTAAAACTTGATGGGTTGGTATGAATGGATGTTCATACTATTGTTGTGGTGACTATTGGGTTAGTCACTTCCAGGTTGTCTTTATTGTTGTTATTATTATTGTATCGCTGTTATTTCAACAATTACAAACAGTTTGTCAAATTGCTTTGAATCTATTACATTATTGCAAATGAAAACTTGCTTTATGCTAAAAGTAAGTCCAGAGCCCCCTCCACTTAAATAAAGCTTGCATATAGTTAATTATAGGTCTGTTATCCTTACATGTCAGTCTTGCGAGTATATCATTGTACTTAGTTGCTTTGCTTAATGTTTATGTTGCAGAGGAAGAAGGTGAGCCCCAAGGGTTTCCCTTTTGTGAGATGTGCTGCGGGTTTGACGACTAGCTTGGCGGCTCGGTTGGTTGCCTTGTGGGTAAAGGCACACTAATTGACTTTTGTTTATCGCCATCTTATGACACTTTTGCTTCCGCTGTTTACTTAGTTATTTGTATGTCTTTTGGTCGGTTAACCTCTCTTTTGTAATAACTCTCTATTATATATGTCTTTTGTTCATTCTAGTTCGTGCTTGGTTCTATGTTTGTATAGAATTGATGCATGATTTTGTAAAGAGATGTGTATACTGCATTGCTGGGAAGTATACATATCTCGAGGCTTCGACTTATTTGATTTATGATGCTAGGACCAAAGGATGGTTAAGCATTACAAGCCGAATAAACCGGGGTCCTCACATTGTTCTTATTGAGTAATTTAATGGTGTAGGAGGAGAGGCTTCAAGGTTAGCGGCATCGTCTTTGCCTCCTAACGCATCGCAACGCGAAAGGTAAGTACATTGATATTCGTATGATTTGTGAATGATGGATGCTTGATGTTTGTATTGTGTTTTTATATGATACGTGAGAAGATTCATTGTTTATGTTCTTTTCATAAGTGAAATCCCCATGTTTAGAGATGATGTTATTCATTATTCATAAGTTCATTGCATGCATCCATTTTCATGTTTCGCCCACGGGAGTGAAATTTAAAGACCCATCAATTCCAGTATGGACACGTGAGACCCACCATTCTAATGTGGGCAGATTTGGACACCCGTATGAAACGTTTTTCATACGGGATTTGGATCCCCATATTTTGTTAAATACGGGCTTAAGTGAACACCGACGGGTGTGTCACTAGCTATACCGGTATAAGTAGGAGTACAGTCCTTTCATTTCATCAAATCCATTCATTCCATTCAATCATGTAAACAGTCGGTGTTATATTCATATCCTTTAATGCTGTTGTCTTGTTCATATTTGTCGTATGTCCAATTATTCACTGTACTTGCTGAGTCTCGAACTCATTCTTGCTTTGTTTGTTTATTTTAGGTGATCGTGGATGATGACTCTATTGGGAGGGAGTAGACACGCACTATTTATTCATTTCACCACATCCCAGTTTCAATAATTAGACTTGGTTCTATCTTTCATTCGTTTAGTGATGAATTGTAATAAATAAAGTTAACTGTGGCTGATAGCTTCCTCTATGTTATGGTGGATTATTTCTGCTGGTGATACTTGATCATCCCTATTATTATGCTTATTTGGATTCAGACTTTATTCCTACCTTTGTTCTATTAAATTTGGGATTCTTTATGTCCGTAGATGAGATATGGCTTAAAACGTTCCGCTTGATGGTTGTATGTTAGATTATTTAGGTGACATCTTGGCTTCCGAATAGCCAGGGTATTACAATATTATTATTCGACTTGTGTGGATCAATATTCATCTATGTTAACACTTTGTGCACTAGCATGATCCTAGACTAGTGCGGAATACACAGAAGGTCTAGAATTGCAATTTTGGGTCCCGACAATGAGGGAGAGGAGAGGCTTCTGGGCTCTCATTTATAGGGGCGGGGGGGTACCGAAGGAGGAGATCGGCGCGGTGAGATTCTCGACGGCTAGTACGGAATGCGGTGAAACGGCGATGCGAAAAGGAGGGGTTAAGGCAAAACAAGCGCGGAGAGAGAGAGAGAGAGGGAAAGGAGATGCGCACGTGCGCGTGAAGAAAGGAACAAGAAAACATAGCAGTTGCGGAGCTCTTGGCGTGCAGCAATGGCACCTTGCAGAGGAAGAAGGAAAGAGGAAGGAGACCTTGACGGGTGGGGCTTCGCGAGAGAGAGAGAGAGAGAGAGAGAGAGAGAGAGAGAGAGGGCGAGTGGGCTAGTGGGGTGAGCTGGGGAAAAGGGAATGGGCTAGGAAAATAAGATTTGGACTGAGAGAAATTTTGGGATTTTAATTTGATTTCTGATTTTTAGAAAATGCTAGAAATAAAAAGGGCTTTTAAAAATAACAAATAGAGTTCAAAAATTCTAGAAAATTCACAAAAATTCCTTAAATTATTTTGAACTTAATAAATTCACTTCCAACTTAAAGTTGCCTTTTAATTTTGCACATAAATTATTTTTAATTTCTGAAAAATAGAAAAGCCTTTTTAAAATCCAGAAAAAATCAAGAAATTAATTAAAATTTTCTTTTTAACTTTAAAATCCAAGAAAATCCCTAAAAACTCAATAAATTTTCTTTTTGTCTTTTAAAAAAAAGGAAATTAAATAATTGATTTTATTATTTTTAACTAAGAAAACTCTTTCAAATTTCAAAAAATTCAATAAAATAATAATTTTATTACTTTTATTTTTTGTAACACAACTTTGGAATGTTACATTTCATTTGTGATAGGAGGCCATTTTTGCATTTTCTATTATATAATTTTTTAGTTGTTAATTAAAATAATATTCTTTTAAAAAATTGAGAGTTTGATTGTCTATTTGGCTTTTAAACCAAATGTGAGGCTAGCTATTTTGGCTAATATTTGGCAACTACCGTGGTTGTGATCTAGACACCTCTACGTTACTAATGTTTTGGTCATGCACTGTTAGTTACCAAATTTTGGTAAAAAAAAAATCAATTATTTGCCACATCAAATATCGCCACTTTGGCACCTGACTCATGGAAACAGTTCATATTTGCCACTATCCTACTATTCTCCCCTTAAAAAATACGAAAATCGTGATGTGCAAACCTAAGGAGCCATTTAGCCGGTTAATTACTTGATCAATTAATAATAAAAAATACATGATGATCCGAATCTCTACTACATAAAAATTGGAGTTGGTGGTCGTCCATCCTCCTTCGTGCGACGTGTCGTTGGATCCGTCCTTCTTCATGCGATGTGAGTCGTTGGATCTCCTCTCCACTCTCCCCCCGCATTCCAACTGCCCAACTATACTCCCACATCCCTCCCTCCACCCCGCGCTGCTACCCTCTCTACGTTGCTACGGTGTCTGCTCACCTCCATCCCCTCACCGACAGGGCCGCCCCCATCTCGTCATCATGTGCCACCCCTGTCTAATCACTGACCACACCTCCCCCAACCTCTCGTCACACCTCCACTATCCAATCGATCGCGTCGCTCCTGTCCTCTCGCCGCGTTGCCATGGTGAAAAGGAAGTAGGTATGCAAGAAGCCCAAAGATTCTGTCGATCTTTCCAAGAACGGGTTACCGGCAAATCACGTGCGTCGTGGAGGCAATCCAGGAAGCAGGGGAGGTGGTGCCACCGTGGCCGAGATGGCGCTCCCCAACTACATGAAGGCGACGAGTAGCTCCGGCGTGAAGTTTGGCCGGGCGGTGGGGAGAGAGGAGACATACGCCGTGCCACCACAGCAGAAACCGGTGATTGCAAAGGTGGTCTTCAGTAAGAATCTGTACGTGAGTAGGGCGACATGTGTTGGAAATATAGACAATATTTTAATTCCAGATTTTAGTATGAGGCAAAGATCACAAATAACTAGTGATGCATAAATCGATACTAACAGCAAGCTACTCATTGCACTTTTAAACATACTCAATAACATGATTATAACAGAATGTACTGTTCGTACACACAACTTACCGTATAAGTTGATGAAGAACAGGAAGCAGTGCAGACTCGTTGCAGTGCAGATCGTAGATGATGCAGTGCAGAGAGCGGTCACGCAGATGCTCTGCCCAGAAACCTTATTGCCGCCCCGTACATGTGAACTCTGCGACAATGGTTTGGAGATACCGCTCACCCTCCTTCCTGGTGAACGTTGAGAAGAAGGGACGACTTAGTTCAAACAGCACAACCCTCCAGCACAAGAGAACAGAGAGGAAGAATAAGAATAATTGGAATAGAAAGAATTGTACTTTGATCTGGATGTCTCCAGATCCTATTTATAGTCGAGACAATTACTCTTTAGTAACTGTCATAATAAATCACTGATAGTCGAGACAATTACTCTCTAGTAACTGTCATAATAAACAACTGGTAACCACTAATTCAAAGACAATTAATGGTCATTAAGCAGTATTTATTGATCCTGATTGTATCCTGATCTAAAGCTTCGACCACTGGTCTACAACTTCGACTAGTATATTACGACCACACTGGCCTAAGGATTCGACCAGATGATTGGTCTATGCCTTCGACCACAATGGTCTATGGCTTAGACCATATTATTATGACCATACTGGTCTAGGCCTTCGACCACACTGGTCTATGAGTTTTGACAACTCAGTTTCGACCACTGTGTTACGACCACTCAGTTACGACCATTGAGTTTCGACTACTGTGTTACGACCACTCAGTTTCGACCATTATGTTACGATCACTGAGTTTTGACCACTCTGATCTATGACCCCTTGTCTAAGACTTTTGATCTAAGGATTTGCATACTTTGAAATTATATGAATGAATGAACTTTTACACATATGTGCCCAATTTCAACAACATGCTCCTCCACCGTGAAGGGGTCCGACCTAGGCGCCACCAGGGGTGACGGGCCAGCGGCATTGCACGTTTGCCCGTACATCTACTGCTCCCTCAATGGCCACGTCCACACGTCGGTGGTTCCCCCGAGGAACTTCTTGGCGTCGCAGAGGCGGCTGATCAAGACGCAACAAAGCATGAAGCTGGAGGGCGTCTCCCCGTTCTGCAAGACCAACTGCGACGACGGGGATGGTTTCTTCGTTGAGGTATATGCCGATGACGGCGCCACCGCCACCGTGCCAATGGTGAACTCCGATGTGAGCGATCTTTCCACGGAGGAGATGGACGTGACGACCAGGCGGATGGAATACGTCATGTTCGATCACCGGAGTTGCAGGGATGCAGAGGACAAGGTAAATGATTTGGATGTTTCGGTGGATGGTTCTTGCAGGTCCAGTGATGTGATCTCGAATGGTTTGGACGAATTGTTGGGGACGAAGCCTTGTGGTCGCAAAGAAGAGATTTATGAAGAGGAGGAGACTTCGGTGGATCAAGAAGCAGAAGACTTTGGTGCCTGCAAGTCATATATTTCCGAAGAGCTGTATGCAAAAGATGAAGAAAACATTTCTGAAGGTGAAGTTTCTATTTCTCAAACTATTTGCTTCAATGCTATAGCTCATCCACACAATTCAGAAACACTGTTCATGGATTATCTGTGGATAGTGGCGGTGATTCTTCAAAGGAAACCTTAATTGATGACATATCTAGCGCATTTGGTGGGATGAATTTCAAAGATGTAGGTCCTGATCCTACTGATGCAGCAACCTGTCAGAGAAACAAGTTCGTCACAACCAGGAGAACACCTGAAGATGGGGAGCAAATGCGGTCTTTTAATCCCAAGGCTCCGAAGTCCGAATTTTCTTCCAGTAGAACCTGATCAAGATGCTGAAAAGGTTGATCTCAGGCATCAGATGATGGATGATGTATGGTCATGTCAATAGAACATTGGAACTAAAATTTTTTAGCAACTTAGTTGGAATTTTAAAGTTTATTTGGAACTTTCATCAACCATAGCACCTACGTAGGAGCATGTATTTTTTGCTCACTCATCTCAATTAAGTGGATTTATTCCTTCTTGAATTAATCACGTTTTTTCATTTGTTTGTTGATCAATTATATCTGCACAATTCAAGGACTAGACAGCTAGACTGTGCAAAAGAAGATGTACACCTACCTCTTTTGATAAAGGTGGGATCTTTAGTTGAGAATTGTTTAAATTCTAGTATTGTGCGTGTGTATGTTTAATTCCAATTTTTTACTTGGTAGTTGCTGCAGATGGCACAATAACTTGTACTAAAGTGCAAGAAAGGCGGAGGTCCTAGCCTCCTAGGAAGACGGCACGCAATTGTGTGAGAAATGAGTTCTCATGTGTTCTAGACTTCTAGCCATAATTGTTGGGTCTTGGAAGTGAACTTGCTTGAAATTATAGATCGCATCAAATGCTTATGTTCATTGAATGAAAATTTAGATGTTGGGCAATGTGTGTTGGGTACTTTCTTGGTGAACACTTGGAACACATAATTGATTATGAACTAGAGTTTAGCAAGTATGCAGAATGGAACTTAGCCCAAAAGGATTCAGGCATGTCTACCCTTATAGATAGTTGTTAACCTTTTATGAGTTGTTCAATGTTCTAGACAGATCAAGGATGGTAAATGTCTTTCTAAAATCATTAAGAGTGATAAATGTTAGTACTGTGTTGAATGGAATGTTAGAGTTAGCTTAACACTTACTCAATTGGCCTACAGTATGTTGCAGTGGTTACTATTTTTGTACTTTCAACCATACAACTCTATTTAGTGTGGTAAATTGTCAGAACAATTGCAGATTTTAATGGTGAAATAGTTTGGATACAGGTTTTTTTTGCAGTGGTTGGGTAAAGCAAGGAGGCTCAATTTGGCTACGAGCGGTGCGACACGAGGACAGCGATGCAGGCTGGATATGGTGACAAACTGGCAGGGCTGTAGGTGTAAAATATAGACTGGGCACAGTGGTGAACATAAAAGTATATTATAGGCTAAGTACGATAACAGTTGACGACCCGATATGCTAGGAATAAGATTTTTTAATCCATAACAAAGCATAAATATTGGACTAGCAGAACCGGAAGATCCAGGGCTACCATCCTGACTACGAGAGGCGAAGCGATGCTCCACGAGACAAACCGCAACACCACAAGCAAAAAGCCACGCAACAGGATCGAACGCCACAACAAAAAAAAAAAGGGGCAAAAACCCCCCACCAAAAAGAGGGAATCAATGAGCTAAGAACACCCACACGGAGCAGGGTCTTTCCTTGCTTCCCCCGTTGCTAAAACCCTAACGCAGTGACGCGCATGCCCTTGCTCTCCTCTCCCGCATTGGCCTCTCCTCCGTCACCATGCCCAGCACGCGCTCCTCCTCCAGGCTGATTCGCGCCTCCCGCGCGGAGTTCAACCCAGGTGAAAGTTTGCTTCTTGTTTTCTTTTTGCCCCCGCACCCCTCCTAAATTCGATTATGTATTTTGCATGTTTTCTTGCTCTATTTTGTGTTCGAATCGAAGTACTCGTACATTTAGGTGGTTGTTTGTTTTAACCTGGGAGAGGAAGATAGAAGTTCCAGCTGAACGGCCTTGGTGAGGTTATTTCTTGAAATGCTACAAATGATGGAAATTTCCCCCATTTTTCTCTCTCTAAACGTTTTCTTGCAGGTTTTGCTATTGTTTAGAGGTCGGAATTGTGCATTTAATTTGATAAGCTGTGTGAAGTCAGTTTGTTCTCTTGAAAGTTTGGTGACATCAGTTGTCATGCGCGCGTTTGTCGAATTTAAGAATCTTTTTAAGAAGTATTATCTCACGCACCCCCCCTCCCCCTCCATATTGGTGGTGGAAAATAAGCTTTTATTGTGGTTTTAGTAATCAATATATCAATGTTCTGATTGTAGATACGGTGAAATTTCTTTCTCACTCTGCTAGTGCTAGATTTGTGTTGGCTGCCTGCTTTCAACTGGTAGAGGATATTTGGATCATCACTATAGTTTGATGATAAAAATTAACAGGGTTACAGTTGATGGCTTTTGTTTGGTTAGTTTGATTCATCAAGCTGCCTAGGATTACTTCGGAGCTAATTCTACCCTGTTCCAGTGCTTAACTTGTTATGAATTTGAGGCTGTAGTAGTGCCATGGCAATGTTCAGTGCTCACATTTGCTTGTTGTAATGTTCCTGAAGGTATAGCCATTAATAGTTTTCAGGTCAACTTTAAAAAGTATCCATCCACTTCAACTGCTGGCTTAATCTACCTACCATTTTAAGTCATCTATGACTGATGATATTTATATGTTTTTTCCCCAAAGCAAGTTTAGTATTATTCTTCTTTTTGTCAAGAAAGCATGGATTTGATGCCTTTTCAGGTGTAAGAGAAGTGAAGCGTGAATCCATTGTTTCTTTTGACATATCCAAGTCTGAAATGAATGCTTCCGTGAAGAGGAAAAGGGTGAAACGGGTGCTTGAAGTAATAGGGCAGCATCCTAAGAAGCAGGTGCCCGCTGACTAACTACAATGCCTTCATATTAAAAAAAGGAAGCATCATGCACTTCTAATTTTTCTAATTTTTCGTTCTGGACTTTCTGTATCCTTGATTAAATTTCCTGCTCTCTTAGGAGTTCAGTTATTCTGTGATGTAAATATGCTTTCTCTCTTTGAATGCATGTCATATTATTTTTTCCCATTTCTTCTGTTGGTTTGGTTCAATTCAGGTCCCATTCAAGAAAATATTTTACACACATGCAGGTTGCTATTGTTCCTGACATTGAAGATTTTCGATATGAAAAGTTCAAGGCAAAATCATCGGCATCTACAAATGGCACGTTAACATCTTCGAGTAAGAAGAGTTCACCAGATATATTTCACAGTTTTATTCTAAATGGTTTGATCTATGATCATACTTTGTCAGCCAAATGCTTTACAACCAGTGTGAGTGCATATACTGTGCATTGCTTAAAGTTGCTAAAAGGACTAACATGACTGTTAAGAATCAGTCCTTTCCATGTTGTGGAATTTTTTTTGTTGCTTCAAATGGGACTTGCTTATCATTAGTCAGTGCAGTAATAAGTGTTCGACCGTACTCTACTGTTGTTCTTTTTTTTGCTTCATGGTATCTTGCATATGTATAATGTTGTTGTAATTACACAGTGTAAAATTCCCCCCATGTCCTGCACAAAGCTTACCTCTTCCCTTTTTCAGTCAGGTTGGAGAAAAAGGTCAGAGTGGCGTCTGTTGAGAAAGGTAATCAGACGACAGAAGACTACCAGGAGAGAGAAACTATGGCATTTTTGTCTACAATGTTCTTACCATTCTTATTATGTGATTATTTCTTTTGTTGCAAGCTGATGTCAAGTCAAACCTGTTCAGTCTATACCAACAATACTTTGCTCAAGTTTTAAATTATGGATGATGTCATTTTTTCATGTAATGCTCAAATTTTTCTCACACATCATTACTAACACGAATGTACTGGATTAGGATTTCTATTCTCCTAACACGAAGTCAATCTAATCATACACACTGCCTCCTACATGACGACCCTTTGATTACCGCACACATCATTCATGAATCTAATCATACACACTGCCTCCTACATGACAGCCCTTTGATTACCGCACATCATTCATGATATTTCTAATCTTTCATTAAGTTCGAACTCTTTGAACTTAAATTTGTAATATTTTGCATGTTTTCCTCAACTATTAGCGGTACTAGCTACAAAAAGCAGTTGTCAGATTTCTCAACATTAGATTCACTATTTCCTAATAATGTTCACCAAGGCACTAGTCGGGCAGCAGACCAGCACCTAGCGCCTAATCGCTGATTAGGCGGGGCATGGTGGCCACCTAGGCAGGATAAATCGGCTAGGCGGGCTAGGTGGGAGGGTGTCGCTTGGCGCCTAGGTGCCGCCTAG
This sequence comes from Ampelocalamus luodianensis, assembly GCA_036346255.1. Classification (NCBI taxonomy): domain Eukaryota; kingdom Viridiplantae; phylum Streptophyta; class Magnoliopsida; order Poales; family Poaceae; genus Ampelocalamus; species Ampelocalamus luodianensis. The sequence goes on along the minus strand of CM070638.1, from coordinate 35,815,542 downwards.
GCGGGCTAGGCCACCGCTTTTTAGAACATTGCTGTTTCCTCATTCCACACATCAGAGAATATGTGGCCGATCCAATACTTCATTGTTGCACCACAAGAAAATTGTGTCAAGACCAGATTTGTTGATTACGGTGTTAAGAATTTTTGCTCTTACATTTAACTGTGTAATGATCCTTTTTTTTGTCCAAGTACTGATCAGAAAGCTAAAATAGTCATTTATGCAGTTGGGGCTCCAGAAAATTGGGAAGCAGCTCTTGGAGGTATTAAAAACATGAGGTTATCTGGCGAGGCCCCTGTGGATACGAAGGGCTGTGAAAAAGCTGGTTCTCTTCTTCCACCCAAGGTTGTTTTGGTCACCACATCCTCTTTTCAGTCATATCGTTGATCAGAAATGCAGTATACAAAGCCCATGTATCGTGACCACCTAACTTGAGGATAGGGTGCTCTTTGGGTTAGGTCTTAAATAGGGACATTGTGGGCCTGTGGGTTTTGCAATTCTCCTTATCTTGTACTATGTTGCCGCGCAATTACATTGAATGGAGTTATGTAACTCTATTCATCCCATTAAGAAACCATAAGTTACATTTCTTCTTGCACAGGAAAGAAGATTTGCAGTTCTGATATCAACTATGATGTCAAGCCAAACAAAAGATGAAGTTACACATGGTACGCCTCGGGAAATTGCTTCAAATTGGTTATATATATATATGAAAATTGTATGGTACTCCTGGGAGTACATACTCCCACTTCTCATATACTACTTAAATCACATGATGATGCCTTTTTATCAATTTGAGCATACTCCAATAATGATTTATAAGATTCCCCAAAGTAAGTTTCATGAAAAAAATCATTAAAGTCCAATTTTATAGCAAAATCCATGTATATACTTCTTTTGTATATGAAAAAGGGTATATAGCAAAAATAAATGACTCTAATGAAAATTTTTCAATCAAGTCGCATTGGACTATCTTATGATTGGTATGTAAGTATACTAAAAGTGATAAAAAGTATAATATGTTAGTTTAAGTGGTATATTGGAAGTGGGAGAGTGAGAATATATATATAGGGGGATTGGCATATTTGCCACACCACTTTATGCCCAATTGCCAGAATGCCACTCCCATAAACCCTCGCGCACATCAAAACGGCAGTAAAAAATGGCTTGTTGGCCCACGCTCGTGCTCGAGGCCAGCAGTAAAACAATGCGAGCGTGTCACATGATGCTCCCCTGCGTAGAGCACTTACCTGCTGCTCGAGATCGACTAGTAAAACCCGTGAGCGCGCAACAAAACGACAGTAAAATGACTCAGTGTCGTTCTAAATCGATGGTAAAAACCTCCCAATACGCACATAGTGGTGAGACCTTGGGATCCGTCGCTCCCCACCTCTTCTTGAGTCAGAGGGAACAACAACGACGCTGGGACAAAGTGTTGACCTCCTGGACACCGCAGGGGAGGCGGTGATGCTGTTGCGGGCACCATTGCAGACGGGGTGGCGGACTCAACCAGCGTTTGGTGTGCAGGGGCGACAACGGGTCCCGGCGATTCTGCAGACTCTAGCACAGGGGCCATCGTCTCCAAAAACGGGGTAGGCGGTGATGCTGCTGCCGGGACGACAGTATCAACAGGCATGGGGGTTGTCGTCGCCACGACCGATGACGGTGACGCGGATGCGGCCAGTATTGTGGTATCCTCCCGCGCTGGCTGCGCCGAAGAGTCTGGGAACACTCTGTGTATCGGCATGGGGATTGTGGTCGCGGCGCTGCTGCTCGCGCTTTGCGATTCTTGCCTTTTCGTGCCCCGCGGCGAGACGTCGATCCGGACACATCGCCGCCTGGCGGCTTCACGATTCGTTGGCGACCGTCTATGCCGTCTCGACTTTCTGATGCGCCCTCTGTACCTATGCATAGCCTTCTCTACCTGCCTCATCGTCCTCCCGATCTCGTCAACAAACTTCTCCAGCGCCTCCATTGCCAGGCGCCGCTTCCCCTTGCCCAACGATCCCACCGCGTCGCCGAGCAATGCTCGCAAGCTTGGGAAATGCTCCTCGGCGGGTTGTATGGGTACCTTCGGCAGGTGCGGCAGTGTCGTCGCGTCGTGCCAGTATAGGTCCCGTCCCTGCTCCTGAATTGGCCATTCAAACGACATGAATGGATTACTGTTGTATATTATCCATATTATTGTAATGAACATCGTGTTTTACTACTAGTGGGCAACACATATAAAACACACTCACATTGAGCTTGCCAAACATGTTGCCGCTGTCCGGGGTCTTCGTCTTGACGGCCGCGACTATATTGTCGACAAGGGCGGACGTGAAGTGTGCGGCGCGAGGGGTCTCGACGGTGTCCATGCTGTGGACACCTCAGGTTGTCGAGGTAGTAGATTTGTCACATACAATATATTGCTTGGTAATATTTGTCTTAATAAAATTGGCTCATCTATTTACTGTGTGTGGTATGCACGGATTACTTTTACAGGTACGAGCGAGCTGTTTTACTGGAATGTGATGAATAAGTCTCTGTACTGTGGTCTTTGTGGGGTGGGCACATGGTTCTTGTACAGCATCGTGGACTAGCTTTAGGAGTGGTTGTACAACATCTTGGACTAGCTTTAAGACAACATCTAGGACAGCATCTTAGCATCTTAGAGGACAGCATCTAGGACAGGTTGTTAGCATCTTAGAGGACAGCATCTAGGACAGGTTGTTAGCATCTTAGACTAGCATCTTGGCATATGCTTGGCTGATTAGCAGCCTATAAATTTGTATCTCCAACCCCTCAGGTTGGTATGGCATTGTGTGAGAAATAAACTCGAAAAAATTTGCCCGTCTCCAAGTGTCATCCTCTCCATGAGAGTAAGGATCTTGCTATCACGAAGCAAGAATCCAAATGACTAACAAGTGGTATCGAGCTATACTATCACAGTAGCCCGAGCATCTCCCGCTCATCTCCTTCTCGGCCTCAGCAGCGGCCCGCAGTGCGTGCAGCGGCTCGGCCCACGCCACTCCTCTCGGAGGCGGCAGGCTCGTCGGCGCGCCTCTCCACGCAACACCCCGATGGCGCGCCATGTCGCGGCGATCTCGGCCTTCGGCCGCCTCGAGCACGCGGCGTCGTGACGGCCGAAGCCGCGCGCGCAGCGGCAGCCGCAGCGAAGCGGCGGCAGCAGCTGCGCGGCGCGGCGCGCGCGTCGGTAGCGGCGAGCGGCAGCAGCCGAGCGCGAGGTGGAAGCGCGCGGCGGCGGAATGGCAGCGCGCAACAGCGGAGGTCGAGGTTCATATGCGGCGGCAATAAGCTCCATCTCTGCGATGGCCGACGCGGACCTTGAGCGGCCCAGAGAGGAGGCGGCGCAAGCAGCGGCGATGCGCGCAAGCGCCGCGCGACGCCACGGCGCGGCGGCGGCCAGAGCGGCGCGCGGCGGCGGTGCTCTGGAGGAGGCACGCCGCGGCGGCGGCGACGGTCGGACGGAGCGCGGCGCTTCGAGCGACGCGCTCTCCCGGTTGTGCGTGGTCACCACGAGTACCGGTATCGTCGGGGGCGTCGGCCTCGGCGGCGAGTGGCCTACCCTCACCAAGACCAACTCGTCGAGTGGGTCTGCGTGATGAGGTAAAGCTCGAGTCGCGGCATATGTGGGATGCGATCCCAGACGGCGGCGTCGACTCGACAGATCGGCGGCGGCTGGATGCTCTCATCGCTGCGATCCCGCCGAGATGCGCTTCGCTTACCAACAAGCGGTGCGCAAAGAGGCTTGGGACGCCATCGCTGCAAAGACGCATCGGCGGCGGCGCGCGCAAGTCCACACTGCGACTTCGCGCGAGTGGGAGAACACGGCCTTCAAGCGGTGAGGCGTCGATGACTTTGCTCTCGTCTCAACAACTGCGCAAAAGATGGTAGTGCGATTCGGCGACACCTCGGCGAGAGAGGCGTAAGCTCTTTCGCTGCGTCCCCAGAAGTACAAGCGGATGGCTCGCTCGATCGATCTCTGCTGGATCTTTCCACGATGTCGATCGAGGAGGCGATAGGTCGCCTCAAGGTGCGTCGGCGATGATGAGCCACGATCTCTCGGGACCCGTCACCATTGGCGGAAGCTCCTCGCTCGGGAAGCGATGGGCTGCCGGCCAGGTAGCGAGAAGAAGAGAGCCTTCTTCCATGACAAAGCGGCCGCGAAGCGTGGCAAGCGCGGCAAGCGCGCAGCGCCAGCGGGCGCGAGGCGTCTTGCCGAGTAATGACCGTGGGCGCCCGCATAGCGCGCTGGTAAGCAAAAGCGCGCGAGGCGACTCTTGCCACAATGCGGCAAGCTTGGTCATGGGCCAGGATTGTCGGCGACCACGACGCGGCGAGCCCACGTCGCGCGCGCGAGGAGGAGGAGCGGCCGGCTCGTTCATTGCTCATGCGAGCATCAAACTACCTCGGCCGCACCGCCGCAGCGGCTCTCCTCCACCTTGAGCGAGCCAAAGCACCGCGCCTCCGGCGGCGATTAAACAAAGCAAACCGACGCGGGTGGTGCCTCGACACCGCGCCACCCGCCACATGGCCGGCGGCGGAGTTCTTCTCGGAGTTTGACTCGAGCGTTCGAGCTCCGTCAAGTTTGGGGCGCCTCGTGGTGGAAATCAAGGCGTCGGCTCGTCATCTTCTCCACGTGTCCGGTGAGCACAGTCGCTCACCGGCGTCTACTACATCGGATCTGCGGAACTCCATCATCGACTTTGGGCGGTGGATGAGAATGGCTCGCGTGTCGAGATCGAGCACGGTGTCTTGCGGTTTGGAATCTTCGCCACCGCTTTCTTGCCAAGGTAACGGGCGAAAATCGACTCTACATCCTTCACGTGCGGTGGCACAACCCTCGGTCTCGCTGCTCGTCGGGGCGGCGAGCGTCGCATAACACGAGCGCTTTGGGCACCTTCACCGAGGCCACGGCGGCTCGGTGCCACGGAGATGGTGCGAGGCTGCCGTGCCTTGACCATGTAGAGCGATTCTGCGGCGTCTGCGTGTTGGCGAAGTGGAGGCGACTCCGCTTTCCCACGGCGAGTTCCGAGCCAAAGAGAGGCTCGAGCTCGTGCACGGGACTTGTGGGCGGTGACACCGCCACACCGGAGACGACGCTACTTCCTGCGCCGTCGACGACCTCTCCCGCTACATGGGGTGATGGTCCTCGGCGGCAAGGAGAGGCTGCGGGCGCCATCGCGCACGCAGTCGCTGCGAGGCGAGCGCGGCCGCAAGGCTGCGCGTCTTTGCGCCGAACAACGGCGGCGAATTCCGGCGGTGAATTCACGCCGTCATCGCGGCGATGAGGGCATTCAACGCCACTACTCCGCGCCGCATGCCCGCAGCAGAAGCGCGTCGTCGGCGGCGCAACGAGGCGGTTGTGGGGATGGCTCGGGCCTCCTCCAGCGAGGGATGCGGTGTCTTACGGGAGGCGGTGGTGGCGGCGTCTACATCCTCAACCGCCGCTTACCAAGGCGCTCGGCGGCGGGACGCATGCGAGGCTTGGCATGGGCGCAAGCGGCGGTCTCCACTTGCGGGTTTCGGCTCCTCGTGTTCGCCAGGAGCTTGGCCACATCGGCAAGCTCGGCGGCGAGAGCACTCGAGTGTTCGCCGGCTCGCGGAGGGCTCGAAGGCCTCGCATCCTCGACCGTCACACAACGCGCCGCATCTCGCGTGGCGTTGTGTTCGGCGGCGGCGGGCGTGGCGGGAAGGCGGTGGGCGGCGGTTCGACTCGACTCGGGGACCGTTGTCGACTCGTCCTCTTCGAGAGAGTCGGGAGCTAGCGGCTCGTCTTCGCGAGCTCGTCCACTCGACACCTTGCTCGCCACCGGCCGGCAAGTGCTCCACCACCTTCGCACCGCTACACCCCACTCTTCACCACCGGCCACTCCACGCTTCCGCACCGGCTCCACTCTCCCGCACCGGCGGTCACACCACCGGATCGGCCCAACAGCCGGTCCACGCGAGCGGCGCGCGGTGGAGTTCGCTACTCCGTGTCCCCACGAGAGATCGCGTCGGCGCTACCACGACGGCGAGCCTCGCCGCTATCGTATCATGGACAACATCCTCGTGAATCGCTGCGTCCACGGGCGGCGCAAAGACGACTTCGGCGGGCTGCGCACTTGGCGTCGCGACGACGGCGAGCCCGCTTCTTGAGCGGCGGAGGAGACGCGGCGTGGCGTGTCGCGATGAAGCGAGAGATGGGCCGTCGGCCGGAATCGGGCGTGGGGCGGCGGATCTTCTGCGGTCACCGCGCGATCACCCTTGTGGGTGTTCAAAGCGGCGGGATGGCGGCGCCATCGTCAAGCACAAGGCTCGCTTGGTGGCGAGGCTTCATGCGGCGGAGGGCGACCGGCGAAGCCGCGCGCGTCGCGCGCATGGAGTCCGTTCGCCTTCGCACTTCTGACCCGGGAAGGTTGGCGCGTCCATCACATGGGCGTCAAGTCCGCCTTCCTCAGCGGCGACGAAGGAGGAGGTCACGTCCGTCGGCGCCGGGATTCGTCATCCCCGCAGGAGGCAAGGTTCTCGCTGCGCAAGGCCCTCACGGCTTGCGGCGAGCACCACAAGCTGAACGCTAAGCCGGACTCCACCTCACGCAAATGGGGTTCAGCAGAGCGCACACGCAGGTCGATCTGGGCGGGGCAAGGCGGCAACGCCTGGCGGGCGGCGTCGTCGCCGACGACTTGTGATCACCGCTCCAGGAGGCCGAGGTCGGCGTTCAGCGAGATGAAGACCGCCTTCGGATGAGCGACTTGGGGCTTCTCCTTCTACACGGGATCGAGGTCCACGGGATACTCGATATCTCCCTTCGCGGCACCGCCACGCCAAGCGCATCGTCGAGTGGGCGGGCTCACCGACCGCAACCCGCCCCACACCCATGGAGGAAAGGTCGGCTAAGCCGCGACGACATGGCGGAGGAGGTGGGCGCGACGCGATCTGCGCGCATCGTGGCGACCTTCGCTACCTCGTCCACACGCGTCCGGTTGGCGTTCGCCGTCGGCTCGTCGATCGGTTCATGCGGCGGCCGACGACGAGCATCGGCGGCCGTGAAGAGGATTCTCCGCTACGTTGCGGGCACCTCCGACTCGGCTTGCACTACCCGAGGTGTCCCGCGCGACGCACTTCGCCGAATGCGGCGACAGCGGCGACCACGCAGCGACATCGACACGGCAAGAGCACAAGCGGGATTCTCTTCTTTCGGCAAGTGCCTCGTTAGGTGGCGATCGATCAAGCGGCGGTGGTGGCCCACCGGTGTGGCCGAGTACATAGCGGCTTCCACCGCTCGACTCAGCGCCTGGCTCGTTCGATCGCTTGGTGATCTCTCGGCGAGACAGCGAGCGGTGGCGCTCGGGGTGGGCGACAAGTCGCTCGGCTTTGGCAAAGAACCCGTTGTCCATGAGCGAGCAAGCACATCGGGTGAAGTACCACTTCATCCGAGGTCGTTGGATGAAGGCGACATCAAGGCGAGCTACATCAACACCACGGATCGCCTTGCGGACACGCTCACCAAGCCTCTTGGGAGGTCAAGTTCCTCGAGCTCTGCTCCGGATCGGGATGGTTCAACTCTCCCACAAGACGACGCACAAGACTTAGGGGAGAATGATGAATAAGTCTCTGTCTTGTGGTCTTTGTGGGGTGGGCACATGGTTCTTGTACAACATCTTGGACTAGCTTTAGGAGTGGTTATGCAAAGATCTTGGACTAGCTTTAGGACAGCATCTTAGCATCTTAGAGGACAAACATCTAAGACAGGTTGTTAGCATCTTAGAGGGCGGCATCTAGGACGAAGTTGTTAGCATCTTAGAGGACAAAGATCTAGGGCGGGTTGTTAGCATCTTAGACTAGCATCTTGGCATATGCTTGGCTGATTAGCAGCCTATAAATATGTATCCCCAACCCCTCAGGTTGGCATGACATTGTGTGAGAAATAAACTCAGAAAAATTTGCCCCATCTCCAAGTGTCATCCTCTCCATGAGAGTAAGGATCTTGCTATCACCAGAAGCAAGAATCCAGCGACTAACAGAATGTGATGCTTCTATTTACTATGATCATGACCTACGTATTTTATTGCTTGTCAGTGTTCATTTTACTAAAGTTGAATCATATTGTTACTGTGTGTGGTAGACTACGTTTTTGTGCGAGACATTACTTGTGTGCACGATCGGTTTTAGTGGGTTGTAAGATTAATAATTACTATGTTCCTTCTCTACATATTTGACTAATTATCAATGTGCAAAATACTGAATGCAGCGATTAAGTTTACTATGGAACTTACAAACACAAAAGCGGCGCATCCGCCGATGGACTTGGTGCTATCCTTCTTGTTCCAGTTGCATACGGACTCTCGAAGGTCGTCAACGACGGCCTTGCACCGGTTCATTCCGACGAATTTGTCTAGATCCTTCGTGAGCATATCATCCTTCCGGTTATGTTGATGTTGGTGGTCGGGAAAAGGAGTTTGCTGAAAACGAGGAGGAAGAAACACCTAATTGTGAGAGCGTCTGTGCCTCCGATCTTAATCCGCTCGATCAGCATCACGTTCTTGATGTTGGAGTTCTGTTCTACCCCAAGCAGATGCTTCAGCTCGGCCAACTCGGATGTCCCTGCGACCTGGGTCACCATCGGCGCGTCGCTGCCGCCGCAAGGGATCCCGAGAACGTAATTCACGGCGTGAGGCGTGCTTGTGATGCTCCTTCCGCTACCCGTGCTGATGACCATCTCGACCGGGTCAATCCTGTCCATTATGAAGCATATCATATTCCTCTTCAATCCCTCGAGGTTGAACTTCAGCAGGCCGCCGAACCCTATCCTCGTGACCTCATTCCCTTGTCCTAATGTCAGCTCGCCGATGTTGGCGACGACGAGGGTAGGAGCGCACCTGATGCATGTCGTCCAAGGTCCCTTCCTCCTATCGCTCGTAGACTGCATATGACGTAATCATTTTATTGACGACAAAGTCTTACTAATTACTGCAATCATAACTCGTGTTTACTATTGATGTGAAAAAAGATAACATTCTATGATATTATCAAATTACAGTAAATGGAACAAGCATTTACTGTATATATGTGCACAAAACATACAGTAGCAATCACGGAGGCGGGCTCATTGCAAAGCGACAAGGCGACGACGTCCTCTGTCATAGGCACTATTGTTGTCCTCTTCTTGCTCGGCTATTTCTTTTGAGAAACACCCGTACGAGCGTCTACGACATGTGCATCCCGTGGCAATGGACTGGACTTGGGAGAGGTCCAAGTAAATCTCCATTGCCGTCTGACTGCCCTCGATGGTGATCTTCCTCACCTTGGAGGGTGTGTCGCCCGTTGTCCTCATTTACTGCTAGAGAAATAACAAAAGGGAACGTGTGAATTACTGCATGTGAAGGATTGTTTTAATCAAAATCTGGAGAAAAAAATATCCCAACACGCTCCCAAATTTGAGAGGAAAAATCACCTAGTGTAGCAAAAAATTATGAAGTTTGGGGTTAATTTACTATGCGGAACCCTAGAAAAATCCACTTCGCGAGATAGGAAACCTTCGAACTAAAGAAACACAAGGGTATTGCTCTAACCTTGCGGGGTCGGGGGGTGAGATGGTGTTGAAATCGAGGATCGCCTCTGCTCCTAACGGGAATGTGGGTCGATAGAGCTCGGCGAAGACCTTGCGTTTTTCATTCCTTTGAGGGTTGAGCGTGCCGCCGGAAAGAGAAAAGACAATTTGCTGTAGTGAGGGGGGAAAACCTGGACGATGCGGCCCCCATGACGTAATATACGAGGTGGCGCCGAGATCCCGAGGCAGAGGCGGCAGCTGTGTCGGGATGAAGGTGGGTGGCAGTGGCATCTCGGGCCTCATCCCCGGCGTCGAAGGCGGCCAGATCCTGACAGAGCACAGCAGATCCGAGGTGGCCTGGTCGTCAGGCTCGGGATCTAGGCTGTCGGGGATGCGTCGGCGCGGACATCGGGGTGGCGGGACGACTCGGGGCAGCGAGATCTGGGCATTCGGGACGCTCGGGAGCGGAGAAGGCTCCGACGGTGAAGCTCCGGCGATGGCATGAGGTCCGACTACGAGCTCAAGCGGTGCGGTGTCGGGGAGGAGCAGAGTTCAAGCACATGTGGCTCGGGCGGCGCGAGCAGAGCAGCGGTAGGGTGCGTGCGGCGTGGGAGCTTAGGCATCGGGATGGGGCAGCGGCGCGAGCTCCGTCGCGGGTGGCGCGATGACGCGGGCCGGGGAAGAGAGCGCCACACGGGGAGACGCAGGGTGCGCACGGACCGGGCCGTGGAAGAGGCGCATGTGACGGCTCGATTCGGAACCAATGACACCGGATCCGGCCATGAGGTGCGACGGCAATGTCGGGGAGCTCGGATCGGGGTGAATCCGGGCGGCGAAGCAGCTGCAATGGAGCAGCCGCGGCTCGAGAAAAACAGAAGAGGCTGCCCTCAGGAAAAACAGAGGAGGGGGGAGAGAGCTTGGGTGGCGGCGCTCAGGTGGTGGCAGCGGCCGGAGGATGGCCTGAGGGCAGCGGTGAGTAGCTATGGTTTTTGGGGAGAGAGAACCCTGACTCTAATACTATGTTGGAATGAACCCTTAATTCTATTCTAATGGGCCAAAAGCCGTATAACATGTATAGGGTTGACAATATGCAAAGAGTGACGAGCTCTTCTATTATTCTGTATAAATTTGAATTTTGTACCAATTACCATTAGATGGTATTAATAATAGAGTGGTAGACGGTGGTTCAGAACTTGTTGTGATGTCGGTGGTCATGGTGGTTCAGAACTTGTTGTGATGTCGGTGGTCATGTCTAATCATCCTGTGTACTTTGTCTAGACCTTTCCGTTTGTCCATTGAACTAACCTTATCATGAAAATCTCTCTACTTAACTATTTTCCATAATTTTGTTTGTACTTAGTAGTGTTTCTCATTCAGAAAAATGATGATTGTATGTTGGAGTCAATTGTTGTCAGCTGCTGTGGAGCGTCTCTCTGAGAACGGTTTACTTGATCCTGATGCTATCGTCAGAACAGATGAGGCCACACTAGCAAACCTTATCAAACCTGTAAGTTGCAAGGGCCGTTCACTTGATTAGGATCAATACTAACTACTAAAGGCACCTTCCCAATTTATCACAAAGCAATAATTACTGCATTATAAGTACCTGAAATAAAAGATGAGCCTACAAACATGCAGATAGAATTTTATACATCTACTTCTGTTATCACATCGTAGGCAGTGGCAAATGGCAATAGATTAGACCAACTATAAATTATGTCAAACTTACATATTACTTGAAACACAACGTTGCTTTGGACTCCATTACTATTCCATGTGGATAATTGCAATTGTTGCTAAAAGAGCTACTAGGAGGCGAGAGCCTTACCAACTTTGTTAGTTTTTACTGTCATCTTGCTCTGATTGGATGAAATTATTCAGATCAGCTATTCATACCATTTTGTAATTTAATCAGGTTGGATTCTATCAGAGAAAGGCCCAGTTCATAAAAGAAGCTTCTAAAATTTGCCTTGAACGATTTGGAGGGGATATTCCAGATTCTTTGAACGAGCTGCTTGCTTTGAAAGGAGTTGGCCCTAAAATGGCTCATCTGGTTATTTATCTACTCATTCTGTCCTTCATAGTTGAAATATAAACTTAATTCTCTTATAGCTATTGTTTTTTCACTAAACAGGTGATGAGCATCGCGTGGAAGAATACTCAAGGAATCTGCGTGGACACTCATGTGCATCGCATTGCAAACCGTCTTGGATGGGCCTTCCGAGAAGGAACAAAGCAGGTAGTTTGGTAAGTTTGTTTTCTCTCTCTTCCTGAAGAAAACACGTTACATTTACCATGTATTTTGCACAGAAAACTACAACACCAGAACAAACAAGAATGTCTCTTGAGAAGTGGCTACCGAAGGATGAATGGGAACCTATAAACCCATTACTGGTATGCTCTACTCAATTGATTCATCTTTTCTTACAAGAAATGTTTTCTTTTTCTACTTTGTTAATAATTCTAAGATGTGTTTCTTTGCTCGAGCAATACATGTCTGAGTCATACCTTAATTGCACAAGTGCTAATCTTGAGTTGATAACAAAAAATGGCTTACAGGTTGGATTTGGGCAGACAATCTGTACTCCACTGAGGCCCAAATGTCACATCTGTGGCATAAACAATCTTTGCCCCTCAGCCTTTAAGGAATTGTCAAGTCCAAAGCAAAAGCAAAAGAAAACGAGGTCTACATAGAACCTTGGGGGATGCCTTTTGTACTTAGTTACACACCTTGGGGGATGCCTTTCGTACTTAGTTACATGCATTGGTTACTGATCTGGCATCGATGGTAGACTTTTCTGGGTTGTCGTTTGGTTGATCAATTGTTTGGATCGCGTTCGTGCCAGCGCCATTGGAAAATCATTTTGTATTCAAGACAATGGTTGGGAATTACCGCAGTAGGAACATGTCGATCCTGTGATCCTGTCAGTTACAAATTAATGGCAGCATTTGAAAATAGCATGAGGAAGCATCAATGTTTAATCCCATTCTCTTGTATGAAATTGCATGTCAGATTGTCATGGATTTTTGCCAAAGGGTTCTGCGCGAATTTTCATTGTGGACAACATTACCAACCAGTCTGTAGCTAGTCCAGAGAAAGAAAAAAAGCCCTAAAACTCATTTTCGTTTACCAATTACGACCAAGCATTAACTGAGACGATCAATGAATTGTTCGATTGTAGCTCTCGCGTCGGACATACACGGCAAGCCTGTACCAGAGAAGTACATGCCTGCACAAACCCAAGTGCATAGCTGTTTTAAGTAAAAATTGCATTACGGGTCATTGTCTGTTTGGTTCAAGTTGATCACCGAACTCTTAAATCGCATATTTAGGTAAACATGTTTAAACAGGTCAACCACTACACCTCCCCAAACGCCCCGCTGACGGCCGTGCTGGGTCCAGCTACGGCTACGCCATAGACGGTTAAAGCCGACCTAGCCTACTAATGACAACTGATGACTCACTTAAAACACATTTATGGATCTAAATATGCAGTTTTGATGTTCGGCGACTACTTGAACCAACATTGTTAGTTCAATGACCCGCAATGCTATTGTACTCCTCTCTCAAAGAGAAGAATATTGTTAGTTCAATGACCCGTAATGCTATTGTACTCCTCTCTCAAAGAGAAGAAATAATATAATCTCTGTAACTACTACTTAAAAATTGGAGTTGGTGATCGTCTGTTCTCTCCATCCTCTCACCTCTCTCTCTACTAACATGTGAACCACGTTATCAGCAAACTATGTCCTCGCATCGTGCGCTTCCTACTCCTGCTCTCCTAACATCACCTGCGACGCCGCTTACGCTTCCTCCTTTGCGCCCTTGCCTCCACCCCTTCCCCCATCGTCGCTTCCATCGGCCGGATCTGGACGGGTCTCATTTCCTCCTTTATGCCCCTGCTCTTCTGCTCCGCTCTGCTCTGCGCGTCTTGACAAATTGAGATATATTATATCTATTTTAATTAATAAAATATTACATTAATGAGATGTTTCCTAGCAACATACGGGCACTTAACTAGTTGGTATAAAAATTGACACAAAAAATAGCACCGTCCTTACATCTATGAAGAGACTTTTCTTTCAACACTCACCTATGAGATGCTAAACCGTACTAACACATCTAACTCCACAACTATGGCTCTGTTTGTTTAGGCTTAGGTTTTTTGGCTTATAGCTTAAAGCCAGTTTTTTGGCTAATCAACTTATAAGCTCCTTAGCTTTTAAGCTAAGCTAAGGTGTTTGGTAATCTAGTTTTTTATGGACTGTTGGCTTCTTAAATTGTGTATGAAGGATAAGAAGTCTGAATTACCCTTCAGGGTTTAGAGGATATATTTATATATGTATTTAAACTTATTTTTGCATAGAAATTGAAAATATGATGATACATGCAAATATACATATAAAACAAAATAGATATCGTTCATACAAAACAAAATAGATATTGTTCGTACGTGCATGTGCGTACCAAGGTCTAACCAAATAACCAAGCTTCATGACATGCCTGTTAGGTTCTTTAAACAGATATGATCATATTCTCATGTCACTTAGAATAGATGAACGGAGAAAATTTTCTTACCATACAATAAATTTTATTTTCTCCCTGCTTTTGGATACAAAGGATTGGATTATGCTTCCTCCTAAGATTGATTTTTTTAAAAAAAATCTCAACTTCATACTCCTATCAACTCATCAATATGGCGTTGGCATTCGAACTTTTAGCTGGTTCGAATATCGGACACAATGCACATATAACAATGGTTGGTTGCCGTAAGTGGAAATACTTTCATCTTGTTGCTCCTTGTTTGATAAAAGGATAGATGATAACCTTACTGCTCCTGCAAAGTAAGAAGCGCAGTTTAAAGGAATGCTAATTTTGTTCACCTTTTTTCCCCTTCAAACTTGTTACAAATTTTATTCAGCTATAGACAAACAGATATGGTAGCCTTTCTCAGATTCTATATACAACTCTCAGATTGTGTATGACAAAATATTCTTCTGAGAAAATTGAAATCAAAGGTCGTATACATGTTAAGGAGCTAACAAAAACCCTATTTGCTGGTTTTAGAACTTCTTTTTCAGTAGTTTTGCTTGACCCACCCTTCTTTGGCAGAATAACTCAATCCTATTGCAGGCTTCCAGTATCATACTAACAGGTGCACCAAAGAATATCTGTGGACGCCTCGAAATATTGGAAATGTACTTAATTAAATTTATACTGTAGCACAATTCTTAATCAAGGAACAGTACTGCTCCTTTATTAAATATCATGCTAGAAGCATAAATTTTAATAAGTAACAATCCCAATATTTAGGCATCCCGGATATATATCTCACAATTGTTCCCAGGATCAGTGACCATTGCACATATATCCTCAAACAACATTGCATCATACACATACAAGTCATACATTTACATAATTAAACATAAGTTTACAATTTGGTTTAGTACTACAATATCCAGTGACTTGGTCACTACAAAAGTCTGACAGCGGAAGCAAATAAACGATAAAACCACCAATGGCCCCATCCACCCGCAGGCGATTGCGTGGAGGAAAGAAATAGCTTTACTCGTTAGCGTCACCCTGATCGACGCTAACGGGCACTTCATAAAGGTATCCGTCCTCACCTGCAACAATAGGTATAGCACCTTGAGTACGAAGGGTACTCAGCAAGACTTACACAAACTAATAAAAGAAAGTGTTTGTTAGAACCTATACAAAGGAGTAGAATTTACACATGCATAAGGTTGCAACAGGAAGGCTTATTGGTTAAATTTTTGCGTAAAGCAGTACACCTTAACCTACAATTGCTAAGTTTTGATAAAGCAATTTAATGAAACAAACTGAATTAAAACAGTAAGTAAATGAGAATAAAAGTAAACAATACAATGCATGAATTCCTCATCTCAACCGTAAATCAAAACCAGATTTTTAAATCAAAACTCTATACAGTGACATCAACTCAAGTCATTGTCCATGACCGTGGACACGCTATTCGAATGCTTTGATACCTGCGGGTGTACATCTTTACCACACGACTTAGTCACCCGTTGCCTTCGGATGCCTCGAATGATGACATACTTCCTTTGGTATGCCGATCGGGAAACTAAGATTTGGCATTTTCAACAAGTTAACACTATTGAGTTGGATACCCATGTGTGAACTGATCTCGCTTAAACAATGACTGATAGCATCTGCTTAACCGGGGCACACATGTTGCGTCAGGAATGCCGACCCAAACATAAAGAAATGCGAACTGGGCTCACTACCCATATTAGATTGCAATCGGCATCTTTAAGGTACGTACATGCGATGGAACACATATACGCCTCACCCTTCTAAGAACATCGATATCGATATAAAACTCACATGGCATAAAACGCAGTCATAAGACCAGAGCATCTATGCCATACAAGACCAATACACATATTCTTACTCTCCTGTTTCCAACTCAATAGCCTTAGCCCTTTACTTAACCAAACAACGCCCATACATGCGCGTGGAAGTACGTGGGAACTTGAATTGAACAATCGAGTTCGGTCCTTGATGATCCAAACAAGTCCACCGCAATTCCCAATCTCGTGCACGAAGGCACCACCACTAGCTTCCTCTTGTCCAGATCAGTTTAAATGTAAAATTCATTTCTGGTATAAATAAACTGGACAAAGAGTTCAAAATAACAGAAATCATTTTGTGGTTCCCATGTTTGACAAGATAATCTTGTCAAACTCTAAAGTTATCTAGACTGCATGTCTAAGCCAACTCTGAAGCTAGAGGTTATAGTATACAGTACTATCCTAGGTTTGGATGTATGATTAGAATTAAGGTAATCCACCATATTAGGTTATAACTAACTACTACAGATCACAATTGTATTTTTAAGAAAAGTAGCATGTAACAGTTATCACTGTATTTGGAAAATCTATTGTGTAAAACTTTGGGGATCAATATGGTGCAAAGAGGATGCTTGCCTTGATAATAATAAACTTCTGTTGCAGGCTCTGGTTGCTCAGAAATAGTTTCAAAGACTTCAAAAGAACCAGATTCTAAAAAGAGACAATAAAATCCAATGAACACAAAATTGACAGCAAGTACAGAATGAAAGAAAAATGTATGGTCAATATAGAAATGCATGTTTAACAGTATGCTTAAGCTATATCTACCCTAATAATAAAATAATAACCCATAATATCACTTACTGCTTTCAAATAACAGAAACTAGAGTTTAGGTCAAAGTTTGATTTTGATTTTGAAAATACGAAGCAGGATGACTTTAGGTTTTGGGTTTAAGGAAAATAGGTCAAGCAAAGATTCTGAAATGAAGCTTAGCCTGATCTTTTAGGGTAATTAATATCCCAAGCTAACCCTAACCTAACCCTAATCGGTCAGATTACAAAAGCTAAAGAAAAACTAATGTTGTCGGTTGAGCAACACACGAGGACGAGATAAATCTCTGCTACAAAATTAAGTAGATGATAAGAAGGATCAAAAGAATAACTTATTATGCTCCTAGGGTTCGCTTAAGACCTACCCAGAATGATAAGTCGACAGGAAAAACCCTAGTTCTTGAAAACGATATGAAAGACCGAAAAGTTATAAAAGCAACTTTTCAGTTTAAAGAAAGTTGGAGCTACTGATGTACAAGTGAATGATCCATGTGAGCTTCTAAGGTCCTTAAGGTGCTCAGGATGACAAAAACTAAGGTTTTAGCTTACCAGGATAAGAAAGACACCAAAGGTTCTGAAAAATCGAAGTCGATCAACAGAGAAATAAACTCTGGTTTAACCTACAAAGGATGTCAAATCTTTATTACCAGGTGAAACCAGTGTTTAAGGTAGATAAACGAGTTGGAGGAGCAAGAAACTCCACTGGACGAAAATGAAGGGTGAAAAGCTCCAGTGGTCAACAATGGCAGAGCTCAAAAGCTAGGGTTTATATATAGAGGTTGAGCTACAGGGCAAAGGGGAAAGGTCTAGAATTGATGAGGTGTCAACTTAGGCTAAATATCCAAAAATTAGTTGCATGATTCTTGGATAACTCCTCTCCTCTGTTTACAGAAATGGCTGCGCGCAGAGGTAAGGAGGAAGAGAGGCAACATCTGACATGTGGGTCCCTCTGTCAGCCACAGTCGCGCGCGCCTCTAAAAGCTCCAAGGATCGTCGACCGTTCGATCAGAGATGGACGGCCGCGATGGAAATAGACATTAAGGAAATATAATCGGCACCATTTAATATGGGCCATGCGATCTCAAATGAAGGATGGAGATTAAAAAGGGGCTCTACGGCATTTCGGGGGTTAATATTCAAATAGGGGCGTTGGATTGAAATCCAACGATCCAGCTCAAAGGATACACGTCACCTTTAAATGCGATGACGCGGCACCGTTAGATTAGCTTTCTACGGTCAGGATTGACGCGGGATCCGGATGGTCCGAATGCATATACAATATGGGCCCTACGATTGAAATCCAACGGTCCATGGAATTTGGACCCTAAAAGCCCGCGGTCAAAAAGGAGCGTCGTGGGATTTAGATCTAAAGGCCCACGATGGATGCGCGCCTTTCTGTTCAAATCAAAAAGGGTTGCGCGGTTGGATCTAAGATAGACGGTGGAGATCAAAAAGGGATCCGGATGGTCCGGTTGTTCTCGCATCCCTGGGTCGCTTGATCAAGATCCAACAGTGGAGATTGTGGCGCATACGTGGACAGCCCACGTAACATTGCAACCACGCCCGTTCGATTGGAGATCAACGGCTCACGGCACACGATGGATTTGGGCTCGCGCCCAGCGGATCGAAGCCGGACCGCTTTAATCGTTGGACCCAACCTTATGGGTTCGAGTCGCTACGATTGCAAGGGTTTAGGTTTAGACCTAAGGTTGACCAAACTCTAAATTCAAAGTTTGAAAGTTTGACTGGGCTTTAAAAATAGCAAATAAATTTGTAAAATCATGAAATTTTACCAGGAGGCTACCGGGATGATATATTTCCCAAATAAATTTCTAAATCCACAGTTTCACTTTATAAAATATATAAATAATTACCTTAGCCGAATAGGTTTATTTAAAACCAAATATCGAATAGGTTTATTTAAAACCAAATATTTTTCTCCAAAGCAAAATAATTTCTAAAAATCAACAAAAATTATCCTTGGTCCAGATAATTTATCTAGGCTTTGATAAAATTACTTCCCAGTCAAAATACAAGCATTAACTTGTATTTTCTTTGAAACTTCAAATAAACTTTGGATTTTGGTTAGGAAAAGAAGGTTTTAATTTGTAACATAATGCCCAATCTGTAAAAATGAACAGTAATGCTATGAACAATACCTCATTACTGTTCAGAAAACATTTAATTACTGTTCACAAAATTGGGGCTGTTACAATATCCTAACCCAGTTCTTCAATCCAATGACAGAACCTGAAAATTCACAAAGTATGAAAATTGATATTGTGATTTTTGATCAATCTAAAGGGTATTAATCATGAAGAAAGCCAACTACAATATCAGTATCAGTATCCACATTCCAGAACACATTACGTACAAAGATAATAGAAATAATTGGATGGTAATTTAGTGAATTATACCAGGTAGAACCAAGATAGATTCTTCTTTGATCAATTAACGAGCAAAGTCCATGTCATCTGCAATACCGAATAGAAGTGAAGTGTTGATTTCAACATGCATGATTTTGTGAACATCAATTCAAAGATAAGATAATGAATCATTATAAAACTGAAACCAAGGCATCTTCCAACCAACCATCATGAACATAGAGCTATTAAGATACTATTGAGAAAACAAAAGGAGGATGCTCTCAGGGTCAACCAAGAATTAGGGAGGCCGGCAGAGGACGGCGGCGGCGGGCGCGGGGTAGAGGGAGGACGGCGGCGGTGGACACAGGGTAGAGGGAGGCCAGCGGAGGTCGACGGAGAACGGCGGCGTCGGAAGGAGGTCATGGAGGCCGACGGTCGTCAAGGGAGGACGGGGGCCGACGGAGGTCGCGGGAGGCCAGCGGAGTTGGGGGAGGAGGACGCCCGGGTCAGGCGGCGTTGGGGGGAGGAGAGGGGTGGCGGCGGTGTTGGGGGCAGCGGGAGGAGATGCGTCAGGTGCGGGGGAGCCGAAGGGACTAGGGAGGGGAAAAGAACGGGTGGAAAGGGAAAAAAACAGAAGAGTTTGCACTTATATACGAATGGTATTTTGAGGGTAATTTCAACGAAGTTCAGTGGCAAAGGGATATTTTATTCTGTAAAAGCAAAAAAAAAAGCACCCTTCTCGTGGCTTATGACTTTTAGGCTTAAAATGGTTTAAGCTTTTTATAAGCTGGATGAAAAAGTCACCTCTTTGTTTAGGCTTAGACTTTTTTGCTTTTAAGCTAAAGAAAAAGCCTAAACAAACAGAGCCTATATACACAAAAGCTGAACCGCCTGACCAACAACTAGACAGCAAACAGCCCCGGCAAACCGCCACGCCGGCCGAACACGACGACGTTCCCCTCCGAGTCTCTAACCTTGACCTCAGCATCCAGTCCGCAAGGGTGTCCTCGAGCAGCCTCATGATGGCCCTCCTCAGTGGCCGCACGCTGTAGCACTGCACGGTGTTAGAACACAGACGCACAGGATCGCTTCTGAATGCAATGTAGTTTCTCTGAAGAAACGCAACTCTGTTCTTCTGAAGATATTGTCGGAAAACTGAATAAACAGAGATGAAGAAGCTACAGATTTAAATTTGCGCCACATCTGGATGATGTGACTTTTCTGGTTTTCTCCTTTTTATAGATTTTCTCAAAGAGTTACAAACCGAGTTTTAGTTCGGCTCTAATCCAATTCTGAGTCTCAGTGCAAACAAAAAAACTCTGAAAAGCTACAGTGCCAAAACCGAAACAGACTGGAAGTTCAGAACTTGCTGCTCTAACTATCCAAAAGAAACAGAAACTAACAAAGCAATCCTAAAATAGAAAAGCTAATATGAATAACAAGTTTAAAACTAACAAATTCCCACCTAAACTTGTCATCCTAACTTCACATCATTGATGCCCAATTTCTGTCTCATCTCCAAGAATTTGATGCGACCGAGGGCCTTCATCAACAGATCAGCCAACTGATCTTCACTATGGACATAGTCCACTTCAACCTCCCAGTTTAGACACACTCACGAATAAAATGATACTTCATGTCGATATGCTTACTCCGATCATGATGAACTGAATTCTTACAAAGTGCAATTACCGATTTGTTGTCCACCTTCAATTTGAACTTCTCTGGTGTCTTCTATTTGATATCCCCAAGCAGTCGACTTAACCAAACCCCTTGGCATGCTGCTGTAGTTGCCGCAATATACTTAGCTTCACAGGAAGACAAAGCCACTATCTTATGCTTTTGTGAAGTCTAAGTAATGAAACTTCCACCAAGAAAAAATACCGTTCCAGTGGTACTCTTACAATCATCAACATCACATGCTAAGTCACTGTCACAATAGCCCACTAGCTTTGGTTCCATTTCATCACCCCTTTCATAAGAACAATCAAAACCTTTTTTGCCACTTATGTATCTCAAGATGTGCTTGACCGCTGACGAGGATTAAAATCTCTATGTATTTCTTTAATACATAACGAAAGGTCATACGTCTTCATGGTCGTAACCCCTAAGACTCACGACCTTATTGGTCGTAAGGATTCCAGATGTTACATGAGGGATAACTTGATCGGACAAGGTCTTGTACCTAGCCTCCGACCAAGTAGTTGCTCGTAGAAGCTATGAACTAGCATCTGGATCTAACTCCAGGTATATTCCATACCGTGTGATGAATGGAATACATGTTATATATTCCATACCACGCGTCGTTACATGATCCTAAGTCACTGACAAGTAACCGTCGCACGGTTGGGTGTCTCACAGACACTTAACCATAGAACAGTTGATATTTCATCAACCACCGCCTCGCTCTGACCAGTCGCGACGCTTCACAACGAGCGTCTTTTCCAGGAGTAATTCCCATCGCTTCGTCAACTACTTAAAGGATGACGCACACGGCAAAAGGCGAATCGGGGAATTCAGAAGATCAAGTGCTATCAGATTGGAGCATAGCAATTAGAATAGCAAGCTTCACAAGATTGGACTTAGTCAAGGATGGAAGGATAGAGAAGAGGTATTTTGGTATCTTCACCAAAATACCTTGTTGGTGACCATAGAGAAACCGCAACGCATGATAACAGAAATGAGAAGAAGTTGAGGTCATAAGGACGACAAGATCACGAAGAGATGGATTTGGTAGCGCCAGATCGTTATCCACTTTGAGAAGCGTGTATGAGTGAGAGACTTGTTTGTATGTTGGCTTAACGGGTGCCTGTTAGGATTTTTCTCTAGTCTTAGCCTCCACTATATAAGGGATGGTGCAGGATTTGGACAACAGCCAAGCCTAAGAATCATAATATGAGATTTGGAGAAAATTTGTGGAATTGAGTGCTCATGAGTGAGCTTTTGTCTTCCATGTTGGAGTGGTTGGAAACCCTCAATTCCTCAATATCTACCCAATCTATTTCGTGCAAAGATGACTTATCTATTATTTGTGCTCTCTTTATTCAGATTTTGGGTTCTTGTGTTCTAGGGGGTTTTACCTTGGTCTTTTACTGTGATCTAACTTACTAGGACTTGTGTAAGTTCATCTAAGGTCATCTTGACCATCTTTAATCTACGAGCAAGCCTTCGAATCATGTTTTGGTTTTCACCCGGTTTTGACTTTTGAGTCCTCTCGCACTCAAACAAAAAATTCATAGAATCTTGGCTATGATTCTCTAGATCTTTGATTGAAATAGATTCCCGACCTTCTTGTTGAGTTTTATGTGAAATTTCAAGTGATTTAGATTCGTATATCAAAAGTTAGGTCATTTTGTGAACATGAAATCATGCTGTTTTTTCTGCCAGTTTGAGGAGAGGTCAGACCGCTCGAGCGGTCAGATCGGCCATTACAGGGCAGTCAGACGACCAAGGGGGATTTATGGTTGAGCTTATTAGTTTCAACTCAATTATTCCGCTGTGATTTTCAAACCTGGATTTTTATAGCTTCACATAGCTATAGAAGTGAAAAAGAAGTAGAGCTCCATAAGGCCTATAGTCGCTAACACAGGCCAACAGAAGTGTTGTACATCGACAATAGCAACATCATTTGTGTTTTTTTTTCTGTTAGGATTATAAATATTCATCAGGGCTTCGAATGCGGCATGTGTCTAGATAGGTATTGCACAAGCTGGGTTGGAATTGAGCTATCGGAGGCCATGTCAGCATGTTAGAAAAGTTTACGAATCTTAAAACAAAATGGTTGATATTAGGTGAGGATAAATTTGTATCAGCAAAAAAATAAATAAAATTGAAGATTAGATATAGATATAGATTTGAATATTAAGTGGGTGCAAATCTTTGATTTGATTTACTTTTTTTAGTTTAATGCAGATTTGACTCATCTAATATTAACTAGTTTGTTTTACGATCCATAAACTTTTTATTAAAGAGGTGTACCAAGCACATCCCTAACATTATTTCTACTTTTAATTGTGTTTCTTAGCGGCGTGGATTGATTACGGGTAATATCATTTTGAAGCAAAATATATTGGCAAAACGCACGTGCATGCTTACTAGTCCAGGTAACACCCGTGTAGAGATGTCTGTATGCGAAGCACGGTGCCAGGGCTAGAGATGGCAACGGGGTCATTCCCCGTCGGGGAGTGGTGGAACATCCCTATCTCTGAGAGAAGAAAAATTCCCCATCTTCGTCCCCATCCCCGTTCTCGGGTGCTATTCCCCCCGCGTCCCTACCCCCATCGGGTTATCGAGGCCCACGGGGACCCATACCCGAAAGTTAGATCCTGAAAGAAGAGAAAATAAGATCCATAATGTTATAAAATGGGTATAAACATCCACATGCAATGCTAAAATGATAATATTTTTTGATTAATTAGCATCTGAAAAGTAAAGGATGCAAAAGAGACTATCGGGCTATCGCCTTATCGGGTTGTGCGGTAGTGGGCTAGTGGCCTACATGTCTTATCGGGGGCCATGCGGGTAGCGGGGATGGGGAGTAGGAGAATGGTCTCATCCCCGCTTCACTCGATGGAAAATTGTATTTGCATATTATTATCTCCGTGGAGAAAAAATAACTCCATCTCAGTCTCCTAATAAGTGAATTCTCCATCCGAGAATGCAGAATCCATTGCCTAGAGCCGGCCAAATGGGCCGAGCCAAATGAGCCAAGACGGCACACGCATCGTTGGCCCAAAGACGCACGCCCGCCACATCATTCATGGGCGTCGCCGCCGACACGATACCCGCCCGTGCACCGGCCGCCACCTCAAGACGGTGGCGGCCGCAAGACGCAACGATGCGTTGCGCGCCGCGCTGTGCACGACACGCACGAGCACGCACACACGGCAGCACGGCAGCGTAGCGGAGGGTCGAGGCGAGCAGCGGCGCGACGGTCTGCCGCCGGAGGCCGGAGCGGAGGAGGAGGGCGCCCGGCGCACTTTGCTACGCCGAGCGGAGGAGGAGTAGGCGGGCCAGCGGCGACGCGGCACGCCGCCGCACCGAGCGCGCGAGGAGAAGGTGACGGCCGACGGCGGTGTCGTCGGCGACGCCGCGGAGGCGAGGAGGCGCGCGGTCGACGACGCGGGGCCCGGGAGGCGAGGAGGCGGGGGTCGACGACGCCGTCGGGGAGGCGAGGAGGCGGCGGGGTCGACGACGCGGGACCCTGGGGAGGCGAGGAGGCGGTGTCGTCGAGACGGCGCCGCGGGGAGGCGGCGGAGCTGCGGAGTGAGGAGGTGGAGCCGGCGGCCCGGCGCTGAGCCGCTGAGGGAGGTGAGGACTGGGGAGGTGAGTGAGGCGGAGGGGCGGCAGTGCCGCAAGCGGCACGCGTGACGGGCGAGCAGGGGCAGGGGTAGAAGAAGGGGATGGGCAGCGGGGCAAGCTGGGCAGCTGTAAGATCGAGTAGGCCGACTAGAGGGGGGTGAATAGGCGTTTTAAAACTTTTGTGCTCTAAAACCGATTTCTAATGCGAAAGGTAATACAAAAACGGTTTTGCACAATTAAGGTCTAAATCCACTAGGCTCAACTAAGTGCACCAACAAAACAAGTCTATTGATAATAATCAATCAAGCATGGACTTGTAAGCAATTCAAATTAAACAATGTAGATAGCACCTAGCAAGGCAAGCATTCATACACAATAAATGAGCAACTTAATTATATGAATGTTAATTGCAATATGGTAAAGCTCAACAATGCAAACCACAAGATGACACGGCGATGTTTTACCGTGGTGATCGGAGACTTGCTGGTCTCCCCTAATCCACGTTGAGGGAAACCCAAACCAATTGGGCCGGCTCCACGAATTGAGCCTTCCTCCGAGGTATCAACCACCTCGCTCCACTAGGGTTGCTCTTACTCTACTCCGGAGATGGTGAGCACCAAGCCACTCACAATCGCCCGGGTCTTCTCACAAGCTTCACTTGAGAAGATCACCGACGCACGATACCGTCTAGGTGTCGGCAAACACCAAGAGTAATAAGTCTCCAACTTTCACTTGAACCAATCAAGTGTCAAAACTCTCGTGGATACTAAATCCACCACCTAATGCAACACATGCAATAGGATTTGCCTCTCAAACCTCACTAAGTGCAACACATGCACAAATGGGAGTAGAGGGCTTGCTCTTAGCTCAAAGGAACTCAATGGGGCACCAGCAACCTTTCCTCACACGGCCAAGGTGGATATTTATAGCCCACACACAAAAACTAGCCGTTGGGAAGAGATTCTAGAGAATCTAGACAAAACCGGTCTGACCGCCAACTAATGGCCGGTCGAACCGCTTGAGCGCCAACGGCTATAAAACTAGCCGTTGGACTCACAATCGGTCTGACTGCCAACCAATGGCCGGTCAGACCGCTCAAACCGGTCAGACCGCTCAACTGAGCAACCGAGCAAACCAGAAAACATCTCTTCTGAAAAATACGTACCGCCAAATAAATTTCGGTACTACCATCTCCGTAGTACCGCTTCTAACGCCATACAATCAGAGGTCGATCGCATCGCTCATCCCATGGCGGTCAGACCGCTACCAGAGGCGGTCAGACCGCCAACAATCACCAAGATCGAGAACATACTTTGCACATTTGCTTCAACTCAATTTGCAAAACATATTTGCTAATTGATGCAACATGTACACAAGAGATGGAAGCTAGATTCTCAACAAGTTGCAAAACACATTTGCCAACTTTTAGAATCAACGCCACAAGGAATAAGGTACATGGACTTAAACCATTTGCAAAACACATTCGCAAACTAAAGTCACATGCTACAAGGAATAACCATGAGCTTCAACCATTTGCAAAACGTATTCGCAAATATAGGCAACATGTTAAGTTGAGCTAGAGAAAACACAATGAGCTATCAACACATGACTAACTCAAGCTACTAATTAAGACCCCTCTTAATAGTACGGTAACATATTCTAGCAATCCGGTCTCCAACCAAACACCGAGACCGGTAAAAGACTAAGAACAAATCCTTAGCCCTAGCTAGTCATACCTTTGCCTTGCGCAACCACTTGAAGCTTGATGACACACATCCTTGCTTCAAGTTTGGGTTATTGACTTAAAGCCCATCAACATATGATGACATCTTTCATCACAAGTCTCGACATGCATCAACTCATGATGCACTCTTTACTTGACCTCCATCAACACATGATGGATTCTTCTTGACTTAATATGCATCAACTCATGATGCATCCTTTACTCCAAGCTCTTCACTTCAACATCATCAACCCATGATGATATTCTTCTCTTGATATCATCAACACATGATGATATTCTTCTTCTTCGAAAATCTTGACTTGATGACGATCAACTCATGATGTCATCCAAAGTCTTCAATCACATGGAACAAAACCTATTTCACCAACTCATAGAAAAAAATGTTAGTTCCACAAGGTGACTGTCACTAATTATCACACCATACCATTGACCAATAATGGTGGGACAAGATACCACAATCTTTCCCTCTTCGGTAATTGATGACAATCAACACAATTACAGATAATTGAATGTAATTGGTATGAGTATATATAAACTACACAAGTTATATATACTCAAAGGATATATGAGCTTATATGAACTACGTAAGTCATATATGCTCATATGAATATATACGAACTACACTAGTTGTATATATTCAAGGATATGAGTATATATAAACTACCAAAGTTACATATACTCATATGAATATATTAACTACACAAGTTAAATATATTTAAGGATATATTTCAAAGTAAAGATCCTAAATATATGTGAACAAAAGAATATGGATCAATACTAATGAAACCACAAAATATAGAGTGAACTCCCCCTAAATGTGTGCATACACGAATGTGTAATAAAGACATATGCACATATTCAAGTTACCCTTTTTGGTGAAGTTCAACCAATATTTTGAATCCGAGGAATGCAACAAGATATAATAAAACGATGTCGAATGTATACCTCTTTGATCTTTAAATCCAACTGAGACTAAACATGAGATAGCAAAAAGAGTGTTAGTCTCATAAATAGATTTATCATTAATAACTAAAACTCCATTAACACATAATGTCGGATCTAGATTCTTCAGCAGCCGGGCAGGCGGCGGGGAAGGCCGGGCAGGCGGGCTCGTGGGCCGCACTTGACCCGACAGGCTCGGACCGGCCCGACACGGCACGAATGCCTGATGAGCTGTGCTTGGACCGCCACCCCAACCCGTGAGCTGACTCAGCATAACATAAATAGTAGCCAGACCGAAATAGCCGTGCCTAGCCGCCCGAACCGCCCGTTTGACTAGCACTACCATTGCCATCCCTAAGCAGGGCTCCCAGCTCTCCGTTACTGCCTGCTGCCTAGCCGCACGGCCGCGCGCACACAAGCCACAAAGACTCCTTTGCTCTCCGGCTCTCCCTCCTGCCCCCTTCACCCCGATTGGCCGTTCCGGCGATCCCTCCTCCCGCCCGACGCCTCCTCTCCTCGCCGTGGGGCGACACCACCTACTCCTCCCTGACGGAGAGCTCCCGCTGCTCTACGCGACGCCACCTCGTTACGTCGGCAAGCTTCCGCGCTCGGCCCGAGCGACACCACCTCGCTGCCGAGCGCGAGCGCCCCCCGGCGCGGTGCCGCCTTGCCGCGGGCCGGAACCGAACGGCCCGACCAGAGCTCCCCCACGTGTCTCGTACTGATCCAGTTCTCGCCGCGAGCTCGCTCCCCAACCTGGATCTCAGGTATTAGATCTGTTAGGATTTAGTGGTAGATTTTATGGGCTGCTGCTTGGTTCCGCGTTTGCTTGTTCTTGCAATCTTCAGACGGCGCTTTGATGGGCAGATGATTCTTGCAATCTTGGATCTGTAAGATTTGGTCTCACATTATTCGCAAATATCGTTCTGTTGGGCATATGACTTGAACCTGATAGCTCTTGATTAGGTGTTGACTTGTAATCTTGTTCACTGGACAGTGAGCGGCTTCATTGTTGAACCTGGAACATTAAGTGTCCAGTATTGTCGAACCTGGAACATTAAGCTCTTGATTATTGCTTGGCCATGATTTGTATCATGTAGGCTTGGCCGTATGTTGAATCTGGCTTTTGATTAAGTGCCCACTTCCCATTTAGTTGATGACGTTTTTCTCTTGACTGGATGGAAGCTTTATATTATTTAACCTGGAACTTATAAGCTTTTGGCTCTTTGTTATAGGTTGTCAAACTTGTTAACTGCTATCACACTCAAAAGTCGACCTACTATTTGAACTTAATTTGGTAAATATTGTATATGCTGATACTACAACGAAAAAATGTGGTATTTAGTTATTTACCGATACTGTACCGATATTTTATTTGGTAAACATGATATCTAGTTTCAATTATCGAAATTTCAAAAATACCGAAAAAACTTAACCAAATTTACTTTAATTCACCGAATAAACAACCCTATAATTAGTGGTCTGCATTTAGAGTCAATTTTAGATGTAAGAAGGATATGACATTACTTAGGCCCTGTTAATTTTGCAACAAAGAAATCTCTATGATCCTTAGTTTTTGGTGTAGCAATTTCTTTTTCTGCTTTAGTGGATGTTTTTGTATCATTAAGCTAAAAGAACTTTAAAACAGTACAGTTCAAGTTAATTCATTTTCTTTCCTGTGCGATGCAGGTACCATCTGAAATGGATTTTTTCACCGAATATGGTGAGGGCAACAGGTATAAAATAGAAGAGGTAATTGGAAAAGGGAGTTATGGTGTGGTTTGCTCTGCTCTGGATACTCACACTGGCGATAAAGTTGCTATCAAGAAGATAAATGACATCTTTGAACATGTGTCTGATGCAACACGGATAATTCGTGAGATCAAGTTGCTTCGGCTCCTACGACATCCGGATATTGTGGAAATAAAACATATTTTACTCCCTCCATCAAGGAGAGAATTCAAGGATATATATGTTGTTTTTGAACTCATGGAGTCTGATTTACACCAAGTTATAAAGGCTAATGATGACTTGACTCCAGAACACTATCAGTTTTTCTTGTATCAGTTGCTTCGAGGATTGAAATACATTCATACAGGTAAATGTTTTATTTTCACATTAGTTTTTTTCTTTGCATATTGCAACAGTTGCTCTAAGGAGTGCTCTGTTTACAAATAAAACTATTAGCCCATCTGTCATCAGATAAGTCTTGTTTTAGGCAAAAGCTTTTGTCCCTAAATAAGTGATGCACTAAGATTTATAAATTATAGACGGAGCCAAGGTTCAAGAAGGCGCTAGGCGCTAGTCGGGCAGTGGCTCGGTGCCTAGGCCGCCTAGGCGGCCGACTAGCGGCAGTGTAGAGAAAAAAATTCACAAATGATCAGGTGTTCCCCTAGGCGCCCGCCTAGGCGCTAGGTGCAGCCCTCCCGCCTAGGCCTAGCCCGGCCTAGGCAGCGATTCGGCGCTACGCGCCGCCCGACTAGCGCCTAGCGCCTAGGGGAACACTGCAAATGATACTATTCTTAATGGGCTTAAAACCCGATCCCTCGGCCCATCTCAGCCAATCGGCTGGCCAGGCCCAACCCGTGCCACGTGCTCTCTCCCCTAATCTTATCCTCACGGCATCTCTCTCACAACGCTCGTTCTCTCTCTCTCGGCCACCCCTCTTCCTCTCCCTCTCCCTCGCCGGATTCGGCCACCCCTCCCTCTTGCTCTCCCTCTCCGGACCTCGGCCGCCCCTCTCCCTCTCACTCTCCCTCTCCGGGTGGTGGCGAGGTCGATTCGGCGGCGCGAGATGCCTGGAACCCGCCTCGCCTAGTGCTGCCTTGGACCGGCTTTGCCTGCCGACTTCGGTGAAGTCGCGGCGGTCGAGCTTCACCGACTGCCTAGGCAGTGCCTAGAGGCGATTTTTTGAACCTTGGGTGGAGCATGCCTAAGATAACCAACCATGTTTCCTGAGTAGTGGAATTGGAAGTTGTACAAGATCTTTAATTATCTGGAACTTAACTTCTTGGGCCAGACAACACACATTTTACCTCCTTTTATATTCCCCAATGATTAAATTCGACTATTATACAGCAGTGTTACATGGACACGGACATGGGTGTTCGATTCGGCAAGCTTGAAAATATAGGATTTGAGGAATCATCTAATATATATTAATTTTGTAACAAAAAATTATACATATACTTTTTTATTAGTAAATGATATCAATAATTCTCAAATAACACATAAAATAGTTGGTAAAACAATTGAAACATGTATTATCACCGGGTATTCTGCACAAAGGATCACATTCTAGTTATGTAACAGCTGTAAGCCACAAAGGTTGTTGCTTGTGTCCAATGTCCTCGAGAGAAGAGAAGGGAAAAATAAAGAAAACAAAAGCTGCAGTCTGCAGCGCCTCTCTCTCTCCCCTCCTCACACTCTTGGTCTTCTCCCCGATGAAACAGCCATGGAAGGGTGCTGCAATTCTTCCACCTTTTCTCTAGTCTTATTCACAGGGAAGCTCTCTCTCACCATCTCCTTTAGCCTCCAAGTCGCACCGCTGTCTCAGCCTATCCTCTCCTCTCCTACATCTTCCCTTCACATCTTCTCTCCCATCCTCTCTCTCTAGATCTGCTCGGCTGCGGCTCCTCTCTCTCCGTCGTCAACTTGGACTCGCCGGAGCCGTGTCTGATGCGTGTCGCGCCGTGTCCGACACGCGGATGGATGTTGACACGCCAAAAGTTTTTGGACACGCGAGTCCCAGTAACACAAGGGAAGATTTGATAGAAGTAATAGAATTGCATAGTAATCTTGTATTGATCATTATTTTGTGTGAATTTAGCTAAAACACTGAGAAATGCAGACTGGAGGGAGTAATTGCCATAGACAATGATCACTCCATGTGATCATGGGAGCGATATAGAGCGATATAGATAACCAGGAAAGCTCTTTGCTGTGAGATAATTATAATGCCCCATGTTGGTTATATTCTGTAGTGTTAACTTATGTATATGGTACTTAGGCATCACTAACATCATGCTGTTTTATTTTTTCCCAGTTGCGGATTTGTTGAATTTCTACTATGGTTGTACAACCTGTGGTGGTGTTATTATAGTTATTTCACCTTGTGAACCGATTCATAAGAAATCAGGAATTAGTGCCATTCATCTATGAAGAACATTTTAAAAACAGGACCAGACTGACGGTTGAACTGGAAAATCCTGGAACCGACAATCATTCATGCAATTGGACCGGAAAAATCCAGCTGAACTGGCATTTTTCAGAAAACAAATGAACCGGACGGATGGAAAAATACAGCAGTAAGGAACGGGGACAGGTGACTGGGCTTGGCCCAACGCAGTCCACCCATCGTGTGCACATGAAGAGGGGTGCAATAGGCTCCCCCCAATCGCCATATGCTGGCTGCCGTTCCACTTCATCTTTCCCCATGGACCCCATCTCGTGTCTGGAACACCCAATCTCTCATATCCTAACATCCTGGCAGCACAAGAGTGCCGTGGCCGCTGCAGATTGATATCTCAGGTAGTGGTGATGCCTGCTTGTTTGTGATGTGTAGTTGGCTGTTGTTTGCTCCTTGTTCTCTTGTATTCTCTGCCAGTGGGTGGCCACAAATTTTAAATGCCGTTTGGCTTTTGTCTCGATCAGTTTTATTGTCGTTTTAAGTCACGCAGAACACATTTTTTGGAATCTACAACATTTTGCCAAAGGAGTCTTACTAGAAATGAGGAAATGGACTTGAGCAGCTAAGAATCAAAGGTTAAAAAATAGTATCCAACGAGCACAATATAATATTTACTCCTTTAGAAGTTCCACCTTGGTGGTGATGGTGGTTTCACCATCTACCCCTTAAGGATATTATGTGGATGGATCTCTATGTGCATATGCATGTGCCTGGGAGGATCATCTATGCATATGTGTATGCGTGTAACTTACGGCATGATTTGGCTTGCTTATATGATGGGAATTTTTTTTATGCAATTTCCAAAATTAAGGTTAATTATTTGTACATGGTGGATTTCATATGGTTGCTTTAGTGAAAATCTCACGGGCAACCAACTCATGGATGTTGGGAAACTCATATTTTTTTTAGAATTTAGAATTTATGGTATCAATTATTTGAGATCCGTTACGATGCACGGGCACGCTAGTATTAGAAAATCGGCAGTTCAACTAGTGAAATGGCAGTTGGACAGTGAACCGTGCTTGGTCAGTTTGTCACTGGTCTGGTTTTTAAAACTACGGTATGTAGCTGCAATTCCACAACTATCTGCCACCAAATGTGGTTCTGACAATATCTATAACAGAATTGTCTTCCTTGTAAGGAGACTACAGTAATCTCTTCTTCAGCTTGAGATAAGAGCTAGCTAAACATCAAGCCATATTAGTGTCTGCATGTGAAATGCAATTTTGCATTCGGGTGTGAATCCTGCGGGCGGTTGGAATATATTGTTTTGAAGTTACTTCATCATCTCAGTCTGGTTGTTCGGTCACTTAGACTTCTTTTTTTATTTCAAGACAGACCAGGTTAATAAAGTAGATTGCCTAGGTGTACTTGATACCATTTCTTGTTCCTGATAGGCATACTATTCCTCTGAAACACCTATTTGGTGGCCGAGGTATGTCATTTTTAAAGATTTCATGAGTAACATGTTTGTGATAAAGTAGGCTTTTTCTATTTCTTTTTTTAGCAGGCTAAGAAATAATTTCTTGTTGCAATAATGATAAGGCATGTGGTCATCTCTCTGTGTAAAAAACAATAAGGCAGAATTTTTTTTGTTTCAAGTTAGTTGAACAAGTCTATTTAAACAAACAAGTAGCATTTTTTTTATATCTGACTGAAAGTGGAAATGTGGCATTAAGAGTTGAGGAACAATAATATGTAAAAGCTTTTCTAAACTACTCCTTTTTGTCTACTTAAGAGTTAAGAGGAATAAGTTACTCAAATAAATGCTCTTCAGTTGTGTGATTACCAGTCAATCCTATTTGTGTGTCATGGGCCGGGCAACTGTTCACCCGTGTGAACAGTACCACATGTACTGTAGCACGAGATTAGGAAGGGATTACTTTACCCAAATAAGAATATCTATTTTCCTAAATAGTTGATTAGTTTCTTTGTATAGGGATTAGTTAATCGGAAAGGTTATCTATTAGTTAGGAAAGTCATCATTTAGATCGATTTTATCCATAATTGTTAGAAGAGCCTTCTATATAAGGAGGCTTATTGTAATCGTTGGCACTAAACAATGAAAATACAATTGTCTAAGTCTCAAACCTCTTCGTCTCCCCAATATATAGTCTTCCCTAGCAGCCGACGCTACCCGGCTATCATTCCTGTGATATTTACCCCTATGATCTAAGGATCATAACATTGTGACACTCCTGGTATGACTCATCATCTTTCATTGTTGGTTTTTTGCAGCAAATGTTTTTCACCGAGATCTCAAACCAAAAAATATCTTGGCGAATGCTGATTGTAAGCTCAAAATATGTGATTTTGGCCTTGCAAGGGTAGCTTTAAGTGATACTCCAACTGCCATCTTTTGGACGGTATATCATTTTTTCCCCAACTATTTCTTTTACGAAGTCAAGCTTTTTAACATCAGCTAATTGCTTGTTCTATTTTTAGGATTATGTTGCAACAAGGTGGTACCGAGCACCTGAGCTGTGTGGATCTTTTTTCTCCAAGGTTGGTGGCCTTCTGAACATGTGTCTGATTTGATATGAATCATGATATTTGCAAGAATGTTCATGATTTCCATGTTTCATTATTATGATCTAATTTACTACAGTTAAATGCACACTGCAATCTGCAAGTCTTGAACAGTGAAGCAAACATGTATAACATTTCATTTGCTTGTTAGTTTATTTCTAATAGATTATGTTTAAAAATGCGTATAGTTGAGTTCAGCCAAGACTGGTCTGGCAGCATGATTATTAATGTAGGGCACATATGTTCTAACACCACCAAATTATTTGTCTGCTGCAATATTAGCTTGATTATTGATTTCTGCTGAGACGAAACATCATGACTGAGCAGTGTTCCCCTAGGCGCCGCGTAGGCACTAGGCGCAACCTCTCTACTGGGACTTCATGGTAATCGGCAGGCTAGGCGCAAAAGGTGTGGTAGATCCAAGCAGGCTGGGTGGTGGCGGCGGCTTGCGTGAAGCAGCAGTTGCAGAAGCTAAAGGGCGGAGGTGGGGGTAGGGAGTGGGAGTGGGAGTGGGAGGAGGGGAGGTGCTGGTGTTGGCGACACGGCGACAGCATCCGTGAAGCTGCAGCGGCGGAGGAGGCGTTGATGTTTGTGGCGGTGGGTCCAGCTCGAGGGAAGAAAGGAGACGGTGGTGTTTGTGGTGGCGGGTTCAGCTCGAGGAAAGAAAGGAGTTGGGCCGGCCTAGCCCAGCTATCCCGACTCAACTCACAAAACTCCTCCTGTAGAGAGCATATGCACTAGGGTTCCCCTTCCCCAGCCGCTCTCTCCACTCTCTCCTCTCTCTCTGTAACACCTTGGCTGAAAATTCGCTAATAGCTCAGCCCATCGTGGGGCGGACCCGTACACACATAGCACCCCACTTATACTTTCGTCTTTGCTTCGTATAAAAGGGTTAACCTGGAGGTGTTACGTTTGGACCCAACAGGCATTATATACTACAACTTACTTTAAACAAGCAATGTGGGACTAATCCCACCACAGAATTGCACATGGGCCACATGGGCCGCACTACGAGTAGGCTGGTGTATTACATTCACCCCCCTTAAGGACGCCCTCAGCAACACACCGCATATGTGGCAAATGCTCATAACCACCCTAAGGTACACGTCTGTGTGTCTAATGCCGGGACATGCCATGTGTGTGTCCACTTTGGGCCCACATGTGCCATGCGTCACATGCCCACGACCCTGTCCTGCACATGCCCATGCGGCAAGGAAAAAAACCCGGCCGGTTACCAACGGTAACCGGAAAAACCGCCTAGAACTGGTAGAAATAAAACCGGCCAAAAAATTTCAATTTTAAATTTGAATTTTTGACTGCATAATGCACTTCCTAGGTTGGTTTAGACCTTTTTTTTGCTAGATTACGTATTGTATGAGCTACATATGCTTGAATTATTGTATGAGCAAGTCCCGGGCGGTTTTTTGGACTTGAAAAGCAGCACATTGGATCCTCTCCCCCCTTGTTGCGACTTGGATGCCTAGTTGCAGTTGCAGGAGGAGAGGAGGGGAGGAAAAGTAGGTAACAAGAAATTTACTGCATTGTATGTCGATTTTTTAGACTTGGACTTGGAAAGCACATTGGACGCTCTCCCCCCTCTTGCTTTTGCAGCAGCAGCACCTACAAATCTACATTGGAAAAGTAGTTATCATTCATTACTATTAATTTATGTTTTTATTATTTTCAATGCTTTAAAACACTTGGAGGAGAGGCCTGCCCTAGAGTGAAGCTAGCAAGGTAACCGGTTTTGGTTTGGGTTTTTCCGGTTTTGGGCGGTAACCGGTTTTCAAAATCCTCAATTCAAAATTTAGTTTCCGAACTTCATCCGGTTTTTTCGGTAACCGGCCGGTAACCGTTACCGGCCGCCGACCGGTTTTTCCACCAGTTCTGGGATTTCGATCCTTGCAGTGTAGCGAAAGTTGATGGTCTGGGACTGGTACCATCCGTAACACCCTAGCCCAAACTTCGCTCATAGCCCAGCCCACCACAGGGCTGACCCGCGCACATATAGCACCCCACTTACACTTTCGTCCTCGCTTCATGTTAAAGGGTTAACTCGGAGGTGTTACATTTTGACCCAATAGGCATTATATACTACAACTCACTTTAGACAAATAATGTGGGACTAATCCCACCATATAACTACACATTGGCCATACTACGAGCAGGCCGGGGTATTACACTCTCAGGAGGCCATCTGCAGCGGGCAATGGCGGTCGCCCTCGACTAAATCCACCTCACCGCCACCTTCCCAACCGTCGACGATTCCACCTCCACATTGCCTCCATGTCGTCGACATCGATCTCCCTGTTGCCAGATTCCGCCTCTAACTCTCCATGCCGCCGGTTTCCCCCTTGAATATGCCTCTATCCCTCGATTTCACCTCCCCTCCACCGGATTTTGCCCCCTAGGCTGCTCCCCGTTGTTTGCAAGTTGGCCGTCTTGGTGGTACGTAGGCAGGCTGGCACTAGGCGGCCACCCTCGAGCAGCCTTCCACGTAGCGCCTATGGGAACACTTTGACTGAGTGATACTGTCGTGAAAACCTAGAAACAACTCTCCTTTTAGGACGCAAAAAATGGTGTATGAAAAATTGTGGTTTGCTTATCTTCTATAGAGATAATATGTTCCATATTAGAGCAGCATACTGGAATTGTTGGGTTCACGAACCGCATTCCTTGTTCACGAACCAAATAAGTATACCCCGTAACGAACCCTATTTTTTGGAAGTTGGCGTACTACAAACCTCGAACCCAATGTACCGCGAATCAGGTAACTATGAATAGTAGCATGCTCACGAGACTAAATATGTTATTTGCCTACTCCATGTATACAAGCTATCATGGTACATTAAATCAAGAACAAGATCACACTTAGTATTCCTATGGTCCTACTAAATTAAATCTAGGCATGTCCACAAGAACAATAATCTACAAAACTACAACTAGTTGCTATACTGCACTAGATTAACCATGATTGTTCGACAAAATAATTACTGTTACTTTTAGCTAGTTCGTTCCAATGGTGGTCACAATAGAATCTGAGGCACCAGGAACAACCACAACGACATGAACCTCAGGAAGACGTAGAACAATCGTGCAGGCGCTATCCAGAATCTTGATCGGTCTACTCTCGTGCAGGACAAAATGAGGCTATGGCTATGGAGACATTCCTCATTGAGTAGGCAGTGCACACAGCACAATGGGTTTGAGTGGCTTGGATGCAGTGCAACACATGAAACAATGAACAAAAATAAAACATAGATCAGAAAGATGGTTTGTGTCTCATGTTATGTCCTTGGGACATCTCTCTGCTCATATAGAGTGGTAACACCACAAGCCGTTAGCAACCAACCACTCGTGACGAAACGTTAGGGCATGATCTTAGAAATCGTCCTGCTTGTTTGGAACAAAAGTAATGTTAGAATTTGAATGGATTGTTCCTATCCATACATGTTGGGAGTTTGGGACAGATGTCCCATGTTGCTTCTCTAGGTGGTGGCACTTATAAGTAGAGTTGCACGTTGCCATGGTGAGGCAAGAAAAAGGAAGACTACATGCATACGCTAGCCCGCCTCTCCGTGCCATGCCATCACCCGCGGGCTCGCGTCGTTCGTGGGAATGCCCCGGTGATCTTGTGTTCATAGATGCGAGGGGCTGTAGCTTCTTTTTGCACTACATGGTAATGCATTGTGATGTCGGACCTTTGTGGGTGCACAGATAGGAACAACCCTGTTCAAATTCGTACATGGGTTCTATTTCGAAACAGCGGGACAATTTCTGAGAACATGCTGTCTGTTCCGTCTCAAGTGGATGGTTGCTAGTGGCGCTATATATGAGTGGGGATTCATGCCAAAGGCCATAACACGAAATGTAAACAATCTTTCTCCTCTCCATTTCCTTTTTGCCCACTGTTCATGAGAATTGCGCTACATGCCTGCATCCAGGCAACTTGGACCCGATGTGGCATGGCTTTGCCCACTTGGTGACTACTGTCTCCTGAGCTATCACCTCATCTGTTCATGCATGGGAAGAGGCTGACCAGATTTCGGTGCAGCACATGCACGGCAGCTCTACTTCCTAAGGTTTGGGTTGCTGCCCTACTTCCCGTTGCTTCAAACTCTACTACTACCACTTTTGAAGCGAACTGGCTGGAAGTGGCAGTGGTCGAACATTACTGTTAATCTAGTGTGCTAGAACAACTTGTTGCAGATTACTGTTCTTGTGGACATGGTTAAGGTTAATCTTGTAGGATGAGTAAATGTTATCTTGGTCTTGATTCAATCTGCCATGATTTATAACACATTTAATTTAATAATTTGTGAGCATGCTAATATTTGTAGTTGTTTATCTGCCTCATATTCATGCTGTAAGTTAAATTTTCTCACTGTTAAAGGAATTAAATTAAACAATCGTATTCTTACCCATAATTCAATGTCCCTTACAGTGTTCCCCTAGGCGTCCGCCTAGACCGCCTAGGCGCTAGGTGCAGCCCCCCCACCTAGACCGCCTAGCCGATTTAGCCCGCCTAGCCCCGCCTAGGCGGCGATTAGGTGCTAGGCGCTGGTTTGCCGTCCGACTAGTGCCTAGTACCTAGGGAAACACTGGTCCCTTATGTCTAAGCTTGACAAAATGACCAGGCCTGAGCTACACATAGAACCTGTCTCACCACCCGACAATCCGACTATATCAAATTTTTTCTCTATCGTTTATGTTCCTGACAAGTGACAACTGTTATGGATAGGTCACTGTAACGTGGATACTGTAGCACTGCGTGCTCTAACTAGTATCCATCTAATAAGTTCAGTTTCATATGCAGACCATCTACTTGTTGCATGTGCTTATGTGTTTTTACAA
Organism: Ampelocalamus luodianensis; assembly: GCA_036346255.1. NCBI lineage: Eukaryota > Viridiplantae > Streptophyta > Magnoliopsida > Poales > Poaceae > Ampelocalamus > Ampelocalamus luodianensis. The sequence goes on along the minus strand of CM070638.1, from coordinate 35,776,915 downwards.
TATCTGGAGTATTTTTGAACATTATATGGTTTGAATTCTTGCAGTATACACCAGCAATAGATATATGGAGCATTGGCTGTATATTTTCAGAGCTTTTAACTGGAAAACCTCTTTTCCCTGGGAAAAATGTGGTGCATCAGCTTGATATAATTACAGATCTCCTGGGAACACCATCTCCAGAAGCAATATCTCGGGTCAGCACGGTTTGACATAAACAAGTGTTATTTCCAATAAAGTTTTCTAATGATTGTAGTTACATGTGCTCTTTATGCAATAGATTCGAAATGAGAAGGCCAGGCGCTACTTGAGCAGTATGAGGCGGAAAAAGCCTATACCGTTTACGCAGAAGTTTCCAAATGCAGATCCACTTGCATTACGTTTGTTGGAGAGAATGCTAGCCTTTGAGCCAAAAGATAGGCCAAATGCTGAGGAGGTACAGTTGTAATGACTTGCTTGTTAGTACTAGCAAATGGCAGCATCCTTTTCATGAATGTTTTCGTGCTTGTAACATCCATACCAGTAGCTAATGTATCACACATTTTCAGGCTCTTGCTGACCCTTATTTCAAGAACATAGCCAATGTGGATAGAGAACCTTCAGCACAACCTGTCACAAAGTTGGAATTTGAGTTTGAGAGGCGGAGAATTACAAAGGAAGATATAAGAGAACTCATCTATAGAGAAATTCTGGAGTATCATCCAAAGATGTTGAGGGAGTTCCTCGAAGGGACTGAGTCAACTGGTTTCATGTACCCAAGGTGTGTTGTCAAGTCAAGTCGATTTTAATTACTTTTAACATATTTAACTAAGTGTTTACGTAATGTAATTCCTGAGACAAGTTTAATCACCACATTCGTAGGCCAGTTGTGTGTAGAACATGCTATAGGCTTGTATCTTATCATTAATGTGTCTGCAGGTTCATTAATAAATAAAGCATATTTATCAACATGTTCTTCTGTCTTGATTTTTGGACTATTTTAGTTGATGCTGATAACTAAATCACGGATAATTGTTTTTTGCTTGATGTGTATCAACTATTGAGTGGTGTTTGGTTATTTATTTTGAATTCTTTCGTAGTGTGGAAGTGGGAGGAATGATGGTTAGTGGAATTTGATTCTGGTGGGACTAATCTCTTCCTCTATCTGCTTGCAGTGCGGTAGATCATTTTAAAAAGCAGTTTGCATACCTGGAAGAACATTACGCGAAGGGATCAATAGCAGCTCCACCTGAGAGGCAGCATAACTCTTTACCAAGGCAATACTTCCATTGTTTTCTATATGTGGCTTAAATTAACTGATAGCACTTTGGCTGCAATTGAAAGCATTTTTCTTGGACTCACTACTTGTGCATTATCAGGCCATGTGTGTTATATTCGGATAACCGACCACAAAGCACAGCCAACATCTCAGAGGATCTTTCGAAGTGTGTAATCAGAGATAATACACAAAAAACACAGCAAGATTCTGCTTCTGTTGGTGCAAATAGAGTTCTTCAAGGTAAGCTCCTGCAGCCACATCATCATGATGGACAACTACACTAGTACAGAAACCGATATGTTTTTACTGCACCTCAATATTGCCATCTAAATACTTGAGTTGATTGAGTGACAAACAGATATCGTGTATTGTCACAAGCTAGGGCCACCGAGCGTAGGTAGTAGCTATGGGAGACGGGAGGTCGAGTCCATGGTCCTCGATGCCCCAGCGCTATGACAAACAGTAAGGGTAGACGGGGAATGAAGAGAGAACTAGATTAGGGAAAAGGGATTACTTCTTGCTTGTCTTCTCAATTCATGCAGCAGACCAGCAGTCCATTTATAGGTAGAACCACCCTCCTAACAACTTGGAACAAATGATGTCAACCGAGGATGTCTTATCCTAAGCTAACTCCTTAACTTGTACTCAGCAACTAATCGTTAACTAATGTAATCTCTAAGCAACCAAAGAATCCCTGGCCTTTAATGTGCCTTATCCGGCATGCTAGCTTTGGTCTAGTCCTTCGCACCGTTCGCCTGGTCCTGCCTGTATTTGTGTTGATCGTGTGGAATCCTGTATATGACATGAAATAAATTCCTATATAGCAGCAAGTGCTGGGTCAGTCACTCAGCCATCATTGTCTAATGGGTTAATGACCAAATTATTCCATCAACTTGGGCAAAAGGGGGCACTTTAGTGCCTAATGTTTAGAAACAGGCAAATAGGTCACCGTAGTTTGCTTTTTCGGTCTCATACGTCACTGGATGACACGTCTCGCCATGTGGGCTTACATACTCAGCAACCGTTGTCTCGCATATCTTTGACCTGACTCGTCAACTGCGAAATGACCCTTTTGCTCCCATCTCTCCTCACAGTATGCACTTGAACTCAATCCCCTTTACAGGTCCAATCTAGACTCAATCTCCATTGTTGCCGCTCTGGTGGCACGCAGAGGCATAGCAATCCGCCGTACTGCGGTGTCCGCACCAGTGTTGCGAAAAACGGAATATGATCGTAGGGCGGTCAGGGTAGCGATTAATCGGAATATCGACGATTAATTGGAATTATGCAGACAATTTGTCATTCTGCTAATATATATATATATATATATATATATATATATATATATATATATATATATATATATATATATATATATATATATATATGTATTTGATGATAATACTAGTCCAAGAGGTATTCAAACACATATTGTTGCCATAATTACTAAACACATGTACCACTCAGCTGTTTTCACCGATTTTCACAGCACTGGTTTGCACTACCAGGCCATGCAGGTGCAACAGCAGATGGGTCGCACCTTGCCGAGTGCAGCTCAGCACTGCAGCAGCGCCACTGCCAGTGCTAACCTCGCACAACTCGACCACTGATTCTTCCATTTGGTCCTCATTATCAGCCGCAGCAGCAGCACAGCTTGATCCTCCCCTCTGTTTCAGCATGAGCTGCATGGCCATTCTAAATTTTAGGGACCAATGTGGCCCTTCTGCTAAACTTGAGGGACCAATTTGGTCATTAACACTGGTGTAATCTGCTATCTGTTTTAGTTCGTTAGTGCCTTCACCTCTGGTTGGTTTGGCCAATTGATGCCTGGCAGTAGTTTCTTGGTGATGTTGCACAATATTCTTTCTTGAGAAGTAAATTATCTACAAGCTTACTCCTGAACTATTTGAGTTGAATTGACTTTTCCAATCCTGCAATTCATTTTACGTGATATTTATAATAGGTTGCTGAAGACTGACTCAATGTGTATCTTTTCATATGGCAGGTGGTGTTGCGAGGCCCGGCAAAGTGGTTGGTTCAGTGCTGCGTTATGGTAACTGTTCAACATCTGCTGCTGAGCAATATGAACAACGAAAAATTGCTAGAAACCCAGCACTTGCTCCAAATACTGCCCCCCCCCAAAAGCTCATACCCCAGGAGAAACCCAACCTGCAAGAGCGAAACTGGTGATGCCGAAAGGATTGATGCGGGCCAAGCTGGGCAACCAAAGCTGTACGTACCGAACAAACTACCTACTACTGTTGATGGCCAGAGCGGTCACTGGTAGGTAACTAGGTATCTGCAGTGCACCAGCAATCCCTTAACATGGCATCAGCGTGGATTGTTGTAAGTAGTACTTTCTGACACATTCAAAGATGCCGTTCTGTACAGACTTGTATTATTTGTCAGGGCTTGCTACGCCCTGAAAGACTGGAATTGTAGAACTGTATTATTTCAAGCCATGAAACGGGCTGCTTGTTTCCACATTTTTTGGGTCAACAAAAAGATCCGGTAAACAAGATTACACGGTAGCTGACAGATTCAGTTCAACCTTTCAAGATGTATAGTGGAAACATGTGGCACTGGCAGTAAGAAACTGCTGCTCTTAAGCACTTTGTTCTTGAAGCTGGTGGCTCCCAAGTATGCACACTGATGATTGTTATTGTACCGTGTAACTTGTTGAGTTCCAAGTTCAGCACTGCCTCTAGATGCCTGAAGTTGAAACTATTTAGTTTTATAACGAATCATCATAAGGCGTGATTATTTAAAGAGTGTAGATATGAAAATCTGGATGAGTCAGAGTCGCTCCCAAGTAGACTGTTGGAGAAATACTTGTCCGTGCGATTGTTAGTGGTGAGGAACGTTGCTGGCGAGTTCAGTTCGAGAGATTACTTTGTAGACAAATTCAGAATCATAAGAACACAAGAACAGAATAGTAGATTGAATACAGAGATACGAGGGGATTTTATGCTTCGTTTTATTTATCTTTTCAAAACTATAGTACAATTGTTGGAGTCTCCTCTCCTTTATATAAGCTATTTGATGGATGAAAAGCCTATCGTGGGCTAGGGCTGCCGACTTGGGCCCGGTTTCTTAACACTCCCATTTGAGCATTCATTTGTTATGTTCATGTCTTGTTAAAACTCCATAAAAATTCAGTGGGAAAAATTTAGAGAAAGAGTATATGAAACACATTTTGTTGTGCTGCACGAATTGCCTTATTAAAAACCTTAGTCGAGAAACTTCAGGAAAAACTCGTTTAGGGAAAAAGAGTACAATCCACTAAATTTCATTTAATCTCTAAGATTTATTTTTTGAGTGCTCGATCTTTGTGATCAAGCTTCAATAATGAGTTCGTGAAGATTCTCCCTCTGAATTTTGCACTTCTCTAAGTCTCATTTTTCCAATTCCACGTATGCACCTTTCAAAACTAGATACTGAAAGTGACTTAGTGAACAAATCTGCAAGATTTTCACATGAATTAGTCTGCAGTACTTCAATTTCGTTCATCTTTTGCAATTCATGAGCAAAGAAGAACTTGGAGTTGATATGCTTTGTGAGGGGACTCTTCACATAACCCACCTGCACTTGTGTAACACAAGCTGCATTATCTTTATATATAATAGTGGGGGTTTGCACGATATTCAATCCACACGACTGTAAGATGTGGTGAATCATCCGTCGAAGTCAAGCACATTCTCGTGAGACCTCGTACAATACTATTATTTCTGAGTGGTTCGTCGAAGTCGAAATAAGACATTGCTTAGACGATTTCCATAGAATTGCAGTTCCACCACACAGGAATACATAGCATGTTTGCGACTTGACTGTATGCGGGTCCGATAGGAACCCAGCATCTGTATAGCCATTCATAGACATATCTTGGTTCTTTCTGTGGAACAGACCAAAGTCTTTGCTTCCTTGGAGGTATCGGAAGATGTCCTTCATTCCCTGTCAATGTCTTTGGTAGGTTCTGCACTATACTTTGTTAATAGGTTCACAACAAATGCAATATCCAATCTAGTACAATTTACTAAATACATGAGTGTTCCTATTACACTTGAGTATGGAAATTTCGGTCCTAAGGCTTTCTCCCTATCTTCTTTAGGTCTATACGGGTCCTTGTCTTGCTGTAAGGTTTTCCCGACCATCGGCACTTTCGAAGGGAATACATCTTCAAAGTTGAACCTTTCTAACACCTTCTGAGTGTAGGTTGACTGGTGCACTAATATCCCTTTAGAGACATGCTCAAACTGCAAGCCTAGGCAATATTTGGTTTTACCCAAACCTTTCATTTCAAACTCCGACTCCAAGTAAGAGCTTGCTTTCTTAATATCCTTTAGAGTTCCGATAATATTCAAATCATCATCATACACTGAGATTATACAAAATCTATTCTGGGATCGTCGTAAAAATACACAGGGATTATTCTCATTGTTCGCGTAGCCTTTCTTGCATAGAAAGTCGTTTCAAGCGATTATACCACATCCTGCCTGATTGCTTAATTTCGTACAGTGAATTTCTGAGTTTCACACTGTACAGATTTATATTTGTTCTATCTTGGTTCGGGATAAGGATACATTTAGGTAGGTACCTTCATATAAATATCTGAATCCAAATTTCCATAAAGATATGCTGTTACCACATCCATCAATTTCACTTCTAACTTCAAGTTTACTGTCGTTGAGATAAAATATCTAAAGGGAGTTCCGCCCATGACCGGGGAATAGGTTTCTTCGTAATCATCTCCTGGACGTTGAGTGAAACCTTGTGCAACGAGCCTTGCTTCTTTTCATTTCTCTTTCGAACAAATACCCACTTATGCCCTACGGGGTGCACATAGGGAGACGTGTGGCTTACAGGTCCAAACATCTCTATTTTATTCAGAGATAATAATTCAGTTTCTATTGCCTTCTTCCAATCTTTCCAATCTGATCTTTTCTTACATTCAGCTAGCGATGTAGGCTCTAGATCAAGATCGATGATTATGGCAATTTTCTTTGCAAAGTCAATGTCGACGTTAGCTGTTGTCTTATTCATAGATTCTCCCGAGATCACAAAGTTTATAGCTATTTTTTTAAGGGACGATTCTTCTCATGATTCTATTTGCTTACCGCTGCTTCCAATTGCGGGCAAGTCCATTTAGTTTTTCAACTCCGATGTATGCGCACACATCCATACTGATGTCTCCCTTCCTAGGGATGTTCAAATCCGGTATGCCTTTTCTAAAGGTTCCATACTAGTGCCAGGTCTCAACTGGCTCCCCTTTTGGTTCTGGGAAACTTCGATGATCGGCTGTGTCGAGTCCTTCTTATCCTTTTTCACCAGGCGCCCCCGGTTACTTCGGATTCAAGGGGCCGGAGTTCTCGTCCTTTTCTAAGGTCTCTGGATGGGATTAGGGATACCTTTTTCTTTCTTTGATATTTCAACCCTCTACGGTGCATTGCGTGCAGGCAAATGCAACTTGGTCACGTTCTTCAAATCACTAAAGTGGTTAGGCAGTTGATTGGTTAATGCTTGCAAATCAATTATCTTCTGGACTTCAATTATCTTTTGGACTTCTCTTGTCTTCTAGACTTTAATTATCTTCTGGATTTCTCTATTTGCTTCATTAGTGTGCGAGTCATGTGCATGCATTTCAATTATCTTCTGGACTTCTTTATTTTCCGATATTTTTCATCAAGGGGTTGATTTTCTCCCCTAATGATGGGAAACTATCCTCATCAATGGTACATCAGTGAAGTGGGCTGCATGCAAATCTCCTATCTTGGGGTCCAAATACCTGATTATAGATGATGTCTCATAACCAACGTATATCCCAGACTTTTGGAGAGGGCTCATTGCAGTTCGCTGTGGTGGTGGTATAGGTACATAAACCTTGCAACCAAATCTTCAAAGATGAGAAAATTTTTGTGCTGACCCTTGCACTAGTTGCATAGGTGAATGGATATTATATACTGACAGTCTAAAATTGATGAGAGTTGCTGCATGCAGGATTGCGTGACCCCAACATGTAGTTGGTAAATTATAATTCTTCAAAGATCTACTAGTCCATTCTGGGTATGGACATGCGGTACGGAATGCTCAACTTTAATTCTCATTTCCATGCAATAATCATCAAATACCTTTGAAGTAAATTCTCCGGTATTGTCCATTCTAATGGACTTCACGTGATGATCAGGAAAATTATTTCTACTTTTAATTATCTGCGAGATTTAGCTTTGCAAAAGTGTGATTTCTCGTAGACAATAACATACATACAACCATTCCGAGGAAGCATTCATGAGCATCATAATATACCTAAATGGCCCTTACAGGGGCTATATAGGACCGCAAAGTCTCTCTGGATACGGTCCAGGGATACAGGGACTTCATCCTTCGTTTTCAGAGCAGAAGATCTAGTAATTAATTTTCCAGTGGCACATGCGGGGCACATAAAATCTTCTGATTTGGAAAATTCTTTACATTGATATTATATCCCTGTGAATTGTTAATTATCTTTCTCATCATCCTAAGACCTAGGTAGCATAATCTATTATGCGAGAGATAGAAAAGTTTAGAACTTCTAAATACGATTTTCAAGACAGTATAGGCTGCAAGTGCCTTAATATTAGCGTAGTATAGCCCGGATTCATATGAAGAAAGTTATTCTAATACCCCTTTTCCACTTTCTTCACGATTTGTAATGAGCAGGCATTTCTTACCATACTGTTGTTCAGTCTCTACGTGGAAACCGTTAGCGCGAATATCCTTGAGAGTTCTAGTCGATCCTGGGTACAACAAGGCTTCTTTAATGACCAAAGTTGTGTCCATTGGGAGTATAATTGTGGCCCTTCCTGAGTCTATTATACAAGTATCACTGCCTACGATTGTCATAAGACTATCAGCATTCTTGCTGATCGACTGAAAGAATTCTGTCTCTTTCAAGGTGGTATTCGTTGTGCCGTTATCCTGCTAAGCACACTTCCTTCATAGGACACTACACGTTATTAATATGCAGTAGAAAGCAAGCAACAAATAAATACAATACTTCAAATATCAGAACATAACTTTCTATTATAAATATGGAAAAATAAACCTTGCATGACTCATCATAAGAATTTAATGCTTTGCTCTCCTAAAACTTACAATCATTATTCAAATAATAAAGTAATTCAATGTTCTGCTTCAATTACAAACTGCAAGTTACTATAAAAGATCCAAGTGCAATGCGTGCACTAGATCGAATCAACGAAGTATTCAGATACTTCTACCTCAATCTGCTTCATTGCAATCTTCTCATCTTGGGCAACTATGGTTGTGGCCGTTGCGATGTCCGAAGGAGGGATGATGGGGGCTGCTACTGGGTTGTCCACATTCATGAGTACAACTAATGGATGTGGATCCTTTGTGCCTGCAATAGCGATGTGTGTCTCATGCTGTCCTTTGCCCTTCTTCTTAGACTGGAAAACACCAATAACGTGCGACCCATGACCTTACCCTTCTTGCCCCTCTCCTTCGTGAGAGGCTTCATCACCTTGTAGCAGCTAGCATTGGCTTCATGGCCAACATTGCTACTAGGTGGCTGTGAGATGTAGTTCTTCCTTAGAATATCATCTTGAGCTTTCGCAACTTGCATAATGTCAATTAATTCGGCATACTCCTTGTAACCGTCTTGACGATAGTGGCATGCGGATTGCACCACATTCGGGTGAAAGGTAGAGAGTCTTCTTGTAACAGCCCCAATTTTATAAACAGTAATAATCTGCTTTATGAACAGTAATAAGACACTGTTCATAGCATTACTGTTCATAAATAACAATTTGGAATTGCTGTTACCAACTAACACTTTCCTTTTCTAGCCAAAATCCAAAACCTATTCAAAGTTTCTAAGAAAATACAAGTTAATACTTGTATCTTGACTGGGAAGTGTTTTCATTAAAGCATAGATAAATTATTTTGGTTAAAACTATTTTTGTTGAATCTTTAGAAGATTATTTGACCTTGGAGAAAAATAGTTGATTTTAAATACACCTATTCGGGCTAGGTAATTATTTATGTATTTTACAAAGTGAAACGGTGGATTTTAAATTTTATTTGGGAAATATATCATCCCAGTAGCCTCCTGGCAAAATTTCATGATTTTACAAATTTATTTGCTATTTTTAAAAGCCCAGTCAAACTTTTGAACATTTGAATAGGGCTTGGTCAACTAATCCGGTCTAAACCAAACCCTAGCACTGTAGCGACTCGCACTCATGGGGTTGAGTCCAACCAGTGCGACATGGTCCGGCTCAATCACGCTCAGACGCGAGTCCAAAACCCCTTGCGTACTGTGAGCCGTTGATCTTCCATCGCACGGACGGTGTTGCGACATCACGCGAGCTGTCCACGTGTGCGGGTTAATTCCCACCGTTGGATCTTAATCGGACGATCAAGGGAGGTGTATGCATTCGGACGACTCCGGATCCCCTCTCGATCCTCACCGTCCATCCCCGATCCAACCGCGCCGCCCTTTTCATTTTGAACCTAAAGGCGCGCTTTCCTTGTGGGCCGTCGGATCCAAATCCTACGGTGTTCCTTTTTACCGCATGCTTTTAGAGCCTGCTTTTCTTTGGGCCGTCGGATTTTAATCGTAGGGCCCATATCGTGTATGCATTCGGACCATCCGGATCCCGCGTTAATCCCGACCGTAGAAATTCAATCGGACGGTGCCGCGTCAGCGCATCTAAAGGGATGACGTGTATTCCTTTTATTTGATCGTTGGATTTCAATCCAACGCCCCTCTTTGAACGTGAACCCCCGAAGTCCAATAGAGCTGTTTTAAATCTCCATCCTTCATTCGAGATCGCACGACCCATATTAAACAATACCGTTTAAAACCTTTTTAACCCCTCTATTTATCACGGCCGCCCATTTCTAATCGGACGGTTGATGTTTTTTTGAGTTTTAAGAAACGCATATGTGTGGATCACCAGCGGACCCGCATGTCAGATAATTCTTATCTCCTTTCTTGCCTCTGCGCGCCGCCATTTCTGTGAGCAGAGGAGAGGAATTATCCAAAGCTTATGCGACTAATTTTTGATATTTAGCCTAAAATGGACACCTCATCAACTCTAGACCCTTCCCCTTTGCCCTGTAGCTCAGTCTCTATATATAATCCTAGCTTTTTGAGCTACTGCCATTGTTGACCACTGGAGCTTTTCACCCTTCATTTTCGTCCAGTGGAGTTTCTTGCTCCTTCAACTTGCTTATCTATCTTAAACACTGGTTTCACCTAGTAATAAAGATTTGATATCTTTTGTAGGTTAAACCAGAGTTTATTTCTCTGTTGAGCAGGATCGGTTTTCAAAAACCTTCAGTGTTTATCTCATCCTGGTAAGATACAACCTTGGTTCTTGCCATCTTAAGCATTTTAAGGACCTTAGAAGCTTGCTTGGATCATTCACTTGTACATCAGTAACTCCAACTTGCTGCAAACTGAAAAGTTGTTTTTATAACTTTTCGGTCTTTCATATCGTTTTCAAGGGTTAGGGTTTCTCCTGTCAAGTTATCATCCTACATAGGTCTAAACTAAACCCCAGTAGCATATTAAGTTATTCTTTTGACCTTTCTTATCATCTACTTAATCTTGTAGCAGAGAATCATCTCTGTCCTCTGTTGTCGGTTTAACCGACAACATTGGCCTTTCTTTAGCTTTTGTAATCTGACCGATTAGGGTTAGGTTAATGTTTGCTTGGGATATTAATTACCCTAAAAGATCAGGTTAAGATTCATTTCAGAATCTCTGCTTGACTTATTTTCATTAAACCCGAAACCTAAGGTCTGTCCTGTTTCTGTTATTTTCAAAATCTGAAAACTGAAACTTGGATCTAGACTATAGATCTTGTTATTTAAAAGTTGTATATGATAAAATGGGTTAATATCACTATTAGGGTAGTATGACTTAAGCATGCTGTTAAACATGCATTTCCATATTGATCATATATCTTTCTTTCAATCTGTACTTATTGTCGATTTTGATATTTATTGGATTTTATTGCCTCTTCTAGAATCTGGTTCTGCCGAGGCATTTGAATCTTTCTCTGAACAACCTGAGTCTGCAACAGAAGTACATTATTATCAAGGCAAGCCTCCTCTGTGCACCATGTTGATCCCAAATTTTCTACAATAGCTTTTCTAAATACAGTGGCATCTGTTGCATGCTATTTTTCCGAAAATACAAATATGGACTGTATTAGTTAGTTATGACCTGAGTAACATTGTGGATTACCTTAATTGTGACCATACACTGAACCTTAGAGTAGTACTGTATACTAAAATTCATATTTTTAGGATTTGCTTAGATATGCAGTCTAGATAAGATTTAGTGTTTGACAAGATTAACTTGTCAAACAGGGGAGCAACAAATGAATTTCAGTTACTTCAACTCTTTGTCCAGTTTCTTTAAATCAGAATTGCATTTTACATTTAAATTGATCTGGACAAGAGGATGCTAGTGATGGTGCTTTTGTGCACGAGATTGGGAATTTGTGGTGGACTTGTCTGGATTAATTAAGGACTTAACTCTGATTGTTCAATTCAAGTTCTCCACGTACTTCCACGCGCAATGTATGGGCGCTGTTTGGTTAAGTAAAGGGCTAAGGCTATTGAGTTGGAAACAGGAGAGTAAGGATATGTGTATTGGTCTTGTATGGCATAGATGCTCTGGTCTTATGACTGCGTTTTATGCCATGTGAGCTTGTATGTCAGTATCAGATGTTCTTAGAAGGGTGAGGGCGTATATGTGCTCCGTCGCATGTACGTACCTTAAAGATGCCGATTGCAATCTAATATGGGTAGTGAGCCCAGTTCGCATTTAATTGTTTGGGTCGGCATTCCTGACGCAACATGTGTGCCCCGGTTAGACAGATGCTATCAGACGTTGTTTAAGCGAGATCAGTTCACACATGGGTATCCAACTCAATAGTGTTAGCTTGTTGAAAAATACCAAATCTTAGTTTCCCCGGTCGGCATACCAAAGGAAGTATGTCATCATTCGGAGGCATCCGAAGGCAACGGGCTAACTAAGTCGTGCGGGTAAAGATGTACACCCCTGCAGGGTATCAAACTGTTCGAATTGCCGTGTCCACGGTCATGGACGATAACTTGAATTGATGTCACCTGTATAGGGTTTTGATTTACAAATCTGGTTTCGGTTTCTGGTTCTGCATGAGGGAATTCATGCAATGTACTGTTTTTAATTATTTTGTTTACTTACTGTTCTAATCCAACTTTGATTTATTAAATGGCTTTGTCAAAATCTAGCATTTGTAGGTTAGGATGTACTGCTTTATGCAAAATTTAACCATTATACCTTCCTGTTGCAACCTTATGCATGTATAAATTCTACTCCTTTGAATAGGTTCTAATAAACACTTTCTTTTATTAGTTTGTGTAAGTCTTGCTGAGTACCCTTCGTACTCAAGGTGCTATAACCTAATGTTGCAGGTGAGGACGGTTATTTATATGAAGTACCCGTTAGCGTCGATCAGGGTGACGCTAACGAGTAAAACTACTTCTTTCCTCCACGCAATCGCCTGCGGGTGGATGGGGCCATTGGTGGATTTTGACTTTTAGTTTGCTTCCGCTGTTAAACTGTTGAAGTGACCAAGTCACTGGATAATGTAGTACTAAACCGAAAGTTGTAAACATATGTTTAATTATGTAAATGTATGCCTTGTATGTGTATGATGCAATGTTGTTGAAGGATATATGTGCAATGGTCGTTGATCCTGGGAACCATTGTGAGACATATATCCGGGAAGCCCGCATGTTGGATCTGTCACTTATTAAACTTATGCTTTTAGTATGATCCTTACCAAAGGAGCAGCATTGTTCCTTAAGTAAGAATTATGCTACGGTATAAATTTAATTAGTTACATTTCCAATATCCCAGGTGTCCCCACACTTCTCAATCTTCTGCTCATCCGTGATTATATTACCATAGAGTTGAAGGCTGATACAAATTCTATACAAATTCTGGCTATACTGGGTCAGTTCTTTGAACTCCTAGTTCGTGATGCCAGTCATCTTTATATTCATGCAAAGAATTCATAAGATTACTATTGATAATTTGCGTAAAATGGTTGCACAATTCTCATAATATTTTTCGAAATCCCAGTTCGTGATCCTATATTTTTCTATACAATTTCATGATTTACTGCTATTTTCAGTTATTAAAAGCAATATAAACAATCACAGATAATGAAAATAGTAAATACAATAAATAAATTTCACAGAAATAACAATAACAAAGTTAAACAAGCTTCAAATTCTCAAAATGATTCAAAATATTTGAATTCCCAAGGCCCTTTTTCTGCTGGAAAATGATTTTTTGACGAATTCTGCAATTTTTAGGGGTTAAACCTAGAATTTTTAGTTCTGAGAAAAAATTTCGCGTAATTTTTGGATTTTCAGGGGTTTTCCATAAAATTTTCGTATCTGCGAAATTTCCTCATGATTTTCGGAACTACGAGGGTCTTTTTGCATAATTTCCTTTTCATTTTTAGTTTTCACCCATTTTTTAATTTTTTTTCGAATTCATTTGGGCCAGGCCCATACTTTTCCTTGGTCAATACTTTTCCTTGGCCCAGATGGGCAGGCTTCTTAGGGTGCTAAGGTTTCCCCTAGCGCCACACCTCGCAGCGGCGGCGGCGGCTCTTGCGCGCGCGCGAGCGGTGTGTAGCTACGGGCGGCTTGGCGGTGGTGCGCCTCGCGCGGGAGGTACGACCGACGTGGAGGTGGCAGTAGAGGCGCCGGTGGGTGACCATGCGGGGCAATCAGAGTGTGGTACGGGTGAGTGTAGCGTGAGGCGGCCAGCACTTCGAGCGAGCCGGCGGGCGAGGCGACCGGCGCTTCGGGCGCGACGTTGCGGGCGCGTCTAGCATGACACTGTGGGTGCAACGCAGTGGCATTCCAGCCAGGTGGTGTGCGACTGCGGGTGGGCACCAGCGGAGGCCTGTGAGCATATGGTCGCCGTCGCTGGCTTTGCAGTGCGAGGTCGGCGGCGTCAGGCCGGCGACGGCTCGCCCATTCAGGGACCGACACCTTTTTCTCTCTTTTTCTTGCTTCGGGCGTCGCGTCTTCAAGACTGCCGGTGCGGGTGCGGCTTCGAGCGCGAGGTGACTACAGGTCGGCGGTGTGGCCACGTGTGGTATGGCGGTTTCAAGCTGGAAGAGGTGTGGTTCTAGACCGGGGCACGTGGCCTGCGGTGCATGTAGGCAGGCGGCCGATGCGGCTTCACGACCGGTGCGCGGCTCCAGGCCGGCGTGGGTGTCCGGCTGCGGCGCGGCTCCAGGCCAGCACGGGTGGGCGGTGGCTTCGGGCCAATCGCTATGTGCGGAGGATTACTGTCCCATGCGCATGGTTACTGTTCATGCCACGCGATTACTGTTCATTCATTTTTTTCTCTACTGTTCATGCAATGCAATGTAGTGCAATCAACATCTGTTCTTTCATGCAACCAGCGATCGGTTTGGCCACGACTTTAAGTCTGCTTGCGGTAGGTTAGAACGGATTTGCATCTTTCAATCTACGATACAATCGATATCCACTTTTTCATTCAATCTACCGATCGGTATTGTGCCGACGACTTCAAGTCGGCTCACGATAGATTAGAGCGGATTTGCACCGTAAAAATTTAATCTAGAAAGCAAATTTGCATAATTGAAAGCGATCTAGAAAAAATGATTTAATCTACGGGTGTCGTGCTACGACGGTTACCTTTCGATCCAAGGAGAGTCAATCGTGCTGATAACGTATTGAGGAATCATCGCTGGCGAGTTCAGTTCGAGCGATTACCTCGTAGACAAACTCAGAATCATAAGAACAATACAAGAACACAAGAACATAATAGTATATTAAACATAGAGATATGAGGGGACTTCATACTTCTCTTTATTGCTTTTCTCAAAACGGTGGTACAATTGTTGGAGTCCCCCTCCTTTATATAGTCTACTGGATGAATGAGGAGCCCATCGTGGGGCAACCGGCCTGGACCCGGTTTTTTAACAATTAGATCCGAAATTTGTAATTTGGAATCTTCTGTATTCACAACTATGGATCAGTAGTTAATGTTCACCGTTACACCAGTGAATATCAAACATATCACTAAAAAGTAGAGCTATTGCATAATCTCTACTTCTTAAAAATAGGACTTGGTGGTCGACCGTCCTTACCTACCTTCCATCGTCCGCAAGAGCCCCATCCACTCCCTCATGACAAACAGTGAATGTTTGTGATGATGTGTGGGCCATTCCTGTCTCCCACCGAGTGAAAACAATCTTGCTACCTTTTCTTGTTCTTGGCAACTACTTGCTCGTCTCTCCTCATCCAGCGATGAAACAATTGTGTTGCATGATCGCGTCGCATTTACCTCCTAATCCCACCCTCTCCCAGTCTCCCCTCCCCTCACACCACAATCCACGCCATCACAGGCCTTAGTCCAATCTTGTGCGGACGACATTATGGCACCGGATCGAGTGTCTGGTCATGGCCGATAGGTGCTCACGGGTCGGCAGCGCACGAGATGGAGGAGGATTAACTGCGTGGCTGACACAACAGACGATGAAGACCGCCCTGCATGCGAACTCCTCGGTTCCACGCTGTCGTCTGTGATGGCAGCGGCTCAGCGTCTACGATACCGGATGCCCTGATCTAGAGACAAGAAGTCGACGAAGCCCAATGTCGACGTCGAGGTGGTGGACCAACCTCCGTCATTGGCCTATATCTACGTCACGTTTGGTCCTTGGGAAAGCCAGAGCGGCGTCAAGCAGCAATGAAATCGGAGTGTGGCGTTGGTCGGGCAACTGCATCGAGTGGGCAATGGCGATCCGGCGGCGGAGAGTACGGGGGTGGTGGTTGACGAAGGCGTAGGGCAGCTGATATCCAGTGAAGAAGCCTAAGAAGGTGCTTGTGGCTTCCTTCGTGTGGAGCAATGACCCCTTTTCACCGTTCTCCAGGAGGAGGTTTGCGAGGACGCCCTGGTGGAGCTCAGTGAGGCGGAGCCCAATGAGAAGCAGCGATTGGAGAAACCAAATGCAAAGGCTGCAATCAAGGAGGAGGCTAGCTAGCATTCGAAATTAACTTCTTAGTTGTCTTCTCGTTCTCTCTACGGTGGTGCCTGACCTGGAAGATACTTGGTGAGCTAGGGGTGGTTCCTGATATGCACAGCACCGACACATCTAAAAAATTAAAAAACATACAAAAAAATATATAGGTATTAGGGTTAAATTGTTTGTTTTATTGAAACTTGATGAGAATTATTGTACATGACTTTGAACTTGTGTAAAATGTGCACCCTCATCGAAATTTTTCTAGTTCCGCTAATACCCGGTAATACGATTATTTCCTATGTATGAGTATAGCCGGTCACCGAATATGGACTATCTCTATATACAATTGTGTTTGTATGCAGGGAGGTGGAGGTAGTATGGGTCCTTCCTGTTGGATCTTAGGATCGGTAACTGTTTCCCGCTGGGAGGGCATCGGTCTGATAGCTGCAATTGGGTAGGTGTTTGACCGTGCGGTCACTACTAAAAAAGGGTTAGAATCGTCTGTATTGTAATTATCACAGATGGTTTCAAACAAACCATCTGTGATATGTCACTATCACAAATGGTTTATAATAAGAACTATCTGTGATAATTCACAGACGGTTCATAATAAAAAACCGTCTGTGATAATCGCACTCATCACAGACGTATATATATATGGAATCGTCTGTATTGTAATTATCACAGATGGTTCCAAACGAACCGTCTGTGATATGTCACTATCACAAACGGTTTATAACAAGAACTGTCTGTGATAAATTCACAAACGGTTCATAATAAAAACCGTCTGTGATAATCGCACTCATCACAGACGTATATATATGCTTACTACTTTACTCCTGCTAGCGACAAGGCTTGAACATAGATTTAGATGCACTAGTTATGAGAGAGATCTCGGAGGTTCGAGGGAAGCTCTGCGGCTTCATCAAGACGCAAGAGTTTCACTCCGTCGACACCGCTGAACGACCTTCAAACAATTGATTCAATTGTAATTTACTTTGAGTAGTTGTAATTCAATTGTAATTCTAGCGACAATACTTGATGCATATTCTTTTGTAATTGATTTTGAGTTGTCAACGATTGATTCATCTGTTATGTATCTATTTTCTGTCTGCTTATTGTTTTCAGATAGCATGACTAGCAATTCCTGAGGCTAGTCGAAAATAAAATAAAAAAGTTAGGTTGAAAGAACTATTACAGACGGTTTGATTGTTAAACCATCTGTGAAGGGATACTATCACAAACGATTTAACAATCAAACCGTCTGTGAAGCGATACTATCACAGATGGTTGCTATCACAGACGATTTAACAATCAAACCGTCTGTGAAGCGACACTATCACAGATGGTTGCTATCACAGACGATTTAACAATCAAACTGTCTGTGAAATGACACTATCATAGACGGTTTTCACTAACAACCGTCTGTGATATGAAGATATCACAGACGACTCTATTTACCAACCGTCTGTGATATCTTTTACATCACAGACGGTTGGTAAATAGAATCGTCTGTGATATCCTCATATCACAGACGGTTGGTAAATAGAACCGTTTGTATTGTGCCTTATCACAGACGGCTCAAAAACTGTTTGTGATAACGCCTGTTATCATAGACGTAAAAATTCAAACGGATCAAAAACCGTCTGTGATGACGGTTCTGAACCGTGTGTAATGAGGCTTTCTGTAGTAGTGAGTTAGTTTCTTTTTTCTATCAAGTCTACTGGGATCCTACAAAACATAGATAAGGTATTGATCACTTGATTAGAAAATTTGTGGTTGCTCATGAGATAATTTCTTTATTAGTCCTGAATGAAATTTCCTTGTTTAGGTTCAGAGTTCATTTGTTGTGCTGTTTGGTCGCTGCCGACAAGGAAAACACTTTAAGTTTGGTATGCGAAAACTTCGGTTTTGCTGACTCTAGGGTGTTAGCACAGGTATGGTTATCTATTCCAGTGTTGCATATGCATTTCCCCTCTTAGTTTAGTGTGTTGTATGGTCATATCAAAAGAAAATTTCGAATTAGTTCGGTTAATCATGTACATACATTTCTAGATGTTTCCAGTTGTGTCTTGCAGCTTATCTCTTAATTTCTTTCTTTCCAGGAGGCAACACTTTCAGCATTTTTGGTAGGCTACCAAACACAGGTACACTTCTACTCTTCGGCTATGTCATTGTTTACTCTTTTTTTTTTTTTTGCAATTACAAGAAAGACACACACCATCACACACACGCACTCGCGTAGGTACACTTCTACTCTTCGGCTATGGCATTGTTTACTCTTTTTTTGCAATTACAAGAAAGACGCACACACCACCACGCACATGCACACACGGGAGTGCGCTTCCTTAGCACACGCCTAGACAGACGGATGCTGTAGATAGTTTCGTGACCTCACAAAATTTCTACTAAAACACACTCGCATATGCATAAAAGTGGATGTCAAGATTTGAACCTTGGTGAGTAGAGCTATACACCCTCAACTCCGCCACCGCACAAAGAGGTGGTTCCGGCATTGTTCACTTCAATTGTTGTTCTCATAATCATATGGTTTTTAATTTTGCATTAAGTGTATGTACGAAGAAGCTAGCTTCTGTGGTAATCAAAATAAAGGTTACGGGCTTGTAGCTATGTCTTCGTCTAGCAGTTTAATTCATATGTATCCATCTCACGTGCCATTGCTTTCTGCAAGTATGCTATTTGTGGAAGAGGGCATCGGCCTGATTCTTCAATGCTGCTATAAGTCGGATCAACAATGTTGTCTGCGTGTTGCAACTTTGCAGAGGAGTTTAGATGTCCTAGCTTGTATTTTTAAACTGCTGCCTAAAAAAATAAGCAGCTGCTAAATGTAGCTGATCAATCAACAGATGCTCAGTATCTTAACTAATAAAAGAAGGGGTTTATCCCCACACAGCGAGATGATCGTCCCACCTTCTCATATGAAAAAAAATATATAATGAACCTGAACTGCTCGTGAGTCCCTTGCTCGCCCCAACCGCTCCTCCCTTTCTAACCGCCTACTACTTCCAGTCCGCATCAGCTATCGCCCCCCAACCTCGCTTCTGCTCCACATCTCCAGGTCGACGACCATCATCACCGTCGACGCGCGGAGGTGCTAGCGGGAAGGGAGATGGAGGAGGCGGGTATGGTGGAGAGGGCGGGGGAGGGAGGGAGGCGAGGGGGACAGGAGTGGAGAGGGCGGCGATAGAGGGAGGGGGAGGGGGGAGGCGGAGGCTCGTCACGCTAGCTCACATCGGCAGTGGCTCGAGCCCTGACCTTGCTTCTACTCCACATCTCTAGTCGGTCACCACCGTCGCCATCGACGCGCTCGCTAAAAACTGATATTTACTACACGATTTACGATCTTATCTGCCAGTACATCTCACCCTCTTTTAGGATATTGTTGCAACACACAGGCACACTATTAGTAATAAACAAAACATGAATATACCTTAAGGCTTTTGTCTTTTAGAATGGCCAGCCAGGCTAAATACCTTTAAAGAATCAACATCGGAAACAAAATAAAAATATATCATGTGGAACCCTCACAATATACCCATAGGTAATCTATTAGGACCTGCGATAGTCCTTGGCCTTCCTATCTTCCAGTCTTGATGAACACATATAAGTGTCCATACAACCTTTTTTTATACTTATTGAATAATAATATTGAGCAAGCATGAGTACATAACTGTACTCGCGAGCCAACATACAAAATGCAGTTATATAATATGCAAGATTGATCAAATAAATGACTTGTGGTCCTTTTGGTTGCATAAAGCCACTTATTGAAATAGATTAAGTAATAGCAAATCCTGAGATCTAGCATTTTTAACTAACAAAGGTTTAAACAAAGTTGAGTTTTGTTATAAAATTACTAATGGAGGCTCCAACATCCTGTATCACTGAGTGGCTCCATCCACCCAATGCTCATATTCTTTATTGGGTCATATCCTGTACTTTCCACTGGTTCTCAACTAGATCATCTCAAATCCCTAGACTCCAACCCATCTTTTCACTCCACCCACAAATTATTTTATGAAAATAAAAGCTATTTCAAGCAAGTTCTCGGCACCGCCCATAACCATGAGAACAGCTATCCAGATAGTTTTCTCACTCTACAGAGTTCATACATTTTACCCACAAGAGACAATTAACTTATAATATCCGTCTTGACATACTTTCATAAGCGTGAGACTAAGATGATTATCACAAGATCTTTACAATACCCCACCTCAATGCAACGCCACCCGCTAGGTATCACCTACTTGGGCCTCGCCCCTAGGAGGTCTCCCACTTGCACCGTGTGGTTTTCCTGTGGCTTCATTACCCTCTACCCACGCTACACACCCACCAATGGTGAAGCCACGCTGAAGCAAACATATTAGTCAGCCAGGTTATACCTATTATAGACTTGTGGTAGCACTGTTTTTACACGAGAGGTTATCACAAGATCCGGGTCCTTAATTGGCTTGGGCGGTATTTCCCCATACTATTAATGTATTAACTATGAGCTAGGTCAATATAGTTGTATAAATCATAGCAATGCAATTTCATAATTTAAAATAATATAAGTTGTATTTCAAAAGTAGGTGCAACATGATCAAAGTGTTGACTCATCTTGCTCAGTGTTCTGATGACCTTGGTCTTGTTCTTGCTCTTGCTTGAACTATTGCTCCATCATAGCTTCAAATTCTAGCTACGCAAAGTACGATTGAACCCGAGAATGCCTAAATATAATTAAATAAAACCTAAATAAATCCAAAGACAAGTAAACAAAGGAAACACTTCAAATGAAAGTCAATCAACTCAAGAGTGTTTGAAGCAGAAAATACTTCAAATGAAACTAAGTACACCTAGGGGTATCTTGAAAGAAGAAGGTACTCCAGATAAAACTAATCATACTTAGTGGAGTTGATGAAGGAAATACTTCAGGCGGAATGAAGTACATCCAGGGATATTTAGAATGAAAGAAATACTTCAGACAAAAGTACATAAATCCGAACTCCATTTGTTTGGCCTAGTGATGGAGTTTTGGGTTCATAGTCAGACTTAGGGTCGGATAACTGTTTGATACAGATGGAGGGTGAGAGAGATCAAGCTCTCGGAAAGTCCGCTAGTGCAAGGAGTTGGGACTCTAACGGGAGGGAAAGAATATTCACATGAATACTCCTCATCGGTTACCTTGATGGGAGACATCACCTCGTTAGGTAGGACTCTCTGGTCCACCTTCAGGTCACGAATTGTCCTTCTACTAGGAGCGGATAGCGATGGGTGATGGCTAGAGCTTATACGATGTTAATTTATGGTGGAACTACTATCATCCACTTGGGGACCTATCTATACATGGCGCCTAGCTGATCTAATGATCCCTTTAGTTATTACTTCCTATTTATCGAGGAAGTTCTATGAAAGTCAGGTGAGACCTATGTGTGGGTTCAGGGGTTTGTATAGGGTAGACATAGGTCTCACCGACACGTGGGGTCCAGTTCGCTCAATGATTTCTTTTATTATTTTATATTTTCATGGAAATTCTACGAGCCTTAGCTGGAACTTCCAAGCATTGGCTAGACGCCAGTCTTACATCTTTTGTGGTATCTACGATTTTGAGTTTCTTTATTCAGATGATCTTCACTCATTCTATTTACTTACGTGGCGCGACATACACTTAAAGTAAACCTATCACACTAGGTTGATCCTTAGCTACAGCACATGCTAATGACAAATTCTAGTTAAGTAGATAACTAGTACACAAGGTCTATAGGCTCTTACGGTCTTACCTACTAGTCCTTGCTTAGCGATCAACCCTATCATCTTGATTACTGTTTACTAGCATAAAGTTATGTCGTAGCTACCGCTACCCTTCACAACTACCTAATATAATGATTATACCTAACTTAATCACTAGCGAATTGTTTAACTAAACATTTAGTGTTACTATTTATCATATAGGTCTTGTGTGTCAGTGGCATGTCACAATCCTAGTTAGATGTCAACTAAAGTGATCACTTTACCTATTCGACAATTTGGTAAGAGAATATCACTTTACCTATTCGACAATTTGGTAAGAGACTACTTGTAAGTATATATTTCTATGATGCATTACTTAATTACTACTCTACTAGTGGGCATACACGCCATTGATGTATTGTTGTTACTATCATTTATCATTGTATGACGATGGCCTAGGGCCTACTGGTCATTGGAACATGTGTGTATGTTTATGCCTAAACATGACTATATCATCTTAAGTTCTAACTACCTGAGTTGATCACTTTAGTTTTATCCTTTAGTTAGTTTACTTACTACACGATCTCTTGTTTAAGGCTTGACCTATTGTTTGTTGAAACCGTGACAAGGTTAACAATTTTAACCTAGATCCTAATCAGTATAATCTACTAATCATTAACCCTCGGTATTATTTATGAACATCTTTATATAATGATTCATTGACTAGTTAATCACGACTTGTTGTTATTTTAGTAATGGCCTATTGATGACATGTTATTGAGTGTTTATATTTTTATATGACTCTTTAGTCCTCTCCCCAAGTAAGCTTAATTACTTAATTAAGGGGGAAAAAAGGCGTGACCTATTGTTATCGAAATATTGAGAAGTTTAATAATGTTAATTTAAATTGAAACGAAGAATTTTAACTGCATTAACTAATTTGATGAAATGCTATTTGATTGGTCATAACTTACAAGTTGGCCCTACTTTTTACTTTGACATTTTAAATGTGCAAAAATATATTGTGGTGTATTCATAAATTAAACTGACCTCTTTATGTTAGCTTGTAATGACCTACTAATTAATTTAACTAAACCATAACTGTGATAAACTCAACTAAGCAGGCCTCTGTTAAAATGCCATCTCTATTAACTTGGTGGGCCCACTATCATTGAATCACATAGCATAGAGCAGAGATAGAGCATAGAGGGGGAGCAAAGTAGGGGAAAACAGGGGAGTAGAGGGAGGTTGCCACGGTGGACTCGATGTCAGTCAAGGGAAGTACGGTGGCTTGGCCGCAATGGAGGAAAAAATGGGTATGGCTGGGTAAGGCGACCTTAATGGTGGTGGTGTCACGGCCGGGCATGCACTAGGGCGGGATGGTGGCGGCAGCCGGTGGCTGGGCGTAGGGAGAAGGTGGGAGCGGTGACGGTCGGAGGGGAAGAGGGGGGAGGATAGGGGGAGCATGAGTTTCAGGGGAGTAGGGGGGCTCACCAGGGCTGGCGTCGGCCACAGAGGTCGGCTGAGATGGGCTGGCAGTGCAAGCCCAAGGCTGCGTGATGGAGTTCACGAGATGGTAGCGACCTGGGGGGTATTGGCCGGGGTTAGGGGCGGAGAAGGACTGCTCGAGGTGAGGAGGTGCTGTAACATCCCAACTTTAGACTTGTGTTTCAAATGTAAGAAAATGAGTAGAAATTAAAACTTTTTCTTACATCATGTATTTCCCGTTTGTTCTAAACAATTCATGTACAATAATTATGGAAATACAAAGTCACAAGTCTTTTGATCCAAAACCTTGTCTTCCAAAAACATGCATGTCAAATCTTGTGATCATCCTCTGGAAATATTTTTCCTAAGTTCCTGGGGTGGCATGTGACCCTCTGAAAAATTTCATAATTTTTTTAGAAATTGTTTGAATATTTTTAGAAGGCAGTCAAACCTGTTTGACTTTTAGTCAAACCTTAAACCAGAGCCTTGCAGGATTTTTGGAGAACAATGCATTGCATAAAACCTCTGAATATTTTACACAAGGTTATTGTCTGAGTTAGCAAGCTCCAATAAAAATTTCAGAATTTTTGGAGTTGTTTTGCTATCTCAAATAAATCCCCAAAGTCTCAGATCAATTTTAAAACCCAAAACCTGATTTCACTGTTCCTCGGGTTCGAGTCAGACTCGGGCTCGAGTCACTTGTTTTGGTCCAGTCAACTAACTGCACCAGGCCTCCTTTTATAGCGCGCATCCAATCTCAGCCGTTGGATTTAAATCGAACAGCCCGCATTGATTGGGCCGTTCGGAACCCGCGATTGCACCAATCCATTTGAACCATTAGATCTTGATCCAACCGTCCAGATTATCTGAGCACATTCAGGTCACTCGGAGGACACATTAAATCGTGACCGCTCATTTCTGATCCAAGGTCTCACGATCTCCTCTGTTGATTTAAACCTCAGAAACGTGGAGCGCCCTCAGCCGTCCAATTAAAATCTAACGGTTCGCAGAAACCCTAGGTTTTCTCTGGTCATCGTCTTCCTCCTCGCGCCGTGCGAAAACAGAGAAAGAGAGAGAGAGAGAGAGAGAGAGAGAGAGAGCGGCATGGCACTGTCAAATCGTGCTCCCTCATCGACTCTCCCTTGTCGGGGCATTTAGTGGGTGCAGGTGCTTTCGGCCATGCCCATGCCCTACTCCTGCACCCCATCATCTCTTTTTCGAGCTATGGCAGCCCTATAAACTTAGCTCACCCGAGAACTCGTTTTTGCCAAACCCTATTTTTCCTAGCTATAAGAGGCCCCAAAACCCCTCCTGGTGTTCTTTTACACCACCCCAAGCTCCTTCCCTGTTTGAGGAGCTCAAAACACCAAAAACACTAAAATCGCCATTAATGGTCGTGAAGCTCTGTTGATGGCTTTGGTGTTCCAGTGGTTCATCTTCAATTATCTTAGTGCCATTTTGAGCTCTTTAGCTCCATATTCATTTGCCCTCACTCAATTTTGGGTTTCATTCACAGGAATTGACCAATTTCGAGTTTGGATCATTTCGGCCGAAATCATCCCTCTTCTTCCTCAGCTCCGGTGAGTGCTTTATTTCTCCATTATATTGCTCATGGTCTTTCTACGAGCTATATTGAGGCTATTTTGACCGCTGGGTGGTGTTTATTTTGCTCAGGTGATCATTTTCATATCATCTTCTTCAACTCCGGCGAGTTCCTTCTCTGTCAAAGTTCTCCGGCCATCTTTGAAGCCCTTCTCGGTTAAGGTAGCTTCTAATTAGTCCCTAGACGCCGTGGCACACGTTTCTTTGG
Organism: Ampelocalamus luodianensis; assembly: GCA_036346255.1. Classification (NCBI taxonomy): domain Eukaryota; kingdom Viridiplantae; phylum Streptophyta; class Magnoliopsida; order Poales; family Poaceae; genus Ampelocalamus; species Ampelocalamus luodianensis. The sequence goes on along the minus strand of CM070638.1, from coordinate 35,751,558 downwards.
ACTGTTGCAGAGCTTTGGATCATTTTCACTTTCGGCCGATTAGGGTCACCATCTTTGTTTTTCGGCTAGCCGGCGTTGTGGACCTTCGCCGCCGGCAAGGTCACCACCTTTGGGTCCGCAAGGCTATTGCGAACTCATTTTGGTACTTGGTGGGTGCCGCCGTGGCCGGAGTCGCCGGCGACAAATCGGAGTTCCCGCTCGGGTGTTTGTCGGGTGTAATCGTCCGTTTTCGTTCGTCATTAGGACATAATCTTTTGGTAATCATTGCCTAATCATTATCAATTGTTGGGGGTAATTAATATGTCTTAATCGGGCCCGTTGTCTCACTGACATGTGGGCCCAACCACTTAAGAACCCCCGCTGGCGCTAGATGATCACCTTCGGGCATCATTAATGCTAATGATTATCATTAATCATTGTCTTAACATTAATATGTCCGAAAATGCCTTATGTGCCGCTGCCATGTGGGCCCGTAGGCCTTAAACCACAGTTCAGGGTTCATTAGGACAAAATCTAGGGTCATTAATTGCTCATCATTGTCAGCAATTAATGATGTCCGAATCGACTCTTTGAGTCACTGTCATGTGGGCCCCCGCCCGCTTAAACCTCTCTGTGCGAAAGCATTAGGACATTAATTGCTAATCATCGCTAATCATCAGATTTGCAATTAACGACTGTCTTAAAATAGCCTTTGTGTCTCTGACAAGTGGGCCTGCACAGTTAAGCCGCCAGCGCACTTAAAAACCCACACGTGCTTATATCATGCATTGTGGGTCGTCGATCCCAAGATCAACGGTCCAGATCTATCTAAAATATTGAACTTCGAATGTCTCAAATGTCGTAGGCCGTCAGATCTAGATCAACGGCTTAGATCAAAGTGAACGTTCGGACCCCCCGGGCTTCCCAACCGCTCTGGACCACCCATCTCGAGATCAATGGTTGAGATGCGTGTGCTGTTCGGGACTCCCGAAGGGAACGACGCTCTGAGCCGCTCATCTTTAGATCTACGCTTGTGGTCGTCCGAGGCATTCGCGTCTCCTGAATGTCCCTCTCGCGTGGACCGTTGGATCTAAATCCAATGGTGGGCTTCTTTGAGATCGCGCGCGTGCGCTATTCCCAGCGCGCATGGGCCGTTAGATTTTGCATCTAAGGCCCACATTCGTCCACGTCGTTTATTTCTGTTAAGTTTGTTTATATTTCGAAAAGCATTTATTTACCAACTGAAAATTATTTTAAACTTTAGAAATTCATAACTAATTCAATTCAAATCCTTTTTAGATGATTCCAGTGAGGTTAAATTCTAGATTAACTAAAGTTTAATATAAAAATGCATTTAGGCATGGTTCTGTAGCAGAAAATTTTGTAAACTATAATAACTTAATATCAGCCATTTTTTAATATTCCAGAAATTAAATAGAAAACCTATAAAATGCCATAACTAATTCATTTCAAATCCAAATCGGTTGGTTCGAATTTTGTTAATTCCTTTATTAACTAAAATTTAATCTAAAAATGGTTGTAGGCCTAGTTTAGCTGCAGAAAAATTTGTTACTAGATTTAGAATAGGTTCAACCTAAATTGTAACTTCAAAAATTCAATTAATGTTGTAAAAGACACAAGTAATTCCCTGTAACTTCAATCTGTGCAAACTCTATTTTATTAAATTCCCTTGTTAGCGTACTTTATTATGAAATAGGTGTTGATCATGTTTTCATTTCTGAAAGGTATCATGTGCTAGATTTACAACTTAGAAAAATCACAAGTAATTCATTATAACTCCAAGTTGAGTCAACTCAGTTTTGCTAACCTTAGAATACCAGTATATACCTACCATAAAAATTCCAAGTTCATTTTCTTTCTGGAAAATTTCGCCTTGAACAGTAACAGATAGGAATTAAAATTGATTTTCTAGGTTGAGAGAATTTATTTAGGTCATAACTTTTTCTTACTTAGTCCAAATGATTTGATTCTTGTTTCTAAATTCATTTAAAATCATACCCTTGCTGTTGTGTAAATTTTATGAGATTTGGATAACTTTTGCTCTTGGGTTTCTTTTGGTGTTATTCGTCCTTATTGGTTTTATCGTCTTTTTGCGTTAGACTCCGAAGAAATTATTGATTACGTGAGTGATCCTCTGCAGCAAGAAAGTAATCTACAGCAAGGCAAGCAGTGTAACATCATTTGATCATATTGCTCCTACTACTTTTAAATTCTAATATCTTGTTTGCAAAAACTAAGTATGCATGCTTCTTGTGTCAAGGTTTATTTTGCCGATTAGAGGTAGCAAATCCCATTGCATGGTTGCCCTCAAATTGTTTATCCCCTGCCACAAAACATAAGTTATTAATATCGCTGGTGAATTAGAGCCCGGTGATTTAATTATGTTCTTTTATTGTCTTTACGGTGTCATGCTTAGATAACGGTAGAATTGGGCGGTTGTCGACTTAGTCGATGACCTTGATCACACAAATACTTATTATTACTCTATGTGTTAAGCTTTGTGCTATGTTCAAATTGTAAAAACTAAAAATGAAAACAAAACAATTTGGACTTGGGCACAATGGTAAGATGGTGTGATTTTGTGTGTGACTGGAATGGTGCCCTAGTCAATTAAGGATCGAGCTACTTGCGCCACCGTTCTGAGCATTTTGTGTGCTAACCACACTAGAGGGTATGAGACCTCTCTTGACTTAGTACTTTGGCGTGTGTCAGCTACGAGTCGCAGGTGGGCGTGCGTGTGTTGTGGTAAAATGAGGGGGTTTATGTGTGGAGCATTGTAGTTGTTCGTAAGCTTTACCCCTATAGGGTAGTTGACTTTCGGCTTTACAATGTAAGCGTATGGACTTCGGTCCATATGAGCGACTCGTAGTTGATACACAATATTGGAAATACCTCGTAGGACTTAGCCGTGCCGGCATACCTTGGAAGTGTGCTTCATCTAGTGGCAAAAAGGCGGTCTGAAGTGTGGGTACATTGGTACATCCCTGCAGGGTTTTGAACTATTCGAATAACCTCGTCCTAGGTTATGGACACGCTCGGATACGCCCGTAAGAACTAGACTACAACCTTTTAAATTAAAAACTTGACATGGGTGGTACGAATAGGTAATTCGTGCTATGGTTGTGATGGCTATTGGGATAGTCATCTCCTGGTGGTTGTCATGTTATTACTTATTGCATCGTTGTCATTTATGCAATTAAAATTCAGATTGTCAAAATTGCCTCCAAATTATTATCTATTGTAAATAAAACTTGCTTTATGCTGAAAATTAACCTTGAGTCTTCTCCTTGGATTAAAGCCTGCAAGTAGTAGTAACTAGGTTTGTTACCCGTAAGTCTTGCGAGTACATTTTTGTACTCATTTGCTTTGCTTAATTGTTGCAGAGGAAGAAGGTTGATTCCCAAGGGATCAACTTTGGTGAGTTTTGCCGCGGTGTGGACGATTAGCTTGGCGGCCCGGTCGGTTGCCCTGTGGGTTATGGCTAACCGGTCGTATTTTGGTTAAGGCCATCTTATGGCACCTTTTGCTTCCGCTATTAATTGATATTTATGTCTTCTGGCCAGTCGGCTCCTGTCGAACCCGGGAGCGAAGGATCCCGAATTCTCTGTGTTCAAACACCAGTCCAGGATTTCCAGTGTACACAGTCTCACAAAATGGATATCACATTCATATCACGAAAACGTAAATGACATTAAATAAATAATTGTTTAGTACAACTGAGTTCTGAACAACAATATAAATAACAAAAGATAAACACAGCGGAAACATATAATAGAGGTGAGCCACACGATGCGCCACAGGCAATCGTTTGGGTCAAAAGGCCTACTCGTCCGGATCCTCACCGTCGGGGTAGAAGTCTTCTCCTGAATAAGATTTATTCAGCAAGGATGAGCACAACTTTTGTGCTCGCAAGTTACACCCAATACTGAATTTAAATGCATGCATAAGGTAACAAGTGAGTATGGCAAGGGTTGTTTTGCATAAACTGCATTTTCAGTGTAAATAATCATAGTAATTTTCTAAGGCAGTTTTATACTAAGACTAAAATCCTATTTTAAAATGACAATATTACAATGTGCATAACCTCCAATGATTTAGTGAAGGATTCCCTTCTAACACTTGGCTTCCCGCCCAATTTTTCATAAGGATTAACCATCCTCAACATTTAATAAAGCATTTAAAAACCAAAAATAATTCTAACTTTAAGTGGCCCTGCTAGCATGTCCATGACCGCGGACGCGGCTATTCGAATAGTTTCTATTCTGCAGAGTTGGTACAACTTTACCCATACGAGGTGACATGCTCGTTATGTCGGCCAATTCACGCTTCCGTAGGCGTGTGACTGAGCAATTACCATGAGACCTTTACAAAGTTCTATCCTAGTATATTCATGCCCGCTAAGGTTTCGCCCCTTTGGACTAACCGTCCTCCGGAAGCCCCCTCTTGCGCCAAGTGGGAATAAAACGTCTAACCGACACCCACATAATCACATGACATAAATACACTAGAACATCACAAATTAATTACCCAAATCCTGCCCATACAGGGCATGTGGTAGTACGATATGGCACAGCAATAAGCGGCTCAAAGACCGGTCCTCAATTGACTTGGGCGTCATTCCTACAAACCATGGGCCTTAATCTTAACCAGATCAATTCCAGCATAAACTCGCACTCCACCATTCCGACCATTTCGCCCAAGTCCAAACCCAATTTTGATTTTATTTTGAATAAAACTCTATTTATAAACCCATATGGTAAAATAATACCACAATATCAAGTTTGAAACAAATTTATAGAAATTTGGTGTAAACCCTCCCAAATTCTGCAAGTGTGAACTAAGCTTGGCTAAGCATATGTTTAATTTTGATAATACTGTGCCTATGGTGTCAAGGTTGTCAGATACAACATTCCAATTGGCTATACAATAACACATGGAATTAACTATATGTAAAACAGGACATTAAAATATTTATACCAACATATGCATGCGATAAAGAATTTAGAAACTAAAAATAACTTAAAATACTGGGGGCAATATGGTCAATGGTGTAACTTGCCTTCGTTGATGTCTTGGAATTCTAAATCTTCAGATTGGTCGAACTCTCCGGAAGTCGTCGAAGTCTAAACGTGAAAATACGACAAATTCAAATTCAAATAAATTCAAAAACATAGATCAAAATAACTCCAAATTAAAATATTTTGGTTTAGTTAGCTAGATTATAATTTTATATAAGTTTTGCAATTTGAATCACCCAATTTGGAGTTCATATGCAAAAGTTATGAATTTTAGAAGTTTTAAACCTAAATCTGAAATTTAATTGATTTTCCCGAATTATTTTTCTACTGAAAAATCTATTTATTGCGCAATGCTGACACTAGCCACAGGATTTCGGAATTTAAAAGAAATAGAATAATTTCTGACATGTGGGCCCCACGTGTCACAGACACGGTCCACCGTAGACTGGGTTTATGGGCTTTTGGTCCTTGGGTTGGGCTGGACTGCCACGTAAGCATGTGCGTGGGCGCTGACTGTGCGCCACGTAGGCGACACGTAGGTGCCACGCGAGCCAGGGTAGTGATGTGGCGCTGAGGTGGCAACGCCACGTCGGCGATAACCGGCGAGGCTCTCGGTCCTAAGGTCGTCGGCGTTCTACGCCACGGCGAGGTGCGTGAGTGGTACCAAAAGAGAAAGGGGAACAAGGGAATCCTGATGCGCTACCTTGCGGTGAAGAAGCGTGGTGATCTGGTCGTCGGCGGCGAGATTTGGCGGCGGCGAGGTTCTGTTGATGTGGAAGAAGATGTTGCGGGGGTCCTCCGGCGAAGTGGAGGTGCGCACCGGCTTCGCGGCGTCACGGTGATGGTGATGGTGTGGGCGACGGCGGCGGCGACGGCTTGACGGCGGTGAACTCCGCGGTTGAAGCTCCTTCGGGCTCAGAGCTTCAACTCCAAAATTCCGGCGAACGGGGGCGTTTGAGGAGGAGTGAGTGAGGGCGCTGTGATGAGGAGGCTAAGGCGCACCCGGGGCATCATTTTATAGGTGCCGGGGAGCTCTGGAATGGCGTGGAGGAGGTGGGGGTCATGGCGGCGGTTGCGGCGGATGTGGGCGAAACCGTCGCGAAGAAGAAGGGAGAACGTGGGGGAAACGCGGCGGAGATTGACGTGGTCATGTGCACGTACGCGCGAGGAACGGGGCGGTTGGGATTAGGCCGTTTGCGAAGCTTTTGAGTGCGCAAAAATGGCGGCCTCGGGTTTGACCTCGCGGAGACGAAGGTGGCGAAGAAGACGATCTGACAAGCGGGGCCCACTTAGCAGTGACAGAGAAGAAAAAGGAAAAAGGAAAGGAAATGGAAAAGAAAATATGGGTGATTGGATTGTGGCCGTTAGATTATAATCGCACGGTCCACAACGAATGAGCTTTTCAGCACATGTGTTGAATCTGGGCCGTTAGATGTAAATCGGACGGCCCACAACGCTTAGAAACATTCGGAGTTATGATACGAAACAAAGGGTGTCACGTGGGCCGTTGGATTTAGATCGTACGGCTCACGTTGATTGGGATGTTCGGGCCTCCCGAAGGCTCAAAGAATCGTAGCCGTTCATTTTAGATCTAACGGCTCACGATGATTGGGATGTTCGGGCCTCCCGAAGGTTACGCGAGATCTAACCGTTGGTTTGAAATCCATCGGTTGATGAGCTCCGAGGTGGTTTTAACGCGTGAGTGCGTGTAAGGCTGACAGGTGGGGTTAGGGTGAGGGGGGAGAGAGAGAGGGCGGGGAGGTGGGCTGGTTGGGCTGCGCACGCGGGGCGGGTTTGGGTCGGAGCCTCGGAGGTTTGGGTTTCGGCCCAAACTGAGTTTTAAATTTTCTTTTGATTTTTCTTATTTGTTTAAATTCTGATAATTCATTTAGGCTTTAGAAAATAGTAAAATAATTCCAAAAAATATGGAAAAATTCACAGAAATTCCCATACTTATTTTGGACTTAATAAAATTATTTCCAACTTCATGTTGGCCTTTAATTTTACAAATAAAATTGTTTTGACTTTAAAATGTTTATAAAAAGCTTTTAAAATTTCAGAAAATTCACAAAAGATTCATAAATTTTTAATTTTTACTGAAATTTGAAAATTGGGCTATTACAGCTCCTATGTAATAACTTTATATTATGTATGTCTTTTGCTAGACTTGTCATAATATGATGTATGGAATTGATGCATGATTTTGTAACGGGGTGTGTATACTGCATTTCTGGGGAGTATACATATCTCGAGGCTTGGTTTATTAGATTTGTGATGCTAGGGTCAATGGAAGGCTAAGCATTGCAAGTCGAATAAATCGGGGTCTCACAGGTGCTCTAGGTGAAAAAATTTGAAGGGAAGCTCACCAGGGAAGGATTGGCGACACCGGCAGTGACTTCGGGCCATAATCAAGGAAGATGAGAACGTGCACTGCTCCGGTGGTGGAAGTCCCAAATTGGTTGAGAGGAAATGCTCATGGGGTTGGGGAACACGGCGTGACGTGGTCGGCCGTGGACGTAGTTAACCGGATTGTCGGGAACGGCGAGGTGGGCACGGCGTGGCTTGAGCTCGGTTCCGGCTTGTGGAAGAGAGAGAGAGAGAGAGAGAGAGAGATGGAGTGGGGGTGGGGATGGAGAGGGCGTGGCGATAGTGGCGGGAGTTGGTGGCAAGGGCTGTGGTTACGCACGGGCTACAACATGGGCGTGGGAGACATGATGGGGGCAATTGGCTAGTGGCATGGCACCAGCCATATCGGCATGGCGTCAGTGCGAGCGAGTCAGCTGTGTGCAGCGCGTGGAGATGGCGCACAGGGAGATGCAAGCAAGCGCGTGGGTGAGGCAATGCCTGCTGTGGTAGGCTGGGCTGGAGAGGCGATGGGAGTGGGTGGGTGCGCGTGGGCGGCACAGAGGTGACGGCACAAGCGCATATGTGCTGCTGCACGACACAGCTGGAATATGGGAGCAGGGCGGCATGGTGCCAGTAGTGACGTGAGGGCAGGCAAGTGAGCAGTGTGGTGTCAGTAGTGCGGGCGCAATATGGATGGCATGGGCGGTGCTGTGGCATGGTCACGCGAGCGACACAGCTCCAGTGGTGGCGACGGGATGACGGTCAAGCGAGGATGATGTTTACATGGGAAGCGGCATGGCTACATAGCGATGTTGAGACGGGAGCAGTGGCGTGGGGTCGTCAGGCACACGCATGAGCAGAGGAGGGAGTAGGAGAAGCTGGAAGGCAGAAGAGGCCAGAGGCCGGTAGGTGACGGGGCTGGGAGTGGGCTGAGAAAGAAAAAGAAAAGGGAAGAAAAAGGAAAAAGATAGTTGGGTTGGATTTTGGCCCAAACCATGCTTTTGAGGTCGAGGTTTTCAAATAACAACCCAGAAATTCGAACATCGATGAAGTGAAAGAATTTTTTTTTTATAAAAAACCCTTATTTTTAAACAATTTCAAATGCTCAGAATTTTTGGGATGTTATAGTGATCAAGACTTCCCAAATGTTGCAGTTAAGGTGGTCGTGAAGCACAGACTCTAGTTGAGGAATGACGCGGCCATGCTCCAATGGAGAAAGCGCTGGATGAGCATTTGGCGTCTCTATCGAGACCAGATTTCTGAATCCGAACCCGTTGTGTATTTTTGCACTAGTCTCATATCAGTAGCTAGTGCACACAGTGGATAGTCGATAACAATTTTGAATCATGGAATAACATTAATAAACAACTGGGTACAGGCCTTATGGCCACTTATTACAAAAGAGGCCAAAAGACCTTGAATCTTACTGCAGCGGAAACAATAAATGATAAACTCCGAGTGGTGACACATCAAATTGTCCACCGGCATTCGACCGAGGAGCGCAACCCAGTACTCCAAATGTCCTTCATCAAAGCCACATGCGAAGTAGTCGTAGTCATCCTCGGCATCATTGAAGACTTCTAAGATTTGTTTTGAGTGTAGCATGTGAGTACAAAAAGTACCCCGTGAGTCTTGGGAAAAATGCATATGCATAGTTTTAACAAATGGGGCTTATATGGTTCTTTTGCACAAAATAATATTTTAGGTTTCAAAAATTTTCATAAAGCACATTTGACAAAAAGTAGTTTCAATAATTAAACTAATTATATCACTAATGGAGGTTCTAGCTACCAACCACTAGCATCAAGGCTCTAGCCGTCAAGGTTCAAAGGATAGGGCTCTAGCTGCCCAACTGGCTCTAGCTACCGAAAAGAAACTACTTGAGAGTCCCAGCTGCTCCTGGGTTCCCAAAAATAATACTTTTGAAATCAAAACCAAAATCTATCATGTGAAAACACACCTTGCCTGCCCTTGACCATGGGCTTGTATTCGAATAGTTTTACACTCTGCAGAGGTTGTACAACTTGACCCACATAAGGTGATTAGCTTATAATGTTTGTCTGACACACTTCTGAAGGTGTGCGACTAAGTGATTATCACAAGACTTTTACAATACCACGCTCTAACACCAACTCGCCTGATGAGCTTAACCCCGGGTCATGAACATCATTTACCATCGACCCGGAGCCCACCGTTGTGAGGGATAACCTACCCGGACATGGATGTCTGTTACCATCGCCCAGAGTAAGCCCCGACAGACATGGACGTCAATTATCATCATCTACACAATCCCAGAAAGGAAGACCTAACAACTACAGCCTACGGGCATAATGCTAGAACATGGTAAATTAGTTGGCTCGATCCTTCCCATTTAGGACATGTGGTTGCACGATTTTTGTCGGTTTGGATAGTCACAAGCGCCGATCCTTAATATGACTTGGGCGGAACTAACACAATACAAGATCTCATGCTCTAGCTGCACCCGTTTGAACTTACTATCCGCCTAAGTCTAAACTGATTTTCACCCTTTATTTTATTTTATAAATCAACAGCAATACCTATTGCCATACATTTCTCAAAAAGATTTGCGTAAAAGGTAATAATAGTTTCCTCCCATTGGGTGATCAAGACCAAAAAGCATGTCTGAGCAATTCTACCATGTTTAATTCCACAATGTTGTATTCAATATTGCAGAATTACTATGCAAGGGTTACAAAGGTATAGGATAACAATTATCAAAGGAAGACATTACCAATTTAAGGTTTAACTAACAACCTACAATTTGAACTCATCATTTTATGTGAAATAGCAATTCATAATACTTTAAAACTCAAAACAATATTTAAAAATCATAAGTATAGAATGTTTAAAGGAGACTCGCTTTCGTTGATGTTGGAGGTTAACACTTTCGATTGGTCCAAATTGGTGTCAGCGACGTCAGACTCTACACACGCAAAACGAGGCAAAAGAAATAACAAAAAAAAATCTAGAAACTATAAAATTAGTACCAATAGAGATATTATGAATTTAGGAGAAAAGAACCGACTGATTCGGAGTTCGTATGAAAGAGAACAAACACCCGGAAGATTTGCCGAAAATTAAATTACTAAAAATGGAAAAGAGAGAATATACCAGAGAATATGCTATTATGAAATTTTAACCTGCAAAGGCATAGATGGAATGACAATATAGGACCACTTGCTAGTGAGAGAGAAAATTAGATGGAAAGACTCTGAGTATGACACTTTGGGCCCACATGTCATGGCGTCAGTGCATTTCTCAGAGAGCCAACACAGAGCCAAAACAGGGAGCTCCTAGGTGCACGGTGGAAGCAATGGCGCCAGCGAGGCAGGCTTGGGGTGGCCGACCGAGGGCAAAAATGGGTTCCCATTGGGGTGAGGATCCCATGGGCGGCGGTGGCTGCGCATGCGGTAGTGGTGGCACACGGGTTGCACGCAACGCCGGCGATGGGGCGATGCAGGGAGGCTAGCAGCGCACATGGGTTGCGCCCAGGCTTGGGGAAGCCGTAGGGTGGGTCGGGTGGTCGGAGAGTGGCCAAGGTGGTGACTCCACAACAGCTGGTAGAGGAGAGAAGGTGGCGACGGTGGCAGCACTCCACGGTGAGCAATTGATTGAATTGACGTGGGGGATGGGTAGGAAATCACCAGGAACACGTGATGACACAGTCCACTCGGCTAGAAACTCATCGGAGAAGGAGATCGATCGAAGGGGGAGAATTCGACGTTGAGAAGGAAGACGGTGAAATTCCAGCAGCGTACTGCATGAAAAGTGAAATTGATTGAAGGGAAATGCTAATGCATCTCAGGAACACAACGTGACGTGGTTCGAACATCGAGAATCTCACCAGAATGATGAGAATGTGAATGGGCGGTGGCTGGCGACGGGCAAGACACTCGTGTGGTGGTGGCGGTGCTCGGGTGAGCTCTGGGAGTTGAGAAGTGTGTGAAGGGGTTGGAAGTGGTGATGGTGCTCAAATTTGTAAGCATGGCTAGGAAAGAGGAACGGCGCAGACACGATAGAATTTATGGCGGCAAAGATGGGTTTTGATGGCGCGACAACAATGGAAACAACAACGCATGAACGCGTGCATTGATGGCAGCAGTGATGACACGGGCGGCGTAGCACGATGCGCACGACGCGGCTGCAGCACACGCGGGCGAGCATGGGCATAGCCGGGCGTGGTCGTGGCCAAGGTGCAAGCACGGTTGAGGGCAGGCCGGGACCGAAGGGTGGCACGGCATGATGCTAGCGGCATAGGCAGCAGCTGCAGGCAGGAGTAGAGGAAGTAAAAATAGAGAAGAAAGAGAGAAAAGAAAAGAAAGAGAGAGGAAAAAGGAAAAATATTTTCAGCCCAAGAAGTTTTGCGGGAAAAATTCCAAATTATGAAATTTGAATTTTGGAATTTGGCAATGAATTTTGAATTGAGACGATAGAATTTAAATTTGAATTTCGGATTTGGAAAGCAAAAACTCCAAAAGAAATCCAACACTTTAAATTAGTTAATTTGAAATAATTTTTTTTAAAAAGGGCAAAACTTAGGTTGTTACAGTCTCCCCATTATAGTGTTTGAGCATGGCCAAGTGGAAGACATCATGGATGTGCTCGCCGTCCAGAAGATAAAGCTTGTAGGCGATGGGCCCAATGCATTCCATGATCTGATATGGACCATAATATTTGGGAGTAGGCCTGCTGATGATGAAGGTCAAGCCAAACCCAGTTGTCAAACTCTATGTCACGTTAGTGTTTGTCATGATGCTGCTTCATGTGTTGTTGAGCCTGGAGGAGACGGGCGCGAATTTAACCAAAAAATTTATTACGATCCAACAAAAATGCTCCACAACATCAACCTTGGTAGTTCTCCCTCATAAGATAGCAAGGATGGGTCACGCCCATAGGTGACCTTGAATGGTGTGGTGTGAAGGGAGGTCTGAAAGCTAGTGTTGTACCAATATTCAGCCCATGGAAGCCATTGCAACCATTGTTTCGGCCAGTCATGGGACAAGCATCTCAAGCCTGTTGGTCACTTCTGTCTGGCCGTCCTTCTGTGGATGAAAGGCCAAACTGAAATTGAGATTGACGTCGAAGAGGTGGAAAAGATCACGCCAAATTTTGCTAGTGAAGACGGGGTCGCGGTCACCGACATTGGACTCTGGGATACCATGAAGTGCACAATCCCATCGATGAAGACGCGGGCAACCAAAGCCACGATGTACGGATGGGACAACAGGATGAAGTGCACATACTTAGAGAAACGGTTAACCACCAAGAGGATGACTGACTTTCCAATGATGCGTGGAAGCCCCTCAACTTCGGCCACTGGAGTTCGCCCATCGATTTCCACCTTTGGGGTGAACTTCTGTCTCCATTGTCTTGTGCATTGTGGTCACCTCGACCTCCTCTCTCTAATGTGTGTCTTCTTCTTCCTTGACGTGCACCAGAGCCGCTGGAATGAGTCTTCATCCCCATCACCGGCCTAGAGCACGCAAACCTCACTGCCATACTCGATCTTGTAACACCCCAAAATTTGGACCTAAAAATTTAAAGTAAAAAATATGGAATTTTTAAAACTTTTTTCTATGCTTCGGTGATGTTCGAATTTTTGAGTTATTGTTTGAATCCTCGACCAAAAAAATTAAAAATCGAATTTGAATCTGAGTTTGAGATGAAAAGAAAATTTTCTTCTCTTCTTCTCTTCTTTCCTTTTCCTAGCTTGTCTTTCCTCCCGGAGCCCACCTGCCAGCCTATCTTCCTCCTTCCTCCCCTGCTCTTTCACCCGGTAGCGCTGCTGGTGCCATGTCGTCGCCCGTGCCTAGCCATCCCTGCTCCCATCCATCGCCGCCGCCACCTCGTGCTGGAGCTTCACCTGCTCATCCCCACATCTGCACCCCCACGTCAGCGTGTCACCACCCTGTCTTCTCCCTACCTGGCCCTGTCGCTCGGAGCCATGCTCCCACACCACCTGACACTGCCCCGTTCTGTCGGTTCCCATCGCCACCAGCTCTCCCTCCCTTTTTCTTGCCTATAAATGGCAGCGCCGCACCCCCTTGCCTCCCCCTGCCATCCCCTTCCACCACCAAGCGCCCAGGGCAAGTGATGGGAACGGGGTCCCGATCTTCCAACAGGTTCTGGATAAGTTCGATTTGGTGGAGGCGCGACACAAATCGACTCGGCTTCCGAACAACACGTTATGAACCCCGCAATCGCAGCACCACGTCTCCTCAAGTTATCAACCGTGCGCAACCCGCTGACCTCGCCAAGAAGGCTAATCTCGCTGCGAATCAAAGAACACAAGCAAGAACAAGGAAGAACACAAATGAACTGCGGATGTATTGTTTTAGCACTCGAAAGTTGGGGTCTCACAAACCGATGAACGCGAAACTGCTCAAGACGAATTAATCTAAGCAAAACCCAACCCTAATGGTGGGGTGGCGGTGTATATAGAGGACCGAGGGGCGCAAAACCCTCGAACGCGCCCTAATGGGCTCCAACACGATACAAAGCCGAACGGCCCAAAAGACGGTGACGCAAAGACCGACGATTCTCGAATGCCCACTTGTTTCGACGATTCTGTTGACTCAAAAGGAATTTTGACATGGGACCAGAGCCATTGGAAAGGTCGTCTTCTCACTTTCGATAAATATGTAACATCCAAAACGGAGCCCGATGCGATCTCGGCGTCCGCTTTAGTGCGGCTCGTCCTCGGACTCCGAATTGGATTCAAGTCGGCTTGAGTTGGGCCTCCAACATGATTCGACCGCCTTGTTGGACTTGTGCGCTCGTAGCCCTTCTCCAAGTACTTCCACTCCTCTCCATGGTTCCTAATCATAATTAAATCATTAGGTAGCAATCGATTCTCAAATGAACAAAAGAAGTACTTAGGAACGAGCTCACCAGTAATTCAATTGTCGGCGCGAGCTCTAGTGATTGGTCCTTGAATGTCAAGTGGAGGATTGTTGTGTGTATCCAAGAAGTGATGTCCTCATCGCCCTCCCTCTTGAAGCGGAGTTGTCCTCAACTCACCTCATCTTCTTCTCCCAAGTATGGCTTCAAATCAAATGTTAAAGGTGGACTAACCCCAAACTCTAAGGCAACTCAAGTTTATATGCATTATCATTTATCTTCTCAACTATTTTAAAAGGACCAAGAACTCTAGGCATCAATTTTGACTTCTAACTCGGAAATCTATCCTTTCTCAAGTGCAACCAAACAAAATCACCCGGTTCAAGTTTAACTTCCTTTCTACCTTTACTACCAATAATCCTATATTTTTTATTCATCTTTTCAATGTTTGCCTTAGTAGTCTCATGCATTTTGACAATAAAATCAGCACGCTCCTTAGCATCATTATGAACTCTCTCACTAGTAGGCAAAGGTAAAATATCAAGAGGAGCACGTGGATTAAATCCATATACTACCTGAAAAGGACTTATCTTGGTGGTGGAGTGTTCCGCTCGATTATATGCGAACTCAACATGCGGCAAACACTCTTCCCACAGCTTCAAATTATTCATCAAAACAGCTCTCAACATGGTAGACAATGTGCGGTTCACCACCTCGGTTTGGCCATCGGTTTGTGGGTGACATGTTGTAGAGAACAACAACTCAGACCCAACTTGTTCCATAGAGTACGCCAAAAGTGACTCAAAACTTGGTATCACGATCCAAACAATAGTATAAGGCATACCATGCAAACAAACTATCTCTTTGAAAAAGAGGTCAGAATATGAATGGCATCATCGGTTTATGACATGGTATAAAATGAGCCATCTTAGAAAAACGATCCACAACAACAAAATGCTATCCCTCCCTCTTAGTCCCGGGCAACCCTAAAACAAAGTCCATAGAAATATCTCGCCTACGGAATAGAAGGAACAGGAAGAGGCATATACAAACCATGTGGATTCAAGCGAGACTTAGCTTTTGACATGTAGTGCAATGAGCCATAAACCGCTCAACGCCTCGCCTCATTTTTTGCCAAAAGAAGTGTGTGGCGTAACGCCCTCCGTCTTCTTAGCACCAAAATGTCCCATCAAACCGCCGCCATGCGCCTCCTGCAACAACAAAAGACGAACGGATCCAACTGGAATGCATAGGCGGTTAGCTCTAAACAAGAACCCATCATTGATCACGAATTTATTCCATGCTTGTCCCTCTTTACAATGCAACAACACATCCTTAAAATCAGCATCTAAAGCATATTGTCCTTTAATGGTTTGAAGACCAAAAATATGACAATCAAGTTGAGACAACATGGTATAGCGTCGAGACAAAGCATCAACAATCACATTATCCTTCCCTTTCTTGTGTTTAATGACATAAGGAAAAGATTCAATAAATTTAACCCACTTAGCATGTCTACGATTCAAATTGGTTTGACTACGAATATGCTTAAGTGATTCATGATCAGAATGAATGACAAATTCTTTAGGCCATAAATAGTGTTGCCACGTCTCTAAAGAACGAACAAGAGCATACAATTATTTATCATACGTGGAATAATTAAGAGCAGGATCATTCAATTTTTCACTAAAGTAGGCAACAGGTTTGCCTTCTTGTATCAAAACACCACCAATACCAATTCCACTAGCATCACATTTCAGCTCAAAAGTCTTACCAAAATCCGGAAATTGGAGCAATGGTGAGTGTGTAAGCTTGTCCTTCAAAAGATTAAAGGACTCCTCTTGTGATGGCCCCCAATGAAACACGACTCCCTTCTTTGTCAACTCAATCAACGGTGTCGCAATGGTGCTGAATTCCTTGACAAAGTGGCGATAAAACCCTGCAAGGCCAAGAAAACTCCGCACTTGGGAGACCGTCGTGGGCGTGGGCCAACTCCATATCGCCTCCACCTTGGCTCTATCAACCTCAATTCCCCGTGGAGTCACAACATAGCCAAGAAAAGAGACTCGATCCGTGCAAAAGGTGCACTTCTCAAGGTTACCAAACAAACGTGCATCTCTCAAAGCATTAAAAACAGCACGTAAGTGATTCAAATGTTCATCCATGGACTTGCTATAAATCAAGATATCATCAAAATAAACGACCACAAATTTGCCAATGAAAGGACGTAAAACCTCGTTCATTAATCGCATGAAAGTGCTAGGTGCATTAGTTAAACCAAAAGGCATGACTAACCACTCATACAAGTCGAACTTAATTTTAAAAGCAGTTTTCCATTCATCGCCAAGTTTCATTCTTATTTGGTGGTATCCACTACGCAAGTCAATCTTTGTGAAAATTATAGCACCACACAACTCATCAAGCATGTCGCCTAGCCGGGAATAGGATGACGATACCTTATAGTAATGTTGTTAATGGCTCTACAATCTACACACATACGCCAAGAACCATCTTTTTTGGTACCAAAAGAACAGAACAAAGACAAGGACTAAGGCTCTCACGCACATACCCACGGTCCAAAAGGTCTTGGACTTGTCGCCAATCTCCTTAGTCTCGTCGGGATTGGTCCCAGACGCCGCACGCTTTGGCAAACTCGCCCGTGGATCAAGTCAATCGTGCTCAATCCTCGAATGGGTGGAAGTCCCGAGGTATCTCATCGGGAAAACATCTCTAAAATCTGCAAAGGTTAGTGACAGGAGCGTGCAAAGTGCAAGGCATATTATCAAGAGAAAATAAAGCATCTTTGCACACAAAAGCATAGCATGTATCATTAATATCATCAATTTCAGCAAGGTCCGATTTTGTAGCAAGCATAACTGAATGTTTTTCAGATTTATCATGTTCCTTTGGATCAAGAGTAGCAGCAGCCGCTCCCTATCGGCCTCTATAATCTCAAACTGGGTCAAAGGCGAGAAAGTAACTTTCTTTCCTTATGCATAAAAGTGTATTTGTTAGTACTACCATGGTGCAAAGCATCATTATCAAATTCCCAAGGTCGACCCAATAAAAGAGAGCATGCTTGCATGGGAACCACATCACAATCAACATGATCAGCATGACCACCAATGGAAAAATAGACTCGGCATGTTTGTGTTACCTTAGCTTTTCCGAGTCATTTAACCACCGAATATGGTATGGATGTGGATGCGGTCGCGTGGTCAAGCCAAGCTTCTTGACCAAATCGAACTCACCAAGTTGTTGCGCTTCCTCCATCAATGATGACACGTGCGCGTCGGTTCTTGATTGCAAAGAAAGTCCAAACAAATTATGGCGTTGAAGCTTATCGGGTTGTTGTACCGTGTGCCGAGGACTCGTTGCACAATGATGCTCAGAAGCGCGCCGTGGACGCCCACCAAGGAACAGTCGTCATGACCACCGCCATTGTCGCCCGAGGCGCGAAGAACGCCATCATTCTCCTCGACATCCGGCGTCGATGTAGCCTCCATCTTCCGTGGCGATGTATGCCCGTTGGCTAGGGCAATTCCTCGCACATGACCAAGTCCATGGCAGCGTGGCACCGAATGTCGGAGGAGCGCCCGTGGAAGGCACGAAGAAGAACTCTGGCCGAGCTCGCAAAGAATTTTTTGTAGAATCTGCAGGCGTGTCGTGGAAGGTGGCTTTGGTGGCGCCGCAGCAATCTTGTTCATCGGTGGTGGAGGAGAACGAAAACTCAAGAAGACTTGGGCGACCCGTCGATGTAGTCGTTCGCGGCGGTAGGAGGGTCATCCGGTGCTTGCCGTCGCGATTCCTTGCGCCCCGTAATTCTTTTCGCAAGCATAGCAAGTCGGAACAACCGGTTGTGATGAGTAAATTCTTTATAATCAACAATGTCCTGAATTTCACGCCAGAACCCCCATAGAAACGACAAATCTTATCCTCTGCTTCCTCAACAACCCCACAACGCACCATACCCTTTTGAAGCTCAAAGATAATAGTCCCGAATGTAACTATCACCTTGTTCTAAGCGCTGTAATTTTTTTCTCAAATCACGTTTATATGAGGGAGGAATAAAACGATTACGCATAGCTTCTTTTAACCGCTCCCATGTGTCAGGTTGTAAGTGCATGGTACCCAGTTCATTCCACTAGATAATAACAAAGTCCTTAAACTCACTAGTAGCTTGTCTAACTCTATGTTGTTCAGGAACCAAGTGAGAATTAAACTTCTGATCTACCGTCATCTCTCAATCAAGATATATTGCAGCATCATAAAGGCCAGAAAAATATGGGATGGTAAACTTGACTTTAGCAAAAGGGTCATCGTTACCATGACGGTTCTGGTTATTACCTCCCATACCATGTCTGTTTTGCTGAAGACGCCGACGTAGTCGCGCATCTTGTGTCTCCCGCTGATCAATGTTGCCAACCGCATCATGCACTGTGTCATCATCATGATGATGGCCATCATTGACAGGTGGCAGGCGTGCCTCCAATGTGTCCATCTGACCAGTGAGGTCAGCCATCCGCCGCTCCACACGCTCAATGCCTTCTGTGGTGTTCAACTGGGCAATGGCGGCGACGATGGTGTCCATTCGTGCGCCGAGATCAGTGAATGAAGCATTTTGTTTGTCAAGCGCAGCTTGTAGCTGGCCGCAACTAACACACTCGTTGAAGTCGACCGGTGTCACGTCCCCTTCGGTCCCTGCCATGGTTAGTGGAAACACAGGGAAAACAAAGGGAAAACAAAATGATTATCCCTATGAACTACAAAGGAGGACAGTGGGAACCCGCAAATGAAGTGGCTTACCAAGCTCTTACAAGTGTTCTTACCAACGCAAACCGTAGGTGGTACAACCGGTGGCTGGTTCGTGATACCTGGAGAGTGTGACCCGACGATTGCAAGGGTCAAAAGCTGTGCTATCCGGAAGTAGGTATATGGAGCTTGGAAGGCCAAATATGTTAGTGGAACACAAATCAATAACATATAGTAATGCTGAGTAAATGTCCAAAACACGGGTCCTAGTTCTTTGGTCTAAATGTGTCCTATAATGTATGATATGATGAATAAGGAGTCAAGACCGAATAGTAAAGCAAAAACAAAGAACAAGGATGGCTGTAAAGACAAAGACAAGGATGGCTGTAAGGACAGTACAAATCAATATCTGTCACCTAAAACTGTGCTCTCTTCTTTTTTTTTTTCTTTTTTTAGGCACGGAGGGCTCGCATGTGCCTTTTTTTCTCGAGCAAAACCAGTGCCGAATTTTTTTCTTTTTCTGTTATTTTTTCACGGCGAGCACGTAAATAGGAACCACACAAAGTTTCACCTCAATCTGATGTAAGGTGTGGCCTACAGAAAATGATGAATGTGCTATAAATTCGGTGATGAAAGTTCAGAGCTCGAGTACTACACTTTCCAGGCCGAATTTGGGCAAAATAATTACTAACCCAACAAAGTTGGGAGGTTTCGATGCAAATTTAATTTCACCCAATTTCAAAAAAATCGTCGATTTCGAGTTCGTATGCGAAAGTTGCGGCTTTTGAAGGAGGGCCTCCGAGTTATGATTCTTTGTGGAGGCCAAACGAAATCGGTGGAGGAAATTGGTGGAAAATGGGGCGAAGCTCTGCAAGAGGTGGGGATGGTGCTTTGGGTGATCACGAGGCTCAAGGGGAATTAGCCGGGTGATCACGAGATGTGATGTATGACTCAAAAACAGAGGGTGGGAGGGTGGGAGAAACAAACGTTGACGGCTAGGGTTTGTATGAGAGGTAGCGAAGCAAGACAACCCAAATAAAACACGATCTAAACCAAGAACACAACTCGACTAAGGACACAAACTCAACACTACGGACTCAAATCAAATTGTGCAAAAGGCTAAACGAGATCCGGGACAGGAACAACCTATGACTACAATTTTTGTAGGGCTTTTTCTTGGACTCTAGGATGAAACCAAAACAACAAGGGTAGGGTAAACTCGAACTGAAGGAACACCAAGCTCGATTACCACTTGATGGGAACGGGTTCCAATCTTCCAACAGTTCGGATAAGTTCGATTTGGTGGAGGCGCGACACAAATCGACTCGGCTTCCGAACAACACGTTTGAACCCCGCAATCGCAGACCACGCCTCCTCGGGTTATCAACCGCACAACCTCGTTGACCTCGCCAAGAAGGCTAATCTCGCTTTGCGAATCGAAGAACACAAGCAAGAACAAGGAAGAACACAACGGAATTGCGGATGTATTGTTTTAGCACTCGAAAGTTGGGGTCTCACAAACCGATGAACGCAAACTGTTCAAGACGTAATTAATCTAAGCAAAACCCAACCCTAATGGTGGGGTGGTGATCAGATATAGAGGACCGAGGGGCGTAAAACCCTCGGACGCGCCCTAATGGGCTCCAACACGATACAAAGTCGAACGGCCCAAAAGACGGTGACGCAAAGACTCGACAGATTCTAAATGCCCACTTGTTTCGACGATTCCGTTGACCCGAAGGAATTTTGACATGGGACCGAGCCATTGGAAAGGTCGTCTTCTCACTTTCGATACATATGTGGAACATCCAAAACGGAGCCGGATACGATCCGGCGTCCGCTTTAGTGCGGTTCGATCCTCGACTCCGAATTGGATTCGAAGTCGGCTTGAGTTGGGCCTCCAACATGATTCGACCGCCTTGCCGGACTTGTGCGCTTCGCAGCCCTTCTCCAAGTACTTCCAGCTCCTCTCCATGGTTCCTAATCATAATTAAATCATTAGGTAGCAATCGATTCTCAAATGAACAAAAAGAAGTACTTAGGAACGAGCTCACCTGTAAATTCAATTGTCGGGCGCGAGCTCTAGTGATTGGTCCTTGAATGTCAAGTGGAGGATTGTTGTGTGTATCCGAAGAAGTGATGTCCTCATCAGCAAGGGAGGCACAACTCTTGCTTTGGCCGCCCACACCACCATCATCGTTCCAGTCACCCTAGTGAGGCCTTCGCTACCCTACCAGTGTCACGCGTGTTCTAGACCTCAAGGAAGCTTTACCCTCATTCAATTCCATCGTCTTGCAGCCGGAGTGCTGCGCCACCGCCGTCTTCCCTGGTCCCGGCCGCTACCGCCACCACTTCCTCCCTGGTAAGTTCCCCTTCAATTCCTCCCGTCGGGAGCACCTCCTCGGCCCCACCTTTCATCCCCATCATTATTTGGGCCTCTTCGTTGGTCGGCCGCCACAGCCACACGAACCCGGCTGCACCGCCGCCGGCTCGCATCACTAGCCCGCTCCGGCTTCCCTCCGCCTCCACCGTCTGGCTTGGTAAGCTCCCCTCAAGCCCCTTGTGCTCATGTGTGTGCTAATTCCTCCCCTCTTCCTCTCCGACGCCGTCGCCCAACTTCCTTCCCCTTCTTAGGTTGCCACTTGCCACCGCCCGATCGCCACCGTCCATCTCCGGCCACTCTAACACCACCTTTTGGACCACCTCCCCTCCTTGGTCCCATTTTTGTTGTTGCCGGCCGCCACCAATGCCTCCCTAGCCGACGACGTGTGTCGTCCAAGCCATCCCCCTGCCTCCCCTATTTAGGTGCCTTGTTGCTCCTTCTTTGTTACTCTCCCACTCTCTCTGTGTATGCATGTGTGTATGACAGTGGGCCCCACGAGTTAAGTGGTTAATTAGAGTCTAAATAGTAGGATGATCAGCTAGTAGCATTTCACTTAGCAAAATTATTCCTTAATTGAGTTAATTAGTGTCTGAGATAAGTAATTAGAGGTTAATTAAAAATAATCCATAAGTTATTATCATTTATAGTACAAGGGCAATCATAAGCAGCAAGGACATTTTGTTAAATCAATTAGTGATATATGGTTAATTAAGTATAAGTTAAATGGGCCATTGGCATTTGATCAGAAGTGCCAAACTAACTAGAAGTTGGGATTAGAGTATAATTGTCTCAATAAACAGTGAACCATAGGCCTTGGATATGATGATAGCTAGTGGATGGTATAATAGGGTTAAGTCAAGTAATCAAAAGATTAGTTAAAAATCACTAGTATAATTTAATTAGCCATGTGCATTGTCAGTGGTACTAATTGACAGATGGCCCCTCCCACAGTGAATAGCTAGCCTGTATACCAATCTAAGTTACTTAGATTAATTAGTTAGTTAACCTTAGTGAATGAGAATGCCCTAGTAAAATGCGTTTGCAGTAACTGTAACTAGTGATTGAATTAAGCAAGTAGAGCTTAACAGGGAATCACTAGTGAGCTAGTGTAGTTAAAGTAACAAACACAGGCAATTAGATGCTAATTCAAATTGAGAAGTTTTAGACCAGATAGTATCTTCGTGGATCTGGTGAGAAGAAAAGATGTATGCGAGGTTATGATCTAGTGAATGGTCAAAAGAGTAGTATAGCCATAGACCATTTTAAAATAGTCATGGGTTCCATTAAAATAACAGTAAGTCGCATTGTAACTAAGAATTGCATTAAGTCAATAAGTGATTAGTTAAGATAATACCATCATGTTTAGCATATATGTACAATGTTCAAATCAAAGTAGATTAGCATGCCCCGATAGGACCACGTTAGTATATACAGAGAGTTCGAGAACACAAAACCTTGTGTCCCTATTAATACAAAGTTAGGCACATGAAATATTGAATGACCAGTAGGCCCTAGGGCATCGTCGTATAAGTATAGATGATAGTAACGCCCGTACATCAATGGCAGGTACTTCTGCTAGTAGGGTAGTAATATAGTAGTACGTCACAGAAATATACACTTGTAAGAGGGCCCTTACCAAACCATCGAATAGGTAAAGTGACCACTTTAGTTGACATCCAACTAGGAGTGCGACATGTCACGGACACGTAGGACCTATACCACAAGTAGTACGACTAAGCGTTTAGTTTAGCAACTCGAAAGTGAGTAAGTTAGGTATAATCATTATACTAGGTAAACCTTAATGAAAGTTAGCAATAGCTATGACCTAGCTTCATGCTAGCGATAGCAATCAAGGCGATAGGATGGATCGCTAAACAAGGGCTAGTAGGTAAGAGCTCATAGACAGTGTATAGTAGCTATCTACCTAACTAGAAGTAGTAATTAGCAAGACGCTACAGCTAAGGACCAACCTGGTATAGTAGGCTCACTTTAGTATATACTAGGTCACATTAGTTAGGGTGAGTAAAGGCCACCTCGATGGTGAAACCCACAACCATAGACACCACTAACGATGTAAGGTTGATGCTTGAAAGTTCTAGCTAAGGCTCATGGAACTTCTTTGATAAAAATGAATCGATAAGATAAACCATTAAATGGGCTAGGTCACATGTGTTGGTGAGACTTATGTCTACCCAAATAAACCCCGCACTTGTACATAGGTCTCACTTGACTATTATGGAACTTCCTCGGTAAATAGGAAATAATAACTAAAAGAATCATTAGAGCAACCAAGTGCCACGTATGAGTAACAATGATACGTTCCCAAGTGGAAGATAGTAACTCAACCACCAAATAGCCTCCTGCAGGCTTCAGCTATCATCAATTGTTATCCGCTCCTAGTAGTAGGGCGATTCGTGATCCGAAAGTGGGTCAGAGAGTCCCACCTAACTGGATGATCTATCCCATCTAAGTAAACTGATGAGGGATATTCTTATGGATATTCTCTCCCTCTCCATTGGATTTATAACTCCTTGCACCAACAGACTTTCTGAGAGCCCGATCCCTCTCGCCCTCACTCTGGATCAAACAATTGCCTAACTCTATCATATAAGTGTACATAGAATCAAAATCACAAGACTCACCTTGATCTGGATTTGAGGACGACATCCGATGGAGATCCACAGAGTACGGCGGTGTTGGGTGCAAGGTAGAGGGAGGACGGTGGCGTCGTGCGCGGAGAAGAGGGAGGACGACGGTGTCGTGCGCGGGGAAGAGGGAGGACGATGGCGTCGTGCGCTGGGAAGAGGGAGGACGACAGCGTTGGGCGCGGGGAAAAGGGAGGACGACAACATCGGGCGTAGGGAAGAGGGAGGACGGCGACGTCGTGCGCGGGGAAAAGGGAGGACAACAACATCAGGCACAGGGAAGAGGGAGGACGGCGGCGTCGTGCGCGGGGAAGAGGGAGGACGGCGGTGTCGGGCACGAGGAAGAGGGAGGACGGCGGCGTCGGGCGCGGGGAAAAGGGAGGACGACGACATTGAGCGCAGGGAAGAGGGAGTCCGGCGATGGAGATCGGCGGCGTCATGCGCGGGGAAGAGGGAGGCCGATGGTTCTCACAAGAGGCTGGCGGAGTTGGGGCACAGGGACGGTGGCGTCGGGCGATGGATCAGTCGGTCGGGTCCGGGAGCCGAAGGGGATGGGGAAGGGGAAAAGAAAACAGGGTGGGAAGGACGAAAGAGGAGAAAAAAATTGAATGTATTTGGTAATCTAGAGTTACATATGAATGTTATTTGGTGAGTAATTTTAGCGAACTTCAGTGGCAAGGGCTATTCCATTTCGCAAAAGCAAAAAAACACTTCTCCCATGACTTATGACTTTTAGACTTTTTATAAACGGAATAAAAAACCACCCTGTATTAGTCTTTGAATTTTTTGCTTATAAGCCAAATAAAAAAAACTAAACAAACAGGGCCCGTGGCTTTCGAAAGCAAAAGTTTGGCTTTGAGCACCAAACTGGGCCTTCCCCTCATCATACCCGATACCTCCTCCGGCTCCGCCGTTCCCATCAAGTTCCCACTTCCCAGTTCCCACACCAAAACTTTCCGAATCCCGCGCCGCCGAGGCCGAGCAAGCATCCTCCAGGCTTCCTCCCGCCGAACTGGAGCTCGCCGCCACCTTCTCGAAGGAGTTCTTGTACCCTCGTGGTTGTCGTCCTCCTCCCCTCTACTGGATTTGCGCGGAGCGCAGATCCTCTTCTGCTGGTAAGGAACCCTAACCTTTTTTTTTTCTTTTGCGGTGACGCACTGAACCCTAACTCGCTTGGATTTGTGGTTCTTTGCTGCGAGCAATTGATTCGACTCTTTCCTTCTTTCGTTCGGGGTTTGGATACTCCAGTCCATCCGGTTAGTTGCGGATTTTGAAGAGGGCACGATTGATTTTGATCGGAAAAGAGTAAGGATTTCCACCTTGTTTTGGCGGAGGAGAGGAGAGGAGGCAGCGCTGAAAGAAAGTGTATAATTTCTTCTGGTCATAGATAGGCAAGCATATGAGAGCAGGTGGTGTGGTGAGGAGATGTGTTGCCTTCAAGTTAGTGGGTCACTGTGTTGGGTGAGTTGAGCCTGATACAACGCCGAGTTTCGCTCACCAATGTTTGTCTGCTTTAATCAGAAAGGAAGGTTTCCCCCTTTGTACCCTTGGGGGTAGGGGAGGCGAGGTGCCAAAACCTAGAATTTCTTCTTGCCCTGTGTGCAAACACAATGCATTCGTAGATAGATAGATTAGATATGTAGCAGTCGGCGGGAAGATTTTTTTGAGTTTAAGTTAGCGGTTGCAATTTCTTTTAGTAGTGTGTTTCATCCGCTTGTTATCTTCTAACCACTCTTTGTTCTTCCTCTTGTTTTGGCAATTGGCAGCCGTGCGAATCTCCGGAAAACGCTCTTGTTTCTTGTGTTGTCGTTTGATGTGGTTTAATGGCGAGTAATATGCAGCCTTCTGGGCCCCCACAGGTAAGTGCTGTCTCCTGTTGTTTGTAAGATGGTGATTCTAAGTGTGAAGGTTTTATTTTGTTTTGTGGTGTATTGATGTGGTAAGCCCCTTTATTCTCTTCCAAGCAGCCTCCCAGGCCTCCTATGATGGGTTCCAGCGCTCCACCGCAAAATTTGGGACCACCAATGCCCATGCAGGTAAACTGGAACTTTGGATTTTTTGCTTTTTTTTCTGCAGTATGCACCTTTGTAATCTTATGTTAGGATTCTAATATTGCCATTTTGTGCTCCTTTTTCAGTTTAGGCCGGTGGTTCCTCCACAACAGCCTCCTCAGTTCATGCAACAGGCGGCACAACAGTTTCGACCTGTTGGTCAGGCCATGCCAGGAGGTAATATTGGCATACCAGGGCAGATGCCACATTTTCCGCAGCCTATGGCGTATCAGCCGGCTAGACCTATGTCATCAACGCCTATGCAGCCGCAGCAGCAAACCGCGTTTCCCGGTGGCCATTTGCCCACCATGGGTGCTCCTATGCCGCCTCTGTCTTATACAGTAAATATTATTATTTTCCTTGCAATTGTTATTTGCAAAGTTCACTGTTTTTCTTTGATGTGTGTATTTTGAGTTTTGGCTGTTAGTGTATATAGAATTGCTTCTTTTTGCTGATAGGTTGTTAATGCTGAAATGCTACATTTCAGTATCAACCAGCATCGGTTCCTCCTCCTGTAGTTCAACCCTGGGGTACAGCTCTGGGTCAGAGTGTACCTCTTTTGACACCGCTGGTGCAGCCTGGGCATCAGCCCATGTCAGCTTCAGCTGCATTACCTTCAGTAAGAACTGCAGATTCTCACATCATTTGATTTTTGTCTACCATATAAAATTATGGCTTCTGTTGCATCATTCAATTTTGCCTACTATATAAAATTGGATATCCTTGACCTTGCGATAATTCAGTTTGCAAATGCCCAGGTCAGCTCCATTGAACCTAGCTCTTCGGATTGGCAAGAGCACACTTCAACCGATGGAAAAAAGTAAGTCATCTTTGTATTACTATCTGTATTAACTTCCTTCATGATGCACCACACTTTAATTATTGCATGGTTTGGTCTTTTCTGCTTTGTTTGCTCTTTTTCTTTATCTAGGTACTATTACAATAAGAAGACAAGGCAATCAAGTTGGGAGAAACCTTCTGAGTTGATGACACCTTTGGAGGTTATTTGTGCTATGTGCTTATATGCATCATTTTATTTCGTTGCTATTTTTGACTTTTCTTCTCTTAAGCCTTAACCTGTAATTTCAGTTTGCTATTTCAACATTGATGTTCATTTTACCAATTTCTGTAAACTGTAGTTGCAGAATAACCATGGGGTTATCATATGATGTTTAGCTGGTACAATTCACCTGAGATATTGCTATGTTCAGCAATTAAGCTTTAGAACTTTGCTTATGTAAACTGAATATTTATCTGCATCAGTAACATATCCAACTTCATTTTGCCTGCATTTATGTACTCATTTTTTCACAGGACTCATATCTAATGTTTAAAAATTGATAAACACTATGGGACAATACTTGTATGATTCTGCTTTTTTATCGGCAGCATTAGCAGTTTAGCACCCTGACTTCATTCCTATGATAAGTGCAAAACGTTTTATTCACATTTTGCCTAGTTTTGCTTTTCTATCTATTTACCATTATTTTCTGTCAAATTTTGTGGAGGAGCATTTACAATGAACCAAGAATGCATCCTTAATTTTCCCCCCTCCAGAGAGCAGTGCATATTCTAACTGAATAAATGAACTGAGTGTTCTTTGTACTACCATTTTACTCCAGTGTTTGTTTTTCTTCTTTGGTATATTAAAAATACACTTCTAGTGTTTTCATTACATATTTTTGGTGATGCAACAGAGGGCTGATACCTCAACTGAATGGAAAGAATTTACTACACCAGAAGGACGGAAGTAAGTTCATATTGGAAATAATTGCCACTAATGTTTTGTTATTTGGTCAGTGAGTCATGGATTTTCTTTCTTGTGTATTCTTGCTATTCTATTGTTCCAGGTACTATTACAACAGAGTGACAAAACAATCCAAATGGTCTATTCCTGATGAGCTAAAGGTTTTTGTTCTTTAATGTGACATCTATATTTGTTTAATTGGAGATTAGAATATTTCTACAATTACTTTCGTTTTTCTGTGTAGATTGCACGTGAATTAGCGGAAAAGGCATCAAATCAACCTGATCAAGAAACAGAAAGAACTCCTGGTGCTCCTGTTGGATCCACTTCTGTTTCTGCGGAGCCTTCTTCTGTACCTGCAAACCAGTCTTCATCTACATTAGTTATAATCTCTTCAAGCACACATGATGCAACAGAAAACTCTGTTCCTCCTAGTGCTGGCCCATCACACAATGTGGACAACACTTCTTATGTTGCCATGCAAAACGGTGGACCAAGTACTGCTGTTGTTGCCCCTGTTACAATGAGCACAGAAGTTCCATCAGTTGCAAGTGATGCAGGGCCAAGCAGGTGTTTGCAGATGTTTTAACGTTTCCCCTTAATTCTTTCTCACAACATTGGAATGCATCTGATAGGCCTTTGTTTGTTGAATTCTGCAGAAACAATAATGAAAAGTCATCTCTACCTAGCACTATTGACAAACAAGATGCATCTGCTGAAGATTTGGAGGTATGTTTTGGTACCTTTTCACATGTTTTTTGTTTAGTAAATTAGCAAGTGTGTGGTAACCGAGTCAATCTACTTATAATTTTTAGTAGAATAATTCTGTTCGTCCATTTTGTGCAAGGCCTGCATTGTTACCATTTGTCTCTTGTCGTCTTACCGTAATAATATTTGTGTCACTGCTTAGATTCGTGTGTGAACTATTCTCCTTTACAACATCCTTACCTTGCCTGTTACATGGTGGCTCTTAGCTGTTTTTGTTTTGTTTTGTTTCCTCTATTCTCTAAGGGGGTGTTTGGATGAGGGGGATTGCTTTGGGAATTAGATCAAATTGAACTAAATCCTAAGGATTTGGATCCACATCCCCTATCCAAATAGGCTGTAATATTTTTTTTTGTACTTTGCCTATTTGTTTTAGCTATTCCGGAAACAAGTAGTAATGAGGCATATCCTGTACTTTTAACATGTTCTTTTTCCCTATGAAAAAAATTACCATGATCCTTTACAATTATTGTGAAGCACTTACCTGATACATTGATTTAGAGATTTTCAGAACATCAAGTAGCTTTGGTTTATGGTGGGATTTCCCCTACTGGTGAAGGAGATTGTTTACACTGGATGACTGGAAAATATTTAGTGTTACTCTTACCACCTTGTACAGTACTTGCATGTTTCTTTCTTCAGAATTGGCAGTTGGCACTAGATCAAAAGTGTACAAGGACTGCCATAGTACAAAATTCTTTATTGTGAGTTGTGACTCACCATAGTACAAAATTCTTTATTGTGAGTTGTGACTCAATTCATAGAAAGGAGCAAGAAATTCTTCTTTCATTGTGTGGATACAGATGTCTTTTTAAAAACTAGAAATCATGTAGTACATAGATCAATTGTGCCCTCTGCTCTTCTTCTCTTCAAAAAAAGTTTCTTGGATAATCTGAGGGGATCCACTTGAGTTTGGTGTATGGCAGCATCCTGAGTAGTGACAGCAGCTGCTATTTTTTACACATTTAGACAGATTTGCAAGTTTTAATTTGAATTTTTTCTTTAAAGAAAATTCGAATTTTTTTGTATTGGACTATCCTTTTGTACTTGATGTAATTGTATTTTCTGCATATATTTGTTACGGTTAGTTGCTTGTGAGAAGCATCTCTTTCTTTCTCTACATTAATGCTGTTTCGTCTTACTGCCCTGTAGGAGGCGAAAAAGACCATGCCAGTTGCAGGGAAGATCAATGTCACTCCACTGGAGGAGAAAGCAAGTGAAGAAGAACCTGTTGTTTATGCTAATAAGTTGGTGAGGAAGGCTAGTACAGAAGTACATTAAGAATCAGCCATTCATTTACAAGTGTTAATCTATTTTATATTTCTTATTTTTCGAAATGTAGGAGGCAAAAAATGCATTCAAGTCCCTGCTTGAATCAGCAAATGTTGAGTCTGACTGGACATGGGATCAGGTATGTAACTTTAATTGAATTAATATCAATTAATGAAATGCCTGACAGAGATAATATTCCCAGGCTATGAGAGTTATCATAAATGACAAAAGATACGGTGCTCTGAAAACTCTTGGAGAGAGAAAGCAAACTTTTAATGAGGTTATCCTTTCTTCTTATAAGATAGCAACATCATGGAATCTGTCAAGTCTGTAATGTCATTATTAGGTTTTGCAGTAAATGGTTTACTGAAGGTCATATCTGTTGTTTTTGCAGTACTTAAACCAGCGGAAAAAGCTTGAAGCTGAGGAAAGACGTGTCAAACAGAGGAAAGCACGTGATGATTTTCTCACAATGCTGGAAGTAAGATAGCTCAAGCATGCTTTCCCCCCTTTTCTTTTCTTATTACTACTACCGCATTGAATGATTTATTGTGTATTTCAGGAATGCAAGGAGCTTACGTCATCGACGAGATGGAGGTATATTCCCCTACTCCAGGCTACCTTTTGGATACGATAACCATACCCAACAGTTCTACGCTTTTCATAATTTTTCTAATAATTAGTGTTTCTATTTGTTAGTATTGCTTCTTTCTATTTCTGTTGTAGACACACTTAGCATTTTTTTCATTGTGCAGCAAAGCAATAACTATGTTTGAAGATGATGAAAGGTTCAATGCTGTTGAGCGTCCAAGGGAGCGTGAAGATTTGTTTGAGAACTATCTTGTCGAACTACAAAAGAAGGTTTGACTTACAATTGTGGTAGTTGTTTTTAACTTATTATTGAACTTGGAAGATTGTGATAACTGATACAGTTCATCTGTTGAGAATGGAGACTATTGGTAAAGCCTGCGCTGTCTGTCTGTTTCATGGTCGTCTGTCATAGGAATAGGCCTAGAAAAAGCTTAGTTTTGCAATGTACTTCTGGTTTAATGGCTTTATCTCACATATTTTTCAGTAAGGCTCTGAATGCTGTCAACTTGTCATATATAGCCAGTAGGATATTTTGTTCGTTTGAAATAGGTAAACTGCAGCATTTGTGCTTCATGGTTTTGGTAATTTTCTTGTGATGTAAAACTATTGCTTCTTGGCCATAACATCATATGCACTGTGAAGGAATGGCCTCATCCTAGGATGGGTTGGTCCCAGGATTTCGGAAACCGGAACCAACCGGCCATAAAACTTGACCCTTGCCGGTTCCCTTTTTTTACTGGTAACCAGCGGGTATTTGGCTAAAAAACTATATCTCTCCATTGCACTTCAATCAAGCATGACTGGGGTCTGGTTTGTAGTTTTCAATTTTCAAATATGAGTTTTTATAATATTAGTGATTCGAATATAGGTAACAAGTAATAATACGCATATTCTGCAAGACATCGGGATCAAGAGGGTTCTGGTTTACCGGCTGGTTCTTGGCGGTTTTTTTGAGCGCTGGTTTGTTCATCATGGGGTCATCCCATGATTTTCTAATGGCATTGTAGTAATTATGAGTGGCATGGCGAACGACTAACCGATTCCATTCCTTAAACCAAACAAGAAGAATATCGTAGGATTGGATGATCCTATAACCAACCCATTCCTCAAACCAAACACATCAGTTTCTCAGAAATCACAATGATAATGGACTTCTGGCTTTTGAATTTCCACATGTTGATAATAAATTAGCTTTCTGACATGAATGCCACATACTGATCTTGATCCAACAAGTACTGTATTGTAGGAAAAAGCCAAGGCTGCTGAAGAACACAAAAAGCACGCAGCGGAATTTAGAGCATTTCTTGAATCCTGTGACTTCATCAAGGTTATTTCTTTGATATTATCATTTAATCAATTAGTATGCTCAGAGTTTAATCATTGAGAATTCTTTTGATATGCCTGCAGGCAAACACCCAGTGGAGAAAAGTTCAAGATCGGCTAGAGGATGATGAACGCTGTTCCCGACTAGAAAAGATTCATCGATTGAATATTTTTCAAGTTAGTATTTTCTGTGCCCTATATCAACCTTTGCCATTTTCTGGTTCAGCTAAACACATTTGTGCGTTACAGGAGTATATACGAGATCTGGAGAGAGAAGAGGAAGAGCAGAAGCGAATTCAAAAGGTATTTCAGTCTCTTCTATAACTCTGATGTTTTAATCCTATGGATGTAAGTTGCGATAGTATACAAATGCAGGAGCAAGCAAGGAGACAAGAGCGGAAAAACCGTGATGAGTTTCGCAAGATGTTGGAAGTACATGTTGCTGATGGCACACTTACTGCAAAAACTCATTGGCGTGACTACTGTGCACAGGTTCTTGAAATATTGTTTTTTGTAATAAGATAAAATGATAAACAATTTTGTCCTGATTCTTTACATGTTGTCAATTTACAGGTAAAGGATTCACATGCTTACTTGGCAGTAGCCTCAAACACCTCTGGTTCCATGCCAAAAGAGCTCTTTGAAGATGTCATGGAGGAGCTTGATAAACAGGTTACTTTCTGAAAATTCAGTATATTCTTGTAATAGTTTATCAATGTATAAATTGTTGTTATACTTTTGTTTGTTTATTTTGGTACTTGGATGAGGGGTTCCTGTCATGTATCGAAGATCTACAAACTTCGAGAAACTCTGCACTGAAACATTATTTAAAAAAGTATGGAACTAGTTACTTAAATCAATGGAACATTGTGTGGGACTTACTCATTGTTGCGTGAAAAAATAAATGCCAATACTAAAATACTAAATAGCTGTACCTGGGTTTGTTATCTCTGGGCTGCTTTAGTCCGTAGTTACTAATAAATGGTAAAATATATATTTTTCTTTGAAACGAAACCTTGCTCTTTGACCTCTTCCACCCCTCCAAGAAACACTTAATAAGTGCAGTGGGGTTTTGGAACAGCGTTTTGATTTTTGAAGATGGGATTATATCTGTCAGATGATGCCATTTGTGTCAGTTTGTTCTTTGTTGATTCAATTAGGATTGGCACAATTTTTCCTTGCTGCTCCATTTAATAATCCTGCACTTTGTATTGTTGAAATTCATATGGTTACGTCTCAATCAAACTGATGTAACCGTGAAACTTTCTTGTAAATTTTGCTCTTTCGCATGCAACCTTTACTTCTTTAGGTGCCTGTTGCTTTCAGCAGTTGCAAGCTTGGTGATATATTTTATCTGATGTTGAATCATATTATTTCAATTACAATTGAACATTTTTCTGTAAGTTCATAGCTGTTAACTTATATTAATATTCATGAATGGAAAAAATCTACTATGTATTCCGTTCTGTTCTATTCATGAAAGAAGTCCCTTTAGAGACGTGTTCCGTTATTTGTGTGCACAAACTGATGGTTTCCTGCTAACTTTTTATCTTAGTATCAAGATGACAAGACCCTAATTAAAGACGCTGTGAAGTCTGGAAAGGTACCTTTTCTTTCCATAGTTTTCCACTTGTAGGCTGTCGCAAATAGTGTGCTGCATTTTACTACACAGTATTCGTGCAGCATATACTTGTCAGTTGTCACACTTATGGTTGACAACCTTTGTATTTCTTCTAGATTCCTATGCCGACCTCATGGACATTGGAGGATTTCCTAGCTGCTGTTACAGAGGATGATACTTTTAAAGGAATATCGAACATTAACGTCAAGGTGTGGTCTGAAGTTATGATCAATGCCTGAAGATAAACTATAGATATGCTGTATCAGTATTTTTATTTTTAGTAGTGATTGCTCTATTGAGTTTTAGCTATGACTGCAGTTTTCCTTGCTGATAATGTTGTTTATCTTTTCTGGATGTGCTGCAGCTTATTTATGATGACCAAATTGAAAGGCTCAGAGAAAAGGAGCTAAAGGACGCTAAGAAGCGCCAGCGACTGGGTGAAAATTTTTCAGATCTTCTGTATTCAATCAAGGTATTGCTAGAATTTTACATTATTTGCCACACCAGTTGATTGCCTTCATCAAATGGTCCTGCTGTACTTAGCAATGAAGTCTAGGTTGTCAAGTGTAGGAGTGGAGGACAAAAAAAATATGTTTAGGTCTAACAGCCTAACAGGCATTTTTCGTGGGTTGTTAACGTGATCCATAAGTGTCTTTTTACTTATGTTCCATGTTGTACTATTTGTCAGTTTCATAAAGAAATTTACTTTGTAAATAATATTATAGATGCACAAGAGGTGGTTAATGGTAATACTGTGATTAACATGTTAATTAAGTGTTGTCATAATCTGTATGGTAATCTTATAGGAAGTCTGGTCATTGATGATAAAATACCTTGGAAACCTGGCTGTACTTCGGTATTTACTAGCTAAATTGTATGCTTTGTCGCTTTTATATATACACTAATATTCTAATAATTAGGGGTGCAACTGTGCAATTGTGGTGGGTTGGGCCCACTCAAGATCTTCACTGTGGTGCCCAAGTAGGTACTTTGCGGGTCATTGGTTGGCCCAACCCTCAATCCTTCTCTGGCTTGAGGAACCCTTTGGGTACCATTGGTCAGCCCAAGTGGCTGCCCTCTGTTCACTAAACATGAACTGTTGGGCCAATTAAAACATTTGTTTTCTCATTGGTCTTTACTGTTCTCATCTTCCGAGGACATGCAAAATACAATTCACACCTTTGAACAAAAATTTCACAAAACATTATTTGATCAGCAATTTGGTTAAGAGCAGATCAACAAAATTGTTCACAAATTTGGTTCAGCCGTTTATACCAAGATATTTTCGTCATGTTCACCATTCTCCAGTCTTCCATATCAAATCACATCACTTTTGTTTATTCCATTGGAAATAATCTTCATGTGTCATGTCATGCCTATGTATCACAAAAGCCTCCATAATCCAAAAATTGTATAAAACATGTAAAACTGAATGTTTTCAAAACTAAAGGATCAGTTCCCTGTGAGACAATTTTATACTTGCTTTATATATGAAAAACGGTATGTATGTAAAATAAAGGGCTCTAATGGAAAATTTTCAATCAAGTCGCATTGGAGTATCTTATAATTGGTATTTAAGCTGCTAAGATGAGAACTGTTAAGGTCAGAGAGCTCTATTACCATCAAAGAGGTGTCGCCCCACAGGTACCCATGAGGTGGAGTGGTACCGACCCATGCTGACTTGAAAAATTAACAGGCTAGCTCAGTTTTTATTTTTTTCTTATTTTGAGGATCGGGTCAATGGACAAGTGGGTCAGACTGCCCCACTTGCTCCCCTACTGACATTTCTCGGATATGATTGTTTATAGATGGGCCTCTTTTGATATACAAATAGTGGATGAATTGGAACCAGAAATGCTTCTGGCATTTGTGGAAGGGAAATATCAGCAGTAGCTTTCTGTTTTGATAATTGATTTTGCTTCAACCACTCAATAGGACATAGTTTGGGTCCTAAATGTGAGATCACGGTACAGGTTACCACTACCAGTCCTAAGTCATAACCCCAGATCCTGTTGTTCTATAAACCTGCTAGAAACCAAAAAAAAAAAAAAACGGTCGTTTTCTATGCTTTGCCTTGTATTTTTATTTGGCTTTGAAGTCAGAACATATAATCATCGTCAATAGACATTCCATTGAAACAGCGCAACACCACCTCAGTTTTGACCATATATGCCTAAACCAGCTAGACTGGTTTGGGCGAACCGACAGGTTTTAAGTGGGAACCTGAACGTTGTGTGGGACCGCATTCATCAATATATGGTTTGCTTCACACTGAGAGCAACAGTATAAATAGATAGTCCAGTGCTTTCAATGAGATTTAAGTTGGAAGATAGTTTTGTTTCAAGATGTCATCCTTCTGATATGATTTATGTTTCTTTGAAAATTTGCAGGAAATATCAGCTTCTTCAACATGGGATGATTCTAAACCACTATTTGAAGATAGCCAGGAGTACAGGTAAAGGCAATCCTCTTTAAGTATTGACAAGTTGACAACAATTTGCCATGCTACCATGGTTTTTAAGGCGTCGCTTAAGCGTTGCCTAAGCGGTAAGGCGGTCTGGGGTGTCAAGGCGTCGCCCCGCCTTGCCGTCGCCGTCGACTTGCCGTCGCTCGTCGCCCGTGCGGCGTTGGAGAGCCAGATCCGGGCGGGAGGCGGAGCAGAGGAGGCCCCTTGCGCCGGATCCGGGCGAGAGAGAGCTCGGGGCGATGTCGGGTTGCTCCGGATCTGCCGCCTCCTCCCCGCGGTTCCTCCTCCTGGCTCCCCGTCGCCGTCGCGCAGCTCCTCGCCGGGGAGGAGGCGGCGCGGGCGAAGGGACGCGGAGGGAGAGGGAGAGCCGAAGAGAAAGAGGGGGAGGGGGAGGCGGCGCGACGCGGCCGGTCTTGCCGCCGGAGGATCGGAGGGCGCGCGCGCCGCCGCTACCGAGGAGGCGAGAGAAAGAGGAGGGAGGCGCGCGCGGCCGGCGGCGTGGCGCTGGCGGGCGGGGAAAAGAGGCGCGGGGTAGCTGGCAGCGGGGCTGCCCGGCGGGCGGGCAGCGGGATCTTCTGCGGCCACTAGAGAATCAGCTGCTGCTGCTGCCGGGATCTTCTGCGGCCGCTCTGCACTGTCGCCTTACACATCCTAAGGCGTCGTCTCGCCTCACGCCTTAACGCTTAAAAGGTGTGAGGGGGGTGGGTCGCCTCGCCTCGCCTCGCCTTACCGCCTTAATAACCATGCATGCTACCTAGTTACACTAAACCGGTTGTACTAGTACCTATTTACAAACATGATAAGCAAAATGTTAATTTGGGCCTCAGATATTAGCAACAGTTCCTCTGTAAAATGGGTGTTTGAACTGCTGTGAGATAGCGTCCGTTATCAGATTTTCTATTTGTTATTTTTGTCTCTCTCGATAGGTATTTATTTGTTGGATTTGTTGCGTTAGGGCCTTGGACAGCGAGACTTATGCCAGAGAACTTTTTGAAGAGTGTGTTGTCCACCTTAAAGAAAGGTTGAAAGAGAAAGAGCGCATGAGGGAGGAAGAAAAGGTAATGATTGTATTGTAATGTGTTGAATCATTTACCATCAGTCCATCAGTGCTTTTAACTTTTTTTTGGTTCTTGTTCTTATATAATTTTTATTATGGGGATGGCTATTGTACAAACAACTTCCACATACAAAAAGTTTCTCTACTTTTTCTCCCCTTGCAGTTTTTCCCACTTCGCCCCCACACCCACTTGTAAGATGGGTAGTGGTGGAAAAAGTGTATGGAGAGTGCCTAAAACACGAGCACATGTACCATAGTCACTCATTATTATTACATGGGCAGCAAGTACACTTGTTGCCAATTGGTAAATGTACACCCCAATGTATTGCCTTGTGCTACCTATCCCAATGTGTATACGCGTGAATGTAACTTAATTACTTTTATTAGCTGCAGCATACTATTCTTCTTGTCAGTTGTATTGTTCACCTACTTATGTCATCTTTTTTGCAAAATTTCTTCTATCTAGGCTAAGAAGGAGAGAGAACGTGAAGAGAAAGAGAGGAAGAAAGAGAAAGAGAAAGAGAAAGAAAGGAAGGATAAAGAGCGCAAAGAAAAAGAAAGAGACCGAGAGAAAGAAAGAGAAAAGGAAAAAGGAAAGGATCGGTCAAGGAGAGATGAAATAGAGATTGATGGTGCTGATGTGGACACTCATGGTTCAAAAGATAAGAAAAGAGAGAAAGATAAAGAAAAGAAGCATAAAAGACGCCACCATGACACCACAGATGAAGTAAGCTCTGAGAGGGATGAGAAGGACGACTCAAAGAAATCTCGAAGACATAGCAGTGACCGCAAGAAATCTAGGAAGGTATAACTTCTGTTATTCGTTTTGGTGCAAATATGAGTTGTATTGTGCATACAACCCTTGGTGCTAAGACGAGTTAGTGTATGTGTGAATTATCGTGTTTAGTGCTGTTGTATCCAGTCCTCACACTGAATTTTAGTTCTCTCCAATTTCCAGCCTGTGTAATTGAACTTAGAACTTGCTTGCCTTTGTCTTGTGATGTTTAATTGGACCTATATTTGAACTGTTTGGTGATGCATTTGTGTATGTATTAGTATACTTTAGTATTATGTATTGTATTTTATTTTTCTAAATGGGTAAAGGGCTGTAGGGCACTACAAATTTGCTCCATGACTGTAGGAGAATTGTTGGAAAGTGAACTGCCATCACTTCACCCTTTCCAAAAATATAAGGAGTTGTGTTGCTTTATTAGCTCATTGCATGAGAGGTACTTCAACTTTTTAGGTTCTCTCTTTCTGTATTTAAAGCACTAAAGTTTAATTTTAGCTTGCTAGGTCTCAGAACTTGCACAAACGTGTCACTTAAGTGCATCCATCAAATGGGGAAAAAATAACAGGGATGTCCATGTGGCACAATTATTTAGGGACATCCAGACTAGAACATTCTGTGCAATTTTTTGTTGTGATATAGAATCTTGTAGAGCCAAAAAAAAAATGATTATATAAACATACCAGCTTGAGCATTTATCAGCAGATGTATCACCAAATTAACCCCACTGTTTTCTATTGTACAATTTTTGAAACTTTTGTTCTGAGTTGACATTTCGAACTACACCATAGGGTAAATTGGAGTACTTACTAATGCTGCCACCAAGCTGTAGAAATTTTTTCTTGTGATATAGAATTTTGTAGAGCCAAGAAAAAATTGATTATATAAACATACCGGCTTGAGCATTTATCAGCAGATGTATCACCAAATTAACCCCCACTGTTTTCTATTGTACAATTTTTGAAACTTTTGTTCCGAGTTGACATTTCGAACTACACCATAGGGTGAATTGGAGTACTTATTAATGCTGCCACCAAGCTGTAGGTGGTAGTAGCAGGAGAAGAATTCACCTGAGCACAACCAGAATTCTTGGATCACTAACAAAATTAACTGAAATGTTGCCGATTACTGCCACTATCGATATATGATATTTCTAATATGTAAAATATCTCCTGCATAAATCACATCAAGAATTGCATGGTTGAATACATATGGTTAAAGCATGTATTGAGATTGTTTGTATTCATGCAGCATACCCATGCTTCAGACTCGGATAGTGAAAACCGGCACAAAAGACATAGAAGGGATCGAGATAGTTCCCGCAGAAATGGTGCACTTGAGGAACTTGAAGATGGTGAACTTGGAGAAGATGGGGAGATTAATTAGTCTTTCCTTTTTACTACCAAGATTGTCAGTACTTACTGTCCCTTGTCATGTTCTCCATTGCTGCTATTTTGTTTGTTTTTTGCTGAAGTAGTGCCTCTGCTTAAGAATTAAGTTCTGATTACTGAAATTAGTGTTACATGTTCTGGTATCTACTTTATTGTCTACTATTCTGCAGTAGTGTAAATTGATTCTCCTTTGTTTAAGTAAACCATGGGTAGTCATTTGTTTTGTACAATTACCAGGCTACTTTTGCTGCCTTCCAAGACTGTTTTTCACCTCTTTTTTTTTTCCGTTCCTCTTTCCTTTGTTCCTTTCTTCTAGGTGGTGTGTATGTAGAATTGTAGTGTGGGAGGGAAGCTGAAAGATCTTAGAAGGCTTGTTTGGGCATGCATCTAACTTCTGGCATATATAGCTCTGACCTTGCATTTTGTGTTCTTCCTCGCCTTAAGCTTATGTCAACATAAGTTTATTACTGACAGTTTTGACTGAAACATCAGCGTGTGGCTAGTGGCCACTGTGTCCAGTAGTACTGCTTGTGGGCATTGATCTGCAGACGTGTTTCACCATGTTGCCATCTCCTGACTGTTGACATTGAGCTTGGAGCTGGCTGTTGATGCAGCCAGCAGGCTTCAGGCGCATGGACATGGATGCCTATAGCACTAACACCTGTTTGCAAGTTGGCGAGAGGCAAGGCCTCGTTGCTCTCCTCTCACTGGTGCTGCCACTGCAGCAGCTCATCTCTGTTCTCATGCTGCTAAGATTCGACATTACAGATTTCGGTTTTAGTATCTCAGAAGAAATGTGCGGTGCATTTGTTATTGTTTGACCAAACAGAAGTGGTTTGTCACGAGGGAACGGGTTGAAGCCTCCCAAAATGTAACGATTCTGTGTTAAAAGAAAATGTAATCATTTTCTGCTATCTATGCATGCAGCTTTGTGATTGTATGTACTGAGGTGTCATCTTATCACAGATGGTTTAGTGTTGATTCTGTCGCGAAGATCTTTGAGGGTAGTTGATAACGAAAAAGTCACTTGGCCCTTGGTGACTTCCGATTATGAACAGAACTTCTGATAATCGCCACTCTATATGTGTATTTAGATATATCCAAAAGCTTGTGCTAATGTATGTAACCAATGCTGTCGTCAATGACTCGCCATCTGGGAGATGACGGATTTAGTAAAGCACTGGTGGATTTTGTTCACGATGCATGGCCTGGACTCGAGCTGTATGGCCAGTTGTGTATGTGTGTTGTTTATGTAGTAATCAATGGATTAGCTACGTCGATGAATCGGTGAAATCCTCGAAATCAGTCAGTTCTCAAACCTAATGCGTCTTTTTGTTTGTTTCCCATTGCGTCCTCTATCCTTCTAGTATGCGCGTTTCTATGAAACTCATGGATATCCAAATTCAGACACCATGTTCAAATCCATTCACACCCAAATAGCTGAAACTCGTGGATATCCAAATCCAGATGTACCGAATAGTGTACTAAATCTGTCGCACAGCATTGCAGGCCGCCGCTCGTTGTTCCGCTGTTGGAGGCTGCAGCAGGATATCAACGGATGCGGATTGTAAGGCTTGTTTGGTACGGTTGTAGTTTTTTTGAAAAACGGCTTTCGGCTAGATTGCAGGGCTAAATGGCTGGGTTGAAGAGGTTTGATGTTTGGCTGTTTGGGTTTTAGGTAAGTCGACTGCAGTTTCTGAGATGAGGAATGTCTGAAATGCCCCTGAGCTAAATAATGGTTTATTTGATGTCATTTAACGGTAATTAACTCAACTGATAGCAATTAACGATATTTAACAATAACTAACAACAATTAACAACAACTAACGCAATTGACTACAATTAACAATAGCTACCGCAATTAATGCAATTGATCGTATTTGATGACAATCAACATAATATACCGCAATTAACGCAATATACCACAATTAACAGCAATAATTTAGATAGCATTTTTAATTATCGTATCACTCATGCTTGCGGGAGGAGGATGGGGGCGCACGGGGAGGCTGGTTTAGCCCGAGGGGTGGGAGGGGTTTTGATCGAGTGGCAAAAGCGGGTAATTGCCCCTCAACTTGGGAGGTAAAATTGGAACGAGGGTTGCGGGAAGCTACAGAAGCTGTTCTGCGGTAGCTTCCGACTTTCTCATGTGTTGGGCGGCTTTCGGCTTCAAAAAAGCCGGTGCGAAAAGCCAGGCGTTTGAAATGGCTTTCGGCTTTTTCGAGTGAAAAGCTGAAGCCGAAGCTATTCCAAACACAACCGTAGTCTGGCGAGCTGCCATCGCTGGGATGCAAGTGGCGCCGTCACCAAGTTATTGTAACGTACTTTTGTTGATATGTTCTATTCTGGAAAAATTACCTGATTTATATTAATAACGTACCTTTGTTGATACGTTCTATTCTCATATTTTTTTTTTGAGAAAAAAATATCTGATTTATATTAATAACTCACTGAGTAAAGTACATGTCACCATCAAGTCATTGGGTCGATG
Organism: Ampelocalamus luodianensis; assembly: GCA_036346255.1. Classification (NCBI taxonomy): domain Eukaryota; kingdom Viridiplantae; phylum Streptophyta; class Magnoliopsida; order Poales; family Poaceae; genus Ampelocalamus; species Ampelocalamus luodianensis. The sequence continues at coordinate 35,709,987 of CM070638.1, read as the reverse complement.
AATGTGCTGGACTTTATCTTCCATGTCGTAGGGATCTTGGTCTAAAGAGGCAAGATTTATCTACACAACGTTGAGCCTTGGGATGACAGAGGGACACTCCCCATCCTAAGGAGGCTGATCAATGGGTGGGTTTATTGCTAAAGCAAGTGATGTAAAAACTTTCTCATGAACTCTCAATCGGGTACTGATGGTATCGCGTAACATGTTTGGCATGGTGGGATGTTTGTGTCGTGTGGGAAAAGTTGTGCAACCTCTGTAAAGTGTAAACCTATTTGAATAGCCGTGTCTACGGTTATGGATATCGCTTGGTTATTTCTCACAATAGTAGACTCATGTTTTCTAAAAGAAAGTCGGGTTTGTATGGACATAGATGAGGAAATCCATGGGAATGGTGGTCGACAAAAAGAGAGTTTTATCGAGAAGTGGATTTTAGGGCACAGGCCCTTGGTTCAGATATTGTTAAGTATATATTATGATAAATATTTTATGTCGACATCAGATGATTTTACAAATGTCGGTTGAAATCTACTACTATTATTGCAAATAAAAGAATCGTGTTGTGCAAATCAAAACTAGACTAGCAAGCCTACTTTGACATAGCCTGCATATTATTATACTTTGTTTGAAAGTCTTGCGATTAAATCACTGTACTCAACGTTGCTTGTTGAACATGTGCAAATGTTGCAGAGGAAGGCCTGTCGTATGATTACTTTTATGCAATGGGTTTCAACAACGAGGATACCGAGTTCTAAGGTTCGACGTTGTCAGTTGCTTGTGGGATGATTGAGACATACAAGGTTTTGTTGCCTCTTTTGTCTACGTTTCCGCTGAATTTATTTGTTGTATGTACCATTTGGCCGGTCAACCCTTGTGTCGTAAACTTTGCCGTGTAGGCGTATGTTCAGATATAATATATGCACTACATGTTTAATATAACATGTATAGATGTGATATATTAATGATATAAATATTTGTACTAGCTACTGATCATACGACTAGTACAGTAAACACATAAGTTTTCGGGATTAATTTCACGGGGTGCGACAAGCATAGAGCTTTCCAAATTTTGTACACATTGGTTGACCATCTAACCACACGTCTTCCCATGGTTTTTTTTGGTCTATTTCCCGCAATCATCTTTCTGCCCTGTAAATAAAAATCTCTGACCTTGAGAAGGTGAGACCAATAAAGGGTATCATCAAGTTTATGCTCGACCAAAGCGAAAGGCACATTTCTAAGATATTTCCGTGTGAAAAGATCATGTCAAAACCAGTTTTAGGTTCAAATTTCCAACACCATTTACACAAGAAGCCACAGTACGGGAGGTAGAAAATTTTTAATGGTGGTGTACAATTCATGCCCAAGTGCACCATGTCTGCTCCAATTTATAAAACCTCCTTAAACAAAGCTATCACCCCACAGTTATAAATGCATAAATACTATATTCTTACTCGCAAAATTTTCGGATGTGCCAAAGTCATATACGGCACCCCAGCTGCTGCCTCCGCCCCTGACAAGCCCATTCGACAAGGTGATATTTCTTTTTTGCCTGCGGGGTTAGTTGCTCTGATATTAGAAATTTAGGGGTAGGATATCAGATTTATAGTTTACGTAGATGCAAAATCAATGTTCAGGGGTAATATGGACTATTTCCATTATTAAAAACTTTTGCGAGGTACGGTGGGTGCACAAAACGCACGCTCCAAGTGTTGTTGTCAACTATGTTGGTATCAGCGTCTGACATAAGTATAGTTTACTGTCAGATTACAAACAAGGAGGTGGGTGCCAAAGGTTCAAACTACTGTGCAATTTGGGTAGTAGTTTATTCGTATGACACTGGGTAACTATCGCCGGACTAATCATCGAAAGAACGTATCGGTCATTTCCATTGCTCTCAGCTTGGAGGCCGCGAGCTTAGCACCCACAAGACGCGGGCACGCCACCGTTCAACGATCTAGCTCGAACGCTACCAGGTACGTTAATACGGATGTGATTCCTCTACGATTTCCAATGGAAACTTGTGATACACAGCAATAACTCTGGTTAAGATATTAAACTTGATTCTCTATTATACCTCTTTAATTTGCTGCTAATGTTTAAGGCGGGTCGATTTTCTCTGTTGAAAATGACCATGTATTTGAGGTCACCGTGGTGATACATTTCGCAGAGATTACATTGATCCGTTGCATCTAAATCGTGGTTACCGGTTCCTTCTCTCCATGCGACGGGGATGAAACACGATCAAAAAACTTATCGTACGATCCATCGTGTGCACAAATAAAAAAACATTAAATTTAATTAAAAAAAATTAATAAAAAATGATCATACAACCTTATATCAAATATCGTACTTAAAACCACTTAGTCTCTTACGAAACAAGTACAGAAAGAAAGTGAAAATATTAGGATAACTAGGTCTGCTGCGGCTTCGCCGTCCGGACATGAGACTTCGTCGAACAATAAGTCCACGCCCACCTACCACGCAGTTGCGCGACTCGCCGTGACCGAGGCCGGCAAGCTCGGGGTGCCTTCGTCGCGCCCTACGTGCCTTTCCTCCGCCGCTGAAAGGCGCGCTCGTCCTGCTCCACTTCTCCGCGCGCCGGCGTACCACCGCCGTGCGCGCGAGGGTCGTGACGGTGCAGGCGGGGAGGGGACCTGCTCGACAGATTGCTTGCCCCACCGGTGAGCAGAAACAGTCTTCACTGGTAGCACAAGGTGAAAAATTCAGGAGAAGCTTCCCGCGTTCGCTGGCGCTCGACCACCCAGATCGGATCATCTCTTGAGGTAAATACGCACGCCTGCATCTGCTGCTACCTCTGTTTTGTCAAAGCTTGTCTATTGCAAATCCCTTGTTCGGAATACTGGACCACCTGCCCCATTGCAGCAAAGGGAATTTCGTCGTACTAGTTTTGCAATCTTTGTATGTTTGAGCACACTAGCTTGGTAGACTAGATCAGGTAGTAGTAAGTTATTCTAGGCATGGATTGCATTTCACATATGATGCAAACCAATTTTATGCAATGTTAGCGGAAACATCAATTTGCTTAAATCGAAAACGACGCTTGATATGATTTTACCAACAAAACGTTGTCCCATGCCATTATACAAATATACATCCTTGCAAGAAGATCTTTCTGCTCCTCTACCCGCAACTTCATCTTTTTATGCCATTCTTGTCCATGTTATCAACCTAAAAAAAAATCTCTGCTCCTCTCTACCTTTACTTCAACTTTTTATCCTTTCTGATACACATGACCAACATAAAAAAAAGGAAGATCATGCACAGCTCTGGAGGCTGAATTCAAGCAGTGCACAATAAGCAGCGTGGTATTTCAAAGTATTTGTATTTCCAGATAATGTAACGCATGACACAGATTATTCTTAAACCGTGATTAGAGTCATCCCTCAGGATTGACAGATTTCACTGGGTGGTGATATGAAGTGGAGTGTCAACACAGATCGTCACAAATAAGCATGGTTATTAAGGCACTAAGGCGAGGTGTGGCGCCAAAGCACCGCCCAGACGCCTAAGCGGCGCCTTGAACGCCTAAGGCGACGCCATACGAGTAGGAAGCTGCAAGCTGCAAATGTGAAAAGAAAAAAAAAAGAAAAGGATGAGGAGCAGAAAAGTAAAAGAAAAAAGAAAACACCCAACCCATCAAGCCAGCCCAGCTCACCCCAGGCCCCAACTGCCCAACATCTTCTAACCCTAGCCGCCTCTAATCTCCCCATCTCCCACGTCTCTCTCTCCCCCTACCTCCCCTACCTCCCTCTCTCCCTACCCGGGGAAGGCAGATTTGGCATGCGCGGAAAGCACAAAGCCGGTGGCGCGGGGGTGCGCATGCTTCAGGCCGGCGGCATGTCGCGACGGTCGCGGCGGCGCAGCGGTCGCAGAAGCGTGACGGGGTCGTAGTGGAGGCGCAGCGCGGCGGAACAGATCCGGAGCAGTGGTGGGAGATTCGGAGGCGGCGGCTTTGCACGGTGGAGGGAGCCGTCATCGTCGTTCCAGAGGTCCTCGACGACGGGCTTGAGGAAGCGGTCGGCGAGGGTGATGGGTGGCCCCCGCACCTTGTCGACGAACTCCAAGGTCCAGGTGAGCTCCCGGCTCCTCTCTTCTCTCTACCTCCCTCTCCACCGAAGGCTCCGAGCAGAGGAGGTGCGGGCAGGGCACGGGGAACCGCAGGGAGGCACTGAGGAGCTACGCGATGGCGACGGGGAGCCGGGAGGAGGAGCCACACGGAGAGGAGGCGGCAAGGTGGGGGCGACGCAAGGCGGGGCGACGCCTTAGCACACCGGCAGCGCTTTACCGCCTTAGGCGATGCCTTAATAAGCTTGCAAATAAGTTATACAAAGCCAATAGTCCATGGACTCATGTAAACTAGTATTATCATGGTTACAAGTTTTGAGTGATGGTATTACTCTCTGAAGCATATTAGATGCAAATTATAGGCTATAGCGGTGCAGGATCAAGGATAACCGATTAGAGGGGGGTGAATACGAGCAATGATCAAAAACCGTTTCCGAGGTAAATCCCGGTCGTCGGCCAGAAAAAAAAATGACCGGTAACCGGATTTCCCGGAAAAAACCGGATGAAAATCGCTTGAATTTGATTAAAAAGCATTCAAAATTCAAATATTAGAATTTGAACTTGCAAAACCCGAAAAAACCGGTTGGGATCCAAAATCCCGGACCCCCACCGGTAAGCGGTTACCGGCCGAGTTTTTTCCCCCCTGAATAGGATGTTTTTAAAACTTTTCTATTAATTAACATTTTTAATCTTGATTGTCTTAACAAAGTTTCCTAGCACAAATACAATGAACGAACTACTATGCTTTTTAAGACAATTATAAGCTTATGTAAATACTAAATACAATTCTAGCTAAGCAATTCTACACAAATAAATTGCTAGAAATGTAAATGAGTAAATAGTAGAGACAAGGAATAAACCACAATAGAGACAATGATGTTTTTCCCGTGGTATCAAAGACTTGCCGGTCTTCACTAGTCCACGTTGAGGAAACTTCAACAAATCAAGTTGGCTCCACACAAGTACTTCCCTCGATCACTAGAGTTGCTCTTTCTTCTCTCTGGAGGTGGTGAGCATAACACCACTTCACAATCCGTTGCCGGTGAAGGGATATGGGTAGGTTACGATAGCAACAATTCAAAAATTCTGCCACATAAACCAGGATGCCAAATAAGTAGATGATCACAGATCGTTACCACCAGACGTGCAGTGCAGCGGAAGAAGAGTCGGAGTAGCCTGGTCCAACGAAGAGCACGCCGATGTAGTGATCGTAATCGATCGTCCTGCGCCCTCGTGAGTCGATCGTCTTCTCCAGCAACCTCTGAAGTTCCTTGTGAAAAACGTAGATCGTCCTCAAGCGCAACAGCAACCGTAGTAGTGCATCTACGGTATCCACACGTCCAGGGAAGGACCAACCGGACGTCGGTGTGCTAGCACCAAGTTGCACGGCAGGGCTCTTTCGGGAAGATGACGGCTAGGGTTTCGGTGGAGCAACTCACGTCCCTCGCATGTTCCCAATTGATGGATAAGTCTCAGGGCTTTTGCCGCCTTCAAGCTAGCCTTGACCAGCATCTCTTTGTCTTGGACTAGCTTTAGGACTAGCTTTAGAGGACATAGCATCTTTCGGAAGATGACTAGCATATGCTTGGCTATGGGTTTAGCCCTATAAATATGTATCCCCAACCCTCAAAGTTGGTATGGCATTGTGACAAGAAAAATTTGCCCCATCGTGTCATCCTCCATGAGAGTAAGGATCTTGCTATCACCTCAGCAAGAGTCTCAAGCATTTCCTTATATAGTGCCTCGTGAAGGATTCTATCCAAACACGTTTGACGAATCGTATTCGTACTGGTTTGTTCCAACCCGTTAAGTGTGTGACCCGTTAGATTTATGTGTAATCGGTTGTGACTCGAAAACCCTTTCCTGACCACGAGTCGTAGCGGTCCCTAGCAGGACATAACAATTCCCGAATACACCCAAATTATATCGGACGAACCTTAATGCAACATGATCTACGACCAGGTTCTCATCACTTACAACCAGCTCATATCTCGTCACGACCAGTCCGTATTTATGTACGACTAGTTCGTAACTCCTTACGACCAGTTATACTTAAGTACGACCAGCTCGTATCTCTATACGACCAGTTCATATTTAGTTTCGACCAGTTCGTAACTCCTTACGACCAGGTTTCGACCACTTTGTGATTACGTTCGACCAGTCTACGACCAGCTCGTATCTCCATACGACCAGTCTATAACTTGTCGAACTAAGTGACCTACTCGTGTATTCTCCATTTGCCTCACGATATCTGGTTTAAACTCTAGGTGAGATATTTGTCATCCATAGACGTGATACAATCATCTCTATGATTGCCTCTAGGGCATATCGTCAACAATCTCCCACTTGCACTAGAGTCAAATGTAGATGTATCGAAGACCCATAGCTCTTGTGTGTGTCTCATATTTAGGTTGCGGGAGAGGCTTTGTCAACGGATCAGCAATATTCAAATCCATGTGCACTTTGCATATCTTCACATCACCTCTTTCAACGATCTCACGAATAATGTGATATCGTCGAAGTATGTGCTTGGACTTTTGATGCGATCTAGACTCCTTAGCTTGTGCAATGGCTCCACTATTATCATAATAGAGATCCACTGGACTAGAAGCACTCGAAACCGTTCATTAATAAACTTTCTAATCCATACGGCCTCTTTTGCAGCTTTCGAAGCGGTAATGTACTCAGCCTCTGTTGTAGAATCAACAACCGTTCCTTGCTTGAAACTTTTCTAGCTTACTGCTCCTCCATTCAAACAAAACACAAACCCAGACTACGATCTGAAATCATCCTTATCGGTTTGGAAACTAGCATCGTTGTTACCATTTACAACCAGCTCTTCCTCACCACCATAAACAAGAAATTTATCTTTTGTCCTTCTTAAGTACTTAAGGATATTCTTGACTGCTATACAGTGACCATCACCTGGATCTGACTGATATCTGCTCGTAACACTTAGAGCATACGACACATCTGGTCGTGTGCACAGCATGACATACATGATAGATCCTATAGCCGAAGCATATGGGATTCTAGCCATTTTGTCTCGCTTATCAGTGATCGTAGGACACCGAGTCTTGCTAAGATTAAATACCATGTGACATGGGTAAGAAACCTTTCTTGGAGTCTTGCAAGTTGAACCGTTTCAACACCTTGTTAATGCACACATCTTGGCTTAATCCAATTAGCCTCTTAGATCTATCTCTATAGATCCTTATACCAAGAATATATACTGCATCTCCTAAATCTTTCATAGAGAAACTATTTCTCAATGAAGCTTTAACAGATTCAAGCATAGGAACGTCGTTTCCGACCAGTAGTATATCATCCACATACAATATCAGAAACACAAGTTTGCTTCCACTAACCTTCTTGTAAACACAAGGTTCTTCTTCGTTCTTGACAAAGTCAAACCCTTTGACTACTTCATCGAAACGAATGTTCCAACTTCGAGATGCCTACTTTAATCCATAGATAGATTTCTTAAGCTTGCATACCTTTCTAGCTTCTTTCGGATCGACAAAACTCTCAGGTTATGTCATGTACACATCCTCACTTAGGTTTTCATTTAGGAAAGCCGTTTTGACATCCATTTGCCATATCTCATAGTCGAAATATGCAGCAATACCTAGAATGATCCTGATAGACTAAAGCATAGCGACAGACGAGAAGGTTTCATCATAATCAACATCTTGAATTTGTCTGAAACCCTTCTCGACCAGTCGTGCCTTATGAATGTGAATATTTCCATCTATATTTATCTTTTTCTTAAAAATCTATTTGCACTCAATGATTTTAATACCATCAGGTAGATCAACCAAGTTCCAAACTTGATTATCATGCATGGACTTTATCTCGGATCTCATGGCTTCAAGCCATGACTCAGAGTCTGGATCCACCATCGCTTCCGAATAAGTTTTAGGCTCATTATTATTCAACAATAATACGTCATGCCCATATCTTGTAGGCAATTGACGTGGCCTTTTAGATCTTCATGGGGCTGATGCTTCATCTACAGGTTCAACAATATTTTGTTCATCCTGTAGAGGTTCAGCAGGAGTTGAAACATTTTCAGATGTTTCCCGAATTTCTTCGAGTTGCACCTTGCTCCCATCGACTCCTTTGGAAAGAAACTCTTTCTCCAATAAGACACCATTACGGGCAACAAACACTTTGTTTTCATCCTGCTTATAAAAGTAATATCCTTTAGTTTACTTAGGATACCCCACAAAGAAGCACTTATCAGACTTGGGTGTGAGTTTATCAGACGTCAAACGTTTGACATATGCCTCACAACCCCATACCTTGAGAAAAGACAAACTGGAACACTTCCCGGTCCATATCTCATATGGTGTCTTCTCAACAGTTTTTGATGGAACTCTATTTAAAGTGAAAGCCGCTGTTTCCAAAGCGTATCCCTAGAATTGCAATGGAAGATCAGATTGGCTCATCATTGATCAAACCATGTTCAACAATGTTCGGTTCCATCGTTCTAACACCCCATTCCATTGAGGCATTCCTGGCGGAGTAAGTTGTAGAACAATTCCACACCTCTTTAGATGATCACCAAACTAATGGCTCAAATATTCACCTCCACGATCAAATAGTAGATATTTGATTGTCTTGCCAAGTTGATTCTGTATTTCATGATGAAATTCTTTGAACTTTTCAAAAAATTCCGACTTATGTCTCATCAAATAGACATAGCCATATCTATTAAAATCATCAGTAAAAGTTATGAAGTACTGAAAACCACCTCTGGCTGAAGTGCTCATTGGTCCACATACATCCGAATGTATAAGGGCCAACATGTCACTCGCCCTCTCACCTCTGGCCGTGAAATGTGCTTTTGTCATCTTGCTAAGTAAACAAGATTCACATGTTTCAAATGATTTAAAATCAAATGAGTTTAGAAGACCATCTTTATGGAGCTTCATCATACGCTTCTCATTTAGATGACCTAGTCGACAATGCCAAATAAAAGTGAGATTCATATTATCAGGTCGAAGTCTCTTATCATTAATGTTGTAGATAGGCTCATTCTCAAGATTCAAAATATACAATCCATTCACCAATGGAGCATGGCCATAAAGCATATTTTCAAAATAAATTAAACAACAATTGTTCTTTATTCTAAACTCATAACCTTCTGCTCCTAAACATAAAGTAAAAATAATATTTTTGCTTAAGGCTGGAACATAATAACAATTATTTAGTTCCATAACTAATCCTGAGGGTAAAGCTAATGGTAAAGTGTCAATAGCTAATGCAACAACTCTTGCTCCAGTGCCCACGCGAAGATCAACATCTCTTCTTGCCAAACTTTTTCTCCTTTTTAGTCCCTGCCTCGAATTGCAAATATGAGCAACCGATTCGGTATCAAATACCCAAGAACCGGTCGAAGAAGTGGCAAGATTAATTTGTATAATATTTATACCAGAACTTGGAAGTCTTATTTCTTTTGTTCTTTTTCATTTCTGCCAAGTACTTCTTGCAATTTCTCTTGCAATGCCCAGTCTCATGACAATGACAACATTCTGTGTCAGGCTTAGGACCTAGCTTGAGCTTCTTAAGTTTAGCCTTGAGACTCTCGATCTCATCTTGAGTTTTTCCTTTGCCTTTTTCCTTTCCCTTTGATTACCCTTCTTCTTGAAGCTAGTAGTCTTTTGAACCATCATCACATGATTAGAACTTTTCTTGATGCTCTCCTCAGCACCCTTAAGCATGCCATGTAACTCGGTCATTGACTTCTCCATGCTATTCATATGAAAACTCAATATGACAGGTTCAAAGCTTGCAGTGAGCGATTGGAGAATCACATCAGTAGCCAACTCTTGGCTAAGGGAAAAACCAAGCTTTTCCAAGCTCTTAATGAGACCAATCATTTTGATCACAGGAGGACTGATCGAGTTACCTTCTGACAGCCTACAAGAAAACAATGTCTTAAAGGTGTTAAACCTCTTTACCCTTGTTTGATCATGAAACATACCCTTCAGACTCACAGTCATATTGTAAGCATTCGTGGTCTCATATTGCTTCTGAAGCTCAGAGTTCATGGTAGCAAGCATTAGGCGGCACATCGATCGTGTCACATCTTCTCGTGTCATTGCAATGCTTCTCATAAGCATTCTTTTTGAAAACAATTATCGATTTGACGAGGAGCATCGACACTTGGTCGTTGTTAGGAATAGCAACTTGTATTACAACACTATGTTTATGTAAGATCTTCTATTAGGTTGGTGGTTATGTTCACCAATCCAACCAACTCAGATCACCACAGCTAGTTCGATATATATACACAAAGTTAGGAATAGCAACTTGTGGTGAATATGCAAATAACCCCTCATAACAATGAGGAATACGTCTCCTGAGACTGACCCGAGAAGACCACGATGAACTAAAGACGACAGACGAGATCCACACAGATGACCAAGACGGTGATGCCACTGCTGGAAAGAGCTGGTAGACGGAGTGGTAGAAGCGAAGAGATTGGTGGCAACGGTGGCAGTAGAAGGAAGGTGAAGCCAGTCAGGCTCCCAAAGACGCTGTGAGTTAAGGCGCCGAGGGCCAGAACCAACTAGAGCTCCCGTGTGGCGGTCTTGAACATAACAAGAGTCAGAGTCGAGAATGACCCAATAACCAAGGTCAGTAATCTGCCCAACAGAAAGAAGTTGCATGGTAAGGCGAGGAACATGAGCAACAGAAGGAACATGAAAAGATGAGTTGCTAAAAGATCCTCGACTAGAGATAGAAAGAGATGTACCATCAACAGTAACAGGAGAATCAAGAGGTGTAATGAAAGACAAAGTGGAAGAATCAGAAGTCATGTGAAAAGATGCTCCAGAATCAAGAATCCACGGGAAGGGACCTGACCGTGCAAGGGGTGGTTTCGCAGTGCCCGAAGAGTTAGTAGCAGAAACTGCAAAACCTGTCGAGGGAGAACCTGAAGCGGCAAGCAGGCGTCGAAGGCTGGCTATCTCCTGCTCAGTGAGAAAAACTGCTGAAGGAGTCGATACAGATGTCGATGTAGAAGCACTAGTGCCAGTGCTAGTAGAAGAACGGCGTGAAAGATGCCGCTGCTTCTTATAGCACTGGGACTCAATGTGGCCGACCTTGTCACAGTAGGAGCAGTGAGGACGGCCACCACCACCTATGGCGGCCATTGGAGGAAGCGGTCGGCAAGCGTGGAAGCGATCGGTGTAGTGGGACGAGCGGCGAGCACGGAGGGCGGCATCGCATCGGCACCACTCAGGCGAGTCATTGCAGCTGATGGAACAGAAGCCATTGGTAGGTAGCGCTGGACGGCGCGGCGACCAAGACAACAAAGTCTAACAGGCGGCGCTAGATGACGCGGCGGTTAGAGCTACGTACTGATATTTCTTTTCCTTTTTCCGTTTTTTTTTCCTCGCTGGACCGAACCGGCTCAAAAAGGAGCCCAAGCCCACTCGGCCTTAGAAACTCACGCGCACGGGGGAACTAGGGTTCCCGGCGATAGTAGCGACGAGGCGGCGGCGGCGTATCGCGGCGTTCGGCGGCGATAGCGATTCGCGCGCGAGCTCAGTCGTTGGGCGGCGCGATGAATCCGCGACGACCCCGGCGGCGCGAGCTCGGTTGACGGCGGATCAAGGCCTCCGGTGACAATGACAAAGGCAGCCCCAGTGACAGCGATGAAAGCGGAAGTGACGGGCGGCTCCGGTGACGGGCAAAGAAGACCGGCGAAGACGAGGAGACGCTTCGGATCGGGAAGAAGCCGAGGGCGAGGCGACGCCTGCACCGATGAAGACGAGGAGATACCAGGCGACGCCGAGAAACACCGAATCGGGATCTAACGAGCGAAGAACGAGGCGCGGCCACGGCGACGGCGACGGCTCCCTGAAACGATGTCGACAGCTCCCCGAGCGGCGGCGGATCAGCGCCAATCGGGGCGACACCGATGGGCGACAAGGCGGCGGCTCCCTGAGCGGCGGCAGCAGCTCCCCAGCGGCGGCTCCGGATATAGCGTCCCCGAGCGACCACGACTGAGGCGTCGGTGAAGAAGCAACGGCGACAGCGGCCGATGCAGAGGCACGACGTCGGCGTTAGACGCGGTTGCTTCTGGCAACCACGGGCGATTGACAACACAGCGCTTGAGCCACGGCCAGCGTAGCAGTGCGCCGGGCGTCGTGACTAATCTAGGCGAGGAGGAGGAAGCGGTGGCGGCTATGGCAGGGGAGGACGAGTTGCAGCGTCTGGGAGAGGAAAACCTAATTGGCACTGATACCATGTTAGGAATAGCAACTTGTATTACTAGGGGCAAAGGGCCAGTATATATACACAAAGTACAGGTAGTGAACATGCAAATAACCCCTCATAACAATGGGGAATAACACACTATACATATATCTCTAACAGTCGTATCACTATACGACAAGTTCATACTTGGTCGAACTTAATCAACAACAGATAATAAAAGATACTCCCACTATAAACCATGTTTCCCTCAAACAACATATAGTGAGCTCAAGATCCAACAGTCATTAAGTCCTAGTGAGCTTTGGCATCACTGCTAGAAACCTAGTGATTTAAGGTAGGCAACCTCTTGCTAATCATATCACATATGACTCTTGTTTGTTGGGTGGCATCTCTATACCTTGGCGACCAATATTATGCCCCAAGGCCCAAAACCGTTTTGATAGCCTTGTCAAGTCAAACTAACACTATGCATGTGGGTGTTCGACACCCACCCCATCTTATTAAGATAATTAATAACACCCTACTTTGGTAGACCTACCAATTAACGATCAAAATAGTAATAGGTGCAGCAATTGGAAAGGCATCAATATAGCTTAATTTTTCTTGAAGGATACTAATTTATCATGTTAAAATATCTAATGATAAAATATGATCAAATAGCATAACAGGAATAAACACAAATATTCACAGATAATCATATTAAACTGTGAAATAGTATGGCCATTAACATGTCGATCTCCATCAGCATGCTTCCTGTTCTTCGACCACCATGCTTCAAGTCTCCAACTGTATTCATCTGCTAAGCAATTACTCCTAAAAGCTAGTAATGAAATACATAGGATATTATCAAGCATCTCATGTCGGTACGCAGACCGTTATACAATAATATGTAGCTCGATGGCTATCTCACAGCATGACACACAGGCCATGAAAATCCATTCATGCATCACATACACAATGGGCCATACTATTCATATCAAACCCTGCAAAAACGAGTTATGCATAGAATCCAATTCTATCGGGCGACATGAACACATACTACTTTACAACGCGGCTACGACTACGGCGGTCCCGCTAGCCGGTTAGCGGGCGGGGTTCGAAGGGGCAGTGCCCCTCGCTGGTCGAGGGCAGCGCTCTCGGAAAATATTTTCGAGACATGAATCTTATTCACATACCCGAGCCTTAAAATCATTGGATTACTCATATTAACCCTATTCCGAACCAATCTGATCACTACCTTGATACGACCACGCACTGCGGCACACTCCGATGGCGGAATCCCGACCGGTAGGAGTATTACGCAAGGCAGTCGAAAACAAGTCGAGTAAATCATCTGGTACTCTTAACTTGTACCTCCTCGAAAAACTCATCTACTATCACCGAACATTGATCGATCCTATCAACCAGTGCCTAGATCGTTCCATCCATATGAATCGATCTAGGTCATCAAACCAAACTAGTGATAGATCCAATTTACTACTGCCACATATCCAGTATATGCGACCGATCTAGATCAAAAACTATGCAAGATGGCTCTGATACCACTGAAGGGATACGGGTAGGTTACGATAGCAACAATTCAAAAATTCTACCATGTAAACCAGGATGCCAAACAAGTAGATAATCACAGATCATTACCACCAGACGTGTAGTGCAGCGGAAGAAGAGTCGGAGCAGCCTGGTCCAACGAAGAGCACGTCGTTGTAGTGGTCGTAGTCGTTCATCCTGCGCCCTCGCGAGTTGATCGTCTTCTCCAGCAACCTCTGGAAGTTCTTTGTGAAGAACGTGGATCGTCCTCAAGCGCAACAGCAACCGCAGTAGCGCCTCTACGGTATCCACACGTCCAGGGAAAGAACAACCGGACGCCGGTGTGCTAGCACCAAGTCGCACAGCAGGGCTCTCCCGGGTAGATGGCGACTAGGGTTTCGGTGGAGCAACTCATGTCTCTCGCATGTCCCCAATAGCCTCAAGCATCTCCTTATATAGTGCCCCGTGACGGATCCTATCCAAACACGTTTGACGAATCGTATTCGTACTGGTTTGTTCCAACCCGTTAAGTGTGTGACCCGTTAGGTTTATGTGTAATCGGTTGTGACTCGAAAACCCTTTCCTGACCACGAGTCGTAGCGGTTCCTAGCAGGACATAACGATTCCCGAATACACCCAAATTATATCGGACGAACCTTAATGCAACATGATCTACGACCATATCCTCATCACTTACAACCAGCTCGTATCTCGTCACGACCAGTCCGTATTTAGGTACGACTAGTTCGTAACTCCTTATGACCAGTTAGTACTTAAGTATGACCAGTCTACGACCAGCTCGTATATCTATATGACCAGTTTGTAACTGTGTACGACCAGTTCATATTTAGTCTCAACCAGTTCGTAACTCCTTACGACCAGGTTTCGACCACTCTGTGATTACGTTCGACCAGTCTACGACCAGCACGTATCTCCATACGACGATCAGAATCGGTCGAACTAAGTGACCTACTCGTGTATTCTCCCTTTGCCTCATGATATTTGATTTGAACTCCAGGTGAGATATTTGTCATCCATAGACTGTTCAATACTTTCTCGATTGAGTATCGGATAACCTTATGCGATCGAACTCTTCGACTACCAGTGGTATGGCCATGCACTTTCTTTATCCGACCATTTCGAGGGGCTCAGAAATATCTCTCCTGTTATGTTAGGAGGGGCAAATCCCATATCCGACCAGACACATCCCTCCGCATGTTTCATAACATACCTGAAAGCTACCTTTATAACTACTCAGTTCCGAGTAGCGTTTAGCAACCTCTAAGAGTGCTATTATACATGTAGGGAACCATGCTGATCTCAGGTCTAAGGATTATACATTATCATTGCTTGAGACCAACTAATGACATATAGAATCATAACAATCTCAATAGTGTCTCAAGGTGGGTCTATCCAACCCCACGTTCTCTAACATGTGTTCATATTATTGATTCGATATCTCTATATCCATGACCGGTGAAACATGGTCATCAATCAATGCATGTGCTGGTGGTAGAGCCACTGGTGTTCCGACTAGTGACATTCGACCAGAGTTACTTTTAGAACGACATCATATAAGTTAAAGAGTTTCATCAATAAGTCACATACTCGTTGATCTATATAACTGATAATTCATTCAAGGAACAGAATAATATTTATTCAATAACTCATAAACATAGATGTGATATAATCATCTCTGTGATTGCCTTTAGGGCATATCACCAACAGCCGGGACTCTTCACAATCTTCTTTGAAGAGCTCACCGCGCAACTTCTTCTCCAAGCCGTCTAGGTGCCGGCAAGCACCAAGAGTAACGAATCGTAACGCTTGCTTGAAGACTATTAAGTGCCAAGATGATCAATTAATGATGCAATGCACTTGAATGCTCTTAACTACCTTAAAATGTGAATTGAATGCAAATGAGTAGAAGATAATGCACCAAAGCCTCAAGAGTATTCAATATGGCCAAACGTGTTGAGCTTGGTGCGAGTGGGGGTGTATTTATAGCCCCCAACCACAAAACTAGCCGTTTGAACAAAGTTTCTAGAAAAAAATCAGTATTTGTGTTAATACCGCCGTTCATAACCGATACT
Source organism: Ampelocalamus luodianensis (assembly GCA_036346255.1). Classification (NCBI taxonomy): domain Eukaryota; kingdom Viridiplantae; phylum Streptophyta; class Magnoliopsida; order Poales; family Poaceae; genus Ampelocalamus; species Ampelocalamus luodianensis. The sequence continues at coordinate 35,694,049 of CM070638.1, read as the reverse complement.
ACCGCACAGCGTGATCAACGGTCGGAACAATAGTATTTAATGCTCTGAATTAGCCGTTATGAAAAAGTTACGATACTACCGCCAACTATAAATTGGTATTACCACCGCTCGGATAGAATGGAGCTACCGATTTCCAGATGATGAAAATCACAAGAAAAGCACCCTCTCTGGAAATAACGTACCGCCATAAAAAATCCGGTACTACCATACTCCGGTAGTACCACTCAAGAAATGCGGTCATTCCGATTTCCAAGAGAGAACAAAGAACTCCCAAAAACATGTTCATTGAAAAATACGCACCGCCATATAAAATCCGGTCCTACCGTACTGCGGTAGTACCGCTCAAGAGATGCGGTCATACTGTTTTCCAAAAGAGAACAAAACTCCCAACAATATGTTCATTGAAAAATACATGCCGCCAACTAGATTTTGGTACTACCTACCACTCATCAAAAGCGGTCAAACCGATTTTGGGATTTCAAGAAAAACTTCCAAAAAACAAGCTCTCTGGAATAAACGTATCGCCAACTAGAATCCGATACTACCGACTTGCGGTAATACCGCTCATCAAATACAGTCATACTGATATGCACTGAAGAAATTCTAGAAGCAAATATGAGTGTAATGCATGATTTCTAGTTGATCAAGATGGCACAAAATAAACTTTCAAGCTACTAGCTATGATCCCTCTTTATAGTACGACGTCTAACCTACAAATCAGGTCTTTTCTCCAAACATCGAGACCGGTAAAAACTACAAAATAATTCTTAGGCTATATGATACCTCTATCTTTGCCATTTCCATGTCATCATTTACACATTAGAACTAAACCTTTAAACATCTTAGCACATATGTTAGTCCCACAATACATTGTTGACATTAATTACCAAAACCATTTTTAGGGGTCTAGATGCTTTCAAGCGGCCATTATGTGATGGGCCTCTTGCCTTTTTTTCTTCTGAAACAGAGGTGGGCTTCTTGTCAAACTTATTATGGTGTGAATGTTTTTCCTTGGCTCATAAATTGGCTACCCAATGAATTTTTTTTAAAAAAATAGTTATATGTATTTTCTGAAGGGAATTACTAGAAAACAGACGCTTGCGTCTTAGTTGTCTTTGAATAAACTGTTGCCATAGTTAAAATCGAACATACTGCAGTAGCTGCAAAAATCATGTTGCATTAAAATAAGAGTGGTCTATAATGTATAGTTGCAGCAGGTAGTGGTAGTTGTTAAAAATGTTGCACTACATGTTCTTCCAATGGAACATTATTGTATATCTGTTGCAACATCCTATAGTTACCTGTTGTAGCAAATGGAATATTGCATTAGCTCGATGATGTAGTAGTTGTAAAAAATCGTTGAATATATCTGCAGCGATGTTTTGCATGAAAGATTGCCACGAATGACTGATTTTTGGGGAAAAAGGGTAAATCATCCCTTGTCACTTCCTTCTCTAGAATTAACTGTAATATAGCTATTGATTGTAAACACCCATAAATTGATAGATTGGGATATAGAACATACAGATATTACATTTGAAAGCAACTGCAAATGGATTTACTTTTTTTTGTTCCCTTTTCCTTTCATTATATGATATTTTGTAATCTAAAAATTGTACACTTTATGTGTGTTTTTCTTTTCAGCATAGATGGCCGAAGCAGCCCTTCTTGCTCTCTCAAAGATTGGTTCCTATTTAGCAGGAGAGGCTGCCACTTACGCCACATCCAAACTTTCTAATCTGAAGGCTCTGCCAGACACTGTGCAGCGTATACGGAGGCAACTTTTAATGATGAACCTCTTTATAAGGAAGATGGGTGCATCATATCTCAGCGATGAGCTCCTCAATGGATGGATCGCCGAGGTGCGAATGTTGGCCTACCGTGTTGAGGATGTAATGGACAGCTTTTCTTATTATTCACTTCAGTTTGAGCAAGAAAAGTTCCTGAATAAGATGGGCAAGGGGCCAAACTATGCTGTTGTTTTCAGTAGAATTGCCGATGAGCTCATTCAAATAGAGAAGGAAATTGAGCATGTTTCAAAGTTGAAGGCGCTGTGGGTGCAGTCAGTCCATGAACTTGTTCCTAATCAAGTCAACACCGAGCGACGACTTCCCCAATACTGCTTGCAACAATTTATAAAGGATGAAGATCTTGTTGGGTTCAAGGACACCAGGCAGTTGCTGGCGGGATTGTTGAGCCCCAATGCAAATGAACGAGCTCTCAAGGTGATATCAGTGTTGGGTATGGGTGGGGTGGGAAAGACCACCCTGGTCACCACTGTGTACGAGCGACAAAAGGAGAACTTTGACTTGCAGGTATGGCTCACTGTGTCGCAGTCGTACAGTGTAGAGTCTTTGCTAAGGAATCTACTAGAGATGATTCGTACCCAGGAGCAGCATATTACAGCGGATGATAAGAAGCTGACCATATCAGATGATATCCTGAGGATGAGTTTGTCACAACTGAAGACAAACCTAAAGGAATCATTGAAACGAAAGAAATACATTGTCGTACTTGATGATGTATGGGACCGCCAAGCCTACGATGGAATGCGTGATGTGTTTGAGGATTCCAATAAAGGTAGCCGCGTCATCATCACGACAAGGAAAGGGGAAGTTGCTGCTTTTGCCCACACAGGTTGTGGGCTTGAGCTTGAACCGTTAGAAGACGAGGATGCACTCCAACTCTTCTGTGCAAAGGCTTTTCCCAACAAAAATGGCTGAGTGCCCATCAGAGCTTCAGCAGCTTGCTACTAATATTGTAAAGAGATGTGGAGGTTTGCCACTGCCAATTGTATCAATAGGCAGCTTGCTGTCTGCAAGGAAGCAAATAGAGCCAGTTTGGAAACAGATGTACGATCAACTTCCATGCGAGCTAGAGAAGGATGAACAGGTTCGGGGAATTCTAACTTTGAGCTACTACGAGTTACCTGGGGACCTTCGGAATTGCTTCCTATACTGCAGCTTGTTCCCAGAAGATACCCCTTTATCAAGGGAGAACCTTGTAAGGCTATGGATTGCAGAAGGGTTTGTGGTAAAGAAAGGGGATAGTACTTTGGAAGAGGTGGCAGAGGGCTACCTCATGGAGCTGGTTCATCGGAACATGCTACAACTTGTGGATAATGATGAGCTTGGCAGGGTGAAAACGCGCAGGATGCATGACATTTTAAGAGAGTTGGCTCTTTCAATCTCTAAAGAGGAGATGTTCGGCACAGCGAATGATTTTGGTGCAATGGTACTGATAGATTCAGATGTGCGCCGCCTGTCAGCGTGTCAATGGAGGGGAAAGAAACATGACGCATCAAAGATTAAATTTCCACACCTTCGAACTCTAATGGCAGGTGAAACCATTGCAGCCTCTATACCTTTAATATTATCTGAATCCAAGTACCTTACTGTCCTCGAACTGCAAGACTCAGGAGTTAGCGATGTACATACATCAATTGGGACTCTGTTTAACTTAAGATACATTGGCCTAAGGAACACAGCTGTCAAATCACTTCCAGACTCTATTGAGAAGCTCTCCAATCTTCAAACCCTAGACGTCAAATCAACAAATATAGAGAAACTACCTAATGGGATTGTGAAGCTTGCTAAGCTAAGGCACCTTTTGGCTGACAAATTTATCGACGACACAAGGTCAAATTTCCTGTATTTCTGTGGGGTGCCGGCACCCGAAGGATTATCAAGATTGGAAGAACTGCAAACACTGGAGACCGTACAAGCAACGGAGGGCTTGGGTGAACAGCTTGAGAAAATGATGCAGTTAAGGAACCTTTGGATTGACAACATAAGTACTGATCACTGTAATGAGCTGTTTTCTTCCTTGTCTAAGATGCCGCTTCTTTCTAGCTTGCTTCTTTGTGCAAGTGATGAGAATGAAGCACTGCTTTGCTTTAAAGCTCTCAACCCAACATCTACGATTCTCCAGAGGCTAATTATCAGAGGGCGCTGTGCTGACAAGACACTGGAGTGTCCACTATTTAAGGACCACGGGAGACATCTCAAGTATCTAGCTCTAAGCTGGTGTCGCCTTGGGGAAGATCCACTGGCATTGCTCGCGTTGCTTCTGCCGAATCTGACATATTTGAGGCTTAACAAGGTTCATAGTGCAGATACTTTGGTTCTTTGTGATCGGTGCTTCCCACACCTGAAGACACTCGTCCTGAAGCACATGCCTGACGTCAAGCGGCTGGAAATTGGAGATGGCGCCCTTCCATGCATTGAAGGCTTATACATTGTGTCACTGCCAAAGCTGTCAAGGTTCCCTCGAGGCATCGAATCCCTTAGCTCCCTGAAGAAGCTCTGGCTTCTCAGCCTCCATAGGGACTTCAAAGCTGACTGGAACGAGAACGAAATGTACGAAAAGATGAAGGATTTGTCGGAGCTCCGCGTATAGCTGTGGCAGCTTTGTTGGTTCGTCCTGATGTACACCCTTGTCTGCAAGATACTTCATTGTGCATTTGGTGCTTCCAAAATTTACTGAGTTATTGTTTGCCTTCGTGAGTAAGTCCTTAGTTATTGCTCTGTATGCTGTGTCTACATTCGTGTCCAGTACGTTCTTGTCTAAATGGTGTGTATGATCTTGCCTATAAATCCTAAAACGGTGACTTTCCTTGCTGCCAGAAAATCCCCTGTATTTGTAATGTTGCTTCGGTTGCTTGAGCTTGGTTTCATGTATTTGTGTTGCTTCGCTTGCTTGATATTTTTGTTTCATGTAGGAAAAAAACATTTCATTTGAATTACATTTGCGAATAATGATGCCACTACTGTAATATATATATTTAAGATGCCTCGCAATATAATGTTGAAGTACTATGGTGATGCAACGGCCCTTTGATCGGATCAGAGTTGTAAAATACGGCACATGCGTGCATGATATCAAGAACAAAATAGATGAATCTCGTAGAGAACCAAAATAACAACGACGAAACAACCATGACGAGGGAGAGATTCAGCAAAGCTGTCCGCAAATTCTTTAAGTACGATCTCAAAATAGTACAAGAGATTATCGCGCTCTCACAACCCTCTTGAACCTCTTAGGATGTAACATCCTAAAAATTCTAAACATTTGAAACTGTTTACAAATGTGGGATTTTTAAAACCTTTTGTTACGCTTCGGTGATGTTCGAATTTTTGAGTTGTTAATTGAAATTTCAACCCAAAAATTGAAAATCGAATTCAAACCCGAGTTTAAAAAGAAAAGAAAAAGGAAATATATATTTTTCTTTCTTCTCCTTTCTTTTCTCCTTTTCCTTTTTCTTTCCTTTTTTCTCTTTTTTTCCCTTCCCAAGCCCACCCGTTAACCCCTCCTTGCTTCCTCTACTTACTTCACCCTCCCTCCTGGCGCCATATCGCCGCCCTGTGCACTGCATCACACATGCCACCACCACCGCCCCTCACCTGCTCCCCTCCCATCGCCGCCACTAGCGCAGTGCTGCCGCCCGCGTCATCGCTATCACCTCGCCATCCCGTTCCCCTGCCCCACACTGTCGCGGCGTCGCCACGCACAACATCATCTCACACGCCACTCGTTCATCTCACCGTCGAAGCTTCGCGCGAGAACTTGCACCCCACCTTCGTCCTTAAAAACCGCAGCCGAAGCTGAATTCACCTCGCCCTCGCTGCATCCTTCTCCCTTCCCTACTTCCTTCCTCCTCCTTGCACAAGCAAAGATAGTGCCATCTGCTCCGGCCGCTATGCCTCTCCCGCACGCAACCGCTGCCTCAGTGAACCCCGGCCATCCCTATACGCACCTCCACTTTCCGTCTCCGCCACCCAAATGTCGGTAACGCCACGGGCGTCCATGGTTCGGGCATCCACATCGTGCAACACCGCCGGTTCCTCCTCACCGTTCCAGCCGACTCGGTGACCTCCTCCCCAAACCATCCGCGTCACATCATGTTCTCAAGCATTCCCCCACAAAAGCCCTCACCTAAGGCCCTGTTTGGTAGAGCTTCAGATTCTTATTTTTCAGATTCTGCTTTTAATTTTCTGATAATCCACTTCTCTGAAAATCTGGAGCTGTCTGTTAAAAGCATTTGGTTGGTAGGTTGGCTCCAAAAACCATATGAGAAGGACCAGAGGCAAATAGACCATGTTACCCCTGGTTGTAATACTTCAATTGTATTTGTGTCTTTCTCCTATGTTTTTATGCACAAATTATAGAATTTTCCTCCAAATACGTATACGTAGGGGGTATAGGAAACTGCTCAGGTTACTACATGCAGGCTGCTCCAAATTTCGCATTTGTGAATCAGGTGGAATCGCTTGAAATCAAATTCAGCAAGTAATACGTGTGCTCGTAAACAACAAGCTGCTTGTGTTCTGCAATGCGCTTACCCTCTGACAGAGAAGAACAGTCGTCAAATGGAATAGCTTTGCACTCAAGCAGAAGAGCCTCTGAGCACAATATCTCTCATTCTCAAAAAAAAACATCAACAAGACTGGAAGGAAAAGCTTATGAACAATCACCACGAGTTTTTCATGTAAAAGAGCACTTTAGTAACCTTGGAATACCAACAAGATATGCTTTTCTCCAAACCAAGCATACATTACTGCATATTACTATAGGCCGCTGCAAAAATTTCCCAAACGAATAAAGTTAGCACCAAATCACCGACAACGCTTCACAGTACACAGACTGGTGTTCCAGACTGCAAGCTGTACTAGTTTGAGTTAGTGAGCCATAATCGCAGCAGAAAAGGTTCTGCTACAACTGCAAAAATTCTCATTCCTATTCTCAGAAACTTTGCTAACTAGCAGCTCACAATTGGCTGCCAGGCGCAAAAGTGCGCAAACCACAATGTACTCGTTGCTAAAACCACTTGATCTTTGGCTACCTGCTTTACGCCTCTTGATGCTATTCACATTCACAATCGTCTCTTCATCAAACTTGCCTTGTTCCTCAATTGATAGTTGATTGAAACGTTTTTCCCCATCATCTATGCTTCGTTTCACATCCACCTTGAGAACAACAAAGATGGATTAAAAAAACATATCAAAAAAGAAACATACCGAATTCCAAATATACAAAACCTTGCTACTAAAGATTGTTACATGATATAGTGCTCATGTATGGGATGTTTGCATGGCTTACAACCTTAAGGAGTAAGTATGAACTATGAAAATATTTATAATTGTGTCATCACTGGTGAAACGAAAATACAATTTAAAACTTTGGTTTTCCTTTTCTGGGGGAACAGTTAATACACATAACATTCTATTGCAGGATAAATAACATAATTACGTTATTTCAGTAATAATATATTTGGAAGGAAGCAAAAGATAAATCGCAATCTCTTGCATAAAGCGACAAATATAAATTGAAGGACACAGTGTACTTACTGATGAATAAACTGAGATACAGCAATCTGGATGTCGAAGTAATGCCAATGTTGTCTCTGGAGAACAGCATATCAAGGACCAAATAGTTAGCATAATTTCAAGCCAATAGCAAAATGGTCGAAAATCTTAAGAAAGTGGGCAACAAATAAAATCAAATACTGCTAACGATACCTTTATTTCCATAGCTCTTTCCTATAAAATCCTCCATGCTATGTCAGTGTGTGTAACATCACCAACTAATCCTAATGTAGTCTACTTTACATGTTTGGGAGCAAGCTGTGTGCTCTAAGGGCCTAGGGTTCTATTTTTTCAAACAATTTCTGTATCTCTAAAAATAACTAACCAAAATATGTTGAGCTAAACATATTATATCATGTATGATCTAAATAATTTGACATGATCTCATTTTGATAATTACATCCTTTGTTATATTGCAGTAAAGCTGCTGATACACATCAGGACCACAGAATGCACTATACAGACGGCCATTAAGATGGATCTGCTGCAATTTTTTCCAATATTTTTAATATATATGTACTTAAAAATGGTGTGCCAAATCAAGAAGTGGGTTACATTTAATAACAACCAATCTAACAGCGATCTGTTTGCATATTTCCCGCTAACATATGCAAGTGATTACGCAATCGATCCATGGCAATGTAAAATGTCTGCGCAAAAGTAAGCGCCCGGACACCGGAGGAAATGAACAAAAGAGACGGCAAGAACTCGCAGCCTTGAGGACGGTGGTCTTCTGCGTCTCGGTGAGCATGCCGCCGCCCCGACGAGTCGGAGAGGAACCCGCCGAGGTAAAGGAACGCCGTGAACCCCATCAGATCATGAGGAACCCCGACCCCAACCCGATGCCGATGGTCGGGCCGACGGACACGAACGACGAGGGTGAGTAGAACGGTGCGCCGAGTACCCTCCCCTCGGCCGGCGCGCGTGTACCAGATGACGGCGGTGACAACCGCGAGGAGAAGGCGGACCGCCGACGCGCCGCCGCGAGAGCGGACAGCGCGAGTGGGGCTCTCGGCGGCGAGCAGCCAGACGGTGAGGAGGAGCGCCGGCGGGCTTCTTGAGCGCCGCGAGCGAGTCAAGGAGGGACTTCTTGAGGGCCTCAAGGAGCGCGCCACTGAGCCGCCTCTGCGCGGCGGGTTGCGTGCGGGGGATTTCCTGTGGGGGTAGTTCAATGGCATTTGCGGGTAATTACATCAAACTTTTAGGGGTATTTTTGTTTCTGAAGGTTGGATTCTCACAAGAATCTGCGGGAAGGCTGCTTCTCGTTGCTAGTTCATTTTTGAGACAGCTCCTCGCGAGAAGCAGAATCTGGTGGTTTTGAGAATCGGGGTGTTTGGTACGGCTTCACGAGAATCGATTGAGAAGCTGGGAGTAGAAGCTGTACCAAACATGGCCTAATTTGGGATTTACTGGTAGGAACATGTGCCCCCAGCTTCTTCCCTACCTCCGGCCGAGGAATGCCCCCACCGCCGCCATACCCTCCCTGGTAAGCCCCTCCTCGATTCCTCTTGGGTGGAGCATCCCCGGACCTCTCTCTCCCTTTCCCCACCACCCGCTTCGACTCTTCTTCCCCGCAGCACCGCCACCACGTCAACCTTGCCGCGCCGCCTAGTGTCTCCGTCACCAAACCACCTTGGCTTCTCCTGTCCACCATCAACCACCCTGGTGGGTCCCCCACACTTCACCGGTGCTCATGCTCCCCTATCATTTCTCCTCCCCTCATCCCAGCATCGCCGACGTTTTTCCTTCCATGCTCCGGGTGCCCATGCTGCTGCCCCGCCACCACCAGCCTCCTCGAGCCGCGCCACCACAATCCATGGGGTCGCCTCGGCCACCCCATTCCATTGTCTGACCCCGTCCACTACTGGTACACTTAGGGGTTGCCAAACGCTACTCTATAATTGGATAGTTATAAAGGTAGCATTCGAATATGCTATGAAACATGCGGAGGAATGTGACTGATCGAATATGGGATTTATCACTCCTAACATAACAGGAGAGATATCTTTGGGCCCCTCGATGTGGTCGAATAATGAAAGTGTATGGTCATGCTACTAGTGGTCAAAGAGTCAACCACATGAAATTATCCGTCACTTAATCGAGAAAATATTGAACAATCCATACATGATAAAATATATCACCTAGAGTTTAACCAGACATCGTGAGGCAAAGGGAGAATACAGAAGCAGGTCATTCAGTTCGACCAGATACGGATTGGTCGTATGGAGATACAAGCTGGTCATAGACTGGTTGAACATAATCACTAACTGGTCGTAAACTAGTCATAAGGAGTTACTAACGGGTCGTGACTAGATACGAGCTGGTCGTAAGTGATAAGGACCTAGTCGTAGATCATATTGCATTAAGGTTCATTCGATATAATTTATATATATTCGAGAATCGTTATGTCCTGCTAGGAACCGCTAATGACTCGTGGTCGGAAAAGAGTTTTTGAGTTGCAACCGATTATGCATGAACCTACAGGGTTACATACTTAACGGGTTCGAACAAACGAGTTCGGATAGGATCCGTCATGGGCTCTTTATAAGGGGATGCATGAGGCTGTTGGGATAGGACGTGAATTGCTCCATCGAAACCCTAGCCACCATCTTCTCAAAGACCCTGTCGTGTGCACCGGTGCTAGCACACCGGCGTATGGTGTTCCATCCCTGGACGTGTGGATACCATAGAGGCGCTGCTGCTATTGCTGCTATGCTGAACGAGGACGATCCACGACCTTCGCAAGGAATGTGATAGGTTGCTGGTAGAGAGGATCGGCACCGAGGACAACCGACTACGACCACTACATCGACACCCTCGATGTTGGATCAGGTTGTTCCAACTCTTCTTCTGCTGAACTGTGCATCTAGTGGTAATTAACGATCTATGATCTCTTGCTTGTATGGTTTCTTAGTTTATATGGTAGAATTTTTGAATTACCAGCTAGTGTAGCCTACCTATATCCCTTCACGGCGTGGGTGGGGAGAGGTGGGCCGGGTTGATCAGGCACGTGGCGTGGTGAGTTAGTGTGAGCGAGGTAAGGGAGGGAGGGCGTCGCGGGTGGGAAGCGAGAGGTGGGCGGTGCGGGTGGAGAGGGTGGCGTGAGAGCGGGCGTCGGGCGACGCGGGTGGGGGGTGTAAGAGTCGGCGCGGGTGGGGACTAGGGAGTGCGAGAGAGAGAGAGAGAGAGGGAGGGAGTGCGGCGCGAGACTAGATGCGGGGCGCTAGGGTTGCTACTGTCCACGCGAGATGATCCAGGCCATCGATGTCCTGATCGTGATAGGACGAACGTCGAAGAGGGTGGGAGGACGGACGACCACCAACTCATATTTTTAAGTAGTAGAGATATGATGGAGGCGGAGTGCCCGATTGTAACACTCCAAATATTTATTTAAATGAGAAGAAAGATTGTAGGAGGAGAATTGAATAGAGGAGTGGTTTTAATGAAGTTCGGGGGATTTTTATGTAATCTGAAAACTTGGGTGTGGGTAAAGCCCACAACACCTTGGCCCATTAGGGCAACCATCCAAGTAGAGGGGGGGCAGCCATGCTACTGTAGCACGCACTGTAGCGCCGCCACTGTAGCAGCCCCTCCTCCCCATTGCATCTCCACCTCTTTTCCCTCCTCCCCTTTGGCGGCCAAGAAGAAGGAAGAAGAAGAAGAGAAGGAAGAAGAGAAGAAAGCGGATCCCATCCGAGTTCGTGATCTTTAGCTGCGCCAAGGGTAACTAGCTTCGTTTGTTGTTGTGTGTTTAGTCGTAGATCCGAAATCGAGTAGTTTTGGCAAGATTGAAGTCGGTCTGTTAAAGTTGCAATTCTGTCCAGAACGTTGCGCGGCCAGTTTCATGTGTTTAGAGGCCGAATTAGGAGGTTTGGTCTCCTAGAGATATGTAGATTTTGTTCTTATCTTTCAGTGGCCACCAAGATCACCCAAATCCGATTAACGGTCAGAAAGTTATGAATTTTTTAGTATCGCTGCTCTGTTAATCTGTCAGTTTAGAACAGTCTGTAGAAAATGGGATGAATCTGCTAGTTAAGGTCGAAATCAGAGGACCTCAATATAACGAAAATGTAGGTAATTTCCATACCTTTTGATAGAGATAAAGAACGCAAGATTTGGACTTTTGTAGAAAAAGTTATGATGGTTTTAGTGATCTGTCCATAGAACCCGACGTGATAATTGTTGCTCTGTAGGTTGGCTTGGTAGAGGTAGTAGTTGGCATAATCAAAAGGGCTCCCCAACTAAGTTTATTTAGGTAATTAAATTACCTTTCCAGAAAGTCTGAGAACACCTTATTTGGACCCTGAGCGGAAAGTTATGTATTTTAGAAGTTGACTATCCGCAGTGATCACCAAAGCGATCGCTAGGAATTGGAAGATTGAAAACACTTGGGAGTTTAGCGAGTTCGTTTGTGTTGTACTTATGCTTTTGGTCCAGTATGTTGGACTTAGTCTGGTTATCTTTATGTTCGTAGGAGCGTGATCCTGGGGCAGCGCCCTCTTTGCGCCCACCGCCTCGCAGTTAAGGCAAGTATTCGGGTTATAGCGTATTTTCGGTTGTATGATAAAATTGTTGTGATTGCTTGATGTAGCCTTGCACGAATGTTAGCGTAATGAGTTTTCCTTTTATCTTGATGAATGCAAGCTATGGTTAATGTTTCCGAGCGTTGCTAAATCTTACATGTTGTTATGTACATGTTAAATTCTTGGGTATGAAAGACGTGGGCATGGAGCATTTGCATGTTTCAAACGTGTTGGATACTTGGTCATGTATGCATGTTTTTGATATATGATAGCAAGTAAGGTTGCTTACATGATAATGAGAATATGATGTAATCTCGCTTATGAATATGTTATCATGGCGCATATGCATGTTGAGAGCATACAGGTGCCCTGGTCACGTGGTGACCAAGTACATATAGTTGAGGTCCCCGTCATGTAGATGACGGGCTTGAGGTCCCCACATTCGTGGAATGTGGGCTATGAATAAAAGAGGTCCCCATCATTAAAGTGATGGGCAAAGGTCCCTATACATGTGATGTATAGGCTTTTGTCCCCGTGCAGAGGGCACAGGCAAGGGTATACAGCGACGGTTGTGTACCCCGCATTACCGGTAAAATGTGAAAAGAGATAAAGTTGAAAAGGTGCATTGCATTGGTTGCATTCACATGAGCATGAAGGCTATACTTTGGTGCATTGTTTATCTTGGATTATTGATGCTATGAATGATAACTTGCTTAGCCTTGTTGGTACTTTGCCGAGTCTTTGGGCTCACTCTTGCTTTGATGTGTTTTAGGTATAACTGCAAGACCCGCATGCATGGGAGGAGTAGATGTTTGGATGCACGCACTACCACTCAATCTTAAGAATTACTTATGGATGGTTTGAGTTTCAGATTAATCGTAATAATGAGAATAGCAAATTTTGATTATGTTTATGAGATTATCTGCATGCTTGAAAGAACTCGATTATGAAGGTATTGATAAATGCCATGATTAATTGTTGGAACCTCGGTATAGCCGACTATACAAAGGAGGTTTTGCCGAAAATTTGCAATTGATCTTAGTTTAGTTTAGTTTAATTTAATTTTAGTAGCATTCCAGGCTCATGTCGGGCCGGGGTGTTACAGTTGGTAAGTGGTAACGTTTTTCCTATATGCTGAAAATGATTTATGTTTGCCTCTTTTTCTAAGAAAGGGTTAACCGAACTGTATTGTAAAGTCCCTTCGGTTGTGAATTGGCAACTAGATAGTGGTGGTCTAGTAGATGATTTTGTGAACCTTTATGTGTCAAGTTGTTTGAGAGGCATTGAGTAAATTGATTTATTAGATTAATCCTTGAGAGAGTTCGATTTAAATAGAATGTTTGTCTATGGAGCTAACTTATTACGTGTCGCAACTAGTAGAACCTATAAAGGGATGTGGTCCAAGATCTTTTGTTCATTTTGACAGAACATTAGAATTAGAAAGTATGAAAATCTTGACCAAATTTATTAGAGTATCGCAATTGGGTACTCGGTAAGATTGTGTAGAAGAATTATGATGGTGTGGCTTAATGAGAGTAGCGATTGTGGAAAAAATATAATCGTCGTGTTAATTAATGGGATAGCAGGATTGTTGAGCTATTGTCAAGCATGACTCGCCTCGGTGAGTAACCCTATGGGAGTTAGATTATCTCTAAGGATATCTTGGTCAAAGAATATATTTATTTATTAATGTTAGTGATTGAGTATGTTTGAATCTTGGTCAATTAGTGAGGGTACTGCGAATGGGTATATTGTGGTCATGTAGCTGAAAATTAATTGGTGTGGTTGAGTGAAGGTCAAAGATTGGTGAAATGAAACGCCTTGGTGAGTTACTTGGTTAGTGAGGAATATTGATATTAATGACCGAGGTTATTGTTGAGTGTGTGAAAAGTTAGTAAAAGAATTTGAGGATTTCCTATCAATCATACCGAAATTCATTATAGGAGACTTGGAGGTTAAATTTGGACTTGCCTTTCTATGCTAGGACCTCGTGACCCAATGTTATGTGTAGAAGAAGAAGAACAAAAGTGGATTCGAATAGTATTGATCATTGATAGAATCCTTCGGGTGTAGTAAATGAGTATGTGCGCTGAGAATTTCAAGTTGATTATCTTTAACAGAATGAGGTGATGTGGTTGCGGGTGAAAAATCTTTATTGAGGTGTTGGGAACCAGTTGTCAAAAAAATTCCTTTGGTATAGGAGTGGACTAGAGAATCCTTGTGTGGATTAATAGAGTCCCCCTAGATAAGTGTGGTTGTTCTTTCGGTTTGAGGATCATTTTGGGGTTGTCGGTTAAGAGGAAGGAGTAAGTTTGATGATTTGGAAATCCAAGATTTTGGAGAATGTTTATTTCTTAAAAAAAAACATCTCGAGAAAGAATGTTTTCTCCAGAGAGAAGTGTTCTATTGGTTCTTGTTGGAGTTGGGTTTTATGACTGAGAACACTTACAGTTTGAGTTGACCCTATGTCTCAAGAAGGCTTCCTTCCGATCGGAAAATAAATGAAGTGTTTGATTTGGGCATTCCAACAATTTCTCTTTTGACTTATGTGGTGTTTATTTGCAAACTGCCTAATTGGAATGTGAAAAGATTTTCATGATGAATCTTCAATTTTGGATTTGAGTGTTTTTAGAGGAAAGTTGGTTAATAGTGGGTGGCATTGTGAATTTTTTGGTTTTCTGCTGAGCTCTGATTATTAAAGTTTGTTTAAAATAAGTTGTGTTGCGCGTCCCTGCTTAACAAAGGTTCTCCTTACTAGGATGAAGAGGTCGACTGAGAGATGAAATAAGAGTTACATATGTTTATGTTGAAGTTCTGTGGTTTGGTCCCCAAAGGGAATGATAGCCTAGAGTATATTTGGCTTGTTCTGGAAGTTGCAGGGATTTTGGAAGATAGCAATTCGCTAGAATTGTCTCGAGTCCTAGAGCGCGTATATAACGCTTTGTATGACCGGTGTTGATATAATGCTTGAGGCATTTGGAGTGTGAGGTTTCATAAGAGCCGTTGACCAGCTGAGTAATACCGCATCTTGAGTCATGTCCGTTGAGTGATTCTCGGTTGGAATCAGCATGCAGTGATGAGGTATAATACATTAGTTGTATCAAGGTGCGTTAGTCCCAAAGTCCGAGAGGAAAACAATTTGGGAATTGAAGTCTCGCATATGCGAGCAATATCCAGAATTGTTCACAGCAGGTGTGTGGTATTGTTGGTAAATTCTAGTTGTGATTGTTCTTTGGTGTAGAGCGTGGTTAGAATTCGGGGTCGAATTCCATTTAAGGGGGGTAGAATGTAACACTCCAAATATTTATTTAAATGAGAAGAAAGATTGTAGGGAGGAGAATTGAATAGAGGGAGTGGTTTTAACAGAAGTTCAGGGGGATTTTTGCGTAATTCGGAAAACTTGGGCTGTGGGCTGAAAGCCCACAACACCTTGGCCCATTAGGGCAACCATCCAAGTAGAGGGGGGGCAGCCATGCTACTCAGAGCACGCACTGTAGCGCGCCATCTGTAGCAGCCCTCCTCCCCATTGCATCTCCACCTCTTTCCCCTCCTCCCCTTTGTGGCCGGCCAAGAAGAAGGAAGAAGAAGAAGAGAAGGAAGAAGAGAAGAAAGCGGGATCCCATCCGGAGTTCGTGATCTTCAGCTGCGCCAAGGGTAACTAGCTTCGTTTGTTGTTGTGTGTTTAGTCGTAGATCCGAAATCGAGTAGTTTTGGCAAGATTGAAGTCGGTCTGTTAAAGTTGCAATTCTGTCCAGAACGTTGCGCGGCCAGTTTCATGTGTTTAGAGGCCGAATTAGGAGGTTTGGTCTCCTAGAGATATGTAGATTTTGTTCTTATCTTTCAGTGGCCACCAAGATCACCCAAATCCGATTAACGGTCAGGAAGTTATGAATTTTTTAGTATCGCTGCTCTGTTAATCTGTCAGTTTAGAACAGTCTGTAGAAAATGGGATGAATCTGCTAGTTAAGGTCGAAATCAGAGGACCTCAATATAACGAAAAATGTAGGTAATTTCCATACCTTTTGATAGAGATAAAGAACGCAAGATTTGGACTTTTGTAGAAAAAGTTATGATGGTTTTAGTGATCTGTCCATAGAACCCGACGTGATAATTGTTGCTCTGTAGGTTGGCTTGGTAGAGGTAGTAGTTGGCATAATCAAAAGGGCTCCCCAACTAAGTTTATTTAGGTAATTAAATTACCTTTCCAGAAAGTCTGAGAACACCTTATTTGGACCCCTGAGCGGAAAGTTATGTATTTTAGAAGTTGACTATCCGCAGTGATCACCAAAGCGATCGCTAGGAATTGGAAGATTGAAAAACACTTGGGAGTTTAGCGAGTTCGTTTGTGTTGTACTTATGCTTTTGGTCCAGTATGTTGGACTTAGTCCAGGTTATCTTTATGTTCAGGTAGGAGCGTGATCCGGGGCAGCGCCCTCTTTGCGCCCACCGCCTCGCACGGTTAAGGCAAGTATTCGGTTATAAGCGTATTTTCGGTTGTATGATAAAATTGTTGTGATTGCTTGATGTAGCCTTGCACGAATGTTAGCGTAATGAGTTTTCCTTTTATCTTGATGAATGCAAGCTATGGTTAATGTTTCCAGCGTTGCTAAATCTTACATGTTGTTATGTACATGTTAAATTCTTGGGTATGAAAGACGTGGGCATGGAGCATTTGCATGTTTCAAACGTGTTGGATACTTGGTCATGTATGCATGTTTTTGATATATGATAGCGAAGTAAGGTTGCTTACATGATAATGAGAATATGATGTAATCCCGCTTATGAATATGTTATCATGGCGCATATGCATGTTGAGAGCATACAGTGCCACAGTCACGTGGTGACCAAGTACATATAGTTGAGGTCCCCGTCATGTAGATGACGGTTGAGGTCCCCACATTCGTGGAATGTGGGCTATGAATAAAGAGGTCCCCATCATTAAAGTGATGGGCAAAGGTCCCTATACATGTGATGTATAGGCTTTTGGTCCACTGTGCGGAGGGCACATGTGCAAGGGTATACAATGACGGTTGTGTACCCCGTGACATTACAGTAAAATGCGAAAAGAGATAAAGTTGAAAAGGTGCATTGCATTGGTTGCATTCACATGAGCATGAAGGCTATACTTTGGTGCATTGTTTATCTTGGATTATTGATGCTATGAATGATAACTTGCTTAGCCTTGTTGGTACTTGCTGAGTCTTTGGGCTCACTTGCTTTGATGTGTTTTAGGTATAATCGCAAGACCCGCATGCATGGGAGGGAGTAGATGTTTGGATGCACGCACTACCACTCAATCTTAAGAATTACTTATGGATGGTTTGAGTTTGGGACAAGCTGTAATAATGAGAATAGCAAATTTTGATTATGTTTATGAGATTATCCTGCATGCTTGAAAGAACCTGATTATGAAGGTATTGATAAATGCCATGATTAATTGTTGGAACCTCGGTATAGCTGACTATACAAAGGAGGTTTTGCCGAAAATTTGCAATTGATCTTAGTTTAGTTTAGTTTAATTTAATTTTAGTAGCATTCCAGGCTCATGTCGGGCCGGGGTGTTACACCGATCTTTCGATGAGATTGATAACTATTGATTTTAGGAGGAGGTGACTCGCGATCCGGCTACAACCGTACGATGAAGCTTGTGTCTTAGCAATCGTTGAACCAACTCCGAGATGTTATTGACCTTGCTGGAAGCGTGATCAACCTGAACACGAGGTTCAATTCCTGCGAGCAATCGGAGAACTAGCAAGAATAAGATGTAGGCAATCTGATATTACGAACAGAATTGTAGCGTATATGGTATTGAAAATAAAGGTGGGATCTCGAAGGCTGTCTTGACAGGTGGTCGACCGACACAACTGAAGAACAAAAGTTTGCACAATGGCTAAACCTACACTCAACGAAATATGAGTTCTAGCAAAAGAAGGTGGCAGCTCCTATATGGTAAGACAACCAGGGGTGGCGTCCAGGGAAGTGGACGCATAATCCTAGGGTTACAAGGCCCATAGGCCCAAGAAGTGTTGGAGATATGCCCTAGAGGCAATCATATTGATGATGATATTTCATTGTATCCATGATTTAATAAATGTTCCTTGAATATTGCCTTTGTGTTGATTAACAAGTATGTGACTTGTTTGTGAAACTCTTTACTTGTATGGTTATTCTAAAGTTGTCCCTAGTCGGAGTTCATGTGAGGACACACGTGAATGATGTATTAGCACATGTATCGGTTGATGACCATGTTTCACATGTCATAGACATGGAGATGTCAAACCAATAATGTGGACACATGTTTAGAACATGGGGTTGGACCGACCCAACATGAGACATAGTAATTATTCTTATGGTTCTCTCTACACAATGTGTACGCCTTGTCCTTAGACCTGAGATTGTCGCATGTACTTGAGATGTGAATCGACCTACTTAGGGGCTATCAAATGCTACTCCGTGAATCGGTAGTTATAAAGGTAGCTTTCGGTTTGTCATGAAGCATGTCGCGAGGCATGGTCGGTCGAGATGGGATTTGCCCTCTCTACCCAGAGAGATATCTCTGGGCCTCGAGTGATCGGATCCGTAAATGCATGGCCATGCTACTTAAGGTTAAGAGTTAACCTAGTAAGGGATTCGCATCACGGGATCGAGAAAGAGTGGTCACTTGGAGCTCGACCGAATATCGTGAGGCAAAGGGATTGGCATGTACATAACGTTGTGATGGTTCGTCCGATATGATCTTTACGTATGTTTAGGAGTTGGCACGCCTTGCTAGAGGCCGCTACCAACTATTGACCAAGTATGTGTACTCGCGTCATGTCTAAACATATGTGAACCATAGGTCACACACTTAAGGGTGAAGCCTAGTCGGATTGATCCGACTAGATCGGGCATTGAGTCCTAATGGGCCTCTATTCGTAGAAGCCCATTATAAGGACGCCTATAAAAGGAGGCAGTGGCGCTACCGGTTGAGGGTTGATTTTTTCGTGACATCCCCAAACCCCGGCCGCCACCCTCCCACGCCCTAGTCGCCGCGCGATCTAGTAGTCCGGCGTCGCCGCTTCTCCCGCACGTGTGGATACCTTTGAAGGCGCCGCATCCGTGGCGTTGGGACGAACCGCAAGAAAAGAGTCAGACGTGGACGCCACGACGAGGACGAGGAAGTAGTACGACTACTCGCCCCGACGCATCGCATCAACTTGGTACGACTACACGCCCGACGCCACAGCATCAACTTCCGCACCTGCGCGTCTAGTGGTAAGACCGTGATCTATAACTACAGTGATCTTGGTTTACGGGTAGATTTTTTTAATTTGCGCTAGTGTAGCCTACCCGTTTCCCTACAAGAAGAGGTGGCGCAGCACCCTTTTGACTCGGGCTCAAAAATAGATATAGATTGTTTTATTGATTGTGGCTAGCTTGGCTATAATTTGAAGATGAGGTTAGATCCATTGGAAAGTAGACTTGATAAGCTTTCAATGAAGTCCAAGAACGTCCCAAACGGAGTCCGTATGAAGAAGTTATGGCCGTTTGAACTTAGTGTTGTTGCAGCAGTCCGAATTCGAATCCAGAACGAGCCCAACTAGAACTCTTGCTTGGCTCGGACCCAAAGTGACGTGGTGACCTCCATTATGCCTTCCATGCTTGTCCATGACTCTACATACCTCTCCTTGGTCCATTCTCATATTCCTAAGCACAATTAAATCACTTGCATTAGGTAGCGGATTATTCTCAGTAATATATAAACCTATGAATGAATTCACCTAGTGATTAAGTTAGCGAGCACGAGCTCGAGTAATTCGTCCTTGTAACACTGGCTGTGGATCAGTTGTTTGTGTAGGCGCGGTTGTATCCAAGTTAGGGATGTCCTCATCATCCTCTCCTTCTTGTATTTGAGTCGTCTTCGACTTAAGCTCATCCTCTTCTCCCAAGTATGGCTTTAAATCTGTTAAATGTGGGACTAACCCCAAAATTTGCAGGCAGTTCAAGTTTATATGCATTATCATTAATCTTTTCTAACACTTTGAAAGGACCATCAGCTCTAGGCATCAATTTTGACTTTCTCAATTCAGGGAACCTATCTTTTCTCAAGTGCAACCAAACAAGATCTCTTGGTTCAAAAGTTAAATGTTTTCTCCCCTGACTACCAGCAAGTTTATATTTAGCATTCATGCGCTCTATATTCTCCTTAGTTGTCTCATGCATTTTTAAAATCAATTCAACACGTTGTTTAGCATCAAAGTTCAATTTCTCCAAAGATGGAATAGGCGTTAAATCAATAGGAGCACGAGGCACAAAACCATAAATAACCTCAAAAGGGCACATCTTTGTAGTAGAATGCAATGAACGATTATAAGCAAACCCAATATGAGGTAAGCATTCTTCCCACATTTTTAAATTCTTTTTCAACACAGCCCTAAGCATTGTAGATAAAGTTCTATTCACAACTTCAGTTTGTCCATCAGTTTAGGGATGACAAGTAGTAGAAAATAATAGCTTAGTCCCTAAGTTAGCCCATAAAGTTCTTCAAAAGTGGCTAAGAAATTTAGCATCACGATCTGAAACTATACTATTAGGCACACCATGCAAGCGAACAACTTTAGGAAAGAATAAATCAACAATATTGGCAGCATCATTGCTCTTATGATAAGGTATAAAGTGGGCCATCTTAGAAAATCTATCAACAACCACGAATATACTATCACTCCCCTTCTTTGTTTTAAGCAATCCTAAAACAAAGTCCATCGAAATATCTTCCCACGGAACGCTAGGAACAGGTAGAAACATATATAAAACCATAAGGATTAAGTCATGACTTACCTCTTTGACATGTTGTGCAGCGAGCAACATAGCGCTCGACGTCCCGTCTCATCTTTGGCCAAAAGAAATGATCAGCAAGTATATCTTCCATTTTCTTCACTCCAAAGTGTCCCATCAGCCTGACTCCATGTGCTTCCTGTAACAACAACAAAAGAACGGAGTTAGCTGGAATGCATAGTTTGTTAGCTCTAAACACAAACCCATCATTAATGACAACTTTGTTCCACATTTTTTCTTCTGTACAATTCAACAATATATCTGTAAAATCAGCATCATGAACATATTGCTCTTTAATAGTCTCAATCCAAAAATTTTGAAGTCAAGTTGTGAAAGCATGGTATATCTTCTAGACAAAGTATCAGCAATAACATTCTCCTTTCCCTTCTTGTGTCTTATGGCATAAGAAAAAGACTCAATAAATTCAACCCACTTTGTATGCCTATGGTTCAGTTTACTTTGACTTCGAATATGCTTCAAAGATTCGTGATCAGAATGTATAACAAATTCTTTGGACCCTAAATAATGTTGCTAAGTTTTCAAAGTTTGAAATAGTGCATATAATTCCTTATCATAAGTAGAATAGTTCAAACTAGGCCCACTCAATTTCTCACTGAAGTATGCTATAGGTTTACCTTCTTGTAGCACTACGCCACCTAAACCAATTCCGCTGGCATCACATTCTAGTTCAAAAGTCTTATTAAAATTAGGGAGTTAGAGTAGTGGTGCATATGTTAACTTATCTTTCAATGTGGTGAAGGCGTTGTCCTGTGCGGCGCTCCAAACAAAATGGCACACCCTTCTTGGTGAGTTCATTCAATGGTGCAGCGATGGTGCTGAAATCCTTCACAAAGTGGTGGTAGAATCCAGCAAGTTCTAAAAAGCTTCGTACCTGTATGACCGTGTTAGAAGTCAGTCAACTCTATATTACTTCAACCTTGGCTTGATCAACTTCAATTCCCTGTGGAGTAACAACATAGCTAAGAAACGCGACTCGATCGGTACAAAAGGTGTACTTCTCAAGGTTACCAAATAAACATGCACCACGTAAAGCATTAAAAACAGTACGTAAATGATCAAGATGTTCCTCTAATGATTTGTTGTATATCAATATGTCATCAAAATAAACCACCACAAATCTACCAATGAAAGTACGCAAAACTTCGTTCATTAGTCTCATGAAGGTGCTAGGTGCATTAGTTAAACCAAAAGGCATTATTAACCACTCATATAACCCGAACTTAGTTTTAAATGTTGTTTTCTATTTATCGCCTAATTTCATGCGAATTTGATGATATCCATTACGCAAATCAACCTTCGAGAAAACAACAGAGCCACTCAATTCATCAAGCATATCATCTAACCTAGGAAAAGGATGATGATACCTAATGGTGATATTATTGATTACTCTACAATCTACACACATGTGCCATGATCCATCTTTCTTAGGCACTAAAATGACCGGAACAGCACAAGGACTAAGAGATTCGCGCATATACCCTTTAGCAAGTAATTCTTGAACTTGGCGCTGAATTTTTTTAGTTTCTTCCAGATTAGTCCTATATGGTGCGCGGTTGGGTAATGATGCGCCGGGAATTAAATCAATTTGATGCTCAATCCCTCAAAGCGGTGGTAACCCCGGCGGTATGTCCTTCGGAAAGACGTTGAGGTACTCCTGCAAAATGTTAGTGATAGTAGGAGGCAAATAAGAAGGTGTGTCCTCAAATGAAAATAATGCTTCTTTGCAAACTAATGCATAGCAAACAGAATTACTAGCATCCAATTCAGTCATATCAGATTTGGTAGCAAGAAAACTAGCACCTTTCAATTAAATATCTTATGCTTCACATGAGTATATTTAGGTTCTTTCTTCTTATGTTGCTCAAGTTCTTTTGCTACAATCTGATTTTCGCTCTTAGTATTCTCCTGATTCGTCTCTGTACTAGCTCTAGTAAGTTTATCTTTAACAATTTGTTCAGGAGTCATAGGACGCATCACAATTTTCTTTCCTTTAAACATGAGAGAGTATTGATTATTCCTGCCATGATGCACACAATCAATATCGTATTGCCAAGGTCTTCCTAATAACAAAGAACAAGCTTGCATAGAAACAACATCGTAATCAACATAATCATGGTATGAACCCATGGAAAAATTTACTCTCACCATTTGTGTTACCTTCAACTTGCCACTATTGTTGAGCCATTGAATATGGTATGGGTGGGGATGAGGTTTGCTCGGCAAAGCAAGCTTCTCCACCATATTCATACTCGCTAAATTGTTGCAACTCTCACCATCAACAATTATACGGATAGAGTGTTCCTTGACAACGCCCTTGATTTGGAACAAATTATGGCGTTGATTTTGCTCGACACGAGAAACTTGAGCACTTAGTACACGTTGCACTATAATGCTCAAATACTTGTCAACATCTTCGGCGCTGACATGTTCCTCCTCATGATCAGATTCATCATCATGTCCTGTAGGGTCAGTTGCAAGCATAGCATATGTTTCATCATCAAAATCACTAGCGGAGGAATACCCACCATCATCACATATAATCAGTGCACGCTTGTTTGGATAGTCCCACATCATGTGTCTATAGCCTTTGCAACGATGGCATTGAACATCCTTAGTTCGTCCTGTTGAAGCAACCAAAGAAGATGTTTTTGCAGAAGCTTGTGGTGCTGATTTGGCTGCTTCAGATACTCGTGGTGCTGAATTTGAAGTGGGGGCGCTGCTTGTTGTTGAAGGGTGGCGGTGGGGGTGCACTGGTGGCTGGGGCAATAGAGGTGCGTGGCATCCATGAGTTTGTGCTGTTAGAGATATATGTATAGTGTGTTATTCCCCATTGTTATGAGGGGTTATTTGCATATTCATCACCTGTACTTTGTGTATATATACTGGCCCTTTGGCCCCCTGGTAATACATGCGCTATTCATAACATGGTATCAGAGCAAGGTTAGGGTTAGGGTTTTCCCACGTGTTTTCTCACGTGGCCGACGCTGGCCTCCTTAGCCACCGGATGTCGCTCGTCGCCCTCGTTGCCTCTGCTCCTCGCGCTCTTCATCTTCGCTCGTTGCCGCCCAGGATTTTCCTTGCTTGGGGTCGGTACTGCCCGCATACCTCGACGATCTAGTGAGCTTGATGTCCTCGCGCTCGTCTCCGCCGTCGCCCGCGGCTGCGTCGTTGTTCGCCCGCGTGTCTCATCCACGCACTCATTGTAACATCCCAATTTTAGACTTGTGTTTCAAATGTAAGAAAATGAGTAGAAATTAAAAATTTTCTTACATCTTGTATTTCTGTTTGTCTTGAAAGTGACTATTGTACAAGAAGTTATGGAAATACAAAGTCACAAGTCTTTGATCCAAATCTTGATCCTTCAAAAACATTCTTGTTCCATCTTGTGATAATCTCCTGGAAATATTTTTTCCTAAATTCTTGGGTTGGTATGTGACTCCTCTAGAAAATTCCACAATTTTTAGAAATTGTTTGAATGCTGTTGGAGGAAAGTCAACCCAATTCAAAATCTGGTCAAACCTTGGACCGGTACCTTGGTAAATTTTTGGAGGGAAATCCACAGCACCAAAACCTCTGAAAATTTTATTCAAGGTCAATCCCTCAGCTAGCAAGCTCCTGTATAAATTTCATAATTTTTGGAGTTCGTTTGCTACCTCAAACAATTCTCCTAATGTCAGACCTTCTCAAAAACCAGAAAAATCGAATCTGGTTTGACTCAGACTCGGGCTCAAGCCCGAGCTTAACTCAACCGGCACGGTTGGACCCAGTCCACTCAACCTCCTGGGCTCGTTTCCTTTGGGTCGTTGGATCTCCATCCACCGCTCACGACCTCCCACCGATCCGAGGAGCTCTTGGCGCCCTCGGTAGCCGGGGTGGTCCAAGCCACTGGATCTCCATCCTGCGGTCACGACCTCCCCTAGACCTCCTCTGCTTGGGTGATCTAGGACGTCCAGGACCACCCCATGCAAATCGGGATCGTCCAGACCTCTCCTCGCCCCTGTTCTTCTTCCTCTAGACCTCCTCGACTCAGTCGTCATGATTTTCATGCACTGCACCGTGTCGTGACCAGAGCGATTGGGGCGATGAGATGTCACCTTTTGCCTCTTGTCAACGGCTCTTTTTGCTGACATGCATTTATTGCCAGTCAGCTTTAACCTCCAAAGTCTCCACCCTGCTCTGCCCCTACCTACCATGCGTGCTTTTTGGCAGGGCCATGGACATTGTTCACAGTGAACTTGCCCATGCCATTGCCAAGGTTCCAGGATATGAATAGCCTGAAACCTCCCTTCTCCTTTTCCTTCTTCGTTCTTTGTTGTGCTTGAGCTCCCTCAGTTGAGCTGGTTCCCAAACTCAAACACCTAAGCACACACCCTCTCTCTGCCACCATTGTCGGCTTTGGAGCTCTTTGAAGGCCTCGAGCTCCAGTGGTTCCATTGGTTCCTTTCTCTTCCTCTCGTCCTCTCTGGTCACCTAGGACCCTCCCTAATCTCTCTGGTTTGCCTCTCACAGGGTTGACCAGCTTTGCGGGAGATCCTGATTCGGCCGTGGAGCACCTCCTTTCTTCCTCGACTCCGGTGATCTGCTCCGCCGCCAGCGCTCCTCGGGCTGCTCTGGACCTTCCCTACACTCGGGTGAGTTCGTTTTAGTCCCTTAGAGCTCTAGGTTTAAGTAGCTTAGCTCGTAACGCTCGATTTCACCGTTTTCGGATTTTGCCGAAAACCTGTTCTCCGCCTCGCTCCGGCTCGCCGGCGTTCAAGGCCGTCGCCGCCATCGAGAGCACCTCCGATAGGTTCGCAATGCTATTAGCTTTGTTTTGGTGGCTTTGGTTCCCGCCGCCGTGGTCCTAGTCGTCGGTGACGTGCCGGCGAGTGAATTGCCGTCGAGCTCTGTACCTTGTCGCGTTTTTGTCAAGTCATTGGACCTCCTCGGGTTCATCGTGGCCGTCTAAGACCTCCCTAGGGCTAGATTTGCACCTTTAGATCTTTCCTGTGAAAACCCTTAAGTGTAAGGCCTCCCCCTCGTTTAATCTCGGCCGTTAAGACCACCCTCAGTCAGATCTGTGCCGTAGATGGGTTTCCGTGTAAATTTCTAAGTCCTAAGACCTCCTAGAGCGTTCTCCGCCGTTAAAAGACCTCCTAGGATTAGCTCTTAGCCGTTAGATCCTGGTCCGCGAAAACTCTTAGTGCTAGGACCTCCCCTAGGGTTGATCCTAACCGTCTAGGACCACCTCGGTTAAATCCTAGCCGCTAGGACCACTCCTGCGCGAAAGGACCTCCTCTGGGTCATTTTGCCAAAACCACCCCTTGGACCTCCACCGAGGTCCTCTTTGCAAAAAGACATCCCCTCGGTCATTTTGCAAAGACCACCCTCGGGGTCCTCTTTGTAAAAAGCCACCCCTGGCCTTTTACAAAGAAAACCCCGCTCAGGACCTCTTAGGCTCAATCCTAGCCGTTCACGACCTCCCCGGTTTAGATCTGAGCGTTAGATCTCATTTTGTAAAATCCTTAGCGCTCAGACCTCCCTCCGCGTCGATCTGAACCGTTAAGGACTTCCTTAGGCCTAATCTGAACCGTCCAGATCTCCTCCCGTTGAAACACTATCGCTTAGGACCTCCCCGAGTAGATCCTGGCCATCCAAGACCTCCTCGGTTAAATCCCAGCCGATCAAGACCTCCCCCTAGAGATCTTGACCGTCTAGGATCTCCTCCTTTGGATCCGTAGCGTTAGGACCTCCTCCTCTGGTCTAAACCGTTAGATTTAGATCTAACGGGCTGACCTCCTCCGTAGGATTAGCCTTAGACCTCCCTAGTGCTCGGGACCGCGGATCTCGATCCGCGGTCCACGACCTCCGTTAGGCACGAGGACCTCCTTTGCGTCTGCGCATGCATGCACCGGTCGTGGCCGTTGGATCGATCTCAACGGTCCGCACCTCCCGATCGGGAGGAGGTCTTCTGTGCGCTGTGTTTCGAGGTCTGTGGCCGTGCGATGAAGGATCGACGGCCCACGACCTCTCCTTTTCCTTCAGTTCGTTTGGACCTCCCGAGAGCTCAAAATTTCCTAAGTCCTTTAATGTTTCAAATTTCAAAAGTGCATAACTTTGTCATTTTAATTCCTTTTTGAATGATTCCAGTTGCTGTAGCTTTGTTATAATGTGAACTTTAATCTGAGAATGAATTTAGGCCCTGTTTTGTAGCAGAAAATGATTTAAACAACATGATCTTGTTTAGTGAATATGGTTATCTAGAAATTCCTTGAAAACTTGTAAAATACATAACTTTCTCTCTGTAATTGCAATCTGAGCAAACTCAACCTGGTAAAATTTGTCTATAGACATGCTTTATGATGAACTAGGCTTTGTCTTCATTCATGTTCCTGAAAAATGGTATATACTAGATTTAGAGCTTAGAAAAATCATAACTAATTCATTAGAACTCCAAATTGTGCAAACTCAGTTTTACTGTTGTTAGGATACTATTATCTACCTACCATAAAAATTTCAGACCTTAGCTCATTCTGGAAATTTTCGTCATGAACAGTAACCCTAATTAATTTAATTAGGATTTTTCAGGCTGAGGGAATTTAATTTGGCCATAACTTTTTCATGCTAAGTCCAAATGAAGTGTTTCTTGTTTCTAAAATTGTCTAAAATCAACCTCTAGCTGCTGTATAAATTTCATTGGATTTGGATGTTCTTTGCTGTTGAGTTTCTTTTGGTGTTCTTCGTTCTTATTGGTTTTATCGCCTTTTCGCGTTAGGTTCCGAAGAAAACTTTGAACCTGAGCACTCCCCTCTGCAGCAAGAACAAATCCAGCAAGGCAAGTAGTTTGATCATGTTAATCCCAGTATTTTAAGTATTTATGTTGA
This sequence comes from Ampelocalamus luodianensis, assembly GCA_036346255.1. NCBI lineage: Eukaryota > Viridiplantae > Streptophyta > Magnoliopsida > Poales > Poaceae > Ampelocalamus > Ampelocalamus luodianensis. The sequence goes on along the minus strand of CM070638.1, from coordinate 35,666,464 downwards.
TTATAACTTCTATGTATGCATTGCTACTTTGTGTTAAACTATTGTCGTTAGTTGGCCTAGTAGATGCATTTCCTTAGCAAATGATTATCCTCTACCACTGTGAGCCTAGGTTATTGCTGTGATTTAGAGTTCATGGATGAGCTCTTGTCACTTAGTAGTTGCGAATTAATTGCTTAGCCATGCTTAGCTTCGGTAGAAATAGGCGGTTATCGACTTGTCGATAACCTTGATCATATAAAACTTATTATGATTTATGATTTCTACTTTGTGCCATGTCTACTTATGAAAACTAAAACTGAAAAGCAAGATGATTTAGACTTGGGCACAATGGTAAGATGGTGTGATTTTCGGGTGTGACTGGAATGGTGCCCGAGTCAATTAAGGACCGAACATCTTGTGAGTACCTGTTATCCGAGCAATTTGTGCGTGCTAACCACACTAGAGGGTATGGGACCTCTCTTGACTTAGTACTTTGGCGTGTATTGGCATCGGGTCGCAGGGAGTCGTAGGAGGGATGGTGTTGGGAGCATTGTAGTGTCCGAAAGACTTCACCCGTGATGGGATTTGTTGTCTTTCGGCTTGCAATGTAAGCGTATGGGTTTCTATCCATACGAGCGGCTCGTAGTCAATGCACAATATTGGAAAGCGTCTCGTAGGACTTAGCCTTGCCGGCATACCTTCGGAAGTGTGCTTTGTGGCTTAAAGGAAGTCTGAAGTGTGGGTACATTGGTACACCCCTGCAGGGTTAAAACTATTCGAATAGCCTCGTCCTAGGTTATGGACACGCTTGGGTAAGCTTTCAAGAGTTAGACTACAACCTTTCAATTAAAACTTGATGGGTGGTACGAATCGGGGATTCGTGCTATGTTGTGGTGGCTATTGGGATAGTCACTTCCAGGTGGTTACTTGTATGTATCTTTATTACGCGTTTATGTTGACAACAAAATAGATTTGTAAACTTGCTTTTAAATGTATTACATTATTGCAAATAAAGTTGGCTTTATGCAAAATAAGACATACAACCTCCACCTAAATAAGCTTGCATGTAGTTTATGAATAGGTCTGCTATTCCACACGTCAGTCTTGCGAGTACCTTTGTGTACTCAGTTATCTTGCTTAAATGTATTTGTTGCAGAGGAAGAAGGTGAGCTCGAGGGCCTCACTTTTGTGAGCTTTGTTGTGGTAGCTATGGGCGACTAGCTTGGCGGCCCTGGCCGGTTGACTTGTGGGTTATGTTGGCTAACCTGATCGACTTTTGTTCTAGCCATCTTATGGCACCTTTGCTTCATTGTCTTTCTTGTATATTGTTCTATTTGGCCGTCGGCTCTTTTGTAATAACTTTACTTTATGTATGTCGTTGTTGAACTTAGTGTTGTATGTTGTATGGAAATGATGTGTAATTTTGTGATGATGTGCATATGCTGCAATTCTGGGAAGCATATGTCCATCGAGGCTTACAATGTTTAATTAGTAACGCTAGAACCATTTGGAGGTTAAGTGTTACTAGTTAAATATTCCGGGTCCTCACACTCATCTCCGCGCGAGTCCGAGCCCAACGCCTTCTGCATCGCTGCGCGACGGTGTCACCCCAACCGCGCCTCCCGATCTTCATCGTAGCCGGGTGCCGCTCGTCGCTGATCGCCCAAGTCCGACATCGCCTCGCGGAGTCCTTCGCGTGGGGAGCCGCTGCTGTTGCTTTAGAGGAGGCTCATGGTGGCACTGGGCTCAGCCGTCGCCTCATCACGTCGGGGAGCCATCGCCGCTGCCAAGGGGCAACCCTAGCGCGTGCCGGCTCTTTGGTTCTGTCGGGTAACGGGCCGAAAGCCTTCGGTCAAGACCCTTTTAGCCGATTTTAGCTGGCTAAAAAAAAGGTACAATGTCGTTGGGCACCGTTTCCCTCCCTCGCTGCCCAGTGATCTTCGATGGTGTTAATTACACCGACTTCGTGTCTCACATGCGCATTCACATGCGTGGTCTTCGTCTCTAGGGCGTCCTCTCTGGCGATGTCACCTGCCTACCTTGCCCTACTCCTCTCACGGAGCCTACGCTGTCGCGCTGCCCTCGACAGCCGACAAGGCTGCTGCTAAGGCCACTCGCCTTGCTGATGATGGGGCTGCCTCTGCCTACCAGGAGGCTCTGGATTCCTACAAGGATCGACTGACCATCTACACTCAGTGATACGACGACGATGCTCGGGCTGCTGCTGTCTTCATTGCCAGTGTCCAGCCTCAGTTCTCTTCTGAGGTTGTGGGACTCCCTTTGGCTTTCCAGATATGGACTCACCTTCATCAGCGCTACGAGCCCTCTGGTGATGCCCTGTACCTGTCCATGGTCCACCAGGAGCAACCTCTTCAATATGGTGATGCTACTGTTGATGCTTTTTACGCTTAGAGCCTTATCGTCTGGCGTCAGTTGGACTCTCTCCGCACTGCTTGCTATCGCTCCTGTCTGTGCTGCCTGGCTGTACATGCTGACCTGGAGTTTCAGCGGTCTATGAGTTCCTTACTCGCCTTCGTCCTAAGTTCGAGCAGAGGCATGCACAGCTCCTTGCACGCCACCCTCGTGTCACTCTTCTGGAGGCTCTTACCGAGATACGCGTGGAGGAGACTCGCCTGAGTGGTGCTGGTCTGATGCCACTCCCCTCTGTGCTCGCCGCTCGTCCACCTGCTACACCGACTGCTCCACGCTTCAACACACTACCTCCTCCAGCATTTGCCACAGGTGGTGGTGGCCGCCCTCCATCTGGCAGTGGCCGTCCTCACTGCTCCTACTACAACAAGGTTGGCCATATTGATCCCCAGTGCTATAAGAAGCAGCGACATCTTTCACACCGTTCTTCTACTAGAACTGGCATTGGTGCTTCTACATCGACGTCTGCATCGATTCCTTCAGCAGTTTCTCTCACTGAGCAAGAGATAGCCAAAGTTCGACGCCTGCTTGCTGCTTCAGGTTCTCCATCGACAGGTTCTGCAGGTTCTGCTACTGACTCTTCGGGCACTACAAAACCACCCCCTACATAGTCAGGTACCTCCTCGTGGATTCTTGATTCTGGAGCATCCTTTCACATGACTTCAAATTCTTCCACTCTGTCTTTCATTACACCTCTTGATTCTCCTGTTAGTGTTCTTACTGCTGATGGTACGTCTCTTTCTATCTCTAGTCGAGGACCTCTTACCAACTCATCTTTTCATGTTCTCTCTGTTGCACATGTTCCTCGTCTTACCATTCAGCTTCTTTCTACTAGGCAGATTACTGACCTTGGTTGTCGGGTCATTCTCGACTTTGACTCTTGTTGTGTTCAGAACCGCCACACAAGAGCTCTGGTTGGTTCTGGCCCTCAGCGCCTTGACTCACAGCGTCTTTGGGAGCTTGACTGGCTTCACCTTCCTTCCGCTGCCACCGTCGCCGCCAGTCTCTCCACTTCTACCACTCCGTCTACCATCTCTTTCCAGCAGTGGCATCACCATCTTGGTCATCTGTGTGGATCTCGACTGTCGTCTTTAGTACGTTATGTTTTTCTGGGGTCTGTCTCAAGAGACGTGTCTTTAGATTGTCAGGGCTGTAAGTTAGGTAGATTCAGCTTCCTTATCCTCATAGTGAGTTAGTGTCTCAGCGTCCTTTTGATCTTGTTCATTCAGATGTTTGGAGTCCGGCTCCCTTCGTTTCGAAAGGGGGTCATCGATATTATATCATATTTATAGATGATTTCTCTCTCCACACTTGGATATATTTTATATCTTCTCGTAGTGAGGCCTTGTCTATCTATAAATAATTTGCCACTATGGTTCGTACACAGTTCTCCACTTCTATTCGTGTCTTTCGTGCTGACTCTGCTGGCAAGTACCTCTCTCGTTACCTGCGCAGCTTCCTTGCTGAAGAGGTCATTCTCGCTCAGTTCTCTTGTCCTGGTGCTTATGCTCAGAATGGTGTCGCTGAGCGTAAGCATCATCACCTCCTTGAGACGGCTCGTGCACTGATGATTACCGCCTCTATTCCACCTCACTTTTGGGCCGAGGCTGTTTCCACTGCCACCTATCTCGTCAACATCCAGCCTCTTCTGCTCTTTAGGATGCAATCCCTGTTGAGCGTCTCTATGGTCTTCTTTCTGACTACTCTGCCCTTTGTCGGTTTGGCTGCGTTTGCTACGTTCTCCCCCTCGAGAACACACCAAACTAATTGCTCAGTCTGTTGAGTGTGTCTTTCTGGGATACAATGCCGAGCACAAGGGCTATCGATGCTGGGATCCTGTTGGTCGATGGATGCAGATTTCTTGGGATGTGACTTTCAACGAGTCTCGTCCCTTCTACCCACATCCTGCCTCTCCTTCAACTTCCTCTGTGGAGTCTCTGTCCTTTTTGACCTTTTCCAGATACACCTATATATGTCTTGCCCTCGTCCACCCATCCCATTGAGTCTCCATATATTCCTCCTATGGCGTCTCTACCGTTGTCGTCGCCTGCTTTGTCTCCTGCGACTCCTTAGGCTCCTCCCACTACAGTACCTTCTTATCCTATCTTCTACACTCGTCGACCTCGTATTGAGGATCTTCCAGATGAGCCATCTTCTCCTGATGCTCTATCTTCGCCTGATGCTCCATCTTCTCTTGATGGGTCATCTTCTCCTCGCTATGCTCTCTGCGATCACCAGTCGATTCGCCCCCTGACCGTTTTGGTTTTGCTGGTGTAGCTACTCATTAGCCTATCTCCTACCGGGATGCTGCTACTCACCCTGAGTGGCAGCATGCCATGGCCGAGGAGATTGCTGCCCTCGAGCGTACTGAAACTTGGGATCTTGTTCCTTTTCCATCTCACTCTCGTCCCATCACGTGTAAGTGGGTCTATAAGATTAAGACCCGCTCTGATGGCTCTCTTGAGCGCTATAAGGCACGTCTTGTTGCTTGTGGCTTCCAGCAAGAGCATGGTCGTGACTACGACGAGACTTTTGCTCCTGTGGCTCACATGACCATCGTTCGCACTCTTCTTTCGGTGGCGTTTGTTAGCCACTGGTTTGTTTCTCAGCTTGATGTCAAGAGTGCCTTTCTTAATGGCAAGTTGCGTGAGGAGGTCTACATGCATCCGCCAACTGGGTATTCTGTTCCTGTGGGCATGGTCTGTCACCTTCGTCGCTCACTCTATGGCCTTAAGCAAGCCCCTCGTGCTTGGTTTGAGCGTTTCTCCACTATGGTCATTGCTACTGGCGTTTCAGCTAGTGATCATGATCCTGCGCTCTTTGTCCGCACTTCGTCTCGTGGTCGGACTCTTCTTCTTCTGTATGTTGATGATATGATCATTACTGGAGATGATTCTGAGTACATTGCCTTTGTCAAGGCTCGTCTTAGTGAGCAGTTCTTTATGTCGGATCTTGGTCCTCTTCGTTACTTCCTTGGGATTAAGGTTACTTTCACTCCAGATGGTTTCTTTATGTCCCAAGAGAAGTATATTCAAGATATTCTTGATCGCGTCTCTCTCACTGATCAGCGTACTGTTGAGACTCCCATGGAGCTCAATGTTCATCTCTGACCCTCTGATGGCGAGCCTCTTTCTGATCCGGCTCGCTATCGTCATCTTGTTGGGAGTCTTGTCTACCTTACTATGACTCGTCCAGATATCACTTATCCAGTCCACATTCTGAGTTAGTTCGTCTCTCCTCCCACTCAGGTCCACTACAACCACCTTCTTCGAGTTCTGCAATACCTTCGTGGGACTATCTCTCGCCATCTCTTCTTTCCATGCTCCAGTTTGTTACAGCTTCAAGTTTATTCGGATGCTACTTGGACCAGCGATCCCTCTGATCATCGGTCTATCTCTGCTTACTGTGTTTTATTGGTGGTTCTCTCATTGCCTGGAAGACGAAGAAATAGACTGGAGTGTTCCGTTCGAGTGCAGAGGTTGAGTTGCGAGTTATGGCTCTCTTAACAGCAGAGATTACTTGGCTACGGTGGTTACTTAAGGATTTTGGTGTTTCTATCACTACACTCGTGATCCTATGAAGCATGAGCTCACCAAGCATATTGGTGTTGATGCTTCCTTCATGAGGCCATGTGTGTATGATTAGGTGATTGCTCTTCAGTATGTGCCTTCAGAGCTTCAGATAACGGATTTCTTCACGAAGGCCCAGACTCGAGCACAACACGACTTCTACCTCTCCAAACTCAGTGTTGTTGATCCACCATGAGTTTGAGGGGGGTGTTAGAGATATATGTATAGTGCGTTATTCCTCATTTTTATGAGGGGTTATTTGCATATTCACTACCTGTACTTTGTGTATATATACTGGCCTTTTGGCCTCCTAGTAATACATGTGCTATTCATAACAAGGTATTAGAGCAAGGTTAGGGTTAGGGTTTTCTCACGTGCCCGACGCTAGCCTCCTCAGCCGTCGGTTGTCGCTCGCCGCCCTCGTTGCCTCTGCTCCTCACGCTCTTTATCTTCGCTCGTTGCCGCCCGGGATTTTCGTCGCTTGGGGTCGGTGCCGCCCGCACACCTCGTCGGTCTCCCAAGCTCGACGTCCTCACGCTCGTCTCCACCGTCGCTCGCGGCTTCGTCGACGTCCGCCCGCGCGTCTCGTCCACGCGCTGCGCCGCCCGAGTCCGAACCCAATGCCTTCCACATCGCCGCCTGACGGTGTCGCCCCAACCACGCCTCCCGATCTTCGTCGCCGCCGAGCGCCGCTCGTCGCCGATTGCCCAAGCCTGATGTCGCCTCACTGTCCATCGGCGTCACCCCAATTGGTGCCGATCCAGAGTCCTTCGCGCGGGGAGCCGCTGCCGTTGCTTGAGAGGAGGCTCATGACAACCCTAGCGCGTGCGGGCTCTTTGGTTCTGCCGGGTAATGGGCCAAAAGTCTTCGGCCGAAGGCCCTTTTAGCTGATTTTAGCTGGCTCAAAAAAAGGTACAATGTCGTTGGGCACCGTTTCTCTCCCTCGCTTCTCGGTGATCTTCGATGGTGTTAATTACACCGATTTCGTGTCTCACATGCGCATTCACATGCGTGATGTTCATCTCTAGGGCGTCCTCTCTGACGATGTCACCTATCTGCCTTGCCCTACTCCTCCGATGGAGCCTACGCTTGTCGCGCTGCCCCTAACAGCGACAAGGCTGCTGCTGAGGCCGCTCGCCTTGCTGATGATGAGGCTGTCTCTGCCTACCAGGAGGCTCTGGATTCCTACAAGGATCGACTGACCGCCTACACTCAGTGGTACAACGATGATGCTCGGGCTGCTGCTGTCTTCATCGCCAATGTCCAGCCTCAGTTCTCTTCTGAGGTTGTGGGACTCCCTTCGGCTTTCCAAATGTGGACTCACCTTCGTTAGCACTACGAGCCCTCTGGTGATGCCCTGTACCTGTCCGTGGTCCGCCAGGAGCACACTCTTCAGTAGGGTGATGCTACTGTTGACGCTTTACTCTCGAGCTCTGTTGCGGCGTCGGCTAGACTCTCTCGCACTTCTTGGTTGTCGCTCTGTCGTCTTTGCTGGGCCGCACGTCTTTGACCTAGAGTTTCAGCTGATCTACGAGTTCCTTACTCTCCTTCGTCCTGCAGAAGAGTTAGATCGTGTCCTCATTTGGCATCCTTGCACTTCACGTTCATCTTTGCAAGCAAGATAAAATAATCTAGTAATGGAGTTATAATCTTTATAATCAAGGATGTTTTGAATTTCTCGATTCAATCCTCCCAAAAACCTAACCATTGATGCCTCCTCATTCTCATCTAAACCACAACGTAACATACCAATTTGCAATTCTTGATAGTAGTCTTCTACAGACTTTGTACCTTGTCATAAACGTTGTAATTTATTTAACAAATCACGAGCATAATATGAAGGAACAAATCGATGCCTCATAAGCAATTTTAAAGACTCCCAAGTGTTAGGTATGTTATTGGGATGTTGACCGCAATGTTCTTTCCACCAAATAAAAGCAAAGTCGGTAAATTCACTAGTAGCAGCCCTAACTCATCTAATATCAGAAAATTTATGACAAGCAAATTTTTGACCCACAGCTAGTTCCCAATTAAGATAACCACCAGGATCATATTTACCATTAAAAGAGGGTATAGTGAATTTAACCTTAGCAAAAGAATCATCGTGGTCACGTACCTCACGTCGTGGGGGCTCTCGTCGCATACCTTGTCGATTAAAACGCAACTGTCAATGAGCTCGATCGTTGTTGTGGTTACCCATGTCATTTGCCTCGGTATCAGTCACGTAGTCGAATTCATCTTGTCCTTCTACCACCGGAGCAGCAGGGGAACAACAGTGGATGCCTGGGCAATCTCATCAATGTGCCCCATAATACCTACCAAAGAAGTGTTAGTGACGCCTTGCACTCTCTCCATCGCGGCGAGCGTAGCGTTTGTCTCAATCTGGATGCCCTCAAGTTGAGCAAGTCGCTCATTCATGACTCTGACATCTTTCTTAAAACCCTCCGTACGAAGGTTCATGATGCGTCGAAAATATTGTACGATTGCCTTTGTACGAGGAGTATGAGATGTATCCTTATCCAAATGCTCCGCAGAACTTGCCATTGTTAGCAAAACATAATTATATGTCCCTAGCAACTACTAGGATGTTGTGGTTCAAAAGTCGCTCACACTCAAGCCTTTTATTAAATTCTTACCAAGCAAACAGGGGTGATCGGCAACCAGCGGTGTCAATGTATCTCTGAAGATTGGATGGAGCGATGGCCAGGTGAAGTTCAGCCTGTACGGTGTAGAAAAGGTGTAGCTGGGAAAACTCAAGTATGGTAGCAATAATGGATTAGCAACTATCAAATCAAAGAATGAAGCTGAAAAACCGTTCAACGCCGGTTAGTGCTGGTCCTAGGCTAGACCGTACTAGAGATGCGAGTCTAGAACACAAACAAAAACAAGGTGCGACAAAAACTAGAGAACATTGCACACAGAGTTTGGAAACTCGAAAAAGGATGATGTCTTCACGGGGAACCTTAGAATCACTTGTAAAAGGGCTCTGTCAATTTTGAGTGAATTCTGAGAAACTTGATTTTTTTCGTTGCTCTTGTTTTTTGCTTCTCTTTTTTTTTTTGCAAATCTGCACCTCACTCAAAACTCTTCAAATTCCTCTTTTGGGCCTAGAGAGGTATATGGGTCACAAACTTTTTGTAAAAGACATGGGTAAAAAGGTAATTAAAAGATACCCTCTCCTCTCTCTAAACTTTGATTTTTTTAATCGTGTTGTCGAAGTCAGATGAATCTTGCTGCGGCAAGGGAATGGTATCCACGGTAGGACACGACAAGGGATGGTGGCAGAGCTGGTGGTCGCGACAACGGCTCTGGTGGTCGCGGCAGCGCGAAGGCAGAGACGGTAGCGGCTCTGCCGGGCGTGACAAAGACTAGAAATGGTGGAGGTAGGCGGCAGATTGAACCCAACCGCAATGTTGCGACCAAATGTGAGCAGAAATCGAAACTTTAAAGGAACTAGACACTAAAACCAGCAAATGACACGACGATGCAACCAAAAGTTCAACAATGCAATGCATTGAAAAGAAAGATGCAATGGCGCAATCGGTCTTGGACAGATAGGTGATCTAATCCTATAATTTTTTTTGGGTTTTTTTTGGACTTTCGGAATTAAGCAATCTAACTACGAAAAACAGTAAATTCTCACCGAGCAACCTTGAGCTCTAATACCACTTGATGGAGGCGGAGTGCCCGATCTTTCGATGAGATTGATAACTATTGATTTTAGGTGGAGGCGACTCTCGCGATCCGACTACAACCGTACGACGACACTTGCGTCTTAGCAATCGTTGAACCAACTCCGAGATGTTATTTACTTTGCTGGAAGCGCGATCAACCTGAACACGAGGTTCAATTCCTGTGAGCAATCGGAGAACTAGCAAGAATAAGATGTAGACAATTTGATATTGCGAATAGGATTGTAGCGTATATGATATTGAAAACAAAGGTGGGATCTTGAAGGCTGTCTTGACAGGTGGTCGACCGACACAACTGAAGAACAAAAATTTGCACAATAGCTAAACTTAAACTCAACGAAATTCGAGTTCTAGTAAAGTGAGGCGGTGTCTCCTATATAGGAAGACGACCAGGGGTGGCGGCCAGGGAAGTGGACGCACGCCCCTAGGGTTACAAGGCCCATGGGCCCAAGAGGAGGTGGCGCATCACCCTTTTGACTCGGACTTAAAAACAGACGTGGATTGTTTTATTGATTGTGGCTGGTTCGGCTGGAATTTGAAGATGAGATTAGATCCATTGGAAAGTAGACTTGATAAGCTTTCAATGAAGTCAAAGAACGTCCCAAACGGAATCCGTATGAAGAAGTTACGCCGTTTGAATTTAGTGTTGTCGCAGTAGTCCGAATTCGAATCCAGAACGAGCCCAACTCGAACTCTTGTTTGACTCGGACCCAAAGTGACGTGGTGACCTCCATTATGCCTTCCATGCTTGTCCATGACTCCACATACCTCTCCTTGGTCTTTTCTCATGTTCCTAAACACAATTAAATCACTTGCATTAGGTAACAGTCTATTCTTAGTAATATATAAACATATGAATGAATTCACCTGGTGATTAAGTTAGCGAGCACGAGCTCGAGTAATTGGTCCTTGTAACACTGGTTGTGGATCAGTTGTTTGTATAGGCGTAGTTGTATCTAAATTAGGGATATCCTCGTCAAGATAAGAGTTTGATTGGAAGCTTTAAGTGCATCCAAATCCGATATCATGTAGCATGTGTGCCATAAAAAAAAAATTACCCCTTCTCTTTGTCTCTTTGGGGGCTCAAAGCCTCAAAGGGTGCCACAAATAGAGAAAGGGAGAAGGAAGCGGACAAGGCTCCAGGAGCCCCGTTCATGCAGAAAAAAAAGCAGTTAGTTCGTTACAAAAGAAAAGAAATGCAAAGAGGACTGGCAAATGAAAAGAATTAGAATGTGTCAGGTGGGTTCCTACTCCATTCCATCCATCGTTCGTTCACTACGTACCATTCCACTCATTCCATCCTCCGATCCTATCCACCGAGGAACGCTCAACTGAATCGAATCGAACCAAGCGCCGGCGAGGATCCATTATTGACATACAGATAGATCGACGATCGGCGGCGGCGGCGGCAGAAGGCAGGATAGGACCAGGACCGATCCGTCCCGCCCGGCATGGCGCGTTCGAGCGCGGACGACATGGAGCTGAAGCGCGCCTGCGAGGCCGCCATCCTGGGGAAGGAGAAGGACGGGGAGCAGGTGGTGATGTGCATGCGCGTCGCCAAGGGCCGCGGCGTCTGGGGCAAGGCCGGCAAGCTCGCCGCACGCCACATGGCCAAGCCCCGCGTCCTCGCCATCACCAGTCAGTAACTAATTACCCACTCCCATCGATCACCACCACCCCGTGGTTGTATAAATCATGCGTCTCTCCGCTCACCATCTCCTTCTCCTCCCCTGTGCATGGCAGCCAAGGCGAAAGGCCAGAGGACCAAAGCATTCCTGCGAGTTCTCAAGTACTCCAATGGTGGAATCCTTGAGGTGATCTCCTCTCCCTCTCTCTCTAACCTACACAACCTAATCAGTTTCCTAAGATGATTATCAGTTTGATTACATGCTATGTTTATACACAACTCATTCCTCTGCTCCCATGCATGCATGCATGCGTCAGCCAGCAAAAGTCTACAAGATAAAGCATCTCTCCAAAGTGGAGGTCGTTCCGAATGATCCCAGTGGCTGCACCTTTCTCTTGGTACATACATCTTACTCTCCATTCCTTGCAGTCACTGTATATAAATCCTCTCCCTCCCTGCTGTGACAAAACAAACTGTACATACTTTCCAAAAAAATTAACTGAATATGTACATTGTACTGTGTTTTGTATGTCTTGTGTGCATATATAGGGGTTTGATAACCTCAGGATCCAGAGTGTTTCGCCTCCTCAGTGGACGATGCGCAACAAAGACGACAGGTGATGCATCAATTCTATTTCTACATTTCGCACAGCATTTTGTGTTTAATGACCATTTGTAGTGTGTTTTGAAGAGAATGTACCGGGATACAACAAAAGTTAGGATGCACTAGATATGCCCTCTGCTCTATGTATTTATGCTGCATTATCTCTTGTAGGAACCGCCTGCTGATGTGTATTCTGAACATCTGCAAAGAGATATTGGGTGGCATCCCCAAAGTTGTTGGCATGGACGTTGTGGAGATGGCTATCTGGGCAAAGGTATGATCGTAGGCGGTACCTTTTATCTTTTGGTCACAGAACTGTGTTGGAACAAACAGAGCAGCTATGCTTGCATGACAAATTTTTGTGGGAAATTTAGAAAATGCTACTTGTCCAACCAATAATATTGCTGAAAATAACATCAAGAAATGTGCAGTAGTTGATGTGCCACTCATTTCAACTTTTCTTCTGAAAATGCCATGGTTAGAGTAAGTGTTCTTTTCTCCACAAAAAAAAAAAAAACCACAAATGCCCCTATGCCTTTGTTATTCCACATTCTATCAGGGCATGATTATATTTGTTGCCTGAATGGGTTGCAACGAAGCTCAACCATGCAGTATCTTTTGTGGGGACCAGTTTCCTTATGAGCATGATTGAGCCACGCTATGAGATGCCAAAGTGGCTCCCAGCGGATATGGTTGGACGGCTTTGGCTTTTCGCTAAAAAAAAGCTAAAAGTCGTTCTAAACGGACATATTCTTCAGTAGTATTTGAAAAAACCAAAAGCCGTTTATAACGTGGGGAAGCTGGAAGCCAGAAACCGACCAGGGGCAGCTTTCCACGACTTCGGCGGGATTGACTTCTGACTTTGCCCCTAAAGTTAGGGGGAGAGGGGGGGTGTTTAATTACCCACCACTTGCCATTGAACAAAAATGCCCCAATTCCGTCCAAAGCCCTAACCCTACTACCGCCCACCCCTCCCTCCTCCCTCTTCCCCCAGAGCTGATGCAACCGCCTTCCTCCCTCCTGCACTCCCCCTGGCGCCGCTCTCCTCCTCCCCACGTGTCGATGCCGCCCTCCTCCTCCCGAGCCGCCGCCGCCGCTCTCCTCCTCCTCTTGACCCGATGCCGCCCTTCTCCTCCTCCCTTGGCGCCACCCTTCTCCTTCTCCTAAGCTGGTGTAGCCCTTCTCCTCTTCCTCCCCCGACGCCACCCTTCTCCTCCTCCTCCTCCCCCCAACGCTCGCACCTCCTCCCACGACATGGCCGCCGTCCTCCTCCTCCCCCGACGCCATCGACGCTGTCCTCCTCCTCCCTCGATGTCGGCGCCTCCTCCCTTGACGCGGCCACCACCCTCCTCCTACTACCTTGACACAGCCGCCCACGTCGCCCTCCTTCCACGCCGTCCCTAACCCTAGCCGCCGCTGACTTCTTTTTTATTTTCTTTTTTTAATTGTTCAATTTTCTTTTTTTCTGTTATAAATGAATTTTTTAATGTAATCGTTAAATTGATCACTTGTTTAATCATGGAATCAGATCAATTATCGTTAATTATTGTCAATTACGTTAATTGTTGTTAATATTTACTTTGTGCAAATTGTCGTCAATTGTCATTAAGATTTACTTTGTGTAAATTGTCGGTAGTTGTCGTAAAGTACCGTCAATTGTCGTTAGTTGTTGTTAATTGCCTTTAAATGGTATCAAACAAGCCATCATTTACCCTAGGGACATTTCAGACATTTTTTAACTCAGAAGCTCCAACCAACCTACTTAAAAGTCAGACTAATAAATACCAAACATATTCAGCTCAGTCCTGCAGCCCAACCAGAAATTGTTTTTTAGAAAAGCTGCAGCGATGTCAAACAGACCCTATATTGTGTTCTTAGTATGGATAAGATGCATTAGGAATTTTTCAGGTAGAATAAAAAATATTTGTTAGATTGCAAAATATTTTTTCCAACTATATATTTTACGGCAACCAAACAACATTTTATCCCAATCTACCTGACCTCAATACCTCATGCGGTCAACCAAAAAAAAATCCCTACTTGCATCACTCGTTCCATCTACGGTCCACCAATCATCCCCCTGAGCACCTAGCACCATTTTCAACTGCTAGATGGACCATCATGACTATTAAGCCTGTGTTTGGTTCGAGGTTAACAGTGGGTAAGAGGCTTAACCCGCTGAAGACATATGGGTTAGGAATGATTAACTTAATCCAGTCAAACATTTTTTTAGCTCCTAATCCAGGATTAAGTTAATTCAACAAAAAAGGTGGATTGATGCGTCACCTGTCCTGAGTTTTGTTTTTCTAGTACTGGCCCTGCTAACCCATCTAATCTAAAAAGAACATTATTTTAGACTAACTATGTTAGCCGCCCAACACAAAAATTTGGGTTAAGCTTGGTCTCAAAAAGAAATTGGGTTAAGCTAAACTACCGAGGCTAAGGTTAGCTAACTTGATTATTTTAACCCCGAACAGCTAACTAGTTAGTCACGATTCACCCTAGATTCAGCAGTACGCACCCAAGCTCCCGTCGTAGTCGAGCTACCAGACGAACTCATCCTCATTCCTTCGTCGTCCCCGCCGCCACCCCACGCAGCAATGGCAGGGCACGCGAGTGCAAGAAAGCGCATGGGCAATGGTGTCGACGCGGAGCGGCGGCGTGAGCAACAGAGCCGTCACGACCTCGCCGTTCCTCGAGCACCAGGCTCCCGCCCGCCGATCTCGTCGGCCAACGCCGTCGCCATTGGAGCCGTTGCGCACCGCCACCCGCCTCACCGAAAACTACCGTGGCAAGCTGAATCTGCCTGGTTGTCCGCTTGCTTGCCGACCGTCGCCACTTGCCACTGCCTGCAAATTGTTCGACGAAATGCCCAGTAGAGCAAAGCAATGGAGTGACCGAGTGAGTGGCGTTTTTGGACGAAATTTTCTGATTTTTAGAAGTGTAAAAGGGTCATATTGACCTGGTAAAAGTCTGTTCACCTTATCAAAGTGGCATTTTCAACGTAAGGTTGTGCAAAACTAGTGGTAGACTTGCAATTCGTTGGTTTTTAATGGCATTTTCAGCACTAGAAGTTTTAACAGTGGCATTTTCCAAAAATTACTAATTTTTGTCATGGAGAAATAAGTGTAGGAGTAGATAGATTGGACTGCTTTAGACTGCACTTAAGGTCAAAGTTGTTATCTAGGACACATAAACTCTAGTCTTGGTGTTCAAGCCACATAGGTTAATTTATCCCTGTATTGGTACTTGTACTTTGATTGTTCGATTGTGCAAGTCTCTATTGACGAAAGGATGTAGCATTTTAATTTCTGAAGTTCCTATAAGTCTGTATAACATGAAAGTGCAACATTAAATTGCAGGAGAACACTACAGCAAAGGTTACTCAAGTTAGCACAAAAGATGGACCCATCGAATCAGTAGTGGTAGAGGCTGACTCGCATGTTACTGTTGAAAAGGACCTGGTTTCGCAAGCGGAAGAAGAGGACATTGAGGCTCTCCTTGGCACGTAAGTTACCGAATCGCTAGTGACATACTAGACATCTCCTCAGCTGCTCGGCATGCAAACTTATGTTTTTTTTGCACATAAGAAGAGGATGCTGATGCAGGCCATTTTGTTGGTGCAGGTATGTCATGGCCATTGGTGAAGCAGAAGCATTTTCAGACAGGATGAAGCGTGAACTCGTAGCTCTTGAATCCGCAAATGTTTATGCACTTATGGAAACTGAATCTGTGGTAGAAGAGGTATGCGAGCATTTTGCTACTCTGTAAATGCATTGTCGTTATCTGGATGCCAATTGCAGAACTACTGTTCCTGCATACAACACCCAATGTCAACCTACCCAGGTGCTATATATTTGAACTTTATACGCTTTTCACCTTACCCCTTTCCTGGTAAAACAACTTAACTAGCCGTATTCACATTCTAATGTTACGTCCTAAAAGCAGTCATCATATTTTTCCAGTCTCAAATTAGCATAGAGAGCTCATAGGATTGTAAGACCTGAATAGCTTCAAAAGGAGGTTTGAGTCAGGTTACAGGTAATTTAACATGGTAATGGCCCATTTTAGCATTGCATGTATGGGTGCAAAAGTGTGCCCAGAAAAATAATTGTGGAAATATAACAGACGCTCTTCCTGTTTTTCACCCTCCGATTAAACTTCCTACAGGGGCATGGTTTACTTTTTGTGTCGCAAGATTAAATGACTTAACTTTTATATCAATCATTCATTTCACTTGACCTGATTGTTTTTGGTAGCTTCATTTGAAAGTCTCAGTTCTGAACTGTCTTTTTTTGCTTGAAATTTTGCCTGGTTATACATTTTATTTAATTGACAAAGAGAAATCGAATGCCTTACAGACGTAAATTTTGAGTTCTGCAGGTATTGCAGGGCTTAGAAATAGCAAGTATATGTGTTGAAGATATGGATGAATGGCTTGGCATTTTCAATGTAAAGCTCAGGCATATGAGAGAGGATATACAATCTGTATGTTTCCTTTTATCTCTGTTAATCCATATTTGCTAAATATCTTCTCTAATTTCTCTAAAATTTTTATGTATGACAAATATTTTCTTCTGAAACACTTGATACATCTAGAAGACATACTTCAGGATTGTCTGAACAAAGAAAGCTAAAGGAGAGTTTAATTATAACTCTGGAATTTTTGCTGTCTCAGGCTCACAGCTCTGTTCATCTACATAACTACTTGTCACTTGTCAGTCATTCCAATCTATAATCTTTGGAATTCGAATTGTTAGAACATATAATGAGGTTTCCTCTTCACATGTATATCTAGTAGTTAGAATTTCGAAGTCATAGTGAGCAGCAAGATTACTGAAGATAATCATACAGGACGATAAATTTCAAATTTTGTTTCACAGTTAGTAGAATCGAATGATCCAATTAAACATGCACCCTCTGCCGGAATTTGGACACAACCAGCAAGGAGCTGCCTGCCTGCCTGCCTTACTTCTTATTTTTTCATACGAGCCTTGTGATTTTTCATATTTTTAGTATCAATCCTTTCTAAATGCAACGCTATTGCATACACCTTGCATTTGAGGGGGGGTGTTAGAATAGGAGTTAGAATAGAGACTCTTATGTATTGTCTTATCTGTATATGACATACATCTCTTGTACTCCTATATATATTGCCCATTGGGTCTCTTCAATATACACACAATATTCATAACATGGTATCAGAGCAAAGGTTAGGGTTAGAGCTACTGTAGCATCATCGCCTCCTAACCTCCGCTCGTCTCCACTGCAGCTGCCCCCGGGAGGAGCTATCTCCACTCCTGGGGGCCGGCCACGTTTACTCGTAGTTCTTCCTCTAGAAGCAATCAGCAGCATCTTCATCCGGGTCGCCCCCCAGTAGGCTCTGCTTTTTCTATATTTGTCGGTTTCATCATCTTCTTCGTCGTGTTGGCGCCCCCCCCAGTAGGCTCTGCTTTATGGGCAGACGCACGACCCCAGATGGGAGGAGATCTATTGATACTCGACATATTTTCCAAGAATTGCATGCTACGACGACATTATCAAGACTCGGATTTTGGATTTTCTGTATTTTAGTGTCAACCATCTTCAAATGTAATGCTATTGCATACGCCTTGCATTTGAGAGGGGGGGGGGGGTGTTAGAGATATGTTAGAGATAGAATAGGAAGTCTTTTATATTTCCTTATCTGTACCCTTGTACACTCTATATATATTGCCCATTGGGCCTCTTCAATATGCACACAATATTCATAACACGGTGGATGGAGTAGGGAGTAGTAGGTTTCAGGTTTGGAACGGATAGGATGACGGAAGGATGGAAGAGTGCTTGATGCTCACCATCTAGCTGGCAGCAGCACTCCGCCCCAGCTGTGGGGCAGAGTTTCTGAGGCTGGCGGTAGATGGGAATGTAGGAGGACGTTGGTTTATTTCTTGCTTGAGCAACAATATGAATGGCACCTTTCTTAAATAGGCGCCCCTAACTAGATTGCTAACAAACCGACAAACGTGCAATTACAATTATCCTACCCATCTAACAGATTTGCTAATGCAACTAAGTTATCTTTAAAACAACTTCTCCAAAACACCTAAGTAAAATTCCCCAGAACGAGTCCATAACATTTTCAAAATGGCGCGATTCTTCATTTGTGAATTAAACCAGCCAGTTCACCTTTCATGATGTGGTGTTGTTTTGCACAGAGAAACCCTTCAAAAATTGGTTTCAGGATATACCACAACCCACTTTTATTTCTTTCATCACCCTAAGTATATGTTTAGCTAATTACGTTATTTGGTTTTGCAGATAGAATGGCGTAATAACAGGTTGGAGCTCCAATCTGTAAGTAATGTGGCATTAATTGATGAGCTTGACAAACTGCTCGAACTCCTGCAGATACCACCTGAGGTTTGCAGCCTATTAGATTATTAATGTTCTGCGATATATCCATCTATGATTTAGAAATTATGAAGTTCATGTGATTGATCATGTTGTAGTATGAGGCATCGTTGACTGGAGGGTCATTTGACGAGGGAACTATGGTTAAGAACATTGAAGCCTGTGAGTGGTTGACCAGTGCTATAAAGAACCTAGAAGCGTCCAATCTGGACCCATGCTATGTAAAATTGCGTGCTGTATGTCCCTCTTCCTTGTATCATCTGCAAAATTGCACGTTGTATGTCGTCCTCTGTTTTCCTTGTATCATCATTTCTTTCCTTTTTTTAGGTTGAAACAGTAGGAAATTGTCCTACTGTATCATTGTTTCTTTCCTTGTTAAAGATTAACTTGCACAGCCTTTTCCCTTAATAGTTATATAGTTATTATGCATAAGAATTTAGACGAAACTGATTATGTTGAGAGAACTCCATTGGCAGGCAAGCTGCCTACCAATATGAAGGACATATAGAAACATGGAATTATTGTTAACTAGCGGAATTAACCATGCAATTGAGCGGCTATATATTACCTAATTACCATACAGTTATCTTTGTTATATAACTCTAATGTCTATAATGAAAGAATACAGTTGTATTTGTATTTTTTTATACAACTCTAATATCTATATATAATTAATTTTCACTGTTATAATCTGGACTTCAAAAGACAAGGGTGTAGATCCTTACCTTTTTCTCTCATTTAGTGAGAGAATTTCTATGATTTTCCCCTTTTTTACGATTTTTGTGGGATTTCCTTGCCCTCAAAACGAAGGAGGTACCTTGAATCTCATCAGTTGTTTTGTATATACATAGATAGGTACGCCTAAATAGATCGAGCCGAGACAAGAATAAACTTGGAGCAAACAAGCAGACTTCTCCAAAATGGAAGGTTGCAGAAATAATAGTCACCTCAAAGAAGATTGCACGGCCATTTTAATATTGTTTCGAAGCTTCTGTGTCCCTTTTGGACAAAGCTGACAGCACTTTTCTACCGTACTATAATTTTTTGTTGTGAGATATCTGTTAAATCTAGTTGTTCAGCAAAGATGGGCTGGTATTTGATTCCTTCACAAGCCAAATATTCAGTTCCTTCTTTTTTTCTACTTAACTTGTGCTATGAGTTTCCAGTTGTGGTGGTACATCCTAGTAACATAAAATTGTGCTGAGTGTTAACCAATCCACGGTTCCTGAGTTATACATTATGGGCAATCTGCAATGTATTTAATTTTTTAATATTATCAAAACAATATTTTGTCTCAGCCAATGTGCATTTTCTGTTGAAATTCATACAGGTTAGGGAAAAACGTGCAGAATTTGTACTCCTGAAGTGCACATTTGTTCGGAGGGCCTCAGAATTTTTAAGGAATTACTTTCCAAGTTTGATTGATTTTATGCTAAATGACAAAGGCAACTTCTCTCAGGTAAATTTGACTCCAATAATTGAAAAGAATTTAAGTTTAGGATCAAACTAGGACTTCTGTGAATATATTTCTTAACACTTGCAGAGAGGCAAGTGCAGAGGCCTGACCATGCTGATATGAGGTACAAATGCAGGACTTACGCTCGGCTTCTACAACACATCAAGGTTACTTGCAAGTTGTCTTGGTGTAAAATTATTATCCTTCTGCAAACAGGGAATGATTGGTTAGCTACTTGTGAAATTTGGCACCATATTCTCGTGCTCACTTTATACTATATTTTTCTAGAGCCTGGACAAGAGTTGTTTGACACCTTTACGTAAAGCTTACTGCCATTCTCTGAACTTGCTAATTCGGAGAGAGGTAAGGTTCTGTGAGTACTTTATCAAGTGAAATGGTTATGTTGATTATATTTCAAGCCGCTTGACATATTAGTCTGCTAGAGCTGCTATGACCATGCAAAACATACGACTCTGTTTGTGCCATTTTGATAAACTGAAAAATGACTTTCTTGATGTTGCGCCAGGCGCTTTGAATTATTTTAAAAGCATTGATATGTGCACAAGATAAAGGCACAAACAGCCTTAGCATATTTGGGAGCACGTTATTAAGTCACACAACAAAAACAAAACCTGAATATAACATGTGCATGTTTGTTTTGTAGGCCCGTGAATTTTCTAATGAACTCCGTGCTAGTTCAAAAGCATCAAAGAGCAGCACACCATTATTTGAAGGTCCTGCAGGTGCAAATCAGCCAACAAGTACTACAGATAGCCCTGCAGATGCATACTCCAAGATGATTACTGTTTTCATTCCTCTTCTTGTTGATGAGGTTGTTTCGTGTGTCCATGCATTTGTCGTAAAATTTTACAGCAAATCCTGTTATGCTAATATTATTCACAATTCAATTTTTTTTCTTGATGCATATCTACGATGTAGAGCTCCTTCTTTGCACATTTTATGTGCTTCGAAGTTGCTGCGCTTGCTCCATCGGATGCTTCAGATAATAATCCTGTCGCTGAGGCAAATAGTACTTCTCTGAGCACTTCAGAAGCTTCTGGAAGCAGTGTCAAACCAAGTAATATGATCTACCAACTCCCAAGTTAAACAGTGTTTCTCACGATTAATTGTTCTTGCTTTCTGCATGATGTAAAACTATGTTCTTATGTCTTGTTTTTCCAGGTAACAATTCAGCCGAGTTGGGAGTGCTAAACGAATGCCTACAGGAGTTGCTTGATGGTATTCAGGTTGATGTTCTTGTCTTATCCTCTTGCAATAGACAAGTTAAATTCTAAATATTGAGAAATAGAAAGCTGAAATTTATGCCATTATAGGGATGGAGGCTTCACATGTTTTATTTGTATATTTTCAGGAGGACTTCTATGCTTTAGTTGACTGGGCATTCAAGCTAGATCCATTGAGTTGTATAGCAATGCATGGCATAACAGATCGCTATCTTTCTGGTCAGAAGGCAGAGGTTGCAGGATATGTACACGTGTTGCTTGATGACTTGGAGACAAGAATATCCATTTTGTTTAGCAGGGTTTGACTCTACTGCTAGTCAGCTAGCCGTTCTGCTTCTACTTTGGGGAGTTTAATTTGTTCCTTACTGTTTCATTTTCTTGGGCAGCACAGTTTGTTGATGATGCCTGTTACCAGATTGAAAAGTATGAGCGCAATGTACGGCAAATGGGAGTTGTGCCCTATATTCCCAGGTCCATTGTTATTTGTTTCATAATATATATGTAAAATCTCAAAAAAGCCCCTGTGAGGATTTATGTGATTCATAGTTTATGTCTAATTGATATTGATGTAGTCTCATTGTTTTCTTTTATATAGGTTCTCTCAACTTGCAGCACGTATGGAGCAGTATATCAATGGATCCAGAGATCTAGTTGACCAGGCATATACAAAAATTGTAAGACCTTACTATAATGCAGAGTATCTGTTTCAATTGCAAGACCTTACTATAATGCAGAGTATCTGTTTCTCAACGAATATTAAACTTATTTGTGTACAAAACATGGGTAATCAATGACAATTCTGTTCAATCTCACTCCAATATGGTATTGGTTGGAGTTATATTATTTATCATGCTCCCATGGTTTACTTGATTTGTTGCTGTGATTGAAACAGGTGAGCATTATGTTTGTGACCCTGGAAAAAATTGCTCAATTTGAGCCTAAATATGTTGATATTGTACTCTTGGAGAATTATGCAGCTTTCCAGCACAGGTTTTATTCTTTTTTTTTTCCTTGGTGCTCCTTCACCATTTGAAAATTGTCAGATTTTACGCCACTTTTTATTAGAGTGCTTGATATCTACCCATGACTATCAGGAATACCTAGTGGTCTCTACAACTCATTAACTCGATATATTTAATGTGCAGTCTATATGATTTAGCGAATGTTGTGCCAACACTTGCTAAATATTATCATCAAGCCAGTGAAGCTTACGAACAAGCTTGCTCGCGCCATATCAATTTGGTGATATATATTGTAAGTTGTTTACAACTCCATTTGGTTCCATTTTTCCTTTGGCAATGCACAATGTACACTGAGGCATTTATACTAGGCAACATTGGCTACAAGACACTGCACTTGGTTGACATTTGCCATAACACATTGTACAATTGTGTTAATGCCCAAATACACTATAAAGTTGTGTTCATTTGCTAGTAGGCACCACAATGTCCACCAGCAAATGAACATGAGTGCCCACCAGCAAATGAGCGTGATTTTTATAGTCAATGTTCTAAGAATCGGTAAGCGGTATTCTTTCGGTCACCCCACTTTATAGTGATTATACGGAAACCGGCCTTGTACTTGGCCTTGTATTCGGAGGTTACCTTATTTTACATTTTAGATTTATATATATGTACACTCATACAGTAGCAAAAATACATCTAATGCATCTTTTTTTTATTTTTATGAATATAGGCTTGAAAACAAAGCTATTGTCAATGTAACCATGCAAATCAGCAATATAATACAGTAACAGTACAGATATTTGCAATAAAGAAGTAAAGTTCATTATTCATATATTATATATCGTTCCAAGTTCCAACTATGTCATACATAGGTAATGTCTTGTCACTAAATAAGTAAACCCTTTTCTCATAAGTAAACATCAAGTGGGTTGAGAGCCTAGTAAAGCCTAGTTTCTAGTGTTTTTGTAATATGTCACACTTACCCCTAATATTCGGCCTAATATACGGTACTCGGCCCACTTATCTGCATAATCAGCCCGCTTAACCTTGTAAACCTATTAATTAATTCACTTTGCAATATTCGACTTGGGGAGGAGACCTAGTCCTGTTGTTCGGCTATAGTTTGTTTAGGCAGCAAAAATTTATGCCTACAAATGAGATGATTTTACGGTGTGTTTACGCAAATGCCAATCAAGTGCAGTGTCCTGTAGAAAATTTTGCCATACTATCACATACTAAGGAATTTTTGCATATTTGTTTTTTGCAGCATTTTGAAAAATTATTCCAGTTCGCTCGGAGAATTGAGGAACTGATGTACAACATGAGCCCTGAGGAGGTAAGTAATGGCATTTGGTTCTGCACTTCAATTTGAAATTTGATGTCGTTGATTTATCCTAATTTCCATCCTATTTTTTGTCTGGTGGCATCAGATTGTAGTGCTAATACTATCTTCTTCAGGTTTCTGTCCACCTAAAAAAATAAGCCTTTTTCAGACCATCATGCATGTTTTGACCAGATATCTATTCTTGCTAGTGAAGCAACATAATTAGATGTCACAACCAACAGTAACATGAAATTTAAAGAGTAAAGTGCACCGTAGGTCCCTAAACTTGTCCCGAGCGGTCATGTAGGTCCCTAAACTTACGAATTGCACATTTAGGTCTCTAATCTTATTTGAATGGTTCACTACAGGTCAAAAGCACCTGATAAGGTTTTATGGGAGAGGTGAATAATGTGAGGCTGTGGATGGTAGATGAGTTTCTTTGCATATTTCACAGGGCTCTGTAGCCCTCACGTGACCTGCACGGTGGACAGCTGTAAGGACCTGACTCGGGAGCACCTGGAGAGATCTCCCAGGACCTCCTAGGAGGTCCGACAGGACCACCCGGAGGTCTGGGAGGTCCTCCAAGAGCACTCGAGGAGGTCTCCCAGAGCCAATTGGAGGTCTTCAGGACCACCCAGGAGGACTCGAAGGTCCACCCGGAGGCCCTCCAAGACCTCCCGAAGGTCTAGCCTCTGTGCACAATGAGCTAGTCCTAGGATTAAATTGGCTAGCTCGCACAGACTCAACATTGGTGTGATCAAATCCATGCAACAGGCTAAGAAGAAGCAATAGACAACTTAACATATATTAACAAAGGACCTTTCGGTCAAGCTTTTTACAGGGGTTTGCCACACAGGCTTACAACAAAAGAACACTTGCAGTGGAAATAAAAAAAACCAAAACCAACACGCGTAGAGCCAACCGACAAGCCCACAGGCTATCGAGTGGAGGACGTCCCCTAACACGCACGACCTTCAAAGAGCTCCTTCTTCTGCTGATCAAACAGAGGGCACAAGCCATGAGCAATTTGAATGTACTCAGCAAGCCGTGAGAAAGCATGTATGCAAATAATATTCATGCGTTGGCTTAACAAATGAGAGCTGTAGGGTTAGTTTGCAGAAAACAATATTGACAGTGAATAACATAAATAGATTGCAAAGTTTAAGTTAAAAGAGTAATACTTAAGTACATTTATTTGAAAAGAGGTCGTGAGCACCAACTCACTCCCAAGTCTACCCCCAAACAGCCCAGGCCGCACCAACATCCAGGATCTCTCCCACGACCAGGTCGCACCAACGACCAGGACATCAAAGACAGCGCCCACGACCACCCACGAGCCAGTCACGACCTCTCGGGAGTCGGCCAAGGTCTCTTCGAGAGACAGCCATGACCTCTCGTGGCGTCACCCTTTTTTAAAGAAAGTCTACCCTTGCGCTATTTCACGTGCAATGTCTATAACCAAGGACTTGGCTATTCGAATAGATTTTTACACTCTGCAGAGGTGTACAACTTTACCCACATTTTTGAAGATGAGCAGTCTAGAGAGCGTGACAAGGCCTTTACAAAGCTTTGATCCGGCTCAGTTCTGCTCGCTAAGGTTTCGCTTCTAACAGGCTAATCACCCGCCAGATTCGTGCCCCCTCTTGCGCCAAGTGTGAATCAGCACACACTTCCACCACAACAGAACTGAACCATCTCATCGCTAATTATTTGGCCCAGACCACCTTCATAAAATGGTCTTGTGGTTGCACGGTAAGACCCAGATTAACAGAACACAAAGTTAAGTCTTTAGTTGCTGCTCAGGCGAGACAACCTCATCCCAATGTGCGTATAGCACCCCTTTTACTGCACGATCACTCACCCGAGCATAAAGCAGTTTTGGGGTTCAGCCCAGCCAAAGGACTACCAAGTCCTGGCACAACAAATTTTAGAAGCAGTGGTGTTGCCACAATTCCATAGCTCATCTAGTCAAATTTATTAATGATGAATCATGATTCTCAAGACCAGCGCTTCTAAAGCCAGACTAAGCATAAATACGGTTCCATGTTGGTAGTATCAAACAAGACCAACTAAAATTACCTATTCTATATTGTCCAAGGGGAAGCATGTCAACATGCCTTTTTCTCAAATAATCAAGGAGTCTTACTGGCAAGTGGGTGAGTAACTACTCCCAAACCATTTTATACAAATAGCCATGTAGGTTATATCGAAACAAGATACTTTTGTAAAATGGGTTCAAGATGATCAAAGGTCCACGACTTGCCTCTGTTGATGAACAGCGCTTCGGTCGAGGTAGCTGGGTCCACGAATTTCTCAACAACAACTGGGATCTACACGTTCGCAAAGAAACCAAATGAATAAAGCAACTCCAAGAAAACCGAAAGAACTTAACTTAAAACCAAAGGAGAAAAGGTCCTCTGAGAGGGAGGTCCGAGAGGGAGATCCAGCGAGAGGGAGGTTCAAACCCGCGGAGGTCCGAACCAGGGGAGCTTGGAAAAGCTCACCAGAACCGAGAGGGGCTGAAGGAGAGGTTTGGGTGAAGAACAAAGAAGAAGTGGGTGCCCTGTGCTGCTCTATTATAGGGGAAGGAGAAAGGAACACCACCAAAAGGGAGTGACCAGATTCAAGATAGCAGTACACTGCTAGCAGGTACGAAAAAGGACTAGAGCAGGTAAAGGAGGAGACAAGAGAAGGGAAAGTTAAGGTGGAGGTGACAACATTTAATGTGCACAGACTTTTGCAATTGCACGGATGTGACAAGGGGTAGAAAAAGGTGAGTAAGGTACGGTCAGGACTGACAAGTGGTGCCAGTCAAACTTGGATGAACAGACCAGTCAAAGAGGTGGTCGTGACCAATGGGGTGGTCGTGACCGACAAGGGGTGGTCTTGTCCACCAAGGTGGTCTTTGCAAAAAGACCAGAGGCCGTGACCACAAGGGTGGTCCTGACCGCAAAGATGGTCTTTGCAAAAAGACCAAAGGTCTTGACCACAAGGGGCGGTCTTGACCGCAAAGGTGGTCTTTGCAAAAAGACCACGCGGAGGTTCTGTGGACAAAGAGGTCCTGACAAAAGGGAAAGTTGTGAACCATGAGGAGGTTGTGATCAACGGGGAGATCTAATCCCAAAGGAGAGTTTAAACCACAAGGGAGGTCTAGACTAACAGAGAAAGGTCTAAACCAACACGGGGAGGTCTAGACCAGCAGAGAGGTCTAAACTCAAAGAGGAGGTCTAGACCAACAGAGAGGTCTAAACTCAAAGAGGAAGTCTAGATCAACAGAGAGGTCTAAACTCAAAGAGGAGGTCTAGACCAACAGAGAGGTCTAAACCGCAAGGGAGGTCTAAAGCACAAAGAGGTCTAAACCTCGAAAGAGGTCTAAAGCACAAAGAGATCTAAACCTCGAAGGAGGTCTAAACCACAAAGAAGATCTAAACCTCAGAGATCTAAACCTCGAAGGAGGTCTAAAGCATAAAGAGCAGAGCCGAGGGGAACACGGGATAAGTTAAGAAGGGAAGAGACAACACCAGGGCTTAAACAACTCCATATAAAACCAAACTCGGAGCAGCTAGCAAAGAACTAGAATTCAATAACAAGAAACGGGTTCTCAGAAAGGGCTCAACTCGTTGGGAGGAGATCCAACGGGTCGGGAGGTGCAACCAAAAGAGTGGTCTTTGCAAAAAGACCAGGAAAGACTAAGAGGGTGGTCTTTGTAAAAAGACCAGGAGATCCTGAGGGTAAAGAGGTCCTGACAAAAAGGAGGTCGCGACCTAGAGGAGGTCGTGGTCACAGGGAAAGTCTAAACCAAAGGGGTGGTTTAAACCCAAAAAGGGAAGGTCGCGAGTCAAAAGGGGAGGTCTGTGCAAAGTGACCCAGAGGGTGGTCCTTGAAAAAGGATCAAAAGGAGGTCGCAACCAAAAGGGGAGGTCCTGACCACAAGGAATGATCTGGACCAAGAGGGTGGTCTCTACAAAAAGACTAGCAAAGACCAAGAAGGTGGTCCTTGAAAAACAACCAGGAGGAGGTCCTGGGGACAAGGGGAAAACACACAGCAAAGCAGGGCCGTCCGATCAAGATCGGATGGCTCGGATAGGGCACACTCACACGAGGAGAGAGGAAAAGGGTTGACAGGCGGTGAGGTCCAAAGGAGGATGAGGAGGTCTGAACCAAAGGGGAGGTCCTGACGGTCAAGATCTAATGAGGGGAGGTCCTGACGGTCAAGACCTAACAAGGGGAGGTCCTGACGGTCAAGATGAACCCGAAGAGGTCAAAAGGGGGACGAGGAAAAGAAGATTAGATGAAAGGGAGGTCCGGAAAGAAGGAACTCAACCTGAACTTGAATTCTGAAGACTAAGGATGTTTGAAACACAAACCTGAGCTTGGAACAAACCTATAGGGAGGTCCAAACACAGGGGAGGTCTAGACACCAGAAGATGTCCAAATCAAAGGAAGGTCTAGACACAAGGAGGTGTCCAAACAGAAGAAAGGTTTGGAGGAGCAAAAAGCTGAGCCGAGGGACACACGGGGCAAATTGAGAAAAGGGACCTAAAAGCTAGAGAACAACAACTACCCAAGATCAACCAAATAGAGTTCATTGAAGTTCGATTAATTCAAGTTAAATCTCTAAATTTCCAAAATGTTCAAGTTAAGCTTGAGCAATTCGACAAAACCAAATAGTTATTTTCATTTTGAAAACTTTTGAAAACTCTGGACAAACGAGACGTTACAACAGCTTGCCACATAGGACCGCGTGGCGTGCTTGGAAGATGTAGTGAACCACTTAAACAAGATTAGGAACCTAGATGTGCAATTCGTAAGTTCAAGGACCTACATAACCCTTCGGGAAAAGTTTAGGGACCTACAGTGCATTTTACTAAATTTAAGTTATCTGTGTTTTGATGAAAATAGCAACACCTAAATATTCTTGATGCTTTTTGTAATGAACTCCTCATTGTTCTAGATCCACGTACCAAGCTAAAGGCAAAATTGGATGTAGAACACTCTAAATTTGTGGCATTGGCCATGGGACACTGCAAATCCGTGGTTCAACTCAAGGATACTACAAAATGTTGGCTATTTGCCAAAACACACTTGACCCAGCTGATTTGGAGAGGGAAACATTCCTAAATCATTTGTGGTGCCCTTGAACCCATCTAAATATGATTGAACCCATTAGATTACACCATGCTCCAACCGCATTACTTATTAGGGCCTTCTTCTACATCAACTCAGGCTTTAGAGCAGCGAGGTTGGTGCTCGCTACACATACGTCACTGTGGTGACCAGAAATGGAGGACACGACTGTGGTGGTAATTGTTCTCCAGCGATGTCTAGGGTCATCTAGGGTCGAAGAAGTGGTACTTGAGCATCTCCAACATGTAGGGAAGCTGTTGATTGCATTTGATTGGGTAGAGATCTATCACAACGAGTTGGCAACGATAGTGGCCAAAGGCATTGCTTGGGTCACTTCATTGGTGCAAATCCTGCAGTGCAGGAATGAATGAAATGGTTGGGGATTGTTCAGCGAGATGTGGAGGTGGTGAATTGGCAGGCAGTTTAGGTTAAGATGAAGTTGATACGGCGAATTCGAGTGTTCGTGGAGGATTTGGGATTTCGGCTGCAGCGGCTTACTGACAAGATGGAGCGACGGCGACAGGGCTCTCGTGAGGCAGTGGTGTAGTTATGGCGGTGAGGTGGATGTTAGATGCAGTGGGAACCCGACGGCTACTTACCATGGAGAAACGGCGGGTGCTGGGGATTAAAAAGAAAGAATGATCTGTGCCGCTTACCGCGTCGTCTCCTCAACTGTGTCTTCCCGTGCTCGACCAAACGGGTATCCAAGACACAAGGACAAAACAGACTTTTCACATGCATTCTCTCTCCTGCTCGATAACATAATATTATTATAATGGACCCAATGCGTTTTGGCAATTGGCCACCATTTTCCATTGTCCTCGAGCTGAACCATGAAGTTGTAGTGTTCTTCACAAATTTAGAGTGCCCTGCAGCCAATTTTCCTAAGCTATAATATGTGTTCAGATTAGTGCCATTCCTTTCACATAGCTCTTTCATGTGTACAAAATTTACATATTCAAGGATTGGTGCCCAGTGATTTTTTTTTGTTAATATTAGTGTACAGTAAGCATTTTTTTTAATGGATCCTGCTATTTACATGATTGTACAGATACCATTCCAAGTTGGGATGTCAAAGGTAGAATTTCGCAAGATGTTGAAGTCCAGCTTAACTGGTGTAAGTAAAGAGTAGAATAACTTTTTCCCTTTCTTATGAATTTGATGAACTGTAGACTCAAATCCTTTTTCTTTCCATATTCTTGATTGTTTTGGGCGACAGCTTGACAAGACAATCAATGCAATGTACAGAAAACTACAGAAGAATATAACCTTGAAGAATTACTTCCTTCTCTATGGGAAAAATGCAAGGTATTTTATCTTCTTAAGTTTGAGATAATGAAATGAATAGGGGAGCTGTTTGTACTCTGTTACCGATGCAAAGTTGGTGAAATTCATGTTGGGAAACTTTCCTCCATTGATTTTTTTAAAATGAGAAGTAGAGCTGTGAGCTGGGTTCCTTAGGATAGATTGCTTCATTAAAAGACTGCAAGTACTGATGCTACAAATGCCAGTTCTATATTGATACACATTAGCTTTGTGTGAATTGGTGCATTTGATCACTGCTACTCTTAGTTTTTTTTTTCGACGCCCAAAAGGATTGCGAGTCATTCCATTAAGATGAGATAACAAACAACAACAAGAAGTACGGATACAACAAGAAAAGTGAAAGAAACGAAAAGGAACGAAGAGCTAAAACAAAAAACAAAAACTAAAGACTGGAACTGAACTCATAGCTCTTGCAGAACGGGCAAGGCTCAACCGAAGCCAAGTGAGAGGCTAATGAGAGGTTAAGGAGACTACTCCGGGGGTGCCAGCGCCTCTAGTCGGCGAGAAATCGCCATGTGCTATTGGTGATACTCCTCACAAGCCCTGGATAGAATCTGGTCAACCGAAGCTAAAACCTGATTAAACACTCTCGTTCCTCTCCTTCCAAAGCAACCAAGAAGCGAGGATAATGAAAGAGTCGAGAGTACGTCGATGGCTCCTCGTAGTGGCATGACGAGCGGCTAGCCAATGGTTCTCCAACGACGAATGGCCAACAGGAATACCTTGACGCAGCCCTACCAGAGGAAGGAAACGTGCCCAAACTTGAGATGTGATCGCACATCCTAAGAAGAGATGGTCTATCGTTTCGGGGGCGGAGCAACAAAAAACACAGGTTCCTTGGTTTGGCAGTCCACGTCGCTCGAGTTGATCTGTAGTCCAGAAGCAATACGAATTGCTAACCAAAGGAAACACTTGCATTTGAGGGGTGCCCAAGCTTTCCAAATGGCCGTGGCACACGCGAAGGATTGGGAACCAATGAAGAAAGCTTGGTAAGCCGAGCGGGATGTGAACTGGCCCAAGGGGTCCCAACGCCAACTGATGGAGTCTTGCCGCATCTGTGATAAACGGAACGACTGCAGTAACTCCTAGAGGCGTAGATACTCCATGAGGAGGAGAGTGTCGAGGGGGCCTGAGAGTCCAAGATCCATCTGCCGTTAATTATAGCTTGTGTGACCATTCTTTTGGTCTAGATTGTCTCCGAGATCGCAGTGATCAAACGTGGTGTGACGGCCGAGATGCTTCGTCCGTTGAGCCAGCGGTCCGTCCAGAACAAAGCTCGTTCCCCGTTTTCAAGCTAAACTTCTAGCGTGGCCTGGAACATGGCGTGCTCTATGAAGCTAACCTGCGACGCGAGGCCCTACCATGGCCTCTTCGGCCAAGTCCGCTGCAGCAAAAGCCATCTGATGCGCAACGCGTGACTAAGGACTTAGAGGTTAAGCAACCCTAGACCCCCCGAACGAGTTGGATGACAGATCGTTGGCCATGCAACCAGACAATGTCCTCTAGCCACTGACTGGGTTCCTTTCCACAAGAATGCCCGACGACGTTTGTCAATTTCTGCGATCACCCACTGGGTTGGGGGGGGGGGGCTAGCGCCATGAAGGAGTAGATGGGGAGTGCTGTGAGGACCGTCTTCACTAGGATAAGGCGACCTCCTTGTGATAGCATTCCGGACAGCCAATGTTGCAACTGATTGTGAACCTTGTCTAGCAGTGGTTGAAAATCGGTCTTGGTAGGCTTCCGCAAAGAGAGGCAACCCCAGATATTTGCATGGGAAGGCACACATGGTATAGTGGAGCTCATTGGCAATAAGTGCAAGGTGTTGATCTGAGCAACAGATAGGCGCGAATGAACTCTTGGTCTAGTTGGCTTTGCCGAAAACCTGAATGACGGTGCGGATTGTCAGCAAATCTTAAGGGACCGGGGAGAGGAAGACGGCCCGCGTTGTCTGCATAAAGTGAAAGCCGGTGAGGCACACTTCTAGATCCTCCAAGCGGCTGGAGTGGTGAGGAAGTTTCGGCCAACGAGAGCAGGCTATTGAGAACGTCCATGACTAAGACAGAGCATCGGCGACAATGGATCTCCTTGATGTAATCCGTGACCGTGCCAGATGGGGTGACCTAGTTGGCTGTTTAGCAAAATCCCGGTGGAGGCGGTTGAAAGCTGTTAGAGATATGTTAGAGATAGGAATCCTTTTGTATTTTCTTATATGTCTTTGTATTGCCTTATTTGTATATGACATAC
This sequence comes from Ampelocalamus luodianensis, assembly GCA_036346255.1. Lineage (NCBI taxonomy): Eukaryota > Viridiplantae > Streptophyta > Magnoliopsida > Poales > Poaceae > Ampelocalamus > Ampelocalamus luodianensis. The sequence continues at coordinate 35,634,484 of CM070638.1, read as the reverse complement.
ACCCCTTGTACACACTATATATATTTCCCATTGGGTGTCTGAATACATATACACAATATTCATAACATGGTATCAGAACAAAGGTTAGGGTTAGAGACTCTTTGCGCCCGCGCCGCTAGCCTCTACTTACCTCATTGCCCGCCCGGGAGGACCGATCTTCGCTCGGGCGGCCTTCTGTTGTAGATTTTTCTTGGCGTCCCAGCACAGGCACGCTGGAACACCACCGATCCAGATCCATCCAACGAGCCCTCCGATTCGCCAACGATTATTTGCTGTGAGTCGTCTTTGTTCGACGGCGATGCGGAGGAAGGAGTAGAGAGATGGCCGAGAACCCGTTGCTGTCCAGGAACGGTGTGCCGGTGACCGTCTCGGCTCGGGCTTGTGCCGCCTCAAGCTCCGCTCCCTCCGCGCCGTTACCGACGACGGCGTCGCCGCACTCGGCCCGAGCCGCCTCAAGCTCAGCTCCTCCCCGCGCCGCTTGCTCCAGATCCCACGGCCGCTGAGCCGCCGCCTCCGGATCCACGCTGAGCTCAGGCCCCATGGCCTCAACGTCGCCCCGTGCTCTGCCTCTCCACTGCCGCCCTTTCTCATCTCCCCCGACACTGGCAACAGCGCCGAGGAACGGGACGTGGGCAAGGCCTCTCGATTGCACCTCCGGTGGCTGCGGCAGGGGGCAGATGAAGCGGAGGAGACGGAGGAGGAGTCATCGCTCTCCTCGTCATCGGATGGTGTGGGCTCGGGAAGGCATCGATGTTTGGGGAGGAGGAGATGTGGTTTTCTGGTTTGGAGGACAGGATAGTGATATGGCTAATTCTTGGTGGCTAATCTGGATAGAAAATACGATAGAACAACTCGCCCTCTTGTCAACACAGACTTGTTCTGAATTAACGCAAGGCTCTGAATTGCAAACTACTAAATAATTTCTTTATTGCCTTCACATAACAGAATCTCCTCTCTTTTTATAGTCGAGAGCTCTCATAACAAAGCTGCTAAAAATAGCTATCCGTACCTATTACAACTTCCTCAATAGACTAGTTATCTAGTAGCTATACTAATACAGAGACATACGCGTGACGCGTCTGCTGCGAATCGAACACTTCAACGAGCCTTCTTCGAACCGGACTCCACAACTAAGTCTCTGCCGGTTGTAGCTGTTTCTTCAAGTTGTAGCACGTATGATATTGTCGGCAAGTACTCGACCTTCGGCTGTAGATTCCGAACCCACCACTGCAGATGTCGAACGTGAAACCCGACGACGACGCTGATAAGTTTGACCGACAAACGAGTCCACAACACTTCCACCCTCATTGCGAAACAGCTCGTCCTCGAGCTGGAATATAGATAACGATCTTTAAAATCTTTCAACTTGACCCAAGTTGCATCTGCAGCAGGACAACCTGTCCACTGGACTAATAACTCCCAAACACCACGATTGAGACGGGCACGTACGATGCGACTAGGCGCAGGAACGACACGACCGTGTAGAAAATCGGGAAGTTGAACAATATCATCAGGCGGGGTACCTTCAAATTTTTTAAGCAGTGCAACATGAAAAACATCATGTATTCGAGCACGAGTGGGAAGTTGAAGGCGATAAGCGACCGTCCCAATCTTGCCAATGACTTTAAAAGGCCCATAGAAATGAGGACAAAGTTTAGAAGAACCGTCTTTGATAGCAGCCGCGGTACGATGATGAAGGCGAAGCCAAACCCAATCGTTTAATTCATACACCACCTCACGTCGGAACCGATCATGGTGTTGTTTCATATAATCCTGTGCTTGCAACAACCGTTCCCGAATTTCACCTAGGAACTCATCACGATCTCGAAGCTGCCGGTCAACCGCTGCCACATGAGCTGTACTCGGTTCATAAGACAACAAGGTAGGAGGATCGCGGCCATAAACCACTTTGAATGGAGTGGTTCTCAAAGCTGTTTGAAATGAAGAATTATAGCAATATTCTGCCCACGGGAGCCACTGTAGCAACTGCTTTGGTCGATCACAAGAAAGGCAACGAAGATACATGACAATAATGCGGTTGACCACCTCAGTCTGACCATCGCTTTGAGGATGAAAAGCAGAACTTAACTGTAATTTGGCGCCAGCGAGACGAAAAAGTTCTTGCCAAAAATTGCTAGTAAACACAGAATCACGATCGCTAACAATGGAGGACGGAATACCATGCAAGCGAACGATCTCATCAAAAAATACGTGAGCCACAGTGCTGGCAGTATAAGGGTGACTCAAAGTAATAAAATGAGCATATTTTGAAAAACAATCCACCACAGATAAAATCACTGAACGACCACCCACTTTTGGAAGACCTTCCACGAAATCCATCGAAATATCCTGCCAAATAGAATTAGGAATTTCCAAAGGCTGTAAAAGTCCAGCTGGATGTAAATGCTCTGTCTTATTACGTTGACAAACGGCACACCCTTTAATAAATTCACGCACTTTTCGACTGGCATGAGGATGATAAAAAGTGGCGCGCAAACGATGAAGAGTTTTCTGAACCCCTTCATGCCCACTTCCATGAGCCTCCTCAAGCACTTGGTGCCACACTGACGAGTCATCCGGAACAAACACTCGTCCTTCATGTAACAATAAACCATCAACAAAAGTCCAAGCAGGGGCAGCTGTACCTTTGGTCATTTGCTGCCGCAATGATTGAGCAGCCACATTATCACAAAGCTCCGAACGAAGCTCATCAAACAAAGCAAAGGATGGATATGACAGTGCCATAACTGTTGCCGCTGTTGAGAATAGCGCTTGTATTCAATATGGGGCCAATGGGCCAGTATATATACACAAGTACAGGTGGTGAATATGCAAAGAACCCCTCATAGCAATGGGGAATAGTACAATATACACATATCTCTAACACCCCCCCTCAAACTCATGGTGGATCAACAACACTGAGTTTGGAGAGGTAGAAGCCGTGCTGTGCTCGAGTCTGGGCCTTCGTGAAGAAATCCGCTATCTGAAGCTCTGAAGGCACATACTGAAGAGCAATCATCTGATCATGCACACAAGACCTCATGAAGGAAGCATCAACACCAATATGCTTGGTAAGCTCATGCTTCACAGGGTCACGGGCAATACTGATAGCACCTGTACTGTCGGACAAGAGAGGAGTTGGTGTAGTGGCGATGAGGACAGCAGCAGCTCGAGCGTCGTCGTCGTACCACTGAGTGTAGGCGGTCAGGCGATCCTTGTAGAAATCTAGAGCCTCCTGGTAGGCAGAAATAGCCTCATCATCGGCAAAGGCGGCGGTCTCAGCAGCGGCCTTGCCGGTTTGTTGGGGCGGCGCATGCGTAAGGTCGTCGGAGGTGTAGGGCAAAGCGGGCGGTGACATCGCGAGAGGACGCGCCCGAGACGAAGACCACGCATGTGGATGCGCATGTGAGACACGGTCGGTGTAATTAACACCACCAAGATCACCGGGCAACGAGGAGGAAGCGGTACCCATTGGTAGGCGTATTTGGATGACGCGGCAACCAAGGCAACGGTCTAACGCGCGAGCGAACGGCGCGTTAAACGGCGTTTTTCCTTTTTTCTTTACTTATGGGCGCTCGGCGGCAAAGCAACACAAAGAAGAAACGCGCAGGATTAGGGTTCCCGGCATTGGCGGCGGCGTTAGCTGCAAGGGCTGGCGGCGGCGGCGCTTAGCGGCAAGGGCTGCGGCGGCGGCCGCCGCGGCGATGGAGAGCCCGGCGGCGCGGAGGCGCCGCCTCATGGCGGCGGCGGTCCTCGCGGCGATGGAGAGCCCCGGCGACGAGTGGCGACGCCTCGCCTCTCGTGGCGGCAGACGCCCGCACGAGCGGCGGCCTCTCGATGGCGGCGCGAAAGAAGACAGCGGCGGTGCCTCTGATGTGGATGCGGAGAGTCCCGCAGACGAGACGACGGAGAGGCCCACGCGACGAGCGGCGGCCGGAGAAGATGCGGAGGCCGAGGCGCGTAGGCAGGGCGGTCGGAGGTGACGCCGGAGGTCGGGACAAGCGAAACGACGGCAAACCCTACGTTCGCTCTGATACCATGTTGAGAATAGCGCTTGTATTCAATATGGGGCTAATGGGCCAGTATATATACACAAGTACAGGTGGTGAATATGCAAAGAACCCCTCATAGCAATGGGGAATAGTACAATATACACATATCTCTAACAGCCGCAATTTCCTGTCGTCTAGAAAGTGCATCGGCAGCTGCATTTTGTCGGCCTGGGCGAAATTCAACAGTGAAGTCATATCCAAATAACTTGCTTACCCAAGTATGCTGCGGAATTGTGGAGAGACGCTGATCAAGGAGATACTTAAGACTGTAATGATCGGTGCAGACAGTGAATACACGCCCCCATAAGTAAGGCTGCCAATGACGCACCGCTTAACCAAACCAATCAATTCTCGTTCATAGGCCGCCAATTTAGCATGGTGTGGCGCCACAGCTCGACTAAAAAATGCAATCGGTCCAGAGCCTTGATGTAAAACCGCCCCGAAGCCTGTACCAGAAGCATCACAATCCACCAAGAAGGGTTTTGTAAAATCGGGCAATTGAAGTATAGGACCAGTAACGAGAGCTTTCTTAAGAGCCATAAAAGCGGCGTCAGCGGCCGAAGACAATGCAAAAGCCTCTTTCTTAAGTAGCTTAGTGAGGGGGCTAGCTACCTCGCCATAATCCTTGATGAATTTGCGATAGTACCCCGTCAAACCAAGAAAACCACGCAAAGCACGCACTGTGGTAGGAATCGGCCAACTGGAGACGGCCTCCACCTTAGTGACATCCATAGCAACACCTTGTGCTGATATAACATGCCCCAAGTAGGCTACTGTAGTGGCCCAAATGAGCATTTAGATTGTTTGAGGGCTAACTGATGATGGCGCATGACTTGAAAAACTGCACGTACATGTTGAAGATGTTCCGCCCATGAGCCACTGTAAACCAAAATGTCATCGAAAAAGACCAAGACAAATCGCCGAATATATGATTTAAGAAGATCATTCATAAGAGCCTGAAACGTAGCCGGAGCGTTTGTTAACCCAAAGGGCATGACAAGAAATTCGTAGTGGCGAAGGCCGTCTTCTCAATATCATCGGCATGCATGCGTACTTGATGATAACCACTCCGTAGATCCAATTTGGTGAAGAATCTGGCGCCCTTAAGTTCGTCGAGAAGCTCATCCACCACTGGAATAGGAAATTTGTCTTTGGTAGTTTTGGCATTGAGTGCTCGATAGTCAACACAGAAGCGCCATGAGGTGTCCTTCTTACGGACCAGCAGTACTGGTGATGAAAAAGCTGAGGTGCTTTCCCTGATGATACCTTGATGTAGCATCTCGTCACATTGACGCTCGATCTCATCTTTTAACAATTGAGGGTAGCGATAAGGACGAACCGCCACAGGAGTCGTACTCGGTAACAGGTGGATGTGATGGTCACAATGACGCTGTGGCGGAAGGCTGTTTGGTTCAGCAAATATATCGGCAAACTCTTCGAGAAGAGAGGTCAACAAGGTGTCGCTCTGCAAAACGGAGAGAGTGGCCTGCCGTGGTGTCGGCTGCAACCCGTGCCATGTGACTTGGTGTTCATTCCGCCAGAAAGCCATGGAGAGCTGCTCAAAGTCCCACATTATCGGACCCAATGTCCGTAACCATTGAACACCGAGAACAATATCAAATCCGGCCAATGGAATAACATAGAAATCCAGAAGGAATTCCTCCTGATAGATCCGAAGATGAACCCCATGTAAAAGTCCTGTACTGGCGACTTTATCACCATTAGCTACGGCGACCCGCAAGGGATGGCCATATACTGGAGATAGGCCTAGACGCCGGGCTGTGTCTTCGGCGATGAAATTATGCGTGGACCCTGAATCGACCAATGCGCGTGTTTGATGGTTGTTGATGTCCACCTGCACTTGCATAGTCTTGCCCATGCGAGTTCGATGCGCGTGTAGCGAAATCTCCACATCTTCGTCTGAAAGGTGATCGGAGTTGTCCTCGTCTGCAAGTTCCAATAAATAAATTCCTTTCATTGAACACTTGCTAGCATGATCGCGTGAGAATTTTTCCAGACAATTGAAGCAAAGTCCTTTCAGTCGTCGGTCTGCCATCTCTTCGGTAGTCAGGCGCCGAAATCTAGAATTGGGCATCTTGAAGCCAGGGAGGACGGACGCTGCAGTTGGTAGTCTTGGCCGATCGTGGTAACCGTGTTTGCGAGGCGAGTGGAGCCCAACAGAGAGCCACGGATGGAGTTGGCCGGTCGGCTCGTGCCTGTTGCTTTGTTCGGCTGTCGAACGTCATCTTCGTCGTCAACCTCCAAGCGTTTCTCATATGCACGTGCTAAACTCATCGCTGTCTTGAGGGTCGTAGGGTTCTGCAATTCGACATCGGTACGCAAAGGGTTGCGCAACCCATTAGTGAAAATTTGTACTTGTTGGCGTTCGGTCATGTCGTCGCAACGACATAAGAGAGCCAAGAATCGTTCTTGATAATCGCCCACTGTTCCCGTGCGCCGGAGTTGAATGAGCTCACCCAAGGCATTGCTTCGGATGGGAGGTCCAAAACGGAGGTTCACATGGTCTACAAAACGGGGCCACGAAGGAACGCCTTGATTTTGCTCGAGGCGATAATACCATTGCTGGGCGACTCCTGTCATATGATATGAAGCTAACCAAACCTTTTCCTCCTCCATTGTTCGCTGTCCATGAAAAAATTGTTCGCAGCGATTTAACTAGGACAACGGATCTTCTTTGCCATCATAAGTTGGAAAGAGCAGTTTATGGAATCGCGGTGCTCCGCGGCTTCCAGAACCGTAGTCGTCGTCGTCGTCCTTTGAATGAGCATGAGACGCTTGTTTGCGGAATCCAGCAGCTGGTGTGTCGATGCTGCCAGAATTCCTTTGCTCCAATGCGGTGAGTCGGCTGTTCATCGCTTCCTTGGACGCGGTGAGGTCGCGCAACATCTGAACCATCTCGTCGAGCTGTGTCTTCACGTGATCATCCATGAATATGATACCAAAGATGATATGGCTAATTCTTGGTGGCTAATCTCGATAGAAAATACGATAGAACAACTCGCCCTCTTGTCAACACAGACTTGTTCTGAATTAACGCAAGGCTCTGAATTGCAAACTACTAAATAATTTCTTTATTGCCTTCACATAACAGAATCTCCTCTCTTTTTATAGTCCAGAGCTCTCATAACAAAGCTGCTAAAAATAGCTATCCGTACCTGTTACAACTTCCTCAATAGACTAGTTATCTAGTAGCTATACTAATACAGAGACATACGCGTAGACGTCTCTGTTGCCGAATCGAACACTTCAACGAGCCTTCTCCGAACCGGACTCTACAACTAAGTCTCTGCCGGTTGTAGCTGTTTCTTCAAGTTGTAGCACGTATGATATTGTCGGCAAGTACTCGACCTTCGGCTGTAGATTCCGAACCCACCACTGCAGATGTCGAATGTGAAACCCGACGACGACGCTGATAAGTTTGACCGACAAATGAGTCCACAACAGATAGCAACACATTCAGGCTCACGGGAGCACATGCAAGTCATCTCGTGGGAATCGGGCACCCATAGTGACGTCCTAGGCCTGGCCCATGTCGCTGCCTGTCGGTCGAGATGGTGATGCTGCTAGTTATCTGTTCTTTGAGTCTTTTTCTTCCATTGCGTCCATCCAAATCCGTATCATTTTATCTTTTAATTCGTCTAAGTCATACGAGTCCACAAATTTATTGTTAGTCATAGAAGCATAGGAGTTGCCTTATACATGGCAGCAGCTGCCGCTCCCGCCTTCTTTCTGAGCCGCATGCAGATCGTAGAAGTCATTATGATGCCGCAGCTTTCTTAGCCGTCGCCCCAAGCTTCTAAGGCCGCTGCGCTTCTTTCACACCGCTGTCGTCTTGGGCTTCGATCTGCGCTGCCATGCTTCTAACTATTCCTATTCGACTTGATTTGATAGTTTTCTCTATTTTTTGTCGGTGTCATCATCTTCTTCGTTGTGTTGCCACGGTCGACTTTGCTCCCGCTTGTCTCTACTCTCAGCCCCTGCACTTTGTGCTTTATGGGCTGTTGCACGACCCTGGATGGAAGGAGATTTTTTTGATACTTGACATATTTTTAAGAGCTGCATGCTACGACGACATTATCAAGACTTGGATTTTGGATTTTTCATATTTTAGTATCAACCTTTTCCAAATGCAATGCTATTGCATACACCTTACATTGGGGGGGGGGGGTGTTAGAGATAGGAATCCTTTTGTATTTCCTTATCTGTCTTTGTATTGCCTTATCTGTATATGGCATACACCCCTTGTACACACTATATATATTGCCCATTGGGCCTCTGAATACATATACACAATATTTATAACAGAAAGCATGATGCAAAGCCACACACACCACTTCGGCCCGAAGCCCTTACGCCTGAGGATCTCGGAGGAACGACGAGAAACCGAGTCGAACACTTGCGTGACGTTGAGCTTCAACAGAATGCCAACTTCTTTTGTCGATGCAGCAAACGAGTCGAATGTCTTACGCGGAAGAAATTATCTTGAATTGAGCATGCAGCGATGAAGGCCGACTGGTTTGGAGCTACCAGCTTGGTCGGCTCTGGAGCCAACCGTCGGGTTAGGATTTTCGAGAAGAGCTTCGCAAAGCTATGCATGGTTCCTTGGTAACCTCTAGTTTGATCAGGGAAACCACTGAAAATGAATCTGCTAATGAGGGTTACAAATTTGGTCAAGAGGAAGAGACTTATAATATTGTGGCTGCTCATGGTTATTTTGCAAAACCAGAATAGAACTTTAGATAAGAATCCAAAGATAAAGAGGGAAACATAGAATATCACTACTGTATAAACAAAAAGTTTGAGAGTAAGCATTACATAATCTCCAAGATTTTTTTTAAGGAATAGATTACCCGTTTTTCCTTACTACACAGATCCACTAGGATGGGGTTTTTTTTTATTATTTTTACACCTAAAAATGCAAAAATCAATTCTTGAATTTTTTTTGCAAGAATTGATTTATAATAAGCACTCTTATCAATATCAAAAATTAGGTTAGGTATTGTGTGGGTACCTAAAGGTACCTGCTCAACGTGAGTGCGGGGGTGGGGTAGAAAGGCGGATCCCAATTTATTGCTGCAGCTATACATTCAATGTAGAAGAATTAGAATTTTAGAATCGAAGGTTCATAATATAAGACTTCTCGGCTTTTATTCATTTTTAGAATTTTTTGGAATGAATACATCATTCAATTTGTGACAGAACAAAGTAGTAAAGATTTCATCGAAAACTTACGCACTTGCCAAACAAAGGCTAATAGAAAAAGAGTATAGGTATGACAGCATAAAATCACGATTGGGTTGAAAATGGCATAAGCTTGGGCAATTTGGCGAAGAAAAACTAGTCGGATAAAGAAATGTAATTAAAATGATCTGAGTTAAACTAAGTATATTAGGCATAACAAGCATTTCGCTCTTGTAGAGTAGATAATTGGATTTTGATTGAGTTATTTTCTAAGGGAAAAAGAAAAGGCGGGTTCAAAATCCTTTTTTCTTCGGACTTTCCCAAACGCAAAATACCTCCTTGTATTCGCACTCTCAAATGAGAATGGAAGAAATTCGACTTTCATATAATATCTTAATAGAATTCCATGTAATGATCAATGCATTTTTTGGATTCTATATTATCCGCATGTCTAGAATCCTAGCAAGAGAACAGATCCATAAAAAAGGAGTCCGCAAATGGAATGAAAATGAGATAGATTCTTTCCAATTAGTCATTGAGATAGATTCTTTCCAATTAGTCATTGAACATACACAAACAAAGTTGGAACTACAAAATGGAGGGTGCCTGGTTTAATCCAAAAAGTAAAGTACTAATTATATTCAATTAAATTCACTGTCTATGTCTAAGAAAAACGAATACGATTTATGTATGGATTTCGGTAAAATACCTGGTACTCTATTCCATAAGAGTCGAATAGGAAGTTAAGATGAGGATGGTATCATCGTAAGGATAGAGTAATATCCTAAATTATACTAATCCAAGTATGATATGTATGTCTTTCCTTATCAGCCGGGAGTAGTGAAAAAATATTCCTATAGGCCTCCTTCCTCTTTAATGAGAAATGCGAAATAAAAAAGTGAAATAAGGGTACCCATAGGTATTTGATCTTCTCTCCGCCTTTACTTTTTCATGGAAAAACGAAAGATGAATTTCTCCATTCATTGAACCCTAGTTCGGGATGATGGGGCTCGAACTCAGCTTCCGCCTTGACAGGCGATGCTCGACCAATTGAACTACAATCCTCGGGGTGTATGGCATACCTATTCTTAAATAGAACCATAAGAAGATTCGATTCACTTTCAGTACTCTAAGAAATAGACGAATCATATACTACATACCCACATATCATATGTGGGTATAGTGAGAGTGACATAACTAGTATGTCGCGATTTTTTTATCGCTAAAAATGGATGATAATCCACCTTTCATTTCAATAAGAAAAACTCTTTTGTTTGTAAAAAAGGAATGAGAGAGATATGGATTAGAAAGAAATTCCCCCCTTTCGCTTTATCCTTTATTTCTATGGATCATACATTTTATTTTATGGAAGAAAAACAAATGGATTTAGTTCGTATTCACGAAGCCCTAGATTTTTGGGCCGAGCTGGATTTGAACCAGCGTAGACATATCGTCAACGAATTTACAGTCCGTCCCCATTAACTGCTCGGGCATCGACCCAGGAAGAATTTATTCTAGGGTTTTTTTTATAATCTATGATTAACCTCCTTTCATAATACTCCCTGCCCCAGGGGAAGTCGAATCCCCGCTGCCTCCTTGAAAGAGGGATGTCCTGAACCACTAGACGATAGGGGCATCACTTCACTAGACGATAGGGCCATATACAACCGCTCGTCATTATACTATAATGATAGTATGAGCAGTTTTTTGGAATTGTCAATATACTCGAAGAGTATAACTAGATCCAAAGCAAAGAGTCTTTCCTACTTTTCTGTTATGCTTTCATAGGATTTTTTTTAGTTGATGGTTAGGTTAATTCACGGATCATTCCCTACTTTTTAGGGAAATTCATTTAAAGGGTATAGAATAAGAATAGATTAATAAAAGGGATTCTAGATTAGTTCAGTACAGGTAGTGATTTGATTGATCTAACAGGAAAAAGAGTCCAATTTGATTTCTTTTTTGTAATTTCCACCCCGTGCTTCGTTTAGCGTTCAGACCAAAAATGCATGCATCCCACACTAAGTCATAAAATTCAAGAAAAAATAGAGAAATTTTCAAAAACAAAGAAAAAAAAGTGAATAAATAATAAATTTAGTAGAAAAGTACTTTATCGGATTCGAACCGATGACTTACGTCTTACCATGGCATTACTCTACCACCAAATAAAAAGCCCTTTATCGGAATTGAACCGATGACTTATGCCTTACCATGGCATTACTCTACCACTGAGCTAAAAGGGCTTTTTATTCAATTAAAAAATTAGCCACTTTGATTTCTCATTATGAGTCTACTGCATAATGTACATAATATATGTATATATAGAGATATATGTAGAGATTATATATGTATATATCGAGATATAGAAGTTTATTCATAGCGAGGTTCAAAATCTTGAGAAAATCAAGAAAAATAAGAAAATCTTTCATATTCTCTCTTATCACTTGCACAAAGTAGAGGTTTTTTCTTCTTTTATATAAAAAAATACATATAAAAAAATACGTGAAGAGAGAGTTGACACAATAAAAAATTCTTATTAGTATCCGATATACTTGAAGAGGGTAAGTTCATAGGTATGTAAACATGATCTCGGGCGACTCACCAAACCAAAGCCCAGAAGTTCTATTTTTTAGAAGAGGAGAACAAATATGTATCAATTGTTGAATCGGATACAACAATGGGGCCCCGGTTTCTTTGGCAACAGAGTGATGAAGGCCTGTTTTACAAGATGTAGGTTGTTGCCGGCCGTACTCCCTATCTTAAGAATTGCAGCCATGACGTCTTCTTTGATGACATCCCAGCATTTTTGGTAGAAGAGAGCTATGAAACTGTCTGGCCCTGGCACCTTCTCTGCCGGAAGACTCCTAATGGCCTCCCACACTTGATGCTCAGTGAAAAAACTGTCCAGTGAAGAAAGATCATGCACTGGCACATTGAGGACGTCAAAATCCAGATAGTATGATCTCGTGTCCGGTTTGCCAATGAGGTTCTCAAAAAATGCCACGAAAGCCTTGGCAATTTCTCCCTGGAATGAATCCACGAATCATCAACCTTGAGTTGTGTAATGAAGGAACAGCGGCGAGTCGGCGACGGTGATTGGCGTGAAGATGAAAATAGTGCGTATTGGCATCTCCCTCACGCAACCAGTGTATCTGTAACCGTTGGCTGCCCATCGTGTGTTCTAACGAGCAAAGGCAAACAACTTTTCTTCAGCTCGTTCGTAAACCATCTTTCGACCGGTGGCGGTGAGAGCAGTCTCCTCTCTTCAGCCACGTCGAACAAGCCAATCAGATGTTTGGCTATACCGATTTGTTGCGAGCGTTTCCGATCTGGACTTGGCTCCAGCTTTTCAAAGCGCGACCGGTGGACTTAAGGAGCGAGTCAAGCCTGCGAATTGGATCCACAATGGATGGCGAGGTCACCCATGCGTTGCGCACGTGTCCTGAAAGTCCTCAAGTTTGGTCTAGAAACGATTCAAAGCGAAAGTTTTTTTTTTGCGCCAAAATCGAGCGCTGTAGAAAGTAACAACGAGCAGTGGTCGGCCGTAAAAGAAAGAGTGCGCAGGAAACATTCTGGGAAGATCAATTCCCAGTCTGTGGAGATGAGGACCTGGTCTATGCGTTCTACCGTGGGATGTTCCTAGCATTTGACCATGTGAGCGTCCGGCCATTGAGATACACTTCCTTGAGTTCGCAATCGTCCACAAACCGCCGAAAATAGCCCATCATCTGTCTGTTGAGACGGCCATTGTTTTTATCTTCTGCTTGGGATAAGGTTGAAGTCGCCAACTCGCCAAGTAACATCCAAGGTCCTGATATTGTGCCTCAAATGTCGCTGAGTTCCAGAAGGAAATCCATCTTGTGACTATCCTCTATTACCATAAACCGTCGTAATCCGAGAGGACAGTCCATGCACAAAACGACCTTGGTTGTGATGGAGTGAGAATGAATGTAAGGCGCCAATTAGTCAAGTTTAACCTGTAAAAGAACCACATGCGAAGTAAAGCATGATTAGAGTTTGGAAAATCCTGATTCATTAGTTCAATTAAACTAAGGGAAGTATCTTGCTAATTCTTTCTTGGGTAATGTGTTGGTTCTTGCAGAAGGAGTTTCTCGATAAATATGCAACTTTCCTCAAGTTGATTTCCAAAATATATCCCAATGAAACTGTGACATCTGTGAATGAAATGAGAGAGATCCTAGCTTCTCTGTGACAACTTTGCTCTTGGATTAACTTTACAAGGTAACTTTGTGCACTTTGACTTTTGCTGCTATGTCCTGCTACTTATTGGTATTATTTGTTCCTTGTTGCATGGTGTATGAATTGTTTGTCTTTTGTCTCTGACTCTCTTCATTTTAATGTCCTGCTACTTATTGGTATTATTTGCTGCTATGTCTTTGACTCGCAAATCTAGCACTTTGACTCTCTTCATTTTTATCTTTTGTTTCACTCATATGTTTCAGGGCAAGATGAAATGAATTTGGTATTAAACAATACGTTTCTTTCTCCATTTTGTTGCAGATAGTAATATTAGTATAAATTAACAATGGGAACTGGAGAAAAAACATTTGCCTACGATTACCAACTGCAGTGCAGTGTTCCTACTATTCTTGCAAGTAACAGTAACAAATAATACAACGTGGATTTTCTGCACATACTCTGGTTTGCACATGAACATGGCTCCAAAATCTCTAAACAATCATGGATATAGGGCATGTTGGCATATGCACGCTTGCTAAAGGAATTTCATAAATATGATCATATGTGCACTGTGGTTGAAAATTTTATACCCCTACACGACAGCCGTATTGTGGTGAAAATGTCTCTGAAAAAGAATATATTTTCGAGGTAGTTTCTGCAAAACACCACTAGATTCGCGAGTTTCAGTAAAAGTTGAAGCCTTGAAGGCATTTTGAAAGAAGCCTTATGTAATATTTGAAGGTGTTTCCAAAAGCACCTGAGATGCTTTAGAGGGTGTTTTTGTTTCTTCAGGTTAATTTGTCTCTTTTGGGGCAGTTTTTATAAATCACCACAATTAACTTTGCTCTTACTAAATATTTGCGATGGTTTCTTAAACATCTTAAAAAGTTTTTCAGCCATTTTTAGAGCTTTTTAAGGCATTATAAAGTTCTTCCAAGATCAACCATGTCATACGCGGTCGAAGCTAGCTTTTAATTAAACAATATGTGCTCGATTAATTAGTCTCACCTTGTGTATTTATTTGTTTGTGTATAATTTAATACTATATAATCTACTAACTAATCTTTACTGCCCATGAATGCAGGTATGAGGAGTTACGGCCCCCCCATCCCATCGCATTTTCTTCCTATGAGGAGGAGCAGCCTCCAACATCACCAATCCCATCTGCACCCAAAAGATCGATGCGTGGATGATATTCTTCTTGTTCATGTCTTTATCGTGCACCCACCCTACCTACATATAACATCTCCAGTCTAATTTGCATGCTTTAGCAAAATGATCTTTGTTCGCAAATACATGTCATTTTGGTTTTTCTCATAAACTTTTCCCTCGATTCCAAACATTGTAGGAAAAATGTAGAATATTTTTTTTTGTTAATTAAGTTTCACCCAATAGTTGGTGAACGAAATTCCAGACCTTTCAGTTGCCATCATGTGAATGATTAACGTGTAAGCTAATTGATCTACATGGTCAGCGACCAATATCAAGATAGCAGCGGAAACAAGTGTACTTATCGATCGCCATAGCCAAACTTGGTGGTCGTCGGCCTGCGGAAGGAGTCGTGGGTCGAGTCTTCTGCTCATCTCAAGGTACGTGTGTGGAGGAAAAAAACCCCATGGGACCTGATCTATTTCCTCATCAAGTTAAGACCCTTGTGAGAGTATGCCATCTGTTTCACACTTATCTCAAAGCATCTCAAAGCCTTTCTTCCCCCCCTAAGCCGCAAAATGAATCTCAGCGGCGTCGGCCGTCAGGCCTTTCTGTTTTCCTCTCCAGGCGGAAGGGGCTCCCGAGCAATTAAAGCTGATTAGTGACCGGCATGGTTCATGATCGATTTGTGTGGAATCGTGTGGGATTCGATCTCCAGAGGATGCATATTCTATCGTCTCAATTAGTACTCTGCAATTTTCCATGACACAATCTCGGCGGGCCACGAGTCATTCCAATCCGCGAAGCCGGTCTGTATAGCAATGTCTTCGGGATGCTCCAACACTAACAAAGTTTGTTTGATTACATTATGATCTGACTCAATCCTTTCAGATTGATTTGAAATTTGGATTAAAATCCTTTTCAATTTGAATGGATTAGTTCTAATTCTTCCCCCTTCAAACAAGCCATAACGGAATAACTCATCACCCGTGCTTATATCCCCACCGCCGTCGTCACCCAATCAACAAAGATTCAACTCGTAAGTCCTCATTGCACACGTCGTAATTGGCATCACGTTCTCCAGCCTTAGATGCCATGTGCTGGGGAGGACAAGCCTTGCAGGTCAAGTGAACGCGTCTGAAACGACCCTATTTTTTTTTTCTCTTCAAATATGGTCATCCTCATTTCCACAACCGCTTAGGATTTCAGTTGCGGACTGAAATAGCATCAAACCCGCTCACGGGCATTTAAAAAGCATTAATTTGATTAAATTATGGTTTAACGGCTATTTTGGAACAGCTGAGTAGGCAATTAAGCCCAAAACTTGAAAATGCCAATCAACATGTCCACAAGCAATTGAGTGGAGAACGCATTCTAATTCGTAAAGCCTTCAAAGGACTTCTCTTCATAAAACTCTTGAACAGCTTGATACTCTTTAACTGATCGTAGCAAAATTTAAAGCCGTGGGTACATAAATGTCAGGACCACCTCGGGATGTACTAAGAAGATCTCTCAGGACCTTTTAGGGAGGTCCAACAGGACCACCCAGAGGTCGTGTAGGTCCTCTAAGAACACCCATGGAGGAGGTCCTCCAGGACCTCCTAGGAGATCGTAAAGACCTCCCAAAGGTCGTGGACACCTATGCACTGAGTTACTCCCAGAAACCAAAGCTAATTCACACAAGTCAACATAGGTGTAATCACAACCACAAAGTCCTCAAAGGGAGCAGCGGATAAAGTACCACAAATAATAAGCAAGGGCCTTATGGCCAAGGTTGTTTACAGTAGATGCCAACAAGGGCTACAAAATCCGACAACAGAGCTCTACAGCAAAACACCGAAAACGCGTGGCGCCAACCGACAAACCCATAGGCTGTCGAGTGGAGGACGTCCCTAGAAGGTTGCATCATCGAAGAACTCCTCGAAGAGGTCTAAGCCAGAGGTCGTGAGCACCAACTCACTCCTAAAGCCCACTCGTGGGAGGTCCTGGCCGCACCCACGTCCAGGATCACCCCCACGACCACCCTAGAGCACCAACTCTAGGACGTCCGAGGCACCTACCCCGAGCACCCTGGACCACCCATGAGCCAGCCACGACCTCTCTAGAGCCGGCCAAGGACTTTTCGAGATAACAGCTATGACCTCTCGCGAGAGTCTAGGACCTCAAATTTTACAAAAGTCTACTCCTTGTGCAAAATCACCAGGCAAGTGTCCATGACCAATGACTTGGCTATTCAAATAGATTTTTACACTATGCAGAGGTGTACAACTTTACCCACAATTCACGACCTCTCTAGCGGGGCGGTTCCCGTCGAAACCTTGCTCATTTCCGAAGATGAGTAGCCTAGAGAGCGTGACAAGGCCTTTACAAATCTTAGAACTGGCTCAGAGCTGCCCGCTGAGGTTTCGCTTCTAACAGGCCTCACACCACGTCAGATTCGTGCCCCCTTTTGCGCTAGCGAATCACACGCTCAACCACAACAGAACCAAGCCAGCTCTTTACTAATTATTTGGCCCAGACAAACCCCCATAAAGTGGTCTTGTGATTGCACGAAAATACCCAGACCATCCATAACCCAAAGTGACTCTAGGGCACCACCCTAGAGCACCCACTACTCACTCCCAACCTTCTTGCCTGAGCAAAAACAGTTTTAGGGTTCACCCAAGCCAAAGGACCACCAAGTCCTCGCACAAGTTTAACAAAGGTGGCATCACACCACAATCGACACACTGTGGTCTTACACCACAAGTGCACAAAAGTGGCCTCGCACCACAGATTCCATAGTTCATTAGTCATGATTATTAAAGAAAGAAAAACAAGGTTCTCCTACTCGTGGTTCTAAGTTAAGCTAAGCAAGACTACGGGTCCCAAGTTGGCAAAACAAGGGTGCCAACAAAACCTGCACAACTAAGGTGTCCGAGGGAAATCATGTCAACATGATAAGTATAAGTATCCAAGGAGGGATGGTGTCAAGTAGGAAAAAGCTATTGCCCAAAACCTTTGTTATAAAAGTAGCCATGTATGTAAAGGTAAAACAACATATATTTGAAAAGCTAGGTTCAACCATGATCAAAGGTCTGTGACTTGCCTTCATTGAGCAATGGGGAGGCTTCGGCAGAGGCTGCTGGATCCAAGAACTCCTCTTCGAACTCGGAACCTACATGATCGCAAAGAACCAAAAAAAAGAGACAAGCTCGGGCGAAAGAACTTAAAATAAACAAAAGAACTCAAACAGAAAAAACTCAAAAACCAGAGGGGCAGGAGGTCCTGCGAGAGGGGAGATCCAACCCAAAGGTGAACTCCAGAACAAGCTCGGAGAGAAACTTGGCGAGAGTTAGAGAATGAGGCAAAAGGTGGTGAAGGGAGGCTCTCATAGCTACAAATAGCTGGAGCTGGCGAGGGGGCTCTGAGGGCTCAGGGCTACGTGTCAAGGGTAGGTGAAAAAAAAACAGGACAAGGATAATGTCGGGACCCAAAATTACAATTTTGGAACCCTCTGTGTATACTGCACTAGTCCAGGATCACGCTAGTGCACACAGGGTCAACATAGGTAAATATCGATCCACACAAACGATAAATAAAGTAAACGATTAGTTTGAATAACAAATAAGGGTTTTGACCTTATGGTCGAGTTTACACTTAATAAGCCACGCAGGGCTAACAAAGAATAAAGCAGCAGCGGAACAGAAATAACTCCAGCGTAGATCCCACCAATTCACCACAGGCAACCGACTGGGATCCAGACCTTAACGATCAACAACCTTCGGCAAACTCCTCCTCGAAAGCAGGCGTAGACTCCTCCTCTTCTGTAGGTTTGGGCGCAAGTTTTACAACAAGCGTGAGTACACAACCGTACTCGCAAATCATACAACAGAATGCAATGTATAGATGTAGGCTTATTCCAAAGAAAAGGCTTCTGTGGTTCTTTTGCATAAAAGCAACATTTGCAATTGAATACAAATAATAGATTGAAACATAATTCAAAACAAATAGACCATATTAATTTAACAGTTGTTTTCACAAAGACACATAGCCTAAACACATTCTTTCACACAGCCATATGACCTAAATCACACAGCTGTCCCTTCCCAATTGTTTTATGAAAATCTACCCTCGTGTGAAATCCCGAGCATGTCCATGACGCGGACGCGCTATTCGAATAGATTGATTTAACACTGCAGAGGTTGTACACTTTACCACAAGATACAACTAGTGTAGCAAGCACTAATCGTAACAAAGCAGTTCAAACTTCATCTCAAACATTGACATTCCCGATGTGCTTTCCCGCTATACCAGCTCACATAGAATTGGTATAACACACACCATTGGACAGGGAAGCGACAAATCGTCCCGCGATGCAACCACCAAGTAGTCACACCTCCACCTGTCACACGACCTAACCTATCCACGAACATCAATGCGAGAATCCATAACTTACTAAGTTAGGCTCGTCCCATACCAGGCATGTGGTCGTACAGTAAGGCTCAGTTCAATGGCACACAAAGTTAAGTTCTTAATTGACCAAGGCAAGACTTCCAATTTCTAACTAAATCACACAGATTATCAAACCCAAGCACACAGCTTCCACCATATCACACAGCTTCCACCACTTGCCTCAGTCTAAATCCTTTACCACCCAGTTGGTTTTAGTGCAACACATGCCATCACGAAGTAATAACACATAGCACACAATTTTACACATAGTTCCATCGTCACTTAGTCAAATTTATAATTGCAACTCAGGTGATGATGATGACTCGTTGCATGGCTAAGCAATCTACTCGTACTAACAAACCCACGTTGGTAATACCATAGCACCAACTAAATATGAACCAGACTAGGGTGACAAAAGATTATGACATACAATAGACAAAGTGGATATAACAAATTGGATTAATAGCTAAACCCAAAAGTATTTAAATAATTACTTAAAGTAAATGCAATAATTTGAATCAAAGTAATTTTGAAAACTGGGATTCAATATGATCAAAGGTACAACTTACCTTGGAAAAGGTCTATGTACTGGTCATGATCTTGGGGTGCTCCTTCTTCCACAAAACTCCCCGATGAAACGACGTCTACTCGCAAACGAGACAAAAACAAACAAAACAAATAAATAACAGAGGCAAAACAAGCTCCAAAAATTAAATAAAAATCTCAGATAAATAGAGCTTGAATTTAGACAAATTTAGAAATTTGAATGGGCTCAATCGGAGTTAGGATGCAAAAGTTATGAGCTCTAGAAGATTGAATCTAAAAGAAACCTAATTTGGATTTTCGAAATTTCCGAATTATTTCTCAAGAAAAATCGAATTATTGCGCAATCTTGGCGTCGCGAAGAACGTTCGGACGGGGTGATGATGACTGGCAGGTGGGACCCACATGTCGGTGAGATGGTGCACCGTGGACCAAGTCTATGCGGATCGATCTAGGTTCGGTGGACCGTGCCACGCGGCGTACATGTGCTGCCGACACGGCGCCACGCAGTGACACGTCGGCACGAATCGCCGAGGTGGCGGTGAGTGGCGCCCGTCGGACCCGGCGACGCAATGGCTTCGAGGACCGATGGCAGCGGCGAGCGAGAGCCACGGCGGAGTGGTACCGGTGTGTAGGGCGCTATTGCGAACCTGCGATGCAACTCGGGTGATCGGAAGGGCGGTGGCGGCGGCGGCGAGCTCAGAGCGGCGGAGGTGCCGGGTTTTGTCGACCGAGCTCGGTGAGGTTACGCGCGGCGAAGGCTCGGAGGTAGCCACGGTGATGCTGAATCGACGGTGCACTCGATGACGAAGCGGCGACACTGGCGGCGGTGCAAATCGACGGCGACGAAACGCGGCCGGAAACCCTAGATGGAGAATTGCGGTGGCGCAAGAGCTCGGGAGGGTCAGGGGTTTGGGGGTTTCTTGTGCTGACGTCGATGCGATCCCAGGGGTCCTATTTATAGGGGCCGGGAGGCTAGGGAGGCGTGCGGCGGCGGAAACCCTAGAAGAGTCTGAAACGAGCACGAGAAAGAAGCCGGGATTGGAAAGGGATAGAGTCCGTGTCGGGATAAGATTTCAACGGAAACGGGTGCGGGATAGATAGGGCTTCCAGAAGGAATCATCCGCGCATAAAATCAGGACCGCATCCACTTTTGTCGGACGAAGCTCGAGCTGCTTCAATGGCGGACGGCGCGGTCGCTCGCGAAGAAGAAGCCGGGCGCGAGGAGGGCGACGAAGACATGGGGCCCACTCGTTAGTGGCACGGAGGCGGCGTGCGGTGGGCCAGCGGAGGAGTGGGTGAAACAGAGAGAGTGGGCCGGATCGAAGGAAGATTCGGCCCGAAGGGATTTCCGAGATTTTAATAGTTTTTTCTATTTTAGAAAATACCAGAAATTCAAATAAGCAATAGAAAATAGCAAATGAACTCAGAAAAATTCTAGAAAAATCTAGAAAATATATCTGAGCACATAGAACCCAAATAAAATAGTTTTGGCTAATGTTCATGTTGGGATTATTCACATTAAATATTTTTGATTAGAAAGTCCAATATGAAGCTTTTGAAATTAAATTCAAATAAATCCAAATGGTGAATTTTCTCCCTACTAACTATTTAAAGGTTTTTTTTTAAGCTCGAAAAATTGGGATGTTACAAACCTCCCCCTAAAGGAATCTCGACCAGAGATTCGGGCTAGCTAGAGAAAAGCTAGGAAACTCGGCTTTGGCTCTTCTTCACGTTCCCACGTTGCTTCTCCTTCCGAGTGGTTGCTCCTGGACCTTGCAAAAGCAACCGTCTTGCTTCGGTGAGGCGCTCGCAACATCCAAAATTTTGACCGCCGCTCCTTGTAGGTAAGATCCTCCTTCAAATCAATCGATTCTAGAGGGCTTGTTCTTACGGCTGCGAAGACACTTCTTTAGTCTGCGAGACATGAAAGACATCATGCACTCCTGCTAACGCGGTAGCTCCAACTGATAAGCAACTTCTCCACGACGTTCCAAAATCTTGAACGGACCAACATACCTAGGGGCAAGCTTCCCCTTGGCATGAAACCTTTGACACCTCGGCGGAGTCACTCGAAGGTAAACGAAATCCTCGGGTTCAAAACTGAGATCTCGACGACGATTATCAGCATAGCTCTTCTGCCTGGACTGAGCTATCTTCAATCTTTCTCTGATCATGGCCACTTTCTCTTCTGCTTCTTGAATGATGTGCGGGCGAATGCGATCGTTGAAATTGTTTGTGACCAATTCAACGGGGTTCGGCAGACACGGCCATACAAAGCTTCAAAAGGTGACATTTGCAAACTAGCTTGATAACTGTTGTTGTACGAGAATTCCGCATATGGTAAACTTTTATCCCATCGGGCAGTATTAGCTAGAGCACAAGCCCTCAAAGCATATCCTCAATATCGATGAACTCTTTCATCTGTCCATCATGCGTGGATGATACGCGATCTTGAAATTCAAATGGGTGCCCAATGCTTCATGCAAACTTTGCCAAAAGCGAGGTGGCGAGATCCTCGATCGATACTATCTTCTTGGGCACACGGTGCAACCGACAATTCTTGCCATGTACAACTCCGCAAGGCGATCTCTGAGCACGTGGTTTTGATGGCAGAAATGGGTGACTTTGGTCAAGCGATCGACTATTACCCGGATCGAATCGTAACCTGATTGGGTCTTGGGTAAACCGTAATGAAATCCATTCCGATCTCTTCCCACTTCCATTCGGAATCTTGGGTTGCAACAAACCTGCTGGTCTCTCGTGTTCGCTTTACTTTACGACGAGGCGTCGCACAAGGCAACGAACTCTGCGACTTCGCTTCAAATTTGGCCACCAAAATTTATTCTTAACATCTGGTACATCTTGGTACTTCGGGGTGAATCGAATACTTCGAGTCATGGGCTTCTTTTAAGATTAATCGTCTTAGACCATCGATATCCGGTACATGAATCGACCATTAATCGAGTATGTCTTGATCATCCTTGGTAAAATCTTTGAATTTTCCTTCGCCATTTTGAGCTTAATGTCCGACAACACACAATCCTTTGGTTGCGCTTCACGAATCGCTTCTCCGGGTAGATCTGCTTTCCAAATTGGCTACAAATCATTCGGACACAACTTCTAGCTTTAGCTTCAAATTCTTCATAAAGTTACGGCAACTTTCCTTTACTTCCAAAGCATTGCGGTAACTCTTACGACTTAGGCGTGCGCAACTCGTTGGCTTTTCCGGATGGTAGTGGATTCCAAGATTATAATCCTTGATCAATTCTAACCATCTTCTCTGTCTCATATTCAAATCTGACTGGGTGAAGATGTACTTTAGGCTCTTATGATCTCTGTAGACTTCATAGCGATTACCAATGAGGTAGTGACGCCAAATCTTTAAAGCATGCACTACGGCAGCTAATTCCAGATCATGAGTGGGGTAATTCTCTTCGTGAGGCCTCAATTGCCTTGACGCGTAAGCGACAGCTCTTCCTTCTTGCATCAGGACGCATCCTAATCCTTGGCGCGAAGCATCACAATAGATATCGAAATCCTTACGAATATCGGGCAGAATCAGCACTGGGGCTGAAGTTAAACGCTTCTTGAATTCTTGAAAACTTCCTTCACAGGCTGAAGTCCAAGTGAACTTTTTCTCCTTCTTCAACAATTGCGTAAGAGGCTTAGCAATCGATGAGAATCATTCGATGAAACGGCAGTAATAACCTGCCATTCCCAAGAAACTGCGAATCTGACTTACGGTCTTGGGCTGCTCCCAATGTAACACTGTTTTAACTTTACCGGGGTCAACTGCTACTCCCTCGGCTGTCATCACATGACCAAGGAAATCCACTTCTTTCTTCCAAAAATCACACTTACTGAACTTGGCATACAACGATGCTCTCGAGCTTTTCAAGATTATCCTTAAATGTTGGCGTGTTCTTCCTCCGACTTGGAGTACACGAATATCATCAATGAACACAACTACGAACTTGTCCAAATATTCCATGAATACTTTATTCATCATGTTCATGAAGTATGCAGGGGCATTATTCAGACCGAAAGACATGACTAAGAACTCATAATGTCCATACCGTGTTGAGAACGCGGTCTTGGTATATCTTTAGGACAAATCTTGATTGATGGTAACGATCGCAGTCGATCTTTGAGAACACTCGGCTCCTTTCATCGATCAAGCAGATCATCTATCCGGGTAGTGGGTACTTATTCTTGATAGTAACTTCATTGAGGGAACGGTAATCAATACACATCCTCATACTTCCATCTTTCTTTTGACAAACAACATTTGGCGCTCCCACGGCGAAACTAGGTCTCACGAAACCTTTCTCAAGAAGTTCTTCTATCCGCTTCTTCATCTCTACCAATTCATCGGTGGCATCCGATATGGCCTCTTTGAGATCGGTCTTTGTCCCGACACTAGGTCGATGACAAACTCAATGTCACGATCCGGTGGCATTCCTGGTAACTCCTCTGGAAACACATCTGGGTATTCACTGACCACTGGTACTTCTTCTAAGTAAAGGGTCTTCAAGCTGTTTACTAGCAAAAGTCCATCACGAACCGAGGTGGCCGAAATTCTACCTTGTTTCCTTGGCATCCTCGATTATTCTGACCCTTCGGCCACAATCTATATGACTTTGTGCTTGGATAACCAATCCATGCCAAGAATAACATCTAGGGTTTGGGTATCTAGAACAATTAGGTTGGCTAGAAACTCAACTCCAGCTATGAGTAACTTAGCTCCTAAACATCCCACTCTAGCACTTAGCTCTGCTCCAGGCGACTGGACTAACAGAGTATGCTTAAGTTGTATAACTTCTAATTTATTCTTGGTTGCAAACATTCCAGAAACAAACGAATGCGAAGCTCCAGAGTCAAACAAAACTGATGCACGTACTGAGTTAACCAGAAACTTACCCAGTACGACATCCGGTGATTCCTGGGCTCCTTCCAGAGTGACGTGGTTGACACGGCCTATGATCACGGACTGTGGTGCTCCACCGGCTTAACCAGCGACTTGTGAAGCTCCTTGGTTGATACCTGGCGTTGGCGTCTTGGATGGAGTAGCTCCAAGGTTAAAACGTACTGGAGTAACTGTTCCCCTTTGCGGACACTGGTTGGCAAAATGTCCCGGTTGACGACAGGCATAACAAACTTTTGGTCCGATTTGTTGATTGCTTCCCGGGTTGGGGTTGACAGGTGCAGGGTTGCGGAAGTTCTGGGCAGCTGGACGGGGTGCTGAAGTTGGTGCAGGTGCTCTGAACGAAGTCTGGGGTGGAAACCGATTGAACTGTGCTGGCACTGTTCTTGCCCTCTGCTGTGATTGATGGTTCCCTTGCTGAGCCATCCGGCGTTTGCGGCTATCTTCCAGCTCCTTGCGTTTGTCTTCTAGAACAAAGGCTTTGTTGACCAGCTCTTGGAAGTCAGGAAAAGTATGGGCGATCAAACTAACTTGCAGTCCTGTGTTTAGCCCCTTCAGAAAGCGACTCTGGCGAGCCTTGTCCGTGGCTACATCTTCTGCTGCATAGCGAGCTAGTTGAGAAAACTTGTTGAGGTAGTCAGACACTGACATAGCTCCTTGCTTGAGGCGCGGAACTCATCCTTCTTGGATCGATAATGCCTTACGCACGTGATCTTGGCGGAATCTTGCGAAAATTCCTTCCGGGTGATATCCTGTGGCGTCTCATGGGCGGCATAAGTTCTCCACCATTCGCGGCGGTGCCTTCCATCCGTGAGTGGCATCTGTAACCTTTTCGCGGTCATTTGACCGGGTGATCGGCGACTTTCTTTCAATAACCCCGAGCCAATCATGCGCTTTCACCGAGAGGCGTGTCAGGAAAATGTTGGTGGGCGAGTTCTCATAAATTCGCAAGTTTGGATGGTCCATGGTGACCATGAGCGGCAATGGCTCCATCTCGTGGATTGTTGTTGTTGTTGTTGGCCAGGTTGTTCATAGCTTGCATCTAAGTCATCATAGTATTCATCACCGATGTCTGTGCTTCCATGAAAGCTCCAAAGTTTTGCAAGTCAATTGGGGGTGCTTGTGGCGGAGCGCTCCTGGTGATTGCTCATCGCTTCTCGTGTGGGGTGCCGGAACCACTAGCGACGATCGACGAGTTTGAACCATCCGCTAAGCTCCAAGGGTTAGATAAGGTAGCAAGCACAAGATAAGTTAAGAACTAAGCGGGGTAGGTTAAACCCAACAAAACACACTCAAGAAACTCAAATGAAATACCTTTATTACTTAGGTCTTAGCATGGCTACAACAAAAGCCTAAGGGCCTCTGCACTCATACTACACACAAAAGAAACAACGACCTAAGCACACAAAACTACCGCCTAAAGGGCGACTCACTAAACCAAACCGCTAAGCCTAAAAGACCAAACTAAGACAACTACTCAAGAAAGCCTCCACAACCGCGGCGACGCTCCTGACGGCTGTAGACTCGGAAGTGGTGGCATCTTGGCAACCGATCCGATGCCACGGCTCGTGCAAGAGAGCAGCGCTCTGCAATCGTTCACCGCTCTCCGCTCGCATCATCCTCTGCGCTCAATCGGGCCTTCCTCCGGATCTTCCTCAGGATCCTCCTCGGTGTCTTCCTCTTCTTCGGGAACTTGGTCGTAGAGAATCTCTTGCAGAGTGACGACCTTCTCTTCAGCTCTCTGCAACGCCTCATAGATATGATCGAACTCCGTGATGGTCCTCTCCAAGGCTTCCTCCTGAGCGGCCACAAACTGTGCGAGGTGCACGACTGTAGCGTTGCTCTCTCCTTCTGTGGACGGGTAGCGTGTTGGCAAGTCCACAGCTGCAGCTCTGGGGTGGTAACGGAAGACGGTGTCTTGAATCTCCCGCGCGTAGATGTTGCAGATACGCAGCATGGCCAAGCGCGACGACTCCTGGATACCTTCCAGCCAAGTGATCTTCCTCACAGAGACGTGCGACGGTTGGCTTGCCTTGTCGTTCCTCCTGGCGTAGATCGTCAGGCGACAAATCACTCCACGGTTTTGTCCATTCACTGTCCAGTTGTTGCCGATGTACAACGGACGATCAAAGCCTCCAAAACTGCAACAGCTTCCAAAGCTCGGCAGCGTATCCTCCTGTGCGTTCACCATAGCTCTGAAGACGAGGCATCTGTCAAGACAGACGAACAGGGTAAGAGCAAACTTTAAAACAGCGGGAAGAGAAAAGATTATAGCAAAAGTTGAGGCGAGAGATATATGAGGAGAGTTAAGCAATTAATTAACCTTGCAAGTTAATTTTTCCTTTAGAAAATAATTTGGACACTCTAAAGACGGCCAATCTAACTAAGGTCAAGACCTCATATCGATGGCTCGATACCACCTCTGTCGGGACCCAAAATTACGATTTTGGAACCCTCTGTGTATACTGCACTAGTCCAGGATCACGCTAGTGCACACAGGGTCAACATAGGTAAATATCGATCCACACAAACGATAAATAAAGTAAACGATTTGAATAACAAATAAGGGTTTTGACCTTATGGTCGAGTTTACACTTAATAAGCCACGCAGTGCTAACAAAGAATAAAGCAAAGAATGAACGGAAATAACTCCAGCGTAGATCCCACCAATTCACCACAGTAACCGATGGGATCCAGACCTTAACGATCAACAACCTTCGGCGAACTCCTCCTCGAAAGCAGGCGTAGACTCCTCCTCTTCTGTAGGTTTGGGCGCAAGTTTTACAACAAGCGTGAGTACACAACCGTACTCGCAAATCATACCACAGAATGCAATGTATAGATGCAGGCTTATTCCAAAGAAAAGGCTTCTGTGGTTCTTTTGCATAAAAGCAACATTTGCAATTGAATACGAATAATAGATTGAAAGCATAATTCAAAACAAATAGACCATATTAATTTAACAGTTGTTTTCACAAAGACACATAGCCTAAACACATTCTTTCACACAACCATATGACCTAAATCACATAGCTGTCCCTTCCCAATTGTTTTATGAAAATCTACCCCTCGTGTGAAATCCCCGAGCATGTCCATGACCGCGGACGCGGCTATTCGAATAGATTGATTTAACACTCTGCAGAGGTTGTACACTTTACCCACAAGATACAACTAGTGTAGCAAGCACTAATCGTAACAAAATAGTTCAGAAACTTCATCTCAAACATTGACATTCCCGATGTGCTTTCCCGCTATACCAGCTCACATAGAATTGGTATAACACACACCATTGGACAGGGAAGCGACGAATCGTCCCGCGATGCAACCACCAAGTAGTCACACCTCCACCTGTCACACACCTAACCTATCCACCGAACATCAATGCCGAGAATCCATAACACTAAGTTAGGTCCGTCCCATACCGGGCATGTGGTCGCATCTGATGGCTCGATTCAATGGCGCACAAAGTTAAGTTCTTAATTGACCAAGGCAAGACTTCCAATTTCTAACTAAATCACACAGATTATCAAACCCAAGCACACGCTTCCACCATATCACACGCCTTCCACCACTTGCCTCGCCTAAATCCTTTACCACCTGGGCTGGTTTTAGTGCAACACATGCCATCACGAAGTAATAACACGTAGCACACGCTTTAGACATAGTTCCATCGTCACTTAGTCAAATTTATAATTGCAACTCAGTGATGATGATGACTCGTTGCATGGCTAAGCAATCTACTCGTACTAACCAACCCACGTTGGTAATACCATAGCTCCAACTAAATATGAACCAGACTAGGGTGACAAAAGATTATGACATACAATAGACAAAGTGGATATAACAACTTGGATTAATAGCTAAACCCAAAAGTATTTAAATAATTACTTAAAGTAAATGCAATAATTTGAATCAAAGTAATTTTGAAAACTGGGATTCAATATGATCAAAGGTACAACTTACCTTGGAAAAGGTCTATGTACTGGTCATGATCTTGGGGTGCTCCTTCTTCCACAAAACTCCCCGACGAAACGACGTCTACTCGCAAACGAGACAAAAACAAACAAAACAAATAAATAATAGAGGCAAAACAAGCTCCAAGAATTAAATAAAAATCTCAGATAAATAGAGCTTGAATTTAGACAAATTTAGAAATTTGAATGGGCTCAATCGGAGTTAGGATGCAAAAGTTATGAGGTCTAGAAGATTGAATCTAAAAAGAAACCCTAATTTGGATTTTCCAGAATTTCCGAATTATTTCTCTGAAGAAAAATCGGATTATTGCGCAATGCTGACGTCAGCGAAGAACGTTCGGATGGGGTGACAGATGACCTGACAGGTGGGACCCACATGTCAGTGAGATGGTGCACCGTGGACCAAGTCTATGCCAGATCAGATCTAGTGTTCGGTGCCACGCGAGCGTACACGTGCCTGCTGACACGGCGCCATGCAAGCGACACGTCGGCACGAATGCTGAGGTGGCAGGTGAGGTGGCGCCCACGTCGGACCCGACGACGGCAGCGGCTCGGGGACCGATGGCAACGGCGAACGGCGGGGCTTCGCCGGCGGTGAGTGGTACCGGTGTGTAGAGGGCGCTATTGCGAACCTACTAATGCAACTCCGGGTGATCGGAAGGGACGGTGGCGACTGGCGGCGAGCTCAGAGCGGCGGAGTTGCTTCGGGTTTTGTCGGACTGGAGCTCCGGTGAGGTTCTGGCGGCGGCGAAGGCTCCCGGAGGTAGCCCTGGTGATGCTGAACCTGACGGTGCACTCGATGATGACGCGACGACACTGGCGGCGGCGCAAATCGACGGCGACGAAACGCGCGAAACCCTAGATGGAGAATGCGCGCGCAAGAGCTCTGGAGGGTCGGGGTTTGGGGTTTCTTGTGCGGGCGTCGATGCGATCCTGTGGGTCCTATTTATATGGGCGGGGCGTCGCGGCGCGCGAAACCCTAGAAGAGTCCGAAACGAGCACGAGGAAGAAGCCGGATTGAAAGGGATAGAGTCCGTGTCGGGATAAGATTTCAACGAAACGGTGCGGATAGATAGGGCTTCCGAAGGAATCATCCGCATAAAATCGGGACCGCATCCACTTTTGTCTGGACGACGCCGAGTTGCTTCAATGGCGGGCGGCGCGTCGCCGCGAAGAAGAAGCGCGCGAGCGGCGATGGCGTGGGGCCCACTCGTCGATGTACGGAGGCGGCGGCACATGGGCTAGGCTTCGCGTGGAGTTGGTGAACAGAGAGAGTGGGCGGATCGAAGGAAGATTCGACCGAAGGATTTCCGAGATTTTAATAGTTTTTTTTCTATTTTAGAAAATACCAGAAATTCAAATAAGCAATAGAAAATAGCAAATGAACTCAGAAAAATTCTAGAAAAATCTAGAAAATATATCTTAGCACATAGAACCCAAATAAAATAGTTTTGGCTAATGTTCATGTTGGGATTATTCACATTAAATATTTTTGATTAGAAAGTCCAATATTAAGCTTTTGAAATTAAATTCAAATAAATCCAAATGGTGAATTTTCTCCATACTAACTATTAATTTTTTTTAAGCTCAGAAAATTGGGATGTTATAGATAATACAAGGCAGGCCATCGAAAGGAGGGACTAAGTACCTCAGACATGACTACATTCAATGTGCCGCAGCAACATTAAATATTCCGAGACTTTCTGCTGCAAAGCGTGCAGAAAGGGAAAAGGGGGCATGGCTGGCTTAAACAAAGAGGTTGGTCAAAACAACAGGAAAAAGTCGCGACCAAAGGAGAGGTCCAGCAAAGGGGTGGTCCTAGGAGGAGGTCTTACGAAGGAGGAGGTCCTGTTCCACCAGGGTGGTCTTTGCAAAAAGACCAGATGTCATGACCACATAGGGTGGTCTTTGTAAAAAGACCAGAGGTCATGACCACATAGGGTGGTCGTGACAAAAGAGGGTGGTCTTTGCAAAAAGACCATGAAAATCGTGAGGGGGAGGAGGTCCAAAGGACTAAGGAAAAAGGCGCAATGAACCAGAGTCACGCGATCAAGATCGGGTGGTTTTGGGAGGCTGGAACGTTCGAACCGCGTGAACACGCACTTACATCGGAGCTGTCCAAACTAAATCGGACGAACCATAATGCAAGGGAACATTCAGACCATCCGAACACCACTTCTCAATCGGGCCATCCAAGCGGAATCTAACGGTCCCAGAGAGGGGAAGGCACGCACTAGATCTGGACTTAAAGGAGGTCCAGTACAAAAGGGGTTTTAAAGGATGAGATTCAAAAGGGGTAGAGGATCTAACGGCGAAGATCCAGGAAAGAGGTCCAAGGCTAAGAAACTTAAGGGCAAAGGGGTATAAGGGAGGTTCTAACGGTCAAGATCTACAAAGGGGAGGTCCTGACGGTCAAAATCTACAAAGGGGAGGTCCTGATGGT
Source organism: Ampelocalamus luodianensis (assembly GCA_036346255.1). Classification (NCBI taxonomy): domain Eukaryota; kingdom Viridiplantae; phylum Streptophyta; class Magnoliopsida; order Poales; family Poaceae; genus Ampelocalamus; species Ampelocalamus luodianensis. The sequence continues at coordinate 35,603,560 of CM070638.1, read as the reverse complement.
CAAGATCTACAAAGGGGAGGTCCTGACGGTCAAGATCTACAAAGGGGAGGTCCAGAAGAGGAAAAACTAGACTAAGGGGCACACAAGGCAACCAACGAAAAAGAGCCAAAAGGCAAAGAACACCGAAGAACTCCAGCAGCAAGCAAAGAGCTAAGAGACTTTAGTTGAGGTTAAGTTAATTCAAGTTAAACGTCCAATATTTCTAAAGTTCCAGGTTAAGCTTGAGCAAACTAATAAATCAAATGGTTCCTTTTTAGGCTTTGAAATCCGGCAAGAACTCTAAGACAAACGGGACGTTACAATAAAGTACTCAACAAGTTGTAGGGAACAGTATGGAATTAATATTCATATAACGCTTAAACAAAGGAATAGTTGTATGATTTTTTTGCAGAAAGCAGTATTCATGGTAAATAGATTGAAATACGTAATTGAAAAGAATAATAAATAAATAAACAATTACTTTGAAATAACCAGTGAACCTCTCGTTCACTTCCAAACAAAACCACCCAATGAACATCCCATTCACCAAGCGAGCATCACATTCACCTTCTGACACATTTTTATAAAGAAACTCTATCTCGCGTGTGAAATACCTGAGCATTGTCCATAACCGGGGACACGGCTGTTTAAACAATTTTAATTGTATAGAGGTTGTACAGCTTTACTAACAAGAGATAAATCAACTCATAATGTCTGTTCACACACTTTCGTAGGTGTGTGACTAAGTGATTATCACAAGGCTTTTACAAAGCTCCTTCCCAACCAAATTCTGCCCACTAAGGTTTCAACACTGAATGTTATCACGACCAGACAAGATCCCCCTCTTGCACCATTATGAGTATATGTCCACTCCGTAACTCACGCTTCCAAAAAATAGAACTAAGACGAGACATTGATAATTAGTTAGCCAAGTCCATCCTATAGTGGACATGTGGTTGTATGATATGGTCCAGTTTAATGGCACACAAGATTAATCCCTTAACAAGTTACCTAGACGAGACTACCTCATCCAAAACAATGTGCCACACGCACCATCTTTACCGCATGATCATTCGCCTGCACATAAATCATTTTATTCATCCAAACCAATGACAATCTCTACCATGGGACACAATTTTATAATAGGGGCATCACACCATAATTGGAACAACAGTGACATCACACCACAGTTACATAATAATGGCATCACACTACAATTCCATATATTATTAAGAAACTTCTGCCTCAATCTGCTTCATGGCGATCTTCTCCTCTTGGGCAACTACGACTGCGACCGCTGCGATGTCCAAAGGAGGGGTGATGGGGGCTGCTACTGGACTGTCCACATCCATTAGTGCAACTAATAGCTGTGGACCATCTGTGCCTGCAATGGTGAGGTGTGCCACATGCTGTCATTTGCCCTTCTTCTTAGACTGGAAAGCATCAATAGCGTGTGACCCACGACCTTATCCTTCTGGCCCCTCTCCTTCGTGAGAGGCTTCCTCACCTTATAGCTGTTAGCATTGGCTTCTTGGCCAACATTGTTATTAGACAACTGTGAAATATAGTTCTTCCTTAGAACATCATCTTGAGCTTTCGCAACTTGCATGATGTCAATCAATTCGGCGCACTTCTTGTAGCCATCTTAACGATACTTGCGTGCGGAGTGCACCGCATTCAGGTGAAAGGTAGAGAGAGTCTTCTCAATCTTCTGCTCATCCGTGATTACATTACCACAGAGTTGAAGACTGGTACAAATTCTATACAAATTCTGGCCATGCTGGGTTAGTTCTTCGAATTCCTGATTCGTGATGCCAGTCATCTTTCATATTCATGCAAAGAATTCATAAAATTACTTATGGTAAATTACATAAAATGGTTGCAAAATTCTTATAATGCTCTTCGAACTCTCGGTTTCGTGATCCTGTATTTTCTATGCATTTTCATGATTTACTGCTATTTTCAGTTATTAAAAGCAATATAAACAATCACAGATAATCAAAACAGTAAATAAAATACATAAATTGCATAGAAATAATAATAACAAAGTTAAACATGCTTCAAAATTTTAAAAAGATTAAAAATTTGAATTGCTGAGGCCCTTTTCTGCTGGAATATGGATTTTCATTGAATTCTGCAATTTCTAGGGGGCTAAACCACTAAATTTTAATTCTGAGAAATTTTTGCGTAATTTTTCAATTTTTAAGGGGTTATTCTGCAAGAATTTCTTTCCTGAAATATTTCCTCGTACTTTTTGAAACTTCGAGGATTTATTTGCAAATTTTTGGGATTTTCGGTTTTCTCCCTCTATTTTTCTTTTCTTTTCCTGAATTCTTATGGGCCGGCGGCCCAAAACAGTCAGACCAGTCGACCATCCCTTTTCGGTTTTGGGCCTTATTCATTCGGCCCATGGCCTACCCGAGAGCACCATGAAGAGCTGTGGCGCTAGGGTTTACCCTAGCGCCTCCATAGAAGGTGATGGCGGCAACAGGCGCAAAGGCGGCGCATGCGGTTGCTTATGCGCGGGAGGCCGGCGGTGCGCTACAAGTGCACGGGCGTGGTCGTGGTCGGTGCGGAGGCGACAGCCGGTGACGTCGTGCGGCTGGTGGCGCATATGGGAGCAGCGGGCTCGTGCGGCCGGCAATGCGGGCGGCCGGTGGGAGGCGGCAGCGGCGGTGACGTCGCCCGTGTGGAGGCGGCGCATGGGCGACCGACGGCTTGGAGTGCCCGTGCGTGTGGTGGCCGTGCGGGGGCTGGTCGGTGTAGGCGCGCGGCGACTCCGGCCGGACGGGCCGGCGCGCGCGCCTCAGTCGGGCGCGTGGCTGGCGGCAAATGTAGGCCAGCGGCTGGCGCGGCTTCACGGCTGGTGCGCGGTTCCAAGCTGACGCGGGTGTCCGGCTGTGGCGCGGCTCCAGACCGGTGTGGGTGGCCGGCAGCTTTGGGCCGATCGCTACACGCGGAGGATACTGTTCACGCAAACTTACTGTTCACACACGCAATTACTATCAACATGCTTGATACTATTCATCAGCGCAATCGCTGTTTGCACACGCATTTACTGTTCATCGCTTGATTACTGTTCATTAGCGTGATTGTTGTTCACGCATGTGATACTGTTCATCGGCGCGATTGCTATCCACGCGCGCCGGTTACTGTTCACCGGCGTGATTACTCTGCATTGCTTGATTACTATTCATTAGATGCAATTATTGTTCATGAAATTACCGATCGGCTTGGCCGGCGACTTCAGGTCGGCTCGCGGTAGATTAGAACGTATTTGTAATTTTCAATCTACGATATAATTGACATCCACTTTTCCATGTAATCTACCGATCAACATTGTACCAGCGACTTCAAGGCGGCTCGCAGTAAATTAGAGCAGATTTGCAGCATAGAAAAACAATCTAGAAAGCCAAATTTGCATAATTAAAAGCGATCTAGAAAATATGATTCAATCTACGAGCTTCGTGCTACGACGGTTACCTTTCGATCCGAGGAGAGTCGATCGTGCTGATAACGTGTTGAGGAACCATCGTTGGCGAGTCCAGTCCGAGCGATTACCTCGTAGACAAACTCAGAATCGTAAGAACAATGCAAAAACACAAGAATAGAATAATAGATTGAACACAGAGATATGAGGGGACTTCATGCTTCTCTTTATTGCTCTTCTCAAAACCGTATTACAATGTTGGTGTCCCCCTCCTTTATATAGGTTACTGGTGGATGAGGAGGCCAATCTTGGTCCAGAACTCCTGGCCTGGGCCTGGTTTCTTAATAGGTGTCACTCGAATAACTTGCGTACCAATGAGCAGGGGGAACATGTCAAGAAAGTTTTTGAATTTGTTCTGTTGCGGGATCAGCTCTGGCGACTAACTAGGCGACTAGCGCTCAACCACCCGTCCTTCTCGCCGGTGCCACTACGGCACCGGCGGACACCACTAATTTGAACCTCCCCTGTTCGCCCTTCCCCTATGGATTGGTCTCAGTTGGACTTTCGCCCTGGCCTTGCCCTCTAAGGCGAGATATGGACACGACTTGGCTCACCAGTGGTTTATTGGCCGGGGTGCGGGCTTCGGGAGTTCCATCTTGTGGCCTCCTTTGGAAGAGCACACTTCCGTCTTGAGGAGAGGATGGTAAGCTATGCGCTTGAATCTTGCCTTGGGGGCAAATGCTAGGGATTTCAAGGTCTCTAGACCGTATGACTCTGGTTTTAAGTTCTCGGTGGCCACCAGGGAGGTTGGTTTGGTCATCTATAAGCTCAAGAGCTTCTCTTGTAAGGATTTTGCGATTTTCTTCAACCTTTGGGGCAATGGAGGTGCCAATTGGCGAAGAGAATTTTAATTATGGTCGGAGGAGCAGAAGAATGAATGGACCCTGGTTCAGCGGAAGAAGAAGACTTTCGCTGAGGTTGTGAGATCGGGCCCCTTCCCCAAAACATCCCCACGCACGGGTGCTAATCTTGTCCCGCTAAACAACTCTCATGGATCTACTCAGGGTGCTAATAGGCCAAACAGGAATTTCTCCAAGATCTTCCCGATCTCACAATCCAGGAATCGTCCTCAGGCTCCTCGTCATTGGGGTACTCATCAGATGGCTAGAGCAGTGAAATCCACTGCGCCGTCTACTCTTCGCCAGACTCTACCCATGCGGACCAGCCGCACGTTAGACCCAGGGATTCCTCCGGAGTTGTCACAAAAATTGGTTTTTTCGCAAGAGCCCACGCGTTCCTTCTCCAGCTCTTCTTTTAGATGTATACGATGTCTGTGTCTAGGGCATCACAAAAGGAACTGCAGGAACGCCATCTGTTGTCACAACTGCAATTCCCCTGGTCATATTGCAAAAGATTGCAAAGGTATTTTTAATACTTCCGAATTTATCCCAATTCTCAAATTCTCGTCGGCAGTTAGAGAATGGGACTGGTCTGGACAGAAGTGTAATACTTGGTTCAAAGGAATGGACAAGATTACTACTTCACAGATCTTGGAGCCAAAACAATTTCTCTCTCTTCATGACGTTGGGACTCTCTACTTCGGGCTTCCCCTGGACGCTTCGCCTGCCCTAAGACAATCCAACCCCGCTGGTTCATCTCCTCCTCATCCAGAACCGTCTTCTTCATCCACATTCACTCCCACCAAAGACTGGGCGATCATTCCCTTTGACCCCATGGCCAACTTCGAAGGAGATTTCCGGCCCTACCTACCGCGTGGTTATGAACTTCAACAGGTGGAGGGAGGAAACAGCCGTGCTCGGGTGATCTGTGGAAGAGCACCAACGAAGAATGAAGACTGGACTATTGCGACTATCAACCCTATGCCGCCTGGCCAGGTACCATTCCCTAATGTGGAAGTGATCCTATCTGAATTTCTAGTAGACATCAGGGGTCTCCGTATTCGTGACCTGCAGCCCTGCCCATTTGGGGCAGCTTATGTGAAATTTAATAGTGTTCACACGAGGGAAGCAATGATTCAAGCCAGCCCACATCAATTCGAGGATGTTCGAATTTCTTTCCAAAAGCACAATGAGGGATTGAACTGGAAGGGGCTTAACTTCAATCGTGAATGCTGGCTTATGCTGATAGGGTTCCCTTTGGACTTCTGGAGTTTGTCATATGTTCAAGATACCATCAAGAGTTTTGGTAGACTGCTTGTATGGGAGAAGGATCTGACCAACCTCTCCCGCATCATCATAAAGGCCAGAGTCATTGATTTGGAATTTGTTCCGAAAAGCATTCAGATTACAGACGGTGATGGTTTCCTCAGTGAGTCCTGGACAGTCCCATGTGAGATCATTGCTCAGTCCATCCTGGGGGCTGGACCACCAGATGAGGATTTACAATCAGCAGACGGTGGGGATCCACACCCACCACCTATTCAACCCTGGAACCAACCTCCACCAGTGCCAGCACTCGAGAACCCCAACAATGGTGATGAGGACCAACAAGGAGTAGCAGGTGGTGACCTTAACATGTTGGCGCCCCAACCGAATCCCCCTAACCAAAATGCAGGCAATTGGGAGGCTTGGCCCCTACCAGAGCCAATCATGGAAATAGGGGCTAAACACAATCCCATGGAGCAAATGGACCCGGCTATTGAGCTAGGTCAACCGCAGGCTGGACATGATAGTCCAGAGCTCTCCTCCCAGGCACCATCCATAAACTCCTCCTCCCGGTCGATCAATGGTAATGGTCAGGATCTCTTCGCGCAACTCGACCTCCCACTCGCTCAGAGCCCTGATCTCAACCAGCCGGTCCCCCTTGAGGATGGGAACCTAATTGTCCAACAAGAAGTAGTTCATCCCCTAGTGGTTATTCAGGATCACAATAACTTAGACATTCAGCTTGGGATGGCCTTAATCCCCCTGGTTAAACTTCATACAACACTTGATGACCTTGCCCCAAGCTCTTCAACTGCTTCCCGCCCTTTTTTTCGAGTCGTAGGCTTGGGCTCACTTTGCCCCACAGGCTTATTCATCACCTCAAAAGACTATGGACGTCCCTATCAAATGGGCCGAATTTGTGGCCTCTTTGTTGTTGTCACCTGATAGATTTTCAATGGTAAAGAGTTTTCTGTCTTCAGGGATGTGGTCTGTCATCTCTCGATCAGTGGAACATCATGGACAAAATACAACCTGGGTTATTCCAGATAGCTGCCCAATTGCGTCAGATGCCCCACAGAGCTCAGTTGAGATGGATGAAATTGGAGCGACCACTCCACCTCTCCAGTCATCACCCTCTTCAGATAAAGGGCAATCCCTACCAGAATTTGACAATGTTACTGAAGATGACTCTGATCACCCAGCTATCACCCCCCATAATTTAAAAGACGGACCACATCTATTGGCTCTGCCTCCAAAATTTTCCACTCACGAAAGCCCTCTAAACGGACAGTTCCATCGGTGGAAACAGAAGTGCGCAGAAGCACAAGACTGAAGTCTCTAAAAGGAGGTTTCATGCACAAACCAGACTCTGATTTGCTTCAGCAGCCTGAAAGGGTGGCTCCACCCCAAGTTTCACCCAATATCATCAAGAACCTTTGCATTGATTATTGCAAGATGGCATCGGAGGAGGTCTCTGAAGTTAAGCTTGGAAAGGCTCTCCAAAAGGCAAAGAAGCAGGAAGAAAAGATCACCGAGAATGGGAAGAACAAGAAGACTTAAAGAAAAGAGCAAGGAGGGCTGCAGAATTTACTGGGCCATCTGTAGCAGCTTTTGTTTATCCAGCTCGCTTGTCCTGGCTGGCAATACTGATAAATCTCTTGTTTTGCTATACTTTTATTGTTCGAAGTATATCTTGTCTTATTTGTGGCCCTCCCATCGCTCGACAGTATATCTAGAATATACTGGGCAAAACACTATTTTTTTGTTTTCTCCATGAATAGACAGTGGAAAATTCTGACGTGGAACGTTAGAGGTCTCAATTCTAACAAGAATTGGAGGGCTATACGAAACAAAATAGAGGACAGCAAATGTAACATCTTGTGTTGTCAGGAAACTAAGAAGCAAAGTATGGAGATGTCATTTCTTGCTAACTTTTGGCCGAGACATTTCAATTGTTTCGCTTTTCTTCCTTCGACAGGAGCATCAGACGGTCTTCTTATTGCGTGGTCGGATGCCATGTTCACTAGACGCACAACTCTGATTAATGAGTTCTCTATCACAGTTGAATTTACTTCAGTGCACTCTGGCCTCTCCTGGTCACTCACCAACCTCTATGTCCCACCAAGGCCGGAGGACAAATATGATTTTCTAGATTGGTTCACTAGCATCAATATACCTACCTCTCAGGATTGGCTTTTTACGGGAGATTTTAATTTCATCAGGGCACCAGAACACAGAAACAGGCCAGGGCGAAATATTAATGATATGCTTCGCTTCAATGAAGCTATCAGTTTTCTGGGATTAGTGGAACTGCCACTGAAGGGAAGAGCATTTACCTGGAGTAACATGCAAGAAGACCCTCTTTTGGAAAAATTAGACTGGGTTTTTTCATCTAGCAGTTGGACTCTCTGTTATCCAAACTCACTTGTTATTTCTTTGGCCAAATCAGTCTCAGATCATGTGCCCTGTGCTATCCAGATCAGTACCTCCATACGTAAACCTAATACTTTCAGATTCAAAAACTACTGGATGGAGCACAAAGACTTTGAAAATTTAGCGAAGCACACTTGGCAACTGACAGTGCATGCGGCAGACCCTGGTAAAATAATCAACTTGAAATTCAAAACACTGAGACTAGTTCTTAGAATCTGGTCAAAACAGTTATCTAACCTTCGTTTGATCATCTCCAACTCCAATGAGGTCATCCTCCTTCTTGACACTTTGGAAGAATTCAGAGCGCTCACTTTACAAGAATGGAATGCAAGGGAGCTCTTAAAGACTCATCTTAACCGACATCTAAAGCAGCAACAAATTTATTGGAAGCAGAGAGGAACAATCAATTGGGCAAAGCTGGGGGATGAAAACACTAAATTCTTCCATGCCAGAGCAACCATAAGATTCCAAGCAAACTACATCACGGTTCTGCAAGACCCTGAGGGAAATGAATTCAAAACACACAAGGACAAGGCTTCCCTTCTCTGGGAAGCCTACAAAGAAAGACTAGGGTGTTCCACTTCACCTGTTATTCACTTCAACCTAGAAGAACTCATCTCACCCCAACAAAACTTGGCATGGCTCGAGGAACCTTTTGATATTCAAGAGATTGACGAGATCATCAAGCTTATTCCAATGGATAAATCGCCGAGGCCAGATGGCTTCAATGGGCAATTTATTAAAAAGTGCTGGCATTTTGTCAAACAGGACTTTTATGAACTGTATGAGGCCTTCTATAGGAATGAACTTAATCACCGAACTATCAACTCAGCGTTCATCGCATTGATTCCAAAAAAGGAAAATCCAGTAGGGGTTAATGACTACAGACCCATTTCCCTGCTGAACACTTCTTTCAAGATTCTGACTAAGCTTCTGGCCAATAGACTCCAATGGGTCATCTTAGAATTGGTTCATGCAAACCAATATGGATTTCTTCAAACACGTACTATTCAAGACTGTCTTGCCTGGGTATTTGAATACCTTCATATTTGTCACAACTCCAAAATGGAAGTAATCATTCTGAAACTGGATTTTGAAAAAGCTTTTGACAAAGTAGAACACAAGACTATTCTTACAATCTTGAAACGCAAGGGTTTTGGACCCAATTGGATGACTTGGGTTGCTAATATACTTAGCACCGGGACTTCATCAATCCTACTTAATGGGGTGCCTGGAAAAATTCTTCATTGCAAAAGAGGGGTCAGACAAGGTGATCCTCTCTCACCACTATTATTTGTCTTGACAGCGGACTTTCTACAAACTCTACTCAACAGAGCGATGAACCAAGGACTGTTGATTCCCCAAGTGTATCTACAAGCTTGTCTGGACTTCTCGGTACTACAATATGCCGATGATACCCTCATAATAATGCAGGCCTGCACGACTCAATTATTCTTCCTGAAAGGGGTTCTTAATGCTTTTGCGGATTCTACTAGATTTTAGGTCAATTTTGACAAATCACTCATGATTCCCATCAATGTCACACCTGACAAGATGGATGTGCTCTCTCGCACATTTGGTTGCCAACTGGGCTCTCTCCCTTTCACCTACTTGGGCCTCCCGCTGGGGACTACCAAACCAAAAATCTTGGACTTCTTTCCGCTGATTCAGAGGGTGGATAAAAGACTTGCTAGTTGTGCTTCTTTCTTGTCAATCGGAGGCAGATTAACTGTGGTGAACTCGGTCTTCTCACAATTGCCAACATTCTACATGTGCCTACTAAAACTTCCAAGTGGTGTCATCAGGCAGATAGACAAATATTGTAGAAACTGCCTTTGGAGAAGTTCGAAATCTCATTACCGAGGTAAATCTCTGGTCATGTGAAAGAGATCTGCAAACCCAAAAAGCAAGGGGGCCTAGGTGTCCTAAACCTGGAAATTCAAAATCAGGCTCTGCTATGTAAAAACCTTCACAAATTTTTCAACCATAATAACTTTCCCTGGGTTAAGCTCTTATGGGAGAAATACTATTCCAACTCTCAAGCCTTGGACAAAAAGTAGGTAGGATCTTTCTGGTGGAGAGACATCCTGAAACTACTTCCTCAGTTTAAAGGTCTTGCAGCATGCTTGATAGGTAACGGTACGACTACACTTTTCTGGAAAGACCTATGGAATGGTAACTTGCTTCTTCAACGATACCCAAAATTGCACTCATTTGCGAAATCAGACTGCTGCTCGGTGTCATCAGTTAAGCAAGTTGAGGAACTTACCACTCTCTTTCACTTGCCACTATTGGTCCAAGCTTTTGAACAATATCAGCAGGTGCAACAACTCTTACAAGACCTTGTGCTTACTTCTCTGGAGGACTCCTGGCACTATATTTGGAACTCTTCGTAGTTCTCGGTAAGAACCTACCAAAATCTTATGGGCTACCATCCGGTGCCACCATACCTTAACTGGCTGTGGACCAGTTCTTGTCAAAAGCGTCACAAAGTCTTCTTTTGGCTGCTAATCAAAGATAGACTCAATACAAGGAACCTTCTCAAATGCAAGAACTGTCCCCTGGAAGATTACTCATGTACCCTTTGTGACCAGGGAACAGAAGAATCCACCCTATATCTTTTCTGGACGTGTCCTTTTGCTCAACAATGTTGGGATCTGATTTGTCCACAACATTCACCCCTCACTTCCACTACGTAAGCTATCCTACATCTCAAAGCCATGATCAATCAACAATTTTCCATGAACATCATTATGTTGACCACTTTGGCAATCTGGATCACAAGGAACAATCTCATTTTCAAGCAACAGACTCCATCGGTAGCTGCTTGGCGGTTTCAATTCATCAAGGAGTTTACCTTGATCAAATTTCGGGCTAAACCTCAGCTTAAGCCTCTTTTAACGACCTGACTTGATAATTTCAGATGACCTAGGCTTTGCCAGGAAGTGTGGTTTACTTCCCTATGCGGCCTTTTATTCTTATCTTTCTTTTTTTCCTTCTAGTTCTATTTTCTTTCTTTCTCTCTTAGCTGGCTCTATGATTTATTTGTACTTTGGTTTTTTTTTTATATCGTAGGAGCCTCTCCTACTGTTACTCATTCAAAAAAAATGAGCAAGGGGACCAGACACTTTCATAGAGCACCGGGGCATTCCATCAAGCCTCCAAGTCATTCAACAACCGTGAGATTTAAATTTAATAAATTGGATGACCAATCACAACATAAGCCTTATCTCCAACAAAAATCTTTTTGGTTGGTGTACCACAAAACAAAAAATACGCTAACATAATGTCCTATGCATGCGAATGTGATTGCGATCATTAAGCCAAAATTTTCTATGGTAGCGAACCGAGCTGTGCTCGGCTAGTTGGTGGCACGAGGTGGAGCCTTTGGCTCGGCGCCCTGCCCACACGCGTTCGAGCCTTTGGCTCGGCACGTGTGTTCTCGCTGGGGGTTATTTGAGGACTAAGCTGGGGCTTAGTTGGCAAGAGGAGCTTCAGGCTCCTAGCCCGCCACGGTTCGAGTGTTGGTTTTCATGTGCGTCTCGCGAGGTAGGGTGCTCTTCTTCTTTAATGTGGGCCGAATGGGGAAAATCCTGAACTCTAGACTCTAAAAAAAATTCTATGGTCACGGTGTTACATGGCACTGGGTTTAGATGCACTCACGTGTGACAATTGCATGGATTAAATGGGTGCAAACTGAAAAGGATAACAACCTACACTAGTTTTCCTATTTTTATTTTTCAGATAATGGAAGAGCTAAAACATCTCCCTTGGTCTCTGCATCAAGGATGCACATAATCTATTTTATTAAAGAGTTTAAAATATCAAAAGAACCAAAACAGTCAAAAGTGGCTTGAAGCCTTACAACCAAAAGATGATTGAAAAGTAAACTCAATCATTACAAATCCTGTGACTAAACCGCAACCCATGAAGATTGAAGATTTGCTTCGCCACAACCTCCAACCTTTGGCTTTCGGCCAACATGTATTCCTTCTGGGCCGAGTTCTGCACATTTGCCTAAGTACTCAGCCAGTGCCCACTCAATAAGATAATCTGCAAGGGGTTAGTGATAATTTTTTTTTATCAAACACAACATCATTCTGACATAACCAAGTAGACCAACATAAGGCACTAGCTCCCACCAGGAGTTGTGGGTTTAATTTGTTTGGAATACTAGCTAATCAATTCCCGAACATATTTGCTATGCTCGTAAGGGGAGATAAATTAAACGCGCATTGAATATCCCACCATGCAAGACGTGCAAAAGGACAGACAATAAAAAGATGCAGAATTGTTTCCTCTTTAATACAGAAACAACACTTTTTACTTCCTTGCCAATTTCTTTTAAACATATTATCTTTAGTTAATACTACCCCTCGTTTGAGATGCCATAAGAATATTTTCACTTTTAATGAAATTTTAATTAGCCAAAAAAGATTCCTAATGGGAGCTTGAGAATTGCCAGTTAGTGCGGCATATAAAGACTGTACCGAAAAAATTCCAGACTTAGTCAAATTCCACCTGAAAATATCCTTTTGAAAGTTTAATTGTAAGTTAGAAATTCTCAAAATTAACTCATTCCAAGCAAGTAACTTAGTCCTAATAATTGGTTTTCGAAAAGAAATATTTAAAGGAGTCAATCTCAAAATACTTGCTACTGTATCATTCTTTCTCCTCACCACATAATAAAGGAGTGGATATTGTCCTTTTAGTGGATAATCTCTTAACCAAATATCTTTCCAAAACCTAGTTTGCATTCCATTCTTAATCTGGAATGAACCAAAGTGTAAAAATTGATCTTTAATTTTCATAAGGCCCGACCAAAAATGGGAAGTTCCAGGCTTATTAACCACCTACAAAAGAATCTTCTTATCCAAATATTTTCTTGTTAGCAAAGATTGCCAAACTTCTTCTTCATTAAGCAACTTGAACAACCATTTTCTGAGTAAGCTGATATTTTTTGTGTCTAAGTTCTGAATGCCTAGACCGCCATGCTCTTTGGGCGAACACAGTAAACTCCATTTAGCAAGCCTATATTTTCGTTTATGACTGTCACTCTGCTACAAAAATCTAGATCGATAAAAGTCTAGTCTTTTGAGAACCTTTCTATAAGCCTTAAAAAAGAAAACATAAATATTGACAGACTATTGAGCACCGAATTAATAAGTACTAGTCATCCACTAGCAGACATATTTTTCCTTTCCAACTGCTAAGTTTTTTCTCTACTCTATCCTCAACACCTTTCCAATCAGGATTCCGTAATTTTCTAAAGTGAATGGGAATTCCTAAGTACCTAAAAAGAAAAGCACCCACCTCACAGCTAAATAACTGTGTATACTGCGATACAACTTCTTTGGCAGAACCAAAACAAAAAATCTCACTCTTATGGAAATTAATCTTTAAGCTCAATAATTGTTTAAAGACACATAGAATAAGTTTGATATTTTTTGTTTGTTCTAAATCATTATTCAAGAAGATGATTATATCATCAGCATACTGTAAAATAGACAACCCATCATCAATCAAGTGAGGAACTATTCCTGATGAAAGCTCTACCGTTTTAGCTCTTGAAATAAAGATGGCAAGCATGTCCACAATAAGATTAAAAAGAATAGGAGATATAAGATCACCTTGTTTGAGACCCTTCTGAGTTTGGAAAAAAATATCCAATATCATCGTTGACTTTTATTCCTACACTCCCTCCCTTAACTAAACTTTCCACCTAGGAACACCACTTAGATGAAAAGCCTTTCATCCTCAAAGTTTGGGGTAAAAACAGCTATTTTACTTTGTCATAAGCTTTCTCAAAATCAACCTCGAAAATATATTATTCTATCCAAATTCTGTTTATGTAACTTATGGATGGTTTCATGAAGGATGACAACTCTATCAAGAATAAACCTCCCCTGCATTAATGCCGACTAGGATGGTCTAACAATGTTTTGAGCTATGCATGTAAGTCTATTAGTAACCATTTTAGTAAAAAAATTAAAACTAATATTTAAAAGACAAATAGGCCTATACTGTTGTAATTGCTTAGCATCTGTTTTTTTGGTAAGCAAAGTAATGATCCCAAAATTCAAACTAAAGAGGGGTAAAGAGCAACTATGAAAATCCTGAAACATGGCCAGCAAGTCTTTGTCATAAATTTTTAGGTAACAAGCAAGTTTCTAATAGCTATTTTGTTATTTCTTGTGTATTGATATCAACAACTTACTTATTTCTTCATCTAGAAATAAACTCACCTTCTCTCTTCACCATCTCTTTTCTACATCACCTAAATGCTGATGTGTCTATCCTTTAATAACAAGTGATATGAACTATTGTAGATGCTCTTATTCTCTGTGAGAAGTGGAGCTTGTGGACTGCCCGAAATAGGAGACGGCATGGGGAGCAGTGGTAGATATAGAAGAAAAACAACTGGGTATCCTCATATATATCATCATATATGTATAACTATAGCGTCATTGAGTATATTACGGGATGCATACTTATATATACAGGTGTTTTGATAAGATAAAATAAAATCAGACCTGATGTCCTTTGCACCCCTAAGTCTCACTTAGATCCACCTACGATGGGGAGAACGTGTGGAACCCTAGCAAATCGACACAGTGGGAAAAGGAAGTATCATTTGCCCTCTCCCTGGTGAATAAGGCGTCCATGACTACAAGCACGGCGTCCTCACTACGACGATGGGTTCCTCCTCTGACTGCTTGGTGTAAATGCAATGCTGATGGTCCGTTCTATACCGAGGAGAAGCAAGGAGCAACAGGTGTTATAATCCGTGATTCTCAAGGTAATTTCCTGGGTGCTGAAGCCCGTTGGTAGCCCCATGCGATGAGTCCTATGTTGATCGAGGCAAATGCATATCGAGATGGAGTCAACATGGCAATCCGGAAGGGTTGTCACCGTCTAGTGCTGGAGACTGATAATAAATCCCTATTGGAGATGTGGCAGAATCCGGCCAGACTCAGATCAGAGGCCACACGAATCCTTGCGGACAACAAGGAGCGGAGCTGGTCTTTTTGTTGTTTACACATTCAGAGATATCGAAAAACGGATCTGAACCGGGAGCGAGAAAAACGGATCTGAACTCCTGAGCCACCTTCGACGCTGCCTCCAGCCAGAGGACCTCCTCCCTCGGCCTCGCTCCCCTTGCCACCACCGCCGCTGGTGGCGACAGCGGGGCGTCTCCGCTTTGCTCGCGCTATGGTTTTTTCATCTTCGCCTTTTTCTTCATTTGGTTTCTTCTCCTGCCGTGCTATGCCACGGTTCTGGAGCCCGGTGGTGGCTCCGGACGACGAGCGGCCTTTGGTTTGGCCAGAAGGCTCGTCGGCGTTGAGGTTGGAGAGATCTTTGGTGTGACATCTTTGCTATTTTTGGATCTATGCTTTGGTGCTGGATCTGAACGACGGTAGGCGGACCCGGGCGGGTGTTGGTGGTGATGCGACGCATGGCCACGGTGGCCGTCGGCCTCCTTTCCGTGGAGGCTACATGTGACTGTGGCTTCGTAGATGTGCTAGGCTGTAGTTCATGGCTGCATTGGACATTGGTAGCAATCTAGCCTTCACTGATTGGATCTGGCAACGAGGAAGTATTGCGGTGTTGTCTTGGAGCACCGGTACCTGCTCTCTTGGGTGAAAATTCTCGATCTGGCCTTCAGTGGTTGGATCCGACGACGGCGACGTACTAAGCATTGAAATGGCCTTCACTGGTTGGGTCAGACGACGAGCGTCGTGTTCTTCTTGAAAGCGTTGTTTTGGAGCACCGATATCTGCTCACCGGGGTGAATACCCTTGATCCGACCTTCAATGGTTGGATCTGGCGACGACGACGTACTGAGCATTGATCTAGCCTTCACTGGTTGGGCCAAATGACGAGCATCGTGTCCTTCTTGAAGGCGTTGTCTTGGAGCACCGGTATCTACTCACTGGAGTGAAAATCCTTGATCTGGTCTTCAGTGGGTGGATCCAACGACAACGATGTACTGAGCATTGATCTGGCCTTCACTGGTTGGGTCAGACGACGAGCGTCGTGTCCTTTTTGAAGGCGTTGTCTTGGAGCATTGGTATCTGTTCACCGGGGTGAAAACCCTAGATCTGGCCTTCATTGGTTGGATCCGACGACGTTTTCTATGTTGTTTCCCTCCTTGGAGGCGTCGCTTTGGTAACTTGACCCTCAAGCGCCTTGTTGCACAGCTACTGTTCGGATGTGTTAGTTGAAAGAGAAACTAGCTGTCGCTGGCGGTGGGCTGTTCCCGATGCTGGCCACAGAATGACAAATTGTTTGTCATTTAGTTCTTGGTCTGCCTTTTGTAAGTTGATTTGTTTGTTTGTAATAAATTATAGTTATGTCCATCGTATGATGCAGAGGTCGGGAGACTTACCATTCTATTATCTAAAACGATCTTTTTGTTGAGTTTAAGTTTTCTTTGTCAGTGTATATTGTAACAATCTCGTGCATGTAATTGCGAAACAAGTCTCGTAGTCTGGAGCGGTGCTCGTGGCATCTTGAGGTACCAAGCTTCATATGAGAGATTTTGGTTGGGGATTGTAATCCTGCTCAAAGCCATGGTTCCGAATTTCGACCAAAAATTGGTGATTTCGCTATATCGTCTACCCTCACGGTAGGAATTCAAATCGGGTTAAAAAGATTGGTTTTCCCAAATAAAATTGAATTTGTTTGAGTTTTTTTTTTAAAATTTAAAATATGAAAAATTCAAAAAAAAAAAATTGAAAATTTCGACCGCAATTTTCTAATTTTCAGCTAATAAAATGCCCCCGTTAGTCTAATTTTTTTAATTCGGGTCGTGTAGTGGGACTGTTCAGTCAAGCTCCTTTTGCACTCAATTAGAAAGGAGAGGTAAAGACTACGCAGCTCCCAAAATTATTCCTGTCCACTTAATGACCATTTTCTTTACTACATAAAAAGGCACTAGTGGTGACAAGTAATGTATTATCCGGCTCACTTCCTCTCATGGAACAATGCGCGATAGGCCCAAATTGATAATAGCCCACGCTCAATACATTCATTGTTCTCTTTGGCCCCAACTAACTCTCAACAAATCCTATATCTTCCGGGTAATCATAATACACGTACGTCCGTTGTGAACGGACGGCTTCACTTTTAAGCATGCAGCGACGAGCGAGATGATTTCCCGAGCCGTCGGTGTCTACTTTTCCCACTCGAGCATTCCATTTCCACCGTGTACTCCACCCAACCCGGCCCCCACGTATTAATTAGTGTCGCTTCATGCTCCTCCTCCTGCATGTATACATCCATACCATCGAAAGAGAGGTTGTCAATTAGCCAATATACCGAGAAAAATACAAGCAATTTTTTTTAGAATGGGTGCAATGCGTTAATAAATTGCGATTTGACAAATTGGTATCCATACCATCTTTTATAATGTTGCAACCATTGTCCTAGTATGTTGTAACCGTTGTATGATGATGTTGCAACCGTGTCCGATGTACTGGCTCGCTTCGGATATATGTGCATGAGCATTATCCGGGTGATACTAGCACCCGGACGTCCGATTTGTGATGTTGCAACCATTGTTCAATGATGTTGCAACCGTTGTCCGGATATTTTGCAACCGTTGTCCGGATATGTTGCAACCATTGTCCGGATATGTTGCAACTGTTGTCCGAGGATATTGCAACCATTGTCCTATGATATTGCAACCATTGTCCGGGGGTGTTGCAACTGTTGTTCGAGGATGTTGCAATCGTTATCTTACGATGTTGCAACAGTTGTCTGGGAATGTTGCAACCATTGTCTTAAGATATTGCAACTGTTGTCCGGAGATGTTGCAACCATTGTCTTATAATGTTGCAACTGTTGTCCAGGAATGTTGCAACCATTGTTCGAGAATGTTGCAACCATTGTCCAGGGATGTTGCAACTATTGTCATAGGATGTTGCAACTGTTGTCTGGGGATATTGCAAGTGTTGCATCCGTAAAAAAAAATATTGTATCTGTAAAAAAATATTGCTAGTATCACCCATACTATATACATGTTGACAATATATGATATTTCTGATAACCCATGGGAGGCAAATGATTAGTTAAGAAACAAGACCTTACATGATTGTTTGAATATTGAACGGATGGTACCATAGAGCACAGGACAGTCGGCGGGGGAGATAAGGAATGAAGGCGTCACGCGCGTGCATGCATGCTGAGAGCGGGTGGAGGGGGCTCGGGTGGAGACGGCATGCATGCATGCAGCTGAGAGTGGCGAGTAGGTCACTGGGCGTACGGGTGGAAGTTTCCATCCGTACGTCCGACCCCTAACAGCTCCCATATCTTCCCCCAGATTGTTGGCAACTAACCATTGTTTCTTAATGGAACAAGGCTCGCGTGCCCTGCTCCCCTTTTCTGATCTCTCCTCCTCGATCCCACTTTTCCTGCCGTCGTCCCCTTCTGTTGCCGCACAGGAGGAATCACACGATATGAACAGATCAGGAGGAATCACACGATATGATCAAATCAGGAGGAATATTTATCTTTACTACTTAAAAATCCTTTAGCAGTGATGCGTTCTCCGGCTCACTTCCTCTCATGGAACAATGCGCGATGGACCCAAATTGATAATAGCCCACGCTCAATCCATTCAGTGTTCTCTTTGGCCCCCAACTACCTCTCAACAAATCCTCTCTTCGTCCTGATTTTTGGCAACTAACCATTGTTTCTTAATGGAACAAGAATACAATCTCGCGTGCCCTGCGCCCCCTCTGGTCTCTTCTCCTCGATCCCACGTTTCCTGCCGCCGTCCCCTTCTATTGCCGCACAGGAGGAATCACACAATATGAAGAGATCAGGAAGAATCACACAATATGAAGAGATTGGAAGAAAGAGAGGTACTGAGGTCTGCATGCTTGCATTGCCATTTCTGTTCTTGCTTTCTTGCTTTTTTTTTTTTTGAAATGCGTTCTTGTTTGTTTTTTATTCTGTTAGCTTTGATATATGTGGTTGTTTCTTATTCGTGTTTGCTTGTGGCGAAGTGGGTGCAGGAGCAACACGGTGAGGTCAACTTGACGCACGAAAACGTCCGAACTTTCAAGGTGAGCATTTTTTGTTTTGTTTTTGTTAATTTGCTCCTTTTTCTTTTTGGAGTTGATCTTGTCGGGCTGCTTGGGTAAAATCTCATGTTTAGTGAGTCTGGAGAACGACATATGTGTTGTTCTATTAGATAATGTTATGATCCTAAGATCATAGGGGTAAATATCACCGGGAAGATAGCCGGGTGACGTCGGCTGCTAGAGGAGAGGAGACTATAGATTAGGGAGACGAAAAGGATTGTGACTTAGACTTGTATTCTCATTGCTTGCTTATGAATAGTGCGGCTCCTCTCTTTATATAGATGAGGTTAGCCCCTAACAATATAGAAACTATCATATCTAATGCAACCAATCAACTAAAATAAGATAATATCCATACTTTGTAAATATGAAGATATGCATCTAACTATTCCTAATATAAAGATAATATCAATCAATAATCTCTAGAAGATAACTTGCTAATAAAGGAAACAACTAATCTGTTTTGGCGCACTGTTCACATGCATGAGCAGTATGTGTAAACAGTAACTCCTGCCTATGATAGCCTCCTTCGATGGTCGTAGCTCCCCCTGGGCCTACCCCCATGACACTACTTCACTTCTTTCGCGATAGCTCGTCCTCGAGCTGTGGTAGCAGCCATAGTTGAAACCCTAGGAGACCCCATGTTGACGAGAGGTCGTGGTGCCAGTGGAGCATTGTATGGAAGATGGTCCGCAACGCTCCAATAGATATTGGCCGGTCGCGTGAAGAAGACAGTCGTTGGGCAGCGGCCTTCTTCCTCGGCGAGGGTACCGTTTGGGCAACCATAGGCAGGGAGGTTGACGATGCAGAAGTCACCACTACTACAAAACAGGCAATAGCAGACACCTCATCACAGACGGTTCCAAAGGAGCCGTGCGTGTTGAATCTCTGACGGTTCCCTTTGGAACGTGCGGGAACCGCTCGTGATATGTCCTCATCACGAGCGGTTCTTATTACCAACCGTTTGTGATACTTCACGGGCGGTTCGTAATATGACCCGTGCGTGATGAGGACATATCACGCAGCGGTTCATATTACCAACCGTCAGGAAGTATCGCAGGCGGTTGGTAATATGAACCGTCGTGATGAGGACGCTATCGCGACGGTTTGGAAATAAAACCGTCGCAGAAATATCACGAGCGGTTCAATTTGAGCTGCTCGTAATATACTAGTATCACGACGGCTCTATTAAATAACCGTCGGTGATATTATTATCACGACGGTTCCCATATAGAGCCGTCGTGATATCCGCTCCCGCGATGTGTCTCTTCACCATCGCTGACAACCGTCTCTTCGTCTCGCCGCGCCGACGATACATGCGTCTCTTCGTCTCACGTGCGATTACTCCTAATTCTTGATATAAGACGGAATAATCACCGAAGATTAAACTCCTCCCATCGCTCTTCGTCTCACGGTTTTGAGTACGTCAATCGCCAAGGTTAGCATGCAGAGCAGTCAGGCCAGCACCAAGGCGAGGAGGTCGGTGATCGCTGCTCTTTCTCACGATGTCGTCGTCGACATCGTCGGCCGTGTGGCCGCGAGCTCTCCTCAGCCCATGGAGGACCTATGCAGCCTACGATTAACGTACGTACATCTTTATGTCTACAATATACGTACGTACATACTACTATTTATTCTAACATCTTGAATGTATATACGTATAGTTGTAAGGCCTTGTACAAGGTGTCAAGGCAGCGCCGTGGGGCGCGTGGCGCTGAGCGAGAGGAGGCGATGAAGTGGCGGACAACGAGCGCTACCTGCGCGTCAACCAACCACCGCCGCCGCCGGCAACCCGGGGGCTTGTTTCATCGTCGGCCTCGGGCTTGTCTTCGCGCCCCAAGACATGCAGCGCGGCCTCATGTTCCTTGAACGGGCGGCCATGGCCGGCCACAAGGCCGCGGCCTACGTGCTCGGTCTCCTCCTCTACGGTAGGCGACGCGCGCGATGTTGGGAAGCACTACATCAGCCGGTCGAGGACGAGCCGACCGGCGGCGGGTGCGAGGCGGCCAAGACCAACCGGAGTGCGAGCGGTGCGAGGCTCGCCGCGGACATGGTCGAGCGGCGTGGGAAAGAAGGCCGGGCCAGCGGGTGTGTGCGCTTGTCGGAGGATGGCCACCGTGCACGAGCATTGGTGCGGTGTGGAAGGGTGGGGCGACTCGTCGTCTTCTGCGATGGCGGCTGCGAGATTAGGCATGAGTATACCGGTTTCTTTGCAAAGGTGTTAGACTATTTGCCATAAAATTTTAGTTTTTAGGTTTCTAGAAAGGTGGTGCGGTGGACTATTTTCCAAATGAAATGAATTTTTAATGCACCAAAATATACGGTCCACAAGGACAGGAGCGATTACAATTCCACGTTGACATCAAAATTCTGTGATATTGAGGATATCTCAGACGGTTCTTTAAGCAAACCGTCTGTGATATTATCACAGACGGTGCTTCAATAGAGCCGTCTGTGATATTGAGGATATCTCAGACGGTTCATTAATAGAGCCGTCTGTGATATTCTTTTTTATCAAAAGGCGCACCCTAGGGTTTTGCTCTTTACTCGTCACTTCGTCTCCCGCGCCCCTTAGGCTCTCGCGCTCTCTCTCGCTCCTCTAGGGTTCGCCGTTCACCTCCCCGCCGTAAGACCCGCCGCCGCCCTTCATCGACAGCGCTGCCTCCGCCTCGGCGCGCGGCCTCCTCCCCGTGTCGGCCTCCTCCCTCTGCACCGGCCTCCTCCCCGTGTCGGCCTCCTCCCTCTGCACCGGCCTCCTCCCCGCGCCGTCCTCCTCCCCGTGTCGGCCTCCTCCCCGCGCCTCTCCCTCCTCCCCGCGTCGGCCTCCTCCCCTGCACCGGCCTCCTCCTTGCACCGTGAGTTGTTGTGCGGCATCCTCTGTGAGTATTCCTAAAGATCCGCAAATTGATCGATGGGCTTTGTTGACATGCTCGTGATGAACTCTGCCTTATCTGAGATTGAATGTGATAGTTAGTTGATTCTTGAGCTCTATTGTACAAATTACTTGCTACTGTCAATTTCATATACTGTTAATTTGTTACTTTCGGTTGAATGCTAGTTATCACAGACGGTTGAATGCATCCGTCAATTTG
Source organism: Ampelocalamus luodianensis (assembly GCA_036346255.1). Lineage (NCBI taxonomy): Eukaryota > Viridiplantae > Streptophyta > Magnoliopsida > Poales > Poaceae > Ampelocalamus > Ampelocalamus luodianensis. Next base: position 35,581,371 of record CM070638.1, on the reverse strand, counting down.
ATATCTTGTTAGTTCATTCATGAGCTCTATTGTATTGACGAACCCTACGTGATGTGACTTTGATAGTCTTTGATAATGTGAACTGAAATTGATCGAGTGGGCTTTGTTACAGTTCGCTCTGTGATGAACTTTTCTCTTATCTGAGATTGAATGTGATAGTTAAGAGATCATTTTCGATATGATTGAGATCATTTGTGATTAAGCAAAGTATTGTTTAGAGCTCATAGTTTGAATTTATACTATCATATTCATTTAATGAAGAGTATAGACAATAGGATTGAGATGGCAAAGACTTGTTCTTTGCAACTCTCATACGAGCACAAACTACCATCAATCCTTCTTTATATATTATACGTTTGTGCATCATTTTCGGTTAAGTTGAGTAAATCGCTTGAATCAGTCGATTAGAGCTTACGCATATTGCTTCGTGCATATATAGATAGCAAGTAAGCGACATGGCGTCCGCACCATCTTCGCCGCCATCCGGATCTCCGAGAAAAGTGGTACGTCTGCGAGATGGCGAGAGGAACATCGAGAATTCCTCCAGCATAATGACCGTCCACGGAGGTCAATGCCAATGGGATCCACGTGAGTCCCCCAAAGCAGGCGAGATTCGAACCTTGTGCGGGATACTTGGAAGGAACAGTCCCCATCACCACACCGAGTGGGACAACGTGTCGGATGTTCGGAGAAGCCACCGTGGGGCGAAGTTTTAAAATCGTTCACTTTCCCGGCCGCACGGAACTGGCGCGCGTGGAACAGCAGCGTTGCTCTCGATCGGAAGGCGTGGAGGACCTTCAAGAGCGTGCTTGTCACAAGGTGCGTGAACACGGGTCGAACGCCCTTCACGGCGTATAAATTCTTGTCGCGGGATATATGGGACGCCTTTGTGCAAATGAAGACGACGCCGAATTTCTTGAGAAAGTGCGGCACAAGGCTCTCGGACACTTAACACTCGCCCCACAAACTCGGCACCTGGTACGCGGGTAAAACCGCGCAATGGGCGGCGGAGGGCGCGAGCGAAACAAGGCCATTTGCTGAGATCACGCACCGCGCTCTCTCACGGTTAAGGCGAGGGCATCGATTCGTCTTGGCGAAATCTCTTTCACAAACCCGAGGCACAGGATGTGGCCAACCGTGGTAAATGTCTTGAACTACCTAGTTGTTAATAAGTCTATAACTTCATAATGTATATAATAACATGATGACCTCTTGCAGCAAGAATTGAGTTCGCATGTTCCAAGGCTCCTTCCAAGCGAGCGAGGAGAAGGATATACTAACTACGCCCAGGAAACAAGGAGCACCGGGTCGCACGCGAGGCAAAGGGGTTAACGTATCTTGGAGGATGGATTCCCGGGCGACTACGCACGTATAGGAGCGGGGAAGAGATCCAAGGCGAGTGCGACACGTTGTTGGAACATGTGCTTACTTCAAAATTTGAAGGAAGAGAATGGGTGCTATTGCAAAATTTGAAGAAAAGATAGCAAGATTGCGAGGACCAAGTGAATCAACTACTACTCCTCAACAACGATCGCGAGCGCCCGTTGTTTTGGTAGGCGGTCCTCCTCAACATCGAGATGGCGTCGCGTCCACGCAAAATTGTGAACACGATGATGTCTAATTACCTATCGGCGACATCAAGGTAATGTACATCTCGGAATGCTCCAAAGATAGACCTATAGGACGCCTTAGCTAATTGCGTGTCGTTTTGTAGGAGCCGACGCCCGCACACTCCAAGTGAGGATGGTTGGGATGTCTATTGAGGTTTGGGCGGGGTGGTGTATCCATGCAATGAAGGGATAGTGCAGCACGGTGCCCAGGTGGCGCAGGGTTACGCCAGGGTCCAGGTGGACATGGTACATGATAATTTTAGGGTCGTCCGGCTGGAGATTCGCCCGAACAACGAAATCATAACACTAGGGGATGCCCTGTACAGTTTTATTCAGTGGCCAAAGAAGGACATCGCCCTGGACCCTGCAGTGCCGCCTCAACCTTCGATGACTCCACCCCAACCATCTCCACACGACCATGCCCCTCCAATTCAACTTTTGAAGGACATCGTCCTGGACCCTGCAGTGCCGCCTCAACCTTTGATGACTCTACCCCAACCACCTCGACACGACCATGTCTCTCCAATAGGACCCTCCATGACTGCACCTCAACCTTCGCTTCAGAAGCCCGCCTCATCGGTTCCCGTGGAGAAGGCACGAACGAACAAAAAAAGCGTGCGCCGTGTCGGTTCCCGAGTCGTCGGCGGGAGGAAGGCGCGTAGCGCAAGTCGTTCGGGACAAATCAAATCGAAGAACATTAAGGCGCTTCTGTGAGGACCCGGTTTATTTGGTTTGTAATGCTAACCAACCACACGCCTAGCATCACAAATCAAATAAGCGATCCTCGAGATATGTATACTTCCTGAGCGATATACACACCGGTACAAAATTAGACATCAACTCCATTCCACACATAGAGTCCAAACACAACACTACCAAACGAAAGATAAACAAATAGTAAAGATATTACGCACAATGGCCGATAGCCACAAGATACACAAATAACAACGAAAGACAGCGGAAGCAAAAGTGTCATAAGATGGCTATAAACAAAGCCAATCGGTGTGCCTTCAACCCACAAGGCATCCGACCGGACCGCCAAGCCTAGTCGTCACCCACGGCGGCAGCCTGACTCACGAGTGAGGCCCCGAGGCTCACCTTCTTCCTCTGCAACAAAAACATGAAGCAAAGCACTGAGTACAAAGATTGTCTTTGTACCCGCAAGATCGACGTGTGAACTAGCGGACACTGCTCATATGCTACATGCGAGCTTATTTGGTGGAGGTCATATGTTTCATTTGCATAAAGCCGCCATTTGCAATAGGGTAATCTGGTTTGATGGCAAGTTTGCAATTCATTTTAATTGAAATAACAGAAGGATAGTAATAACAAAAGAGTAAAGATAAACAACCTAGAAGTGACTACCCCAATAGTCACCACAACAATATACGAATCCCATTCGTACCACCCATCGAGTTTTAATTTAAATGTTGTAGTCTAGTTCTTGGGGCGTATCCGAGCGTGTCCATAACCTAGGACGAGGCTATTCGAATAGTTTTAACCTGCGCAGGTGTACCAATGTACCACACTTGGACCGCCTTTAAGCCAAAACACACTTCCGAAGGTATCTTTGTACGGCTAAGTCCTCGAGACTTTTTCCAATATTGTGTATTAACTACGAGCCGCTCGTATGGATAGAAACCCATACGCTTACATGGTAAAGCCGAAAAGACAACTACCCACTCGAGGATAAAGCTTTTCGGACAACTACCATGCTCCCACCTCCATCCCTCCTGCGACCTCCTGCGACCGGAGCCAATACACGCCAAAGTACTAGGTCAAGAGAGGTCCCATATACTCTAGTGTGGTTAGCACGCAAAATGCTCGATGCGGTGGCGCAAGTAACTCGGTCCTTAAGCGACTGGGCACCTTTCGGTCACCCAACAGATCACACCAGTCTTACCATTGTGCCCAAGTCTAAATCATTTTGTTTTCATTTTTAGTTTTGCAATTAAACCTAGCAAAAATCTTTGAAACATACTGATTATAGTAGATTTTGTGTGATCAAGGTTACCGACTAAAGTCGATAACCGCTTGATTCTAGATAACTAAGCATGTCTAAGCAATTTGACTCGGATCTACTAAGTGACAAGAGATCATCCAAATGATCTCTAATCACAAAGACAAATAACCTAGGCTCGGTAGTAGAGATCAATATTTTGTCTACAGGATATGTAACTACGGATTTAACTAATCAATTTAACACAAATTAAGCAATGCATACATACAATTGAAACAAAATATTAGACTTTAAAATCTTGGGATTATCATGATCAAGCCGCTTGCCCGATCTTTGTTGGTCAATATCTTTGCGGAGGATCGTCCTCGGGGTTGCCGCAAATATCGAAGCCTAGCGATCGAACATAACAAATAAGAGCGAATAACACCGACAAAACTCAAACATACAACAACATCAAAACAAGCCAAAACTCACACGTGACCTAAAGCATGATATAACAAAATTTTAGAAATAGAGAACAAATCATTTTAAGTTATTAATAATTTTCTCTACGAATTTTCTAAGCTAATAAACACAACAAGCCACTAGTTAATTCTTGAACAAATTTTCATGAATGAAGCATTACCTAAAACCTAACTGATAATTAGCACACTAAAAATGAAAATTTACTGAGTTGGTTTCTTTGGATTTGGACAATTATTGATAGAGATATGAATTTTCTAAATTGGAAAGTACATAATACACCAATTATTCAATAACGATTCTAGCTAATGAAACATGGTTGAATCTAATTTTAGTAAATACTACATTTAAAATTAAAATTATGAGCTGGTTTCAAGTGATTTGGAGAAAATTGAATTAGTTATGCATTTTACAAGTTTAATTGATTTAACGATTACAATGAAAAAGCATTTGAAATACTAAAGCACTTAATACTTCTTCTACGACGCACGCTAGCCCTGACCAGCGACACGAACGGGCGCGCAAACGATCGAGCGGATCGCGCATAAGGTGGCGTCGGCGTATTCAAAGAATCGTCTTGACAACGAAACGTAATCCTAACACATATGCCCGGCAAAACTACGCTTCATGAAAGAAAAACGCATTAACAAAACTACACAATCCTAAGCGACATTAGGGCCACATAACGAGACTCGAGAGAATTAAAGCGATTAGATTTGAATCCTAAAAGCAGACTTAACACGAGAGGGCCCACAAGTCGGTGACCTAACAGAACGTGTTTAGCGATAACTAAGCTTGGCCGGGCTCGTCGACACGCCGCGAGGGCAGCGGCGCGGCGCGCGGTGATCTAGCAAACGGTGAGTTTCAAGGCAGTGAGTGGTACCTTAAGGTTCGCAAAGACCTCACGAACCGGTGTGGTGACGCGAGCCCAATGGTCGGCGGAGATGAGCTCACGGCGGCGGAGGCGGAGAAGAAGCTACGGTGCTCGCGGAGAAGATGCTACGGACTTGAAGCTACGGGAAGGTGCGCCACGGAATCGCCTCGACTCCGGAGCAATAAGCACAAGATAACGTCGAAGAAGAAGGTCGAGGCGGCGGAATTGCCGCGGCGGAACACCGTGATTGGAGAAGAAAGGGTTGCGCAGCCTCAGCGATGCACCAAAGACAAAAATGAAGCCATCATTAACTTCGATTGCATCAATGCGATCCGAAGGACCAAGTGTCGGCCGAAACTCACGAGCACTCGCAAGCTCGCAGAGCCGAGACCAACGAGTTGGGGGCGAAGAAGTGGCCGGACGATTCACCGGATGCTACGAGCTCGGGATGGGAAAAATGGATGCGATGCGAGTGTGGTTCACGATGGTGAGGTTGCGGGCTCAAGGGCTTCTCCAGCGCGCAGCAGCTACCTTCGTTTCCTTTCCGGCGAAACAAGAAATCGGGCGGAGATAGCACGAGAACGCATAAGGAGAAGAAGTGGATGAGTTCGGGCTTTTATGAAGTCACGCGATGCCTCCCGGTAGGACACGAGGGCATAAAGGTGGCGGCGACGAGTGCGTGGCAAACATGCACGCGCGGTCGCGAGCTCCGGTGAGGTGCGGAGAAGGCGAGGTTGATCTTGGCAGGTGGGACCCACATGTCGGCGACAAGCGGCGGTGCGAACCGGTGGTTTGATTTGATCGACAACACACCGACCGTTGGATCCGAAGCGGACGGTGGGATTGTGTATGCATTCGGACAGTCGGTTGCATACGCGGCGTGGATCGTTCGATCTTCATCGGACGATTCGATCGATTGGACTCGCGCGGTGCAGCTAGGCGGTGCGACCGAGTCAAGTGGTGCGGGTCGGACTCGAGCACGAGTTGGGTTCGGGCCCGAGCGAACAAGATTTTTAGAATTTGGTTTAAAAGACAGAGAAGGTTTGGGAATTTTTAGAGGTAGCTCTGAGCTCCAAAATTTCAGAAATTTTATGGTAGCTACTAGAGACAGAGGACAACCTTGTATAATTTTCCAGAACTTTTATGCACTGCATGGTTCTAGAGAAAATTCACAAGCTGCTGTCGAGGAGTTTGACCAGATTTCAAACAGAGTTGACTTGGCCATTTGAAATAGCAAACAAAATCTAAAAATTGTGAAATAATTCAGGAGGTAGATAGGATGATCAAGATGCTAGGAAAAATAGTTTCAGAGGATGATCAAAGTTTGAAGGCTAAGAATCTGATAACAACAATCTCCAATCACAAGAATCAAATTCTACAAATTGGAAATTGCTAGGAAAATTGTAGAAACTTTCAAATGATTTGAAGAGACAACAAAAGTTTTATTTCTCCTCAAAATTTTACATTTGAAATACAAACCCAAAGTTAGAGGCTGTTACAAATCTCCCCCTTACAAGAATCTCGCCGAGATTACGATCACCGGAGAAGAAGGGCGGGTAATGCTGCTCGGAGGCGATCTTCCCGCTCCCATGTGGCTTCATCCTCGGAGTGGTTCGACCACGAACTTTAAGGAACTTGATCACACGGTTCCTTGTTCTACGTTCAGCTTCTTGAGGATCTGAGCGGGGCGCTCACGATAAGGCGGATCTTCACGCACATCGATATTTTCCAATGGTGTTTCCTCAGCCGGAACACGAGGCACTTCTTCAATTGTGACACATGGAAAACATCATGCACCCCTTCAAGTGTAGCCGGCAACTCCAACTTGTATGCAACGGCTCCACTTTCTTGATGATGCGTCGGCGACATATCGAGAGCGGTTGCCCTTGACATCAAGCGGCGATGTCCCTTCAGGTGAGACTTTGAGATACACAAAGTCATTGGGCTGGAAACTCAACTCACGGCGACGCGATCCGCATAGCTCTTACGCTGGGTGAGCTACGCGCAAGTGCTCCGAATCGATCGCGCTTGACTTTCGACCTCATTGATCGAATCGGGCCAAGAACCTTTCACGATTTCGACCGGTTCAATGGTGTTCTGCGGCGCCGTCCATACAAGGCCTCAAATGGTGCCATCACCGAGACTAGCACGGAAGGCTGTTGTTGTAGGAGAACTCGGCAAGTGGTAGGCACTTCTCCCAATTCTTTCCATAGGAAAGAACACAAGCACGAGCATATCTTCTAGCACTTTTTTGATTGGCGCGCTCCGTCGACCATCGATCCCGAGGATGATAGGTGAAATTTGAAAGACGGTACCCATGGCCTCTGCGGTGTGCCAAAATCGGAAGTGAAAAGAGAGCCACGATCGACACTATTGTTCGTGGCACACCATGCGAACTCACAATGCGGGATATGTAAAGATCCGCTGGTGATTCACATCAATCTTCGATCGCCTTTGGAAGGAAATGGGCCACCTTCGTCAATCGATCAATGACAACCCATAATGCATCCTTCCCGCAGAATGCAGGCGGACGGTGATAAAATCCATGCCTCTGAATCTCACTTCCATTCGGTATAGGCAAGGGTGAAGAAGACTGCTGGCGCCGATGCTCGGCCTTGACCGACAACATGTGTCACATCCGCAACGAACACAGCAATCTCGCGCTTCATGCGAGTCCACGAAATCTCGGCGCAGATCTTGGTACATTTAGTGGCCCGGGATGGATGGATAAAGCGAATCATGGGCCTCTGAAGGATCAAATCCGCAACTCGGGACCTTTGGGACCACAAGCCGCCCAAACCATACAACACCGTGTTCATCTTACGTGAAACACTTGGCTGAACCATCACGATGTTACGCTTGATTTTACCACGCCATCATCGATTGTTGTCTTTGCCTTGATCGATCCACCAAGGTTGGTTGCACAACCAAGGCGACAAAGGAACCATGCTCAACCAAACCCAAGTTGAGACGCGGAATTACGCAAGAAGCGCAGTTCTTTGCTCTTGGATCATCAAAGTATTGCAATACACCTTTCGACTAAGTGCATCGGCAACCACATTGGCCTTGCGGTGATCTCGAATACCCATGTCATAATCTTTGATTAATTCTAGCCATCTCCTTTGCACGAGGTTCAGATCTGGTGAGTAAATAAGTATTTCAAACTCTTATGATCGAATACACCTCACAGTGATTCCGATCAAATAATGCCGCCAAATCTTGAGTGCATGAACCACCGCAGCAAGCTCTAAATCATGGGTGGGATAGTTGAGCTCGTGAGGTCTCAGCGCTGGATGCATAGGCAATCGCCTTGCCTTCTGCATAAGAACACACCCAAGCCCCGACGAGAGGCATCGCAATAAATATCGAAGCTCTTGTGGATATCGGGAAGAGTAAGGACTGAGTGAAGTCAATCGCTGTTTGAGCTCACAGCTCTCATCACAAGCGATGGACCACACAAACTTCTTGTCCTTCTTGAGCAATTCGGTCATTGGCTTTGCGATCTTGGAGAAATTCGATAAAGCGGCGGTAGTAGCCCGCTAAACCGAGAAAACTCCGTACATCGATGGATGACTTGGTGACCCCAAGATAGAACATCGTGACCTTCTTTGGGATCCACGACTATGCCTCGGTGAAAAGAACATGGCCCAAGAATGCCACTTCCTTCAACGAACTCACATTTCTTTGAACTTCGCATATATTTGGTGCTCCCAATTTGCCCAAAACAATCTTGGATGCTCGGCATGCTCTACTTGATCTTGGAATAGATAAGAATGTCATCAATAAAAACCACCACAAATTTGTCCAAATACTCCATGAATACTGAATTCATAAGGTTCATGAACAAAGCTGGAGCATTGGTTAAACGAAGACATGACGGTGTACTCGTCATGCCCATAACGAGTAGTGAAAGCCGTCTTTGGAATATCCTCGATCCGATCGACTGATGATACCCCATTCTCAAATCAATCTTTGAGAACACACAGGCTCGATCAAGCGATCAAACAGATCATCAATGCGGGCGAGAGGATACTTGTTCTTCACCGTCACCTCATTGAGAGGACGGTAATCAACACACATGCGCAAAGTCTTGTCCTTCTTCTTCACAAAGATCACGGACAACCCCAAGGAGATGGCGGGGCGGATGAAACCCTTTGCTTGGAGCTCGCCAAGCCGCTTCTTCAATTCTTCTAGCTCATTGGGAGGCATCCGATCGGCGCCTTGAAATCGGGCGATGCCGGCAGCAACTCGATGGCAAACTCGGATCTCGAGCCGGAGGCATCCTGGCAAATCTTCGGAAAGACATCCACAAAGTCGATACTATGGGAACATCTTGAATTTGCAAGGTGGCTTTGCTTCTAATGCACATAGATGTGGCCCTGCGGTGCAGCGAAAATCCAACACGCTCACCAGAAGGGCTGGTAAGATAGACAATCTTCACACTGTCGATTTGCCCCAAGTGTTGGGACAACCAATCCATGCCAGAATCACATCCAGGCTCATTGGCCCGAGCGAGAATAAGATTTGCCAAAAACCCACTCCTTGGACTATGATAGGAACATCCAGACATCAGTAAATCGGCTCTCATTTCCGGCCCGGAGCGGATGAGCAAAGGAACTCCCAAAGGAACACGGTGAAGACCACTAGCGAGCAGCAAATGATCTTGAAATAAAGAATCGATGCTCGAGAATCAAATATCTCTTGCAGCGGGGCGGGAATTAACAAGAAGCGTACCCATCCACGACATCTGGCGCCTCCGAGCCTCCTCGGTGAAAGGTGGTTGACTCGACCATTGCTTTCGCACCACAGGGCTTGGATCATCTTACGGTCGGTGGATGACCACTCCCGCCGCGTCCTCCATTAGGGCGAGGGCTCTTACAACACTCGAGGCGAGCATTTGCATAATGGCCCTTGTTGTGGCGGCGAAAACAAGTCACCTCGGCGCGGATTGCGAGGCCGCTCTGTCTTGGATCGCGGCGCACGTGGTGGCTCACGACTGCGGTGGGCGAGGAGCTGGTGCGGCTGGTCTCGCGCCGGTGGAGCAAAGAGAACGGGCCATCGGTGCTTGCCCGGCCGAGGACGAGCGAGGCCGTGAGTAGGCGATCGCCTCCATTTGCGCTTGCGGGACTCGCCGCCTTCGCCTTATGCTTTCGGCAACAATGGCCTTATCTACCAAGGCACGAAAGTCGAAGAAGTCCACAATAGATAGCTTGTCCTGCGGCTCCTCGGACAAGCCATCCATAAACTTCTCTGCTAGCCTCATCGAGGCCACCTCTCCCGAGCATAGAGCGGATGATTGAACTCGTGCAGGTACTCCGTCACGCATTTGCGCCCTTGCTTGGCGCGAAACTCCTTTTCTTGACTTCATCGGGCCATCGGGATATGGGCCCAACGCAGCGGCGGAACTCCTCCCACGCGACCACATGGCCCGCGGGCTGCATGGCGAATAGTTCTCCCACCATGAGAGTCTGCGCCCTCAGGCGGTGGGACGCGAAGAGTGCCTTGTCTGCGCTGGCAGCGAGCTATGTTGAGCTTCCGCTCAACCATGCGCAGCCAATCATCCGCATCGAGAGGTCCTCGAGGCGGGAGAAAGTCGGTGGCTGCGTCGGAGGAACTCTGCAAGTCCCCGCGAGTCGGTGGCGCCACCACCGGCGGGAGTGGAGGTATTCCTAGCAATAACCTCCAAGATGCGCGTCTGGTCCATGCGGTTTCGCTCGATCGGCGAGCACCTCGACCATGGTCGGGAGGAGAAGCTCCTCATCATGACCACCTGCGACTACCACGCGTTCTCCGGCCATCTGTTTTACTAAGACAAGTTAGCAACAAATTTAAGAACAAGAAAGCCCAAAATTCATGAAAGCGGTCGAGAAACAAACACAAGGCGGGATAAAGTTCGACCAAAAAAATCGGACACATAACTACTCCCTTTACATCTTACCCTATTATCCCCACAAGTTTTAGTTGGATTAAACTTCATGGTTCTCCCCAAACTAATTCCACCAGTAGTAACTATCTTTTGAAAGGTGAAGAGAGAAACCAAGTTTCAAAACTTAAATTAGAGTAAGATGAGTAGAAAGCTAAGATAGGTAAGGAATAAAATCGAGAATCGCCTAGGTTTTCATAAACCTTTTATAATTTGAAAATAAGACTTTCAAAATATCCTAAGGACGACTATGCTTGGGTTACTACGGTCGAATGGCTCGATACCAACTTTGTGAGGACCCAGTTTATTTGGTTTGTAATGCTTAACCAACCACAGCCTAGCATCACAAATCAAATAAAGCTGATCCTCGAGATATGTATACTTCCAAAGCGATATACACCCGGTACAAAATTAGACATCAACTCCATTCCACACATAGAGTCCAAACACAACACTACCAAGCGAAAGATAAACAAATAGTAAAGATATTACAGACAATGGCCGTGGCCACAAGATACACAAATAACAACGAAAAGGCAGTGGAAGCAAAAGTGCCATAAGATGGCTATAAACAAAGCCAATCGGTGTGCCTTCAACCCACAAGGCATCGGCCGGACCGCCAAGCCTAGTCGTCACCCACGGCGGCCTGACTCACGAAGTGAGGCCCACGAGGCTCACCTTCTTCCTCTGCAACAAAAACATGAAGCAAAGCACACGAGTACAAAGATTGTCTTTGTACCCGCAAGACCGACGTGTGAACTAGCGAGACTGTTCATATGCTACATGCGAGCTTATTTGGTGGAGGTCATATGTTTCATTTGCATAAAGCCGATTTTCATTTGCAATAGGGTATCTGGTTTGATGGCAAGTTTGCAATTCATTTTTAATTGAAATAACGATAAGGATAGTAATAACAAAGAGTAAAGATAAACAACCTAGAAGTGACTACCCCAATAGTCACCACAACAATATACGAATCCCAGTTCGTACCACCCATCGAGTTTTAATTTAAATGTTGTAGTCTAGTTCTTGGGGCGTATCAGGCGTGTCCATAACCTAGGGCGAGGCTATTCGAATAGTTTTAACCTGCGGTGTACCAATGTACCCACACTTGACCGCCTTTAAGCCAAAACACACTTCCGAAGGTATCTTGTACGGCTAAGTCCTACGAGACTTTTCCAATATTGTGTATTAACTACGAGCAGCTCGTATGGATAGAAACCCATACGCTTACATGGTAAAGCCGAAAGACAACTACCCACTCGGGATAAAGCTTTTGGACAACTACCATGCTCCCACCTCCATCCCTCCTGCGACCTCCTGCGACCGGAGCCAATACACGCCAAAGTACTAGGTCAAGAGGGTCCCATATACTCTAGTGTGGTTAGCACGCAAAATGCTCGATGCGGTGGCGCAAGTAACTCGGTCCTTAAGCGGCTCGGGCACCTTTCGGTCACACCCAACAGATCACACCAGTCTTACCATTGTGCCCAAGTCTAAATCATTTTGTTTTCATTTTTAGTTTTGCAATTAAACCTAGCAAAAATCTGAAACATCTGATTATAGTAGATTTTGTGTGATCAAGGTTACTGACTAAAGTCGATAACCGCCTGATTCTAGATAACTAAGCATGTCTAAGCAATTTGACTCGGATCTACTAAGTGACAAGAGATCATCCAATGATCTCTAATCACGACAAATAACCTAGGCTCGGTAGTAGAGATCAATATTTTGTCTACAGGATATGTAACTACAGATTTAACTAATCAATTTAACACAAATTAAGCAATGCATACATACAATTTGAAACAAAATATTAGACTTTAAAATCTGGGATTATCATGATCAAGCGCTTGCACGGATCTTTGTTGGTCAATATGCTCGGAGGATCGTCCTCGGGGTTGCGCAAATATCGAAGCCTAGCGATCGAACATAACGACAAATAAGAGCGAATAACACCGACAAAACTCAAACATACAACAACATCAAAACAAGCCAAAACTCACACAGCAGCCTAAAGCATGATATAACAAAATTTTAGAAATAGAGAACAAATCATTTTAAGTTATTAATAATTTTCTCACGAATTTTCTAAGCTAATAAACACAACAAGCCACTAGTTAATTCTTGAACAAATTTTCATGAACAAACAGTACCTAAAACCTAACCTGATAATTAGCACACTAAAAATGAAAATTTACTGAGTTGGTTTCTTGGATTTGGACAATTATTGATAGAGATATGAATTTTCTAAATTAGAAAGTACATAATACACCAATTATTCAATAACAGATTCTAGCTAACAGAAACATGGTTGAATCTAATTTTGGTAAATACTACATTTAAAATTAAAATTAACGAACTGGTTTCAAGTGATTTGGAGAAAAATTGAATTAGTTATGCATTTTACAAGTTTAATTGATTTAACGATTACTGAAAAAGCATTTGAAATACTAAAGCACTTAATACTTCTTCTACTGGCCTTGCAGCTAGCCCAGCCAGCAGATGCCCGCAAAACGCTGATCGAGCGGATCGCGCATAAGGTGGCGTCGGCGTATTCAAAGAATCGTCTTGACTTAACGTAACGTAATCCTAACACATATGCCCGGCAAAACTACGCTTCATGAAAGAGAAAACGCATTAACAAAACTACACAATCCCTAAGCGACATTCGGGCCCACATATGAGACTCGGAGAATTAAAGCGATTAGATTTGAATCCTAAAACAGACTTAACACGAGAGGGCCCACAAGTCGGTGACCTATGAACCGGTTTAGCGATAACTAAGCCGGCGGCTCGTCGGCACGCGCGCGGGACGGCGCGGCGCGCGGTGATCTAGCAAACCGGTGAGTTTCAAGGCGAGTGAGTGGTACCTTAAGGTTCGCAAAGACCTCACGAACCGGTGGCGGTGACGCGAGCCCAATGGTCGGCGGAGATGAGCTCACGGCGGCGGGAGGCGGAAAAAGCTACGGTGCTCGCGGAGAAGATGCTACGGACTTGAGAAGCTACGGGAAGGTGCGCCACGGAATCGCCTCGACTCGGGGAGCAATAAGCACAAGATAACGTCGAAGAAGAAGGTCCGAGCGGCGGAATTGCCACGGCGGCGAACACCGTGATTGGAGAAGAAAGGGTTGCGCAGCCTCAGCGATGCACCAAAGACAAAAATGAAGCCATCATTAACCCGATTGCATCAATGCGATCCGAAGGGACCAAGTGTCGGCCGAAACTCACGAGCACTCGCAAGCTCGCGAGCCGAGACCAACGAGTTGGGGGCGAAGAAGTGGCCGGGACGATTCACTTTGGATGCTACGAGCTCGGGATGGGAAAAATGGATGCGATGCAGAGTGTGGTTCACGATGGTGAGGTTGCGGGCTCAGAGGCTTCTCCAGCGGCGGTGCTACCTTCGTTTCCTTTCCGGCGAAACAAGAAATCGGGCGGAGATAGCACGAGAGCGCAAAGGAGAAGAAGTGGATGAGTTCGGGGCTTTTATGAAGTCACGGCGATGCCTCCCGGTAGGACACGAGGGCATAAAGGTGGCGGCGGCAGTGCGTGGCAAACATGCACGCACGCGCCGCGAGCTCCGGTGAGGTGCGGAGAAGGCGAGGTTGATCTTGACAGTGGGACCCACATGTCGGCGACAAACGGCGGTGCGAACCGGTGGTTTGATTTGATCGACAACACACCGACCGTTGGATCACGAAGCGGACGGTGGGATTGGTGTATGCATTGGACAGGTCGGTTGCATACGCGGCGTGGATCGTTCGATCTTCATCGGACGATTCGATCGATTGGACTTCGCGCGGTGCAGCTGGCGGTGCGGCCGAGTCAAGTGGTGCGGTCGGACTCGAGCTCGAGTTGGGTTCGGCCAGAGCAGTACTTTTAGAATTTGGTTTAAAAGACAGAGAAGGTTTGGGAATTTTTAGAGGTAGCTCCTGAGCTCCAAAAATTTCGAAATTTTATGGTAGCTACTAGAGACAGAGGACAACCTTGTATAATTTTTCCAGAACTTTTATGCACTGCATGGTTCTAGAGAAAATTCACAAGCTGCTGTCGAGGAGTTTGACCAGATTTCAAACAGAGTTGACTTGGCCATTTGAAATAGCAAACAAAATCTAAAAATTGTGAAATAATTCAGGAGGTAGATAGGATGATCAAGATGCTAGGAAAAATAGTTTCAGAGGATGATCAAAGTTTGAAGGCTAAGAATCGATAACAACAATCTCCAATCACAAGAATTAAATTCTACAAATTGGAAATTGCTAGGAAAATTGTAGAAACTTTCAAATGATTTGAAGAGACAACAAAAGTTTTATTTCTCCTCAAAATTTTACATTTGAAATACAAACCCAAAGTTAGGCTGTTACACTTCCGCCTCTAACCTAAGAAATACTCTTTCTAAGTCAGTTGGCGGCGAGCACGATGTTAGCCTCTGTTGGATTAGGTTGTCAGAGTTTGCATAGCTGGTACTTGAAGAAGACCAAAGAGAAAGGGTGCGCTGATGGAATCACCGTCAGATACACGGAGGACTATTTCCTCCACGAGCCGGCCCCCTTCATCGTGGGCTTCGACGACTTGTTCGACCTATTCAACCTCAAAGCCCTCGATGCCTCACTTCTACGATCTTTGGACAATCGTAAGTGTGTACAATCAAGTTCTACATTCACGTACATTCACGTAATATAACAACTCATTGCTTATGTATAGATACATGATTAAAACTGCCCGGCGATTGAAAGAACCGGTGGGTTTCCTCGACCCACACGTGGTCTCTGAGCAAACCATCTTGGCAGACACATCCTACGTCGAGAAATACATAACGGCAGGATTGCTTGCTCAAAACTACGTGGACTACATAATGGTGCCCTACAACGAGTAAGTGCTTCACTACTTGCTATACAAATTTCATTTGTACTTTATCATGATATGAACTTAGGTTTAATGACTATAGCGACATACATGAGTAGGCATCACTTTGGATCCTTCTAGTCATTATACCAAAGAGGAATCGTACTATACCTTGATTCCCTAATGAAAAAGGCCACGACTTCACCCTTGTGCAAGAAGTAGTGACGGTGTGCTCATTTCCTCCATACATAACTCTATTGTAGTCTTCCTTCGTTTGAAATGGCGAGGTTAACTTTTTGGAAACATGTAGGTCGTTCATCTCCTATATTGCCGAGGAGGGCTATACAAGGAACGAACATACACTTAATCACGGGACGCGATTTCGTGCGTGCTACAACACAATAATCCTATATCATACTTACGTAATAATGCGTCTCGAACCGACTATACCTATATATGTAATTCTATTTTTCATGCATGCAAGAAAAAGCGAGAAGAATGTGCATTCTACGTTTGCCATCATATGCGATTCTCATGAGTGCTAGGTTGCGGATCCGAGGTTGGTCAATCTACAATAATTGCTAATTATAAATTTAAATATATATGTGTAACACTTTACTCTTGTTTGTAGGTTTTGAATATAGATTTAGATTCACTCGTTGAAAGAGATCTCGGATGTTCGAGGAGGCTCTGCACCTTCATCACGACGGATATCATTGCGACCAGCGGAGAGTTTCACTCTTGAACGACCTTGAAACAATTAATATATTTGATATAGTTGAAATTCACTTTGAATAGTTGTGATTCAATGGTAAACTTTGGGTTGTCACTTTGGGTTGTATGACAATATTTTACGAACGAGTTGATATTACAATGTTTGTTGTATTTGATATATGTTCGTTTGTATGACAATGATCACTTTGGGTTGTCAACGATTGATATCTGTGATGTATCTATTTTACGCTTGCTTATTTTGAGAGGGCATGGCTAGCAATCCCGAGGCTAGCGAAATTTTTAAAAAATAGTTATCTTTGAAATAACTATCACGACGGTTTATCAATCAAACCGTGCGTGATATGTATAATCGACGGCTCTATTATATAACCGTCGTGATATACGTATCCCGAGCGGTTCGTAAATATAACCGCTCGAGATATCCTTTATCACGACGGTTCTATTTACGAACCGTGCAGGATATGTGTATATCATGACGGTTTTATAATGATAACCGCTCAGGATATGTATATCATAGACGGTTCGTAAATAGAGCGTGCGTGATATGCGTCTATAACGACGGTTCTTGAATAGAGCCGTCGTGATAATTAGATATCACGACGGTTTTATAATTAGAACCGTCGTGTTGTGACTTATCACAGACGGATGTTTAACGTCTGTGATAACGCAACTTATCACAGGCGTATAAAAACACGAGCGGTTGGGCAAATGCGTGATGACTGCTCGAACCGCTGCAGTGATGAGGCGTGTGTAGTAGTGCACGCGCGAAATCGAGAGATGCCTCGGCGGCGTAGATCGTCGGCGGCGGTGCCGTGCCTCCTCCTTCTTCTTCTCTTTTTCAATCAGCTTGGCCACTATAGCCGCCATGTTTGCCAAGATGGCTTTCATGTCGTCTCACGCTGCACTCATCTCATTGAGGTGGTCCTCATGGCCTTGACATTCTCAGCGCGAAACCATGGTGTTGGCTCGATGCAAGTTGTTATGATCCTTAGATCATATGGGTAAACATCACTGGAAGATAGCCGGGTGGCGTCGGTGCTAGGGGAGAGGGAGACTATAGATTAGGGAGACGAAGGGGATTGTGACTTAGGCTTGTATTCTCATTGCTTGCTTATGAATAGTGCAGCTCCTCTCTTTATATAGATGAGGTTAGCCCCTAACAATATGAAAACTATCATATCTAATGCAACCAATCAACTAAGGATAAGATAATATCCATACTTTCTAAATATAAAGATATGCATCTAACTATTCCTAATATAAAGATAATATCAATCAATAATCTCTAGAAGATAACTTGCTAATAAAGGAAACAACTAATCTGTTTTGACGCACTATTCAGTGTATGAACAGTATGTGTGAACAGTAACTTCTGCCCATGATAGCCTCCTTCCATGGTCGTAGCTCCCCTGGGCCTACACCCATGACAGATAAATTACCTTGACTGATCTAGCCTACCGTCTTGATTACATATTGCTAATAGAAGGATAACTATATAATGGTTCTGGTTTATTTTGGTAACAAGAAAAGAGAGCTCGAGAGAACCACCTGCGAGAACTTAAAGCAGATACGGAATAAGGTATGCGCGAATTTTGTGGCTAGTTCATGTTGAGATATAATACTGTTTTCAGCTTACTCAATGTTGCACATGCATATATGCTTCTTAGATAGAAATAACACGATTGTGCCTTCATTGGTTTCGGTGGAATCTGCAGGGAATTCGTGCGGTTGGTGAATGTGAGCGACGAGTATCGGCAATGCCGCTGCATGCCGCGGCCAGGCAAGGGTGGCCGGAGTGCGTCCAACTGCTGCTAAACACGGCACCAGTGTCAGCTCCAACTAGCTCCTTCGTCTATGGTTTCCTACAGTGTTGTGCAGCTGGAGCAAAACTCTGATAGATGTTACTGTTGTCGTGTGCAACTTCTCCGGGAGCTCATCTTTGCATTTGGCTGCTCGTGGTGGTTACTTGTATCCCGTCCAGAAGCTGATCGCCTCCAAAGGGACTTAGCCGGGTAAACATCTCCACGAATCTTCCATTTTGGTGACATTAAGATGCTTGTTGTCGTCGTGTACAGCGTCGGCTGCAAGTGGCGGCGGGCCCAATTTAGCCTCCGGCGGCGCGACGCAAGGACGGTGGCAGCCCAGTTGAGGGCGCAGCGCAAGCCGAGCCTGTCGTGGCATGGGCCGATGTGAAGCTCGGCCAGATGTGGTGGCGCAGCCGGGACACGGTGCAGTCGAGCACGACGGTGGAGACACTATGCATGCCGGGTCGGAGCTCTGCTCGACGTGTCGCTGGAGGTGTGCAGGCTGAGCATGTGGGCGAATGTAAAGCGTAGGCCGATCATGGCGGCGATGGCTCGACATGCTGGGGTAGCCGAGGACTCGTGGCAGCACGCGGGAGCTGGCACCTGCCGGTGGCGGGAGTACTAGAGACAACCAACTGGGGTGTGGTAGTAATTATTTTCACGTTTGTGGGGTTCCTAAAGCAAAAGGCTTGAGCTAAAGCATCATTTGTAGGAATGCAACAGCTGGAAAAATATTGGGATGAAATGCGGAATGGTTTAAACTCTGTAATATACTTTTGATCCAGGTAATATGTATTTCAATTCGTAGCAAAGCGCGGGCATTTAACTAATGCTCCTAAACTACTTCACAGTTTGGTTTAGTGGAACCCTGAAAGATTATTTGACTTTATTTGTTAAGCCTCCTAAAGTTACTATAAATATTTGGTACATGCTCTATGGAGGAGTAAATTGTATTCCTTTGGTCATAAAAGAATGATATTTTTTACTTTTCGAAGTCAACAAGACGGTACTTTGCCCACTCCGTTTTATCATCACATATTCATAAAAAAAATATGAAAGTTAAATATTATGAAAGCATTTTTCATGACAAAATCACATGTATCATTTTCATATATCGAAATCATACATTCAAGGCAATATGATTGGACAAAATTATTTCGTTTTGATTGCACGCATGCTAGGATGTCACTCTTTTGTGACTAGAGTGAGTAATATTCTGTGTTGTAAAGGCTTCTATGCAAATAATTCTATAGTGCTAAGCTCCTAGATATAGAATTCTATAGAGCTAATGTAACAGCCCAACCGAGCGCCTTCCCTCAAGCGAGCCCTCGCTGCCATGCTTCCGTTCATTCCTCGCCGTCGTTCCAGTGCTAGCGCCGTCGTGTTTCTTTGCCACCGACACGCCGCCGGTAGACCGGTCCCTGTGCCCATTGCTCTCGGTCCCTGTGCCCATTGCTCTAGCACCACACACAATCCCTCTAGCCCCCTGTTGCGGCCATAAACCCTCTTAGGCGACACCACCCCAAACCATCGCGCCGCCACCACAGGCCACGCCGTTGCCGCCAATAGCTTTGCCTAGGCCCCCGCAACCCATTTTGATAGTTAACAGAGGTCGCCGCCGCTCGCCGCACTGGAACCATGGACGACAGAGAAGCTCCAATAGAAGCTACTTTGCTACGGGAAGTAGGAAGAAGAGGGCAGCCGCCGCTGACGTGTGGGCCCAGAGGATTAGCATAACCCAGGATTAATTAGTGTTAAGTAATTAGTGGTGTCAGTATGACATGTGGGACCGACATCATTTAAAAAATCTAATTAAACATTTAGTTAGTGTTTGAGTCTATAACATGTCGACCCGACTGCCTAAAAATCAGTAGATGGACTAAGTCCATGGACCCAACGCCATTGACATGTGGGCCCCCTGCCCGTGAGCCGATTATGTGGACCCAGTTCAATGGACTATGGCCTCACTTGTCAACCACACCCCTTTTCCTTAAGAAAGTTAATTCAAAAAGAAATTAAAAAAAACCCAGTGGACCCCACCTGTCAGTCTGAGAGATGTTCTGAAATAAAAATAATTGAAAAAGAAAAGAAAATCCCGGTGGACCCCACCTATCAGAAATTTCCAAATTTTTGGATTTTCCTTTCGGTTCAAATTTTAGAGAGCTAGTTCTCCCTCATTTTAAATCCAAATCAATTGATTTTTGTTTCTAAGTGCTTCTAAATTCAAGATCCTTCCAACGGTACCAAAACCGTAATTTTTGTAATTCATTTGAATTTAATTTGGATTTATTTGTGTTATGAGCATTTATTTGAAGTCGTCGTTTTCCCTTTAAATAGATTTAAATGTAACCGAAGGCCTTTTCACTACTTCAAGTCAAGACCATGAAACATCCACATTTGAGCAAGGCAAGTTCTTACAATTGATCATGTTGAACCTACATTTCAAATGCAAAGTATTTCAATTTAAATTACTACTTGCATGCTTATTACTATTTAATGTTTACGAAATGCTATGCCAAATGTTGATGCTTAGCTATACCAAAGTTGATTATCATCATGGATCCCTTCCTTGTATATTGACTCCACTTTACCTTGTCACCGTAAGGATATTTATTATACGAATAAAACTCTTGTTGATAAATGAACACGACTATTAGTTGTGCTTAGACACTACTTAGTAACTAAACATGAATATGACCTCTCATTACCAATCACAATATTGTGCTTAACCTTCTGGATGGCTTAGAAGAACAAAACTCCTGTTGATAAATGAACATGAGTATTGGTTGTGCTTAGACACTACTTAGTAACTAAACATTACCAATCGCAATATTGTGCTTAACCTTCTGGATGGCTTAGAAGAACAACGTCCACTAAGCCTAGCAGAGTGGAACTTTCGAAACATTATCAAACGACACATAGTCAGGTTATTATGATACAAACAACTATATTGGAAAAAGAGATGCACCATTAGATGGTCAAATTTGGTGATGAGAACACAAAGTCTTTTCATGCTTTAGCTACTGAGCATTATCGGAGAAACCACATTGCTCCTTTTACAGATCGAGATGGTTGCTTAATATCATACCACAATGAAAAAGCTGCTATTATCTAGAGTACATTCAAGAAAAGAATGGGTATTTCTTGCAGTACATATATGCACTTTGATTCGGATAACTTGATTGAAAGAAGAGATGATCTGGAGCACTTAGGACAACCTTTTCTAAAGGAGGAGATTGAAAAATTGTTAACACAATACCTTTGGACAATGCACCGGACCAAATGGTTTCAATGGACTTTTTTGTGAAAAAAATGTTGTCCGATCATCTCGGCAAATATACTCTAGCTTTGTGATGTTTTCAGTACGGATAAGTTAAATCTTCAAAGCTTAAACTCTTCTTTGATCACTTAGATTCCCAAAACGAATGCTCCAGAGAATGTCAATGATTATAGACCGATATCATTACTTAACATTATCCTCAAACTCATCACAAAGGTACTAGCTAACAGACTACAAGTTATTATTAGCTTCATACATGCTAATCAACATGGCTTCATTAAAACACGATATATTCAAGACTGTCTAGCATGGGCTTTCGAATATCTGCATCAATGCAAGCACTCTAAGAGAGAAATTTTTCTTCTTAAACTGGACTTCGAGAAGGTTTTTGATACTCTCGAACATAATACCATCCTTTTGATGCTTGAGAAGCAAGGTTTTTCTCCAGTTTGGATTCAATGGATCCTAAGTATTTTGACCTCAGGAACATCAGCTGTTCTACTCAATGGAATGCCGGGAAAGTTTTTTCATTGCAAGTGAGGAGTTAGACAGGGTGATCCTTTATCGCCCCTCTTTTTGTTCTGGCAGCTGATCTGTTACAATCCATTGTTAATAAAGCGCGACAAAGAAATATGCTCAATCTTCCAATCCCTAAAGAAGATCAACTAGACTTCCCAATTATTCAATATGAGGATGACACTCTTCTTTTCATGCAAGCTGATTCTCGACAACTCATTTGCCTCAAAGGTCTACTAGAGGACTATGCACAGTCCACGGGTCTAAAAGTAAACTACATGAAGTCATGTATTATTCTGAACAACGTTTAAGAAGAACGTATGACAAACCTTGCCGGTGTTTTCAGTTGTCAAATTGGTACCTTACCTTGCACATATCTGGGCCTGCCTCTTGGCACCACCAAACCTAGAGTACACGATTTTGCTCCTTTAATTTATAGAGTGAGACAACATCTGGTAGCTTGTTCCAAGTACATTTCTTATGGAGGAAGGTTGATTATGGTAAATGCAGTCCTTTCCTTGTTACCAATTTACTACATGTGTACTTCGAAGATTCCAGCCACGGTTGTTCACTCTATTGACAGGGCTAGACGACACTGTTTCTAGAGAAGATCAAACATGAACTCAAAAAAACAATCATTACCATCATGGGAAAAGGTTTGTCAACCAAAAAACAAAGGTGGATTGGGAGTCATGAATATGAAAATTCAGAATGAAGCTTTACTAAAGAAACATCTACACAAATTTTTCAGCAAAAGAGAAGTCTGTGGGTACACTTAATTTGGTCTACTTATTACAGACACAAATTACCGCAAGCATCCAAAGAAGAGGGATCATTTTGGTGGAAAGATATCCTTCGACTGTTCGATAAGTTCAGAATAATTTCTAGTTGTTCAGTTGCCACCGGGAACTCGGTCCTTTTCTAGCATGATAAATGGAACAACAATGTGTTATCCCACAAATTCCCTAGACTGTATTATTTTGCAAAAGATATCTTTTCCTCAGTCAACAGTCACATCTTGGTTGCGGAGATCTGAGAACTATATAGACTCCCTTTGACAACACAGGCCTATCAGGAATATCTGCAACTGCAATCACTGCTAGATCAGCTGACACTTTCTCCACAAGGAAATGATGTTTGGACTCACACTTGGGGTAACAACAATTACTCTTCACGGAAATTTTATAAGCTACCCTTTCAGAATATTCAACCTTCGCAACCATTTCACTGGGTCTACAAAAGGAAATGCCCCATGAAACTCAAGATCTATGCCTGGTTACTGCTCTCTGATCGTCTCAATACAAAAAACATGATGAGCAGAAGGAATATGTCTATTAAGGACAGTCAAACTTGTGTTCCATGTCTAAATGGAAATGAGGAGACCATGATGCATCTTTTCTTTGATTGTCAGTTTAGTCAAACATGCTGGCATTATCTCAACATTCACTGGCCTCATTCTAGAGATGTCCACCGCAGATTTATTCTTGCTATAAATACTTTCCAACATCCTTTCTTCATGGACATTGTCATCACCGCTACTTGGAATATTTGGAAGCAACGTAATGGAAAGATTTTCCAGAATATTCAATCGGTTATTTCTAGTTGGAAACATCAAATTGATTCTGAAATCACTCTTCTTTTGTTTAGAGTGAAGGAACCACTCAAAACTATAATTCATAATTGGAGAAAGTCCTTAAGTTGATCTAGTCCCTCAGGGTTGTATCATATCATCCTGTACATCCATTTATTAATATATTTCTGTTGGGGTCTCCCCTATAGTTTCATTAAAAAACCATGAATAGGACACAAATATTGCCATCATGAGAACTTGGATACTATTACTGTAGTATTGTAACATGGGTTACCATTGGAAATAGGAAGATGTATTCATAAATGGGTAAGACTTGGGCAGTGGTTGGTGGAGATCGGTGCTAACTACACGCGGTGGGTTGGTGGATTATTTTGCCTGAGTCAATTAAGGACCGAATCATGTGTCCCTTTCTGAACTATTACGTCGTACAACCATAAGTTTAGTATGTGATAGACTAGGCTAAATAATTTAACTAGTCTTTATGCTATTGCCAAATTCTTGGCAGTTTGGGTCGGGTTGTTGGACCTGGGCTGGAGGGAGGCTATCCCTAGGTATGCACCACTGAGTAAGGTGGTACCACGTCGGGATACGTACTCTCCCAGTGGTTTCTTCAGAGTTAATGTCATTTAAACGCCTGAAGATGGATCAATTGGATGGTGTAGTATTATGGCAAATTATTGTAAAGGCTTTGTTATGATCATCTCCGTCGTACGCCCAAGGAAGCATGTCATGGACGATAATATAGGATTGATCATATCTTGTAGGTAAAGTTTTACAACCTCTGTAGAGAGTATAATCTATTCAAGTAGTTCTGTCCCCAGTCACGGGCATGTTAATAGTCGTGCAACCATATGTCTAGTATGGGACAAACCTAGCGGATAATTTTTCGAGTCATTATGCTATTGCCAAATTCTGGGCAGTTTGGGCTGGCCGTTGAACCCAAGCTGGAGGGGGAAATATCCCTATGTATGCACCTTTGTGTTGTGGTAATACTAAGTTGGGATACGTACTCTCCCAATGGTGGTTTCTTTGGAGTTAATGTCGTTCAAACGACCAAAGATGGATCCATTGGATGGTGTAGCATTATCGTCAGGACCCGGATTTACACATCCGAAATCCTCTGTATTTTTGAACTAGTCTTAGATCATTAGCTAGCTCACACAGGAAATATCGATAAAATACCTTCAATTTATCGATTGTAACTAAAAAGATCACAAAATAACAAATAGTAATAATAACTGGATCTTATGGTCAATGTTTATTTAACTTGCTATGCAGGGCTAAAGAAACAAATAAACTCTTGCAGTGGAATGGAAAAACTTGAAAATACCAATCAACATGCCCACAAGCAATCGAGTAGAGAACATATCTTAATTCGCAAAGCCTTCAAAGGACTCCTCTTCATATAACTCTTGAGCAGCTTGATACTCTTCAGCTGAGCAGCAAAGTTTAAAGCCATGAGTATATAAAGTACTCAACAAGTCATAAGAAATAGTATGTAATTAATATTCATGCAGGGCTTGAACAAAGGAATAGATGTATGGCTCTTTTGCATAAAGAGGTATTGACAGTAAATATAGTAAATAGATTGAAATGCATAATTAAAAAGAATAATAAATAAATAAACAATTGCTTTGAACTAGTGAATCTCTTGTTCACTTTCCAACCAAACCACCAAGTGAACATCGTATCCACCAAGCGAACATTCACCAAGTGAATCTCCCATTTACCCTCCGACACATTTTTATAAACCCTACCTCTCGTGTGAATCCCCGAGCATTGTCCATGACCGGGGACACGACTATTTAAACAGTTTTAACTCTGCAGAGGTTGTACAGTTTTACCTACAAGAGATAAATCAACTTATAATGTTCATTCACACACTTCTGTTGGTGCGTGACTAAATGATTATCACAAGGCTTATACAAAGCTCCTCCATAACCTAGTTCTACAAGCTAAGGTTTCAACACTAAATGTCATCACGACTGACATGATGCCCCCTTCTTGCGCCATTGTGAATATCCATCCGGAATTCACACTTCCAAAAATAGAACTAAGCTAAGACATTGCTAATTAGTTAGCCAGGTCCATCCCATACTAGGGGTTGTATGATATGGCTCAGTTCAATAGCATACAAGATTAAGTCCTTGACAAGTTACCTAGGCAAGACTACCTCATCCAAAATAATGTGCCTCATTCAGCCCCTTCACTGCACGATCACTCGCTTGAGCATAAATCATTTTATTCACCCAAACCAATGACAATCCCTACCATGGCACAAAATTTTATAATAGCGGCATCGCTCTACAATCTACACAACAATGACATCACACCATAGTTGCACAACAATGGCATCACCCCACAATTCCATATATCATTAAGTCAAATTTAACATTATTGAACATATGATCATGAGCCCATTGTAACTAAGCATGACTAAGCATCTCTACGTGCCCATGTTGGTGATATAAATATGTCCAACTAATATTGGCCATCCTATGGCAAATGATTTATGGTATTCAAATAATCAATTGAGGCATAGTTGCAAATAAGTTATTAACTATTCCCAAAAGCGGTTGATATAAATATAGCATGCAATTCGATATAAAACAACACTTGGATCTTCAAAGCTTGCTTCTGCTCCAGCTCCTTGAAACAGATCGTCTGGCAAGAGAGAAAACAATAGGAGAAGCACAAATAAATTCAAAAGAAATTGAAATAAAATCCAAAAACATAAAAACTAACTCTAAAATAAGGAGCTCGATTTTAGATAAATTTAGGAATTTGAATGGGTTGAATCGGAGTTCGGACGAAGGAGAACAGGCTCTCGGAAAATTTGTCGAAAAAGAAAAAGAGAGAGTAAACACTATCTCGGATTTTAGAATTTTCTTTCAAAAGAAAATTCTAGATTACTGTGTCAGCATGACATCAGCAAGGATTTAGGATTTTTGGGTGGAATTTAATTTTGAAAGGAAAATAAATTTAATTACACTGACATATGGACCCATAATCTATAGACCAGGTCTACGGGAGAGGCTCAGGTCTATGGTGAACTAGGAGCACAAAGCTGAGACACTAGCAGACACTAGGGCTGGAAACGATTCGAGTCGAGCTGGCTCGAGCCAAGCTCACCTAGGCTCGGTCTGAGCTGCAACTCGGCTCGTTTTGAAATTGAGCTAGGGACTGGGCTCGGCTGGCCTCGAAAGTGAGCTCGAGCCGGCGAGCGAGCGACTCGAGCTAAGAACCGCTCGGCGCAGGGAACAACCAAGAAGTTTGATTCTCAGCTAGAAGAAAGGCAGAGGCCAGAAGTTCGGTTTTCACTCTACCTAAATCACACGACGAACAGGGCGCAAAATAAATATGGCATGCTCCCTTTTCATTCTACCTAATCAAGATTCAAGAAGCATAGCGTAGGTTGTTCTTTGCCCAAATTCCAAATTGATAGTGAACACAAACAGAGGTCTAATGGCTGGATGACCACAGTCCACAAGGCTGAGAACCAACTTTAGCACGGGTCATCTGAACCAATGGAATCTACGCATTCATAAGCACAAGAAAGAAACAGAAACAAAAGTGATTAATTAGAAAGTCAGGGAATGGGGTTGGAGTCTTGGAGACATGCTCTCGTCGGCCGAGGAGCTTGATGGGCATGTCGGTGGAGCGCGGCGGGATGATGCAGTTGTTGGGGAGCTCGTCTTGGTCGAGGATCCGGCTGGGCCACCAGGATCAGTTGCGGCGGTGCACCCAGACGAGCGCCCCATCACCATGCCAGCAACGACTGCTTCTCCACGGGGAGGAGTGGGGGGAGCACGGCTGCACGGGGCGAGGTAGAGCACGGAGCGGCGACGCAGACACACAGGGGAAGCATGAGGGGAGTGGCACGGAGGACGAGGAGGAAGGGGAGGTGGGGCGGGCGGAAGGGGAGGAGGACGATGCGGTTGATCTTGAGAGGCCCGGGACAGGAGGCGGCAGCGGGGAGGAGGCCCCTGCTGCTGTTGCCCCACATGGGAAGATGGGGAGGTCGACGGAGGACCGGAGGCGGTGGGTGGAGGCGGTGAGTGGAGGAGGTGAGGTGGAGGCGACGGGTGGAGGCGTGGAGCTGGGTGAGGGGGAGGGGGAGGCCGTGAGGGGGAGGCGGCGGGTGAAGGCGTGGAGCTGGGGGAGGCTATGAGGGGGAGGCAGCGAGTGGAGGAGGCGAGGTGGAGGTGGTAGGTGGAGGAGGTGAGGTGGAGGCCGCCGCTGCGGGGGTGGTGGCCGTGGAGGAGCGGCGGCGGGTAGAGGTGCTGACAAGGGCAACGAGGGAGGATAGGGAATCGGGGGGAGAAAGGGGATGGGGAGGGGATGGATTGGGGGCGGTTAGGACTTATGGATTTGAGGAGGTAGGCAGCATCGCTGCTGGGCCTGGGCCAAGCCAAATGAGGCTCGCGAGCCAGCTCGAGCTCAGCTCGTTTGCTCGGCGAGCTAGACATGAGGCTCAGCTCGGCTCGAAAATTCACGAGCCCGAGTCGAGCCGAGCCATGATGAGCCCGAGCAGGCTTGCGAGCCTCGAGACACAAGGGTTGCTAACAGAGATGACACATGGGCGTCAAGCGGATGTGGTAGCTAAGGTGGCTAACTCGGTGGAAGAGAGAGAAATTTAGAGGAGCTAGCAACGACGCCTGGGCAAATGGTGGCGATGGCAACCAGTGGCAAGGAAGTTCCGGCTGACACGCAAAATAGGTTGCCAATGGAGAGAGGAAGATTCGGGCGGTGATGGTGCGGCAAGGGTAGTGACGAGATGGTGGCGGTGGCGACGGCGACATAACGGCCGGCTCAGGTGTGCGACGGAGACGGTGGCTTAGTGGCGCTCTAAGGAAACCAAGAGAAGCATGGGCTCGGCTACAACGCAAGGAACTCGAGGAGCATCTTGGGGCAACGAATAAGGACGAAGCGGCGGCGAGATGGAAACCGGCGATGGGAAGAAAGGTGATGGCGGTGACTCCGCACGGTGATGGAGAGAGGACTAGGACGGAATGGATCGATGAGGAGGAGGGGAACACACGATGGCGCACGGAAGGGCAAGGGCTCATCGGAGATAGAGATCGGAGGTGGAGGCGGCGGGTTTGGGAAAGACAAGGGCGGTGGTGGAGTGGGGATCCTCTAGGGACGGCGACGAGTGCACGGTGTAGAACATGGAAGGGTGAACTCAACGGCGGTGGAGGCACGGATGGAGGATGACGGATGGCAGCAGAACACGATGACGAAGTGCTTGCGGTGGTGGTGGCTTCTTTGGCGGATTCGGCAAGGCGAAGACAACCACGAGGCGGCGGCTAAGGCAAGCGGAAGAGGGAATGGTGGTGCGGACTTTGACGTGGGTGGCATGCCTTTAAAGGTTAGGGAAGGGAGAGTTTGCAATGGAGATGGCGATGCGACAACATATCCGGATCGGACACGGGGAGGAGGCGGGAGGAAGGAGGAAAGGAGGAAGGAGGAGGTGGCTGACAAGGTGGGCCCACTAGGTAGTGAGAGAAGAAGGGAGGAGGGTGGGGTGGGTCAGCGGCAAAAGAAGAAAGGTCGGGGAAAAAGAAAAACGGCCTGAGAAGAAAAGAAATGCGACCCGAAAGGAAAAATTCAGAAAAATGAATTTATGAATTTCAGAAATTAGATTTAATAAAGCCGAGCTCAAAGAAATAGCAAATAAACTCCAAAAATTCCTAAAAATTCTAGAAAGTACTCGAGAACTCGAGGAACCCAAAATAAAATAGCTTTTAGTTTAATTGAAGTTTAAATTAATCACATTAAATTATTTTGTTTTCTAAAAATTCATATTCGACTTTTAACTTAACCAAGAAAATTCAAATCGTTATTTTTATTTTTAAATGCTTCAAATGAACTCCAAATTTAGGATGTTACAATTATGTGAAAGTATTGTAAAGGCTTTGTTATGAACATCTCGTCCCACGCCTGATGGCGTGTCATGACCGACATTATGAGTTAATCATATCTTGTGAGTAAAGTTATACAACCTCTGTAGAGTATTTATAATCTATTCGAATAGTTGTGCCTCGGTTATAGGCATTGTGAAGAAGTCACACTACTTAGTTTGTTAACTTAAAATTGTAAGCTAAAACTTGCTTTGGGAAATCTTGGTGATTCGAATCTTTGCGACATCGCATTTAAGCATGGTTATTGTGTCGAGGACATCTTTGGATGGAAGCATGGTCTCTGTAGTTTACGACATGCTGGATGGAAGCGTGGTCGCTTGTGTCGGGACATGCTGGACGAAAGCATGGTCTTTGTGATTTGCGACATGCTGGATTTAAGCATGGTCGCCAGTGATTGAAGATAGTTTGGTTGTGGTTGTGACATGCTAGGTGGAAGCATGGTCACCGGGAACGTGATCATGTGGCTAAATATGGTTGAAGTAATGATTGATCATAAAAAATAACATTCGGTTTTGAAGTTAAACTTGCTAAGTCATATGTTTGAAAAATAACTATAGTATTTGGGGCAAATTGGTTTTGTGCTAAAATAAGACATAAAACCCTCCTTTGATAAGCTTCGCATCTATATACTTGCATGTGGGGTGAAGGCTTGCTGAGTACCTTTGTACTCATGATTGCTCATATATATAGATTCAGTGCCCCAAGAGGTCAACCGGTGAACATATACCCCCTTCCTATCAGAAGATGAAGATGACCTCAAGTACTGGGTCGCTTACCCCAGTCGATTGTGTGTTGGCATATCTTGAGGGTCACCACGACTATTTATTTTTTTCGTTGCAAGACTCCATTTGTATTTGGCATTTTTGGCCCATGATGTAAGACTTCGACGTTGTAGTCTATTTACCTTAATTATTATCTTTATTCTCATGTATGGATATGATATTCATCGATGCTGTATTGTGTGAGCTAACTACGATCATGGGACTAACTCGGAATATCTGAGAGTGCGGATGCAAATCAAGTCCCCACAACTAAGCTGGTAGATATATTACTTTCTATTCTATCTAGCTATATCTATACTATTTGTTGGCTTCACTAGAAGACCCAACCTTAATCCAACGAGGGAAAATTCTAGAAGTTCCAATATTAATAGTAGAAAATAAAAAGAAATACTAGAACTTCCCAAATTAAACAAAAAAACGCCTTGTTCACTCATTTTTTTTTTCTTGATTGGTGTGACATACGGCTTGGACTTTAAGTTTACTTAATTTTGATACAACCATATTGCATCTCTAACTGATAATATGTTACATGGTAGAAAGTAAGAGTTTGTTCCAGACGATGCAAATGTAGTCAATCAACTAAATTAGTCTCCAAGTCCACGAAAAGAAAATTAAATAGTAAATAAAAATGCTGATCCACAAGGAAGATATCGTAAGTAAAAAAAACGGATATAATTATGTAACCAGGATCGCCTTCCAGCGACTCGAACGTTACAATTTCAATCGAGTATAACATGGGATGCGATTTGAAAATAGGACAATGAGATTTGAGATATGCGTTGAGTTTAGTACAAATATATTGGAAATTGGTCCATTCACGAGGCTTATTACAAGAAGGAACTTTTTTTTATTAATTAACCTTTTATTAATTTATTTTTAATGTTAACCCCTACGAACTTTATTTCTAATTCTGACCCTATTGATCATGTCACCATCCGTGATGTTGTCACGCCACGGGTGGTGACGTGATCAAACAACAATTTCACGCTACCACTAGTGGCTTGACAAGATACGGTGCTGGCGTGACAATGTTATTTGTCACGCCACGGGTGTCACGTCACGGGTGATGACGTGATCAAAGAGGTTGGAATTAGAAATAAAGTTTGCGGAGGGTTAACAATAAACATAAATTAATAAAAAAAAAATTCAAGAAGAAGAGAGAGATCGTTGGATCAAACAAAGAAGTAGGATTTGGCTTAATTTTTGTGTTCAGAGCTCGAGATACATTGACTCCATGGTGGCTGAAACTTGCAAATTCGTTTGACTGTACAAAATCATAGCGCGGTTCGCATCCTCGGTGCATCCAACCACAATCATATGTAGCCAAGGACCAAGTATCACAGTGAGGTTAGTCTGTTCACTCCCAATAACTCCCATTCCCATCAACTGGTTACCATATATTTGATATTTGCATCACATTGTCTAAATTCCTCACTCCATCTCATTCGTCTTACATCTATGTTATTTGGTGCTATTGTACATGGATACTACTACAATCTACGGCAAGTTGCAGAGAAGTTTTTGGGCACAATAGTGTGTATATAACAAGAATGGGAGCAGGACAAAGCAAAGCGAGGTGACAAATATTGAAGGACGAGTGATAAAAGTTTGTTGGACTTCAACACCCAAAGATTTCTCAAATTATGATTTCTGAGCTTTGAGTATCTTGCATTAAAGTAGGAAGTTCGTTTTTTTTTGTAGGTTGCAAGGCACAAAAGAGAAAATTGTTTTTTCAACTGCTGTACACATTTAATTGTAAGTACTTAATTCAACATAATGATTGCTAACATACTTCTGCATTCACACTGCTAATTATAATGGTATTATTAAGTTACTATGTTGAATAAAAAATTAAAAGCTTTCCCATCGTGCCCATGAAGAGTTTTATTACTTTTTGTCAGGACCTAAATATACAAATCTGGACTCTCTATGTATAATGCACTAGTCTAGAACCACACTAGTGCACACAGTGTCAACATAGATGAATATCATTTCACACAAAGTGAATATAAGAATAAACAACTAATTTGATTAATGATAACGGTTGGGACTTTATAGTCGAGTTTACACTTATTAAGCCACACAGGGTTGAGCACTAAGTAAAGAAACAACAACGGAGTGGAAGCAACTCCATCGAACACCCATCAACTTGCAACAGACAACCGACTGGGATCAAGACTAGTGATCAACCTCGTCATGAAACTCCTCCTCAAAAGCAGACGAAGACTCCTGCACTTCAGTTGAATGATTGCAATAAGAATGAGTACTCTGAGTACTCAACACGTTGTACCACATAATGCAATTATAGATAGTGGGCAAAGGAAATGGTTTCGATTGTTATTTTGCAGAAAGCAACACTTGCATTTGAATACAAATAATAGATTGAAAGATTAATTTAAAATAAATAAATAATAATAGTTTATGAAAATTCTGAATTTATGAAATTATTTTTCTAAAGGAAAAACAATTTACTGTGTCAGCTAGAGGGAAATGAATTCCGGCTAGATTGTTTTTGTAAAGAAAAAGGAAATTAGACACTGACATGTGGGCTCTATGTTGGTGGACTGGGTCCATGGAATTGGTTTTGGTCCACAGCGGACTGGCTCACGACATAGTGTCTACTTGCCACACAAGCTGCCACGCATGTAATGACGGGGCTGACACAGGGCAGCCACATGGGGCGATGGTGGTGAGGTGGCGTACGTGTGGTGGCCATGTGGCAGACGGGTGGCGGTGGTGCACGAGTTTCGGTGGTCACCAGCGAATGGCGGCGTAGCGACCGGCGATGATGTGCGGGAAATCGAGAGGAAGGGACTGGGAACAAGACAGTCACCTTCACGACATCTAGGTGCGCACAGACGGCCGGCGGTGAGGACGGAGGTGGTGGCGTGATGCGGCTCGCAGTGGAAACGATGTTCTAGCGATGCTCCAGCGAAGGCGACATGAGCACGAGGTAGAACGTGGCAAGGCGAAGCCGGATGTGGTGAAGAAGGCAGTGGAGCTCGCTAATGGCGGCAGCGAAGCTTGTGGTTGGCGAGGGGAAAACGTCGATTGCGGCGAGGAGGAAGGGAGAGAGGAGGAGGGACTTTGGGGGGAAGGATGAGGGAGAGGAGGGGTTCTTGGGGCTCTCATTTATAGGGGCGAAGGGGCACCGGAGGAGGGGATCGGCACACGTGGGATCTACGGCGGCGATTGAGGAATCCGACGGAATGGGTGTGAAATGGGGAAGGATAGGGCCGAAATGGGTGCGTCGGCGGGCGAGGAAGAAGATGTGCAGCGCGCGAAAGAAGGGCAAAGAAATCACGGGATTGAAGTGCTTCGGTTGGGCACTAATGGCGGCGGGTGCAAGCGGTTGGAGGAGGAAGAAAGGGAGGAAGGAGAAGGAGTTAACACGTGGGTCTCGGTTGTACGAGGGAGAGAGAGAAGGAGAGGGAGGCGAGGTGGGTTGGGCCATGGTAGGCTGCGGGAGAGAGAGAAAATGGGCCAAAAAAGGGAATTCGGCCCGAGAGGAAAAAAGGGATTTTTAATTCATTTTTGAATTTCAGAAAATGCAACAAACAAAAGGTCTTTTAGAAAATAGCAAATAGAGTTAAAAAAATTATGAAAAAATTCACAGAAATTTTCTGAATTATTTTGAACTTACTAAAATTATTTTCAACTTAAAGTTTGCTTTTATTTTTTGAACATAAATTATTTTAAATTTCTGAAAATTAGGAAAAACCTTTTTGAAACCTCAAAAATTCAATAAAGTAATTATTTTTAAAAATTTTAAATCCAAGAAAATCCCTAGAAAACTCACTAAATTTTATTTTTGAGTTTAAAATCCAGAAAATTCCAGAAAAACCAAGAAAACTCATTTAAATATGAGAGAATCCAATAAAATAATAAATTTATTAATTTTATTTTTGGTAGCAGAAATTTGGGATGTTACAAACTACCCCTTAAAAGGAATCTTGTCCCCGAGATTCGGAGAGGCTAGAAAGAAAGTTGGGAATACTTTGTCTTCAACTAGAGTTATCGTTGTACGTACCCTGCTCCACATTTAACAGGGCCTGAGCTGTGATGTTGTATAGATATCCTTTTTCGGAATTTTGTGGCTTTCTTTTTGTCTGCATGGTGTTGACGGCGGGAACATTGGAGCTGTTTGTGACGACTGGATTCGCTGTCTGCTGCTTCTTTAGATATTTACTGGTAAAATGTCCAACCTCATGGCAGTCAAAGAACGTGATTCTTGCAACATAAGATGAGTCCTTCTATGATTGGTCATCCTCAGATGTGTTGGAAGACTCCAAACTGACTAGATTGTTCATTGTTGGCTGGAATCTAACTTGATGCGATGAAGTTTCTCTAGCTTTAGGAAAACTTCCAGTGTTGAACTTCTGTGCAGCCATTCTTCTCTTGCGGTTCTCCATCTCCTGGTGCTTATCTTTTGACGAATCGCCTTGTTGACTAGCTACTGAAAATCAGAATAATCCTGGGAGATCATCTGTACGGACAGATCATCATTGAGTTCTTCAAGGAATCTCTCCCGCTTGGCTTTATCTTTTGCCACATCTTCCGGTGCATAGCGTGCTAGTTGATTGAACTTGTGAAAATATTTATTCACTGTGCAGGTTCCTTGGCGCAACTTATGAAATTCCTTTTTCTTCATGGTGATCATGCCTAATAGAATATGAGCTCCGCGAAAAGCTTGCACAAACTCATTCTAAGTGATTGCTTGAACACTAGCATGTGAGACGCTGAAGTTGTCCCACCATTCAGAAGCAGATCCATCCAGTTGATGAGAAGCAAACAAAACTCTCTCACGATATAAGGCCACAATATCTCCTTACTCATAAGAGGTAGGTCATCTTGCATTATCTATTGCACAAGGCAACTCTCCAAGTACTGTAAAGTACAGTACTGTCGGGGCAAGAAAGCCAAGAGGCTGTGAGAGATTACGTGCATGCAAGATGGTTAAGGTTGGTTGCTAATCAAGAAGCTTAATTTAGCTTTACTTGTTCTAGAAATAGTGTTTGGCCTTGCTTAATTTGTGTATCTGAATGTACTTGTTCTTTGTTTGGTTTCACTGGATGATGAGGAAGAGGAGGAAGGCCTTCAAGTCTGCAGTTGGCATGACAGGTAAAAAATTATCATTAATCGTAATTATCAGCTCAAATTATCTCAAGGTTATTAAACTAAGTACTTTTCTTAATCCATCATGTACCTGAGCCTATTGAAAAAGCACAAGAGAAGCCCAAGAAAGCTGGGTGGTGGTGGAGAACTCTCGAAGAGGAAGCTGAGTACGATCGAGCCGAGTGTGTGGTGGACGAGAGAAAGACTCCTGTTAGTGAGATCGGCAGCTGTCCTAGCACTCCCCGTCGCTCGCGCACTTCATATCAAAGAGGTAAGTTAGGTTCAATTTGCATCACGATTATTGATTTGGCCTATGTTCGTTATCCTAACATTATTCAATCGTCCAACCCGTCACACGAATATGGCTAACCGAGGTGGCGCGGCAAGACAAGGAAGGGATCGATAGGCCGCCAGGACTAATCGACTTCATTCCAATTAACCTTTTTTTCGATTCCAAAAAGGTATACATGTATCGTAGGTGTATTTCGGTTTGTTGATTCGTGCATGTTGTCGCTTCTAATGCACGTAACTAAACCCGGTGCGTCATGCAATTCGTAATAAAATTATAAAGCCTTTCATACTTAAATATCTTTTCCCAAATGTTTCGACTACTAAATATTTCGTAATCTTTTACCAAAGGAATCGGTTCCACGAACAATATAATGGGACCAACAACGAGCATGACAACCCTAATCTTCTCCAATTTCAGATTCCGAACTACGCGAACACTTAAAGAAATTACCAAAAAGTTATCTGAAAATTACTAAATTTTTAGGCTGAATTATTTACACAAAAAATTTAAAAAGCAAATAAACATGCTCTTGTCGCCAATTCGATGCCAATTGGAACGACATCAGGACCTATCGATAATTCAACCGACGATAGAAGTCTATCAGGGCTGCTGTCGCTAGTTGGAATGACGACAATAGCCTAGAAGTGCAATTGTTTTTTTTACTATTAAAATTTGTAATTTTTTTAAAATTAATATTATTAAAAAATTCTCCAATCAAGCGCATGAATGGCTAGAGAGGTGGACTGCTGGACGCCCAGGATGCGAAAGGAACGATCGTACGGCTCAGTTGTGGAGAAACAGTAAATAGTTTCTACCGGAGAAAATGGACGCATGGCTGGACGAGCAAAGAAGCAAATTGCATCTACAAAAATCTATATATAGATGGATTATCCAAATCTTACATAAAACCCTATACATATTTAGCCGTAAAAAATTATTTTTGGGAAACTCGTGGATATGATATCCACAAGGGAAAAAATCATGACATGGGCCACATGTCATCAGTCTACACTAATTTAACCAAAGTTACCAGCCAACACTGCCAACTTATACGTCACTGCATTACTGTCCTATGGACCGGAAGCACGTGCACTCAGGTCATGTTTGGTTCGGCTTCAGCTTCCGGTTTTTGGTTGAAAAAGCCAGAAACCGAACCAAACGGCAGACTTTTCGAAGCAGCTTTCTCGGAAACCGCTTTTCACAATACACGTAGAAAGCCGAAAGCCAAAAAGCCGCCGCAGGCCAGCTTCTGCGGCTTCCCACCACCCCCATTCCGCATTTGCCTCTCAACTTGCATGGTATTTACCCGCTTTTGCTCATGGCTGCTCTGCACTTTTTCCCACTAGCATGGGATAAGTTGACAGAGTTCTAGTTGTCCAGCAAAAAAGGCTGTGTTCCAAAATTAAATTTCAATTCTGAGAGGAAATCTAGGAATTCATTCTGAAGAGTTCTGAACAATGCTGAGATAGAGTACAGCATTAGCATCCTAGCATTGTAACATCCGCTTGCTAATCGAGAAATATGTACACAAGGAGGAAGATACAGCTGGTATCAAAATACCAGGATAAACATTATTGTAGGTACTGATGCGCAGTTCCAGTAAGATGGTAACGACCCGCGTGAAACTACCGCTCAGCAGGGCAGATATCATCCAAGCTGCAATAGAAAAGGCAGAAAACATGAAATTGAACTGTAATATAAACTGAAAATCTAGTGCAGCCACACAAACCTTTTGCCCAAGTACTCAATGATATCAGTGGTGACAGTTGATCTCTTGTTCTTCTCAAAAGCAAGCGATGCAGCTTTCCTGAGCAATAAAGAGCCAGCTATGCACCCAAGGATCATAGGATTCACACTGCATTGCACGAAAACAAAAGCAAATCTTATTTAGTATGAGAGAGTCGGGGTAGTGAAGAACAGGCATGAAGCCACGAAGTATAACCTCTTCTCCGTTGGTTGCTCATTTGACAAGAGAAAGTGCTGTGCCCAGGATGAAAATACTGCCACGCTGCCACCAGTAAATCAGATTAGATGACAAACCAACAGTGATTTCAACTGTAGAGTTTGAGATCTAGGAAGTATAAAATGACAACGTTCAAGGTAAAAAAAAAACTGAATATAATATGGGTACTCAATTATTTTGCCAAACAAAACTTGTCGAAAAACACAATATTGATGTTAGAAACTAACTGATGAGCTATCATGGCTTGTTCAGGGAACACTAACTAAACCATTACAACTAACACAAAGAATTGTCATAAGAAAGTTATGCAATCAACAACGGTAGAAGTGGAACTATTACAAAATTTTCTAAGCATACCAAAATAAAGTATACCTCTGATACTGCAACTACAATAATATATTTTAGCAGAGACAACAATGGATCCAAAACATATGTTTCTGTGCAAGGTACATAAATCAACTATATCTCACACTCAATAAAAGTGTGCTTGCATGGAACAGGTTTGGTCTATTTCCTATGGAAAATGTAGCCCAGCAATAGTAATCCCAAATACACTTCGAGAACTTGTTTGTGTTTCACGCTGACTAGGATTACAATTATAAAGACTTTATAGAGAAAAACAAAGTGGGTTAGAATAGAAATAACCAGGCTTTTTCACAACGTAACTGAGATAAGTTCACAAGCAGTACAAGTTCATTCAGTTGCCTACAGGAAGATTTTCCATTTTTTTATAAAAAGAACTACAAGAAATAAGAACCCTATGCACGTTTCCAATTAAAACACTAATTTTAGTGAAATCGAACAGAAAAATAAAGATAATAAGTATATTGAGGGTGTATGCTGATGTAAAGCTGTACAAATCACCATGAGAAATAAACTGTGAACACGTCACAGGATATAGTTAGAGAAGGGAATACTCAGCCCCGACGAGGCAACAAACCTTCCAGAAAGAATGTCACCTTGACCACCACATCGCCTTGGGGAACCAAAGGTACTCACTTGTGTCACTTTAGGAAAAAAAAAATCCAGTAGTTCAAAAAAAGAAAAATCAGTAGTCAGTAGTAGTCCCAAAAGAAATGAAGCACTGTGCACAGAAAGATGAGGTTACACTGTTACAGTCAAAGTAAAGGTCAGATATTTCAAGCTCAAGCATTTTAGTTAAGTTGCCAAGCAGCTTTTTAATATACCTGTTTTACCATCACTAATTAGATCTGCTTTTCCTTTCCTCATGATGGTTACACCACCAATTCTGAATGAAAAACAGAAAACATTACAAATGAGCATTAAAGAAACAAATGATAGTAAATTTTATGTTCATACTTTTGGCAAAGTGCACTCAGTTGCTCAGAAGCATTTTCCTCTTTTACTTCACAGTTAAGAACCTTCTGAACAAGACGCTTGTACTCATATACATTTGGTGTTAGGATGGCAAGAGAGTTATCTTCAACAAGACCAAGATTATTTGTTACAAGGAAAAGTCCATCCTGCATATCATACAAAACAAATTCAAGATTGACTCATAATTTAAAATACAGAAAGTAAGTTAAATAAGTTCAAATGGTACCCCATCAACAACAGTTGGGATATTAGCCTGCCGTGCGTGCCTCATGATATTACTCACACAATCCTACAATAAGTTTAGCGAAACAAAGGTAAGACGGAAGATAAATCTCAATATTATTTCATTGTACTTAGACCTAGATGACAGAATCTAAACGACAAATCATTGATTTGGGGCACTGATACAAAAGGGAAAAAATATTATATTAAAAATTCTTGCATGTTTTTTTAAAGAACTTTGCATGGATGCCATCTTACATATACATATACATATTACCAGCCCCTTACAAAGAATATTACCACTTACCATCTAGCAACTTTATAATTTCAAACATCTTTAAAAATACTGGAAAGATTACCAAAGTAGAGTCAATCTTAGTTCTTGACTTAAACTAACACAAATATAAATATAAATGCCACCCGATGGAAGGCTCAAGCTGGACAGAAAAATACAAATGCAAAAATAAAAGAAAACAAAAGGAATGCAAAGATGTTTCAGCTGTCAATAATAAATTAAATGCTCTTAAACAGGACAAATTGCAATGGTAGCAACCAGTAACTCGCAAGAAAAAAGAAATTAATAATAGGACAGAGATATTAGCTATTTTCTTCGAAAATGTATGTATGTAAGCAAACCAGAAGAAACGAGTCCCTTCCGAGGCCAGGACCAACAACAATGCAATCAAAGCGCTCCATCCACTTTGCAACTTCAGTGAGAACTCTAGAAGAAATAGATTCTCTTTCATCGTCCCTGCCAAAGTAGAATGAGGTTCTCCAAGACATCAAATTGATATTACCATGAAAATGCAAACATAAATTCAATTTAAGTTACCTTACACTGTAGGATTCTTCTAGTATTGGATGTACAATCAACTCAGGGCTATAGCTCTTAATTACTGTTGCCGCATCTTTCGTGCAGAAAACATGTGAGAGATCTGCACCCTGAAAGACATCATGTGAAACATTTGCATTGATGTGTAATGCATGTAATTAAACTTTTAGAAGATACTGACAACTTTCAAGGCAGAGATAGCAGCAAAATAAGGAGCACCAGTATACTCTCGACATCCACGATTACTGCTATCTTCCCTGGAAAACATAATTATAGAATACCTCCTGAGAATTTATTTTTCGTTAAAAACACCCAAGAATGAATTGGAATGCACAGGCCACATCTTCAAACAAGATGTGAAAGCCTGCAAAGTACATACCAAATTTGAAGTAATCAAATTTGAAGTTTGTTCAAATTTAAGTCCCCCTGCCCAGTCCCACCCCACGGCAATTGTAAAACCTAGTAGAAGTGTATCTCGACTTGAAGGATCATCTCCCTATTCGTCAAACCTAGCTTACATACTGATTGAGCTCCATCTACTGAAGGAAAAAGAGCTCAATAGTTCCTATAGTATCAGAACTAATCCTTAATCCACATCACTTCTCTTGGGCATATGCATTGGTCCTGCCAAACTTTTCTATCAGATAAGTCCACACCAGAGCTGAAGGAATAGTTTTCCAGTGTCACGGCGACACATTGGCCACACAATTTGCGCTGTAGGTTTGCTTACCTGTGCCCCTATATTACTTTCAGGGTTGGATTGAGTAGATTAAGTAACTAGAAGGGCACAATCATATATTAATGAACAATCTTAGTACGCTTGAATTGCTTATCTTTTCTACTCCTAAAGGCTGCCACATTGCCCGTTGTCAACCTTTTTTCTTAGTATACCCAACACCTGAGCTGAATCCCTTCCACAAACCACTAGATGACTAGAAACGTTTTTTCCACGGTCCTGCATATCAAACAGGGACTTCAAGTTCGAATTGAGCAGAACTAATGGCATCACCGGAGCACCAAACTCATCTTGAATTACCTAACGCCCTAATCCATTACATCATCGTATCATAAAAGTATAAAACAATTGCAATCCTAAGCTTCCGCCAATTTAGTTCAAGTTCCAAACCAGCAACTAACTAATTAGGTACAGCGCATCAAATTATACTACTCAGACATCTGGTTTTCTTGCCCAATAGTACAAGCACAATACTCTGCACTTGTGAAGAGCTCTCCACCACAGCAAGTCAGCAAAGAGCCAATAACACCACAAAATGACCCCCTCCCGTAATGGGCTTCCAAACTTGAGCCGATCTGCAAATCACTCTACACAAACACCAATTCTCTCCCAAGATGCCCCACGGTCTCCCCGAAAATTCCTCAAATTTGCATGAACCTCCAATCCGTTCGACATCCAGAACCCCAATTTACAGAATAAGAAACGATCTCTTACATCCGCAATACCCCCACAAGTCCTTGAACACAGTATCCAGAGTATTCCACGCTGATGCATTCCCACAAACACAAACACAGAGCGCGCTTGACCACTACCCGATTCATCAACCAAACACACACACACACACAGCACCGCGTGCAAGAGACCAAGACGGGAGGGGGCGGTGCACTCACCTGCCTGTCCCTTGTGCCGGGCGCGGTCGAGCGGGGGCGTGATCCGCCGGACCACCGCCTCCGCGTCCGCCTCGTACACCGGCCCAGCCGCCGCCGCCATCGCGTGGATCCGAAGGGAGCTCGAGAAGGCGCAGCCGCAGCCGGCGAGGACGCAGGGAGAAGCGAGGGATCGGAGCAGGAATAGCCGCCTGCGGAAGGCCGGGGAGGCGGCCCACATGCGCCCGCGGTGCTGCGGATGCTGCTGCTGGTGGGGCCACGCGCCCATGGGCCGGCTCATCGCCTCACCCTGCTTGGCATTATATATAGTCGCCACGCCCACGCGTGGTGTTCCGTGGGAAAGGAAAGTTATAGAAGCTGCTGGTGTGGCGACCGGAGAGAGGTCTGCGTTTCGAAGGTTTTCTTTATATATAAAAAAAAGAATAGAATTATGTATAAGGAATTACCAACATTAAAGGCTGCTAGCTCTGTAGCTCATTTATGCGCGCTACATCGACAAGAATTCATCCGCCCGTCTGATCGCGCCACGAGTTGCTCCACGCCGCCTGATCCGCGCAGTTGTGCGTTGTCCGAAGCCAAGGCCACACGCGCTCCGTGTAGCCTGCAAACCCGCGCCGTTTGTTCGCGATCGTGCTCGCACCGTTCTTTCGCTCCTGCTTCCGCGCGCGTTCGATGGGCCGTAGCCGCCGTAGCCTCACGGGCTTGCCCCAGCAAAAGGCCGCGTACGTGCCCGCGCCGAAGGGCGTGGAGATCTTCTAATACTTTGATGACTAGTATGGTGCTCGTGCGTTACAATGAAAAAAAAAAGTAAAAGGCTGTTACATAATTTCAAATGAGATCCTAAACACTACAATAAATATCAATTTTCTCTTACACGTATGAAGCAAAATATAACACTCCACAAGGAGCATCTTCCAAACACCACATAAGGAGTATCTTTACATTACAAGAACACATTGCTTTGATATTCTTGTTCCGATTAACTTCGGACTTGTCTGGGAAAAAACGAATGATAGCAGTACAAAAAGAATTTGCTTCATGGTTCTCCGGATGGTAAGTTACGCATGCAAAATGGTAGATCAGTAGTACCAACGCTAGATGGTGATTAGCCAGGTTGGGTACACCAGTCAGGCAAAGCAAAACTCTATGCGAAGCTAGAACAGGTAAACTGATGCTATGGATAGACTACTACCGTCTTGGCAAAGTTCAACCTGTAAGAAACCTGTATGAATTCTGACACCTTTCTCCTACTCATAAGCTTTGTAAATGGAACTGTGGACTTATCTGTAGTGTGCATTCTCTACATCCTACTTACTACACCTTAGCTATGTACTTGTGTCGAGCGGTCGAACTTGGTGGTCAATCTGCTGATTCCGCGATGAGCTCCTTGAGCAGGTATTTCAGGCCATCCATCCTGTTCCGCATGCTCTGCAAAACAATTAGCCACGAACAGGTCAAGATTCGATCGCTACAGGATAGGTTTAAGATTTGCATTTGCCTTACCTTCTGAACATCGGCAATTTTGGTTTCTGCGTCGTTGAGCTCAGAGCCTACCGTTTTCTCAACATTTAGGAGGAGCTTCTTGTGTGACCCTTGTTCAGTGTCAG
This sequence comes from Ampelocalamus luodianensis, assembly GCA_036346255.1. Taxonomy (NCBI): domain Eukaryota; kingdom Viridiplantae; phylum Streptophyta; class Magnoliopsida; order Poales; family Poaceae; genus Ampelocalamus; species Ampelocalamus luodianensis. The sequence continues at coordinate 35,538,072 of CM070638.1, read as the reverse complement.
TGGTAATTCAGATGGCCAATGGTTAAAAAACGGAGCACATTAAAGTATAAACCGATTCCTTCAAGTGGATATGATATTAACCACTCCATAATTTGCATCTTAACAGTGATAACAAAGAACCAAAGCTATAATTTTTTCACTGGTCAACATTTTTTACAATAACGTGACATGCAGATTGGGCTATCATTCTTTTCAATTAAACACGTGGTTCAACCATATTATTCAGAAATAAGCTTTAAGTGGAACAATTTTGGGAGGATATAACTGAAATGCCTGGATCAAGTATACCATTCAATGCTCCCAGTTTATAAGCAGAACATTGGAACGGTGATACTAACAACTATCTCTATAAGGCTCCCACAAAGGTTAACATGGATTCTCAATTTTGGTAATTGGTACAGAGTCCATTGGTAAGAAATGGTCCATCAAATAAATGTTTCAATTGCATTGCTCTATTGTTAGGTATGAAGTTAAACTTACTTTGCTTGTCAGCCATTCCCTTAAGTTTTGCATGATAGGCTTCAAAATCCTCGAGAAAGTTCCTACAACCGAGCAACTGCTAGTTGACCTCCTCCTTGAACTTGTCATGAAGAATCCTTAACTTTTCTTGTTGCTCTGCAAACCAGAAGACATAGGGTTAGATCACATCAATTGAGCAGCTAACATCATTCAATAAAAACAACAAAAGACACAGGAAAACACAGTAATACAACTTTTCAGATTTCTGTCCATATAGACATATACAATACAAGGTCCAAATAACAAAAAGTGCATGCTGGTAATGGCTATATTCTAAAAAGGAACTTAAGAGCCATCAGTAATGAGATAACTACCTTGTCTGTTCCAAAATACTGAACTATATTCTCATGCTCCAAATGACTCAAGAGGGATATCTCCTGAAACCAAATGATTGACCACTATCCTCAGTAAAACTTGAGAAACATCGATGCTTGCTTGGATGTTAAATATAACCAGGTATCGCCTCAAAAAATACTATATAACCAGGGTAGAGTAATAACAAACATAATTGCTCAAGCATGTCATAACCCATAACTCACATGCTCAAGCTGGAGAATGCGTTGTTTTGCATTGATTCCTTGGTCAACTAATGAGACCTCCTTGACTGCAAAGAAAAAACCATCACTATAAAAGCAATGTTACAAATCAGTCAGTGAAACATTTTATTGCGGAACATCAGGGTATGTCTATCTAGTATCTAAACCAGATGCTCAAGAACTGAAGTTACATTTTCATAAAATTGTTTCGATAGTATCCACCGAATCTTGTAATAGAGTTATGCAATCAGAGGTCCACCTAAATAATGTAAATTTTCTATAGGAAGTGTAAAATTAGAGCATAAGCAATTTAGCATGCCGCTGCATATGAGCTTTTACGATTTTACCTCGGAGTACATGAGCGTGTACACGACATGTCGGATAAGATGTTGCATCGGTATGTCTAACTATTTCGATTAAGTAATTAGCAACGATTCTGAGTCTTGTGGTTCACTCAACATGGTCTTGAATTCTTAGTGCTAAATATTCCAACCAATGGCAACGTATAATACCAATTTGTGAAGTCTTAGTGGTTGAGTTCAAAATAAAATGAAAAATTGATCATTCATCTGCAAACCAGAAGACATAGGGTTAGATCACATCAATTGAGCAGCTAACATCATTCAATGAAAACAACAAAAGACGCAGGAAAACACGGTAATACAACTTTTGAGATTTTAAATATCCCCATGGCCAATTTAACCTATCATGGAGAAGGAGATTAAAGAGCACATAAACTGTAGTCATGACATTTGAGGTTCTGACCATATGCACCTCATTCCAAAAATTCACACACCAAAATGTGACTGAATAAATAAAAAGGTAGATATCTTAAAAACTGACATAGGAACCGAGGTCCCACTTGTAATACTCATAGTGCGTGGGATTGTTCTGATCACAAACTTTAGAGTGGCATCCAACTAAAAATGCCAAAGTAAAACAATCAGAATGGCGCTAGTTATTTTTGCTTGATATGATTGTTTGTGTTGACTTACTCTAGAATTCAATGACGGTGCAAACAAAAGCATATCACTATATCATTAAGTTAGCATATGGTTCTGTCCTATATAAAACAATCAAACTGCAAATTTGGGTACACATAGGGTTGACAACACAAAAGACATCTGGAGATCTACATCTGACATCACATAGAACCAAGGGGTATCAAATGGAACTATTGCAACTAAAGTGCACTCGTTAACCGAACAACCAATAAAAGCTACAGAAAACATATAACAATTTGAACCACACTCACATCTTGTCAACAAGGTCAGTTTTGTTCCCAACAAGCACAATGATGACATCACTCGCCCTCTCGGTCGGACTTCCTCTATCCACTTTGAAGTGTTTAAGAAAGGCACCTTTGCCTCTGACATGAAAGAAAAAATAAGGGAAAAGGGTTAAGACAGGGACAATTGTATTTAATCTGAAATTAACTAAAAAAGAAGTTGCTAGTCAAATTGCTACTTGTAGTCAAATTGCTACTTGTGCACATCTGACATCAAAATTTGCTTAAGAAATCATTTATGTGTTGTAGGCTTGTGGGTTTCCAAACAGCCGCCAGTGAAAAATAAAACATGTGAGAGAGATCATACTTGCAACATCATAATCATTAAAAACACTATGATCAACACCTACTGAATCATTAAAAACACTATGATTAACACCTACTGAATCATTAAAAACACTATTATCTAACACCCAACACACGACGATCAAACTAATTTGAGATTTCGCCCTCCTAACAACAATTGGTTGCCACACTTGAAGTAGCATAAGCACTACAGCATAATCATGCCCCCAATAGCAACGGTGGGGAATGGGATACCAGACAATATCAGTAATTAGCTCAACAACTTTTCAATCCGTCAAGCAAATGAACCGTAATTACAGCACCCTGACACTGTGGATCAGTGGTTCTTTAGGCCTATCAGTGATAGGAGTTTTACCATCTTCAAATTTTTGGCTGCCGGATGATGCAGCACCCTGACACTATGGATCAATAGCGGCCTCCTCATCGAGCGATTTTCGCGACATCGCCCGACCTCGATAACTTGCCCCTTTTGTCGTCGTTGTTTGAATCGCTACATTCGTATGTCAGCATTAGTAAACAAAAGGAACAATGGTGTTTGTATAATTTGGAAGAATGGATTAAGCATCATATGAATTGCAATGATTAAACTGAAACTAACGAAGTCTCATGTCTAACAAACAGTGAGAACTAAGTGTTGTTACACAAAGATCACAGAAAAATAGCTGGATAGGATTGGGTATAAAATAGGTGAGTTCCCTCGATCAAACCACATTTCCCAAATCCAAACCCAACCAAACGAAGCAATGCATCAGAAGCAAAGCGAGCTGAACCTGCGCGGCCGGATGCGGACGGTGACGGTGACATTCTCCTTCGGCACCGGGTCCTCGTCGAGACCAGCGAACAGCGGCGCCGCGGGCCCGTCGAGCGAGAGGTCCGGCGTGAGCCGCGATGAGGACGTGGTGGTGGTGGTCGATGTCGGTGACCCCGACTGTGACTGCTGCTGCTGCGGCGAACTCCTCGCTGTCGGTGCCGGAGACGCCTTCCTTTGCCGCAAAGCCGGCCGCATCGCCATTGCCGCTACAGCGCGAGATCTAGCAGCATAGGGCAACCACCATTGGATCCACCAAGCTAACACGTGGTAGAGAGGAGATGCGTGGGAGGGAGGACGGGGGAGAGGTGGTGCGAGTCGGGAATCGGGGGGAAGGGAGTAGGGGTGGGGCGCGGCGGCGTGAATCTGGATCGGGGGGCGAAGGAGCGGGTGGGACGAACGGATAATGAAGTAATGGTGCTGGGAACGACGGTTTCGGCACAGGAGTGCCATCTCAAGGGGTCTGCGACGCGGGCGAGGGCCGATTTCATGGCGCGGCAAGGGCTGAGATGTGGGGCATCGCTGGGGCGGTGTAGCGACGGTGCAAAGCAGGGGGCTGGGATGAGAGGGACGGCGGGGACCGGCCAACGGCTGGTGGTGGAGGCGGCGAGGTGGAGGAGGGAGAGGACGCGGTGGCGCAGCACGCGGGGAGAGGAAGCGGCGACGCGGCGCGCGGGGAACGGCGGGTGGGAGGAGGCCAGTGGCGACGGTGTTCGGTTTGGAGGGGGAGAGGGAGAGAAAGGGAAGAAAAGGAGATTGTGGAGGAGGAAGGAGAGATCGTGGATTCGTGTAGTAGTTCAGTTGCAGGTAGGCGTGAGAGGAGGCGAAGCATCTGGGCTGTTCATCCTCGGGTAGCCGATCAGACGGACGATAATGAGAGTGGGAGGACGGACCGTCACCAACTCATATTTTTAAGTAGTAGAGATACTGAAAAATGTATAGCGTAAAGGGCAGAGCCAGAGATGGGCTAGGCTCCGGGCTAGATCGGCTCATCCCAGGCTAGTCCCTCCATACCTTTGAATTTATTCTAATTTCTCAAAAGGAGATCTCTGAGTTTTTGGACCTATACCCCGAACTGAAGCCCCAGCAGCACAGGGCCTGCCTCCGCCCCTGGAAGTGTTTGTTGCACAGTATCCAAAAGTGGTAACATAAAATTGTGGACTATGATGTCTTGCTTGGCTGAGCTTGAGCTCGAACTCCAACTTATTCTATACAGAATGTGGCTTCTTTGATTTTTGAAAGAGTTTCCAGCTCCAGCTCCAGACTTTTCTTTATGGGCAGCTTTTCCCGCTATATTTCCCTAATCACAGCTCACGGCCCGATCATGGCCACTTCAATGAGCAGGTGACGAATTTCTTTCGAAACTAAGGAAAAACAAGTTACATTGTTAGCCGGCCCAGCTACAGAAGGATTATGTAATTGGCGGATCCTAGCCCTCCGCGTGACAGAGACCTCTTCGTCTTTCGTTTCTATTCTTGCCAAAATCGTCTCGTGCGTCCGTGCTTTTTTAGTAAAATTGAACACGCATGGCAGCGCAGTTCGGGCTCAGATATGGGTCCCGACAGAACAGAGCTAGAGTGGGCGTGCACGGTGGTTTAGCAGTGGGCCGTCGTCAATTGCTGGGGCTTGGTATGTTGGTGTTGCTCAACTGGAGCAAAATGATTTGGGTTGGTCGAGACACAATTGCCGGTTCATGACACATGCCCTTCGTGCATTGGATTATCTGCCAAGCTGCGACGTCGATATGCACATGCATTAGATCAACGCCTGCAAGTAGCTAATGTGTCAGCCACTCGTCAGCCGTTACATGCAGCTCCAATGTGGCTAAGTTCCACAGAGGTGTTGAACCAACTACTGCCAAGGAAAAGTTCAACAGGGTACACTCCTCTGTGCGTAACATAGTTGACCGAACATTTGGTGTATGGAAGATGAAGTGGTCAATTCTACTCAAGATGCCAAGCTATCCAATGACCAAGCAAAAGATGATTGTTGCGGCTACTATGGTGCTCCACAACTTCATACGTGAGCATGGTAGCAGGGATTGGCATTTTCGTAGGTGTGACCGAGATTCTAACTATGTGCCTACCATTCCTTCTAGATACCGAAAATATGCAATTTCTCAAGATGTTTTGGATAGGTCAGCATCACAATCAAATGATCGGTCTATGGATACATTTTGGGATGAGCTTGCTACTGGCATAGCTACCTCTTGGTGACTTGGTATGGTATGAAAATGAGTTAGCAAAGATAATATGACCTCTCATTTATTTTCTATCGGAGACGTATGTTAGTTTCTTTTATGGACTTTTGTTATAATACTCATCGAATTAGAACCTTTGTTATGAACTTCATATGTTTGAGTTTATTGATATGCATGATGCTCTCTCACACGATTATTTCCCCCTAAGCAGACTACAACAAACGCATTTTTTTATGCACACGAATTTTTTTTGACTCTCACATGCACATTCGGATGGACAGTACCTAACGCATTTTTTTGTTCATGCATACGATTTTTTTTACCTCAAATTTATTTTTTATCCAATGGCTTTACAAATCCGATAATCCAACGGTTAATCTTGGTGTTAGTCAGCCCAAATACCAAGTAAACAGTAAAAAGTCTGAGAAATATACAAGTCACAAAACCAAGGTTACTCTCGTCTTTTTACATGGATCGTTCTCATTCATGAAGTGGGAGTTGGCTTCCTAACCAAACACTTCCTCAGACTACTCCAACTTCTCAGACGAGTGAATCCAAAAGTGAAGCTGGAGTTGGAGTTGCTAAAACTTGAAGCAGAACTATACCAAACAGGGCCACAGAATGTGGCTTCTTTGATTTTTGAAAAAGTTTCAAGCTCCAGCTCCAGACTTCTCTTTATGGGCAGCTTTTCCCGCTATATTTCCCTAATCATAGCCCGATCATGGCCACTTCTATGAGCAGGTGACGAATTTCTTTCGAAACTAAGGAAAAACAAGTTACATTGTTAGCCGGCCCAGCTACAGAAGGATTATGTAATTGGCGGATCCTAGCCCACCGTGTGACCGAGACATCTTCGTCTTTCGTCTTTATTCTTGACAAAATCGTCTCGTGCGTACTTTTTTTAGTAAATTGAACACGCATGGCAGCGCAGTTCGGGCTCAGATTTGGGTCCCGACAGAACAGAGCTAGAGTGGGCGTGCACGGTGGTTTAGCAGTGGGCCGTCGTCAATTGCTGGGGCTTGGTATGTTGGTGTTGCTCAACTGGAGCAAAATGATTTGGGTTGGTCGAGACACAATTGCCGGTTCATGACACATGCCCTTCGTGCATTGGATTATCTGCCAAGCTGCGACGTCGATATGCACATGCATTAGATCAACGCCTGCAAGTAGCTAATGTGTCAGCCACTCGTCAGCCGTTACATGCAGCTCCAATGTGGCTAATTTTCAACGGTATATGCCAGTGGCCAATGCTTCCTTTGGTTTTGGTACAATGGTGGTTTTCTGAGATATACCTTTGTCTCGCTATTTCAGTGTAAACAGAGATATCTGGTAAAGATTCTCTACATATTAATAACAACATCTGCAGATAGGAGCAAAAAATTAGGCTGTGTGCATCGTTGATGTAGAGACCGAGAAAGTTTTTCTCTTCCATTATCTAAAAAAAGATAGAAGCGCTCTGGCGATTACAGAGGCGACTCCTTCCTTCATCTTGATTCCATAGATCTCTTGCAATGCTTGCAATAGACTCGATTTTTGCTGATTGGGATTTCTCTCAAGGTACTGTCTTTTCGGAATTCATCCGCTCTAAGTGTGCTTCTACGGTTGATCTTGGTACGTCTGGTTCAAATGGTTCCTTCTTTTGGCCACCTTCCCTCGTTTTACTTTCCGTTTAACGGATCATTCTGTGAGCCATGCGTTACAATGCTGTCTTGGTGGCAATGTCATTCTGTGAGCCATGCGTTACAATGCGGTCTTGGTGGCAATGCGGTTGGATTTCAAGTTCAAAAAGCTTATGATTATGGTTTTCGATTCTCGGTTGCTTCTAAAAGAGTGGGTTTTCTCATCCATTCTCAACGTAAATGTGTCACCAAGCATTTCACTATTCATTTTCATCTTTGGAGAGATGGTCGCCTGAATTTTCGTAGAGAATATAATCTGTGGTTACATGAAAGTGACAATGAATGGGCATTGGTCTCGTCCCGGAAAAAAAAAAATCAAGATTCAACCATGCCAAAAAAGTATCCTTTGCAGCTAGACTTGAAATAGTTCGTTATTTTATTGAGATGCATGCACCAACCAATTCACCCAAAAACTTAAGCTGATAAGGAAAGGTTGACAAATCACTTATACTTCAACACTCCCCCTCACGTGTAGGCTCCCTCAGGCCTAAGAGGTGGAATAGAAGTGGGCTGCAATTATTATTTTTTAATTGCACCAACCGGGTTTTGAACTCAAGACCTCTTGGCTCTAATACCATATTGAGTTGCATGCACCAACCAATTCACCCAAAAGATTAAGCTGATAAGGAAAGGTGGACAAATCACTTATACTTAAACATATTTCTCCCGAGTTTCTTATCAATATGTGAAGGTGGGATCCGTCTTTGTATGATTATTTCAGAATCTCCAATTGCCAATCTCCATTCCCAAATGCGGTACTGATTCAAGCAAAGACCTTTCGGTGCATTTAACTGCTATGGCCATTGATGGGCAGCCAGGTACAAATTTCAGATATCTTGCCGTCTGTTGGAAATCTCCCGTTGATTGATATTTCCTGCCAAAACTGTTTGGGAAAGGGGCAGAATAGGAACGAATGTTTAAATTCAATCTGTTGTTCTTTCTGTTACAATTATGGACATGATCGCAAATTCTGCCTCACCAAAAAGAAAGCTAGTAACGAATCTTGGCTCCGGAAATCTAGTGCCAACAGTATCAGGCCGGGCCATCCTTAGCAACAACCAGTGCCCGAAGCCCAGATATCTGAATTGCTCAACCCTTCCCCTTCATCCTGTAGTGCCTCGAAGCTGTCATTGCTGCGTCTCTCCTCCCCAAGAATTTCACAAAACCCTCGTCCTTCCTCTTCTCCATCCATGGCGACCTACAATATTGCTCATCCAGAGCGGTTTGTGCCAGCCAGTTTGGACCTTGATGAAGGTGGCAACCATCGCATGTAGCGTGCTGATCTGTTGTTTGCTGGTAATCCTCCTAACGACCATGATGATTATGCAATTGTGGTAGTTGAGCCAGCAGTTCATTTGGACCATATTGCTCAAGCACCTGATGAAATTAGGGACCTTCTTTGGGAGGTCCGAGGGGTCCGTGTTCTTAGCTGTGCTCCCCATCCTTTGGGACTTGGAATTTTTAAGTTTGCATCTATTCTTCAAAGAGATATCATGGTTTACGGAAGCCCCCATGACATTGTTCCGCATCATCTAGTTCGCTTTCTTAAGCATGATGAAGCAATCAGCTAGCGATCTTCTGTTTTCACTAGGGTTGGCTGGATTATGATGCTTGGATATCCGTTAGATTACTTTCACTAACACTATATTTCGCACGTTGTCTCCCCTTTTGGCAAACTACTTCATTAGCATGAGAATGATAGAATCAAAGGGAGGGTGATAGCTAAAGTGCTTATCCAGGATTTGGACTCAATTCCAAGTAAATTAGTGATCAAGAAAGGAAATACTGCTGGTGGTCAGGGGTTCTCATGGACACTGTATGTTTACATTTTAAATTCTGAGTTCCCTGATGCTATTCCTGAAGAAGAAGAACTCCCTCTTCACGTTGGCGGTAATATTGAGCCTTTTGAACTATTATGTCAAGCACCATTGCCCCAAGAGGTCCTCCACTCCTTAGCCTGACACTGTTTGGGATAATTGGGTGCAGCAGGCAATGCAACCACAACAGGCTCAAGCTGAACAAGAGGTGCCCAATCCAGATTACATGTCAGTCTCAACCATAGATAGCTCAAGCTCTTCTGTTAGTTATGGCCCTTCTACAGGTCCTAGCACGGAGCTACAATTGATTGAGACAGTCAACCCTCCTACGTTGCAGTTGACCTTGTCTCCACGCACTCAACTTCGCAGAGCTCTAGATGGTGCTCCTCTCTTGTACAATCTGCGTTGGGCCCCCACAGTTCCAGAAGCCATGGTCCTCACTCCTTTTCTTGAGCAAAGCAACAACAAAAGAAAGTTCCCTATTACTCAGTATGATCTCGAGCAACTATACCAATTGCCTTCTAAGAAGACTACTCGTAGGTTGTTTTTGGATGATGAATATTCTTCATCTTTTATTGAGGACCTCAGTAAAGCAATAGTTGTGTACAAACCAATGTTTCAAGCAGTCTCTCTGAGGATGATGAGTGCATCTCAGGCTCTAGTTCATTTAGCTTTTACTCAGGATCTGCAGGCAGACTCTACATCACAACAACCATCAATCGCACTAATCCGAAAAGACTTAGACTTCTTAGGAAGAGGAGCACCCCACTGGTTGACTCAGATTTATGTAGAGCCCAAGGATTAATGCTCCTAAAGATGGCCTTAAGCCAAACAGCTCAACTTAAGGGCCAAATGTCGGGATCCAAATATGCAAATCTAGACTCTCTGTGTATATTGCACTAGTTCAGGATCACGCTAGTGCACACAATGGCAATATCGATGAAATATCATTCCATATGCAAAGATGACTAATAAATAGACAAATAACAATAATTATCATAGTAATGACCTTAAGGTCAAAACTTACAATTAATACCTCACAAAGCAAATAGCTCAATTAAGCTGCAGCAGAAGGTAACGAAATAACTTCAGTGAAGCCCATCCATATGCCCACAAACAATCGACTGTGATCAAGACATAACGATCACCATCCTTGTAAAGCTCCTCCTCGAAAGCAGGCGACGATTCCTCCACTTTATCTGAATGATTACAGCAAGAATGAATACTCTAAATACTCAACAAATTGTACCACATAATGCAATTATGGATGATGGCTTATTACAAAGAAAATGACTTTTGTGGTTATTTTGCAATAAAGCAGCATTTGCAATTGAATGCAAATAATAGATTGAAAGTGTAATTCAAAACAAATAAATAATAATAGTTTAACAATTATTTTCACAAAGAACACAAAGTTTAATCAATTTCTTTCACACAGCCATATGAATTTAACCGCACAGCTGTCCCTCCCCAATTGTTTTATAAAAATCTACCCCTCGTGTGAAATCCTCGAGCATATCCATGACCGCGGATGTGGCTATTCGAATAGATAATTTAACACTTTACAGAGGTTGTACACTTACCCACAAGATGCAATCAACTGGATCGGAGCTGATCACAACAAAATCTTTCTGAAACTTCATCTCAATAATTAATCCCGTTGTGCTTACTGCTGGCACCAATCCCCACACAGGTGATTAGCCCGTCGCACACTGTTGGACCTAGAAGTGGTGAACCGACCATCGATGTAAATCACACAGGCAGAAACACATCTCCACCCTAACACACAGCTTAAACTATCTGCCTGAGTAACCAACGTCAAGACTCTATAGTTCAATAGCGCACAAAGTGAAGTCCTTAATTGACCAAGGCGAGACTGCCAATTTCCAACTAAGTAACCATTTTTCTATTTCCCAATCACACAGCCACCATAGCACACAGTTTCATCCACTCACCTCAATCTAAATATTTTTCCACCCTATTGGTTAAGTGCAACACATGCCATCAACGAGTAATAGCACACAACGCATAGTTTTACACAAAGTTCCATAATCACTTAGTCAAATTTATATTTACAACTCGAATGATATTAATGTCCCGTTGCATGGCTAAGTAGGCTACTCATATCTAACAAACCAACATTGGTGCTACGATAATACCAACTAATAATTAACCAAGCTAGGGTGACAAAAGATCATGATAATACAATAGGCAAGATGGATATAATCAAATGGGTGTTTAACTAATCCCAAAATATTTAAATAAATACTTAAAGTAAAATACAATAATTTGAATCAGGGTAATTTTTGGAAAACTGGGTTCAACATGGTCAAAGGTGTAACTTGCCTTGATATAGCAATGATGTTCTTATTTTATTTTCAATCTTCTACTTCCTTGACCTTCAGCTCCTTCGGACGATTCTAGGACTTCAACGTCTAACGAGAGAGAAAGTGTAAAACAAACAAAATTCAAAAAGATAAATCAAATAAACTCCTAATTGAAATTGAATAGTACTGGAAGGTAGATCTTGAATTTAGATACTTGAATGGACTCAATCGGAGTTTGTATGAGGAAGAACGAACTCTCGAAAGTTTGATCGGAAAGGAAAATGCTGAAAAAGGAAAAGTGAGAGAGAAACTGACAGGTGGGGTCCACGGAATATTCTTAGAATATTATATTTCATAAATATTGGGACATGGCTGAATGTATGACATGTGGGACCTACTGATATTTATGAATTTCTAGAATTAAAAGAATTTTAGAAAATAGTATTAAGGGTTGATATGTGGGCCACTGGTCTATGGACCAGGTCCATAGAGGGATGCTAGTCCACGGTGGACCAAGCTCATGAAGCTAGGGTTTGACCAAGGTTTGACTGACAAATGGGACCCGCATGTAAGTGAGAGAGAGTTGGACATATGGCTTGGATTGTGTGGATGACAAGTAGGGCCAAGGTGCATGAGAGAAAAAGATGGAGATTGATCCGGTCTGCCACGTGGGCGATGACAGTGCGGCCATGTCACAAAGAGGAGATGAGGTGGTGGCTAGGTGGCATAGATTTGGCTCTGAGGTGGCAAAGCAAAGAGAGAGAATAGAGAGCAGAGAGGATGCTTGGCCCCACACATCAGAGAGACACGAAAGAAATCAACACAGAAGACACGGAGAACAGAGGACAGATGAGTTCCACAGCCGGCTTTTGGCGCACGACGGCGAGGCTACTCTGACCAATGGGCAAAATGGAATGCTGACAATGAGGCAGAGATGATGACGTGGTTGAGACGGCGAGGAGCAGCGGCAGTCACTGACAGCGAGGGAATAAGCGGCGGCGGCTTGCATGGTGACACGACACTTCTAGCGATCCTCCGGGAAAAGGAAGGGGAGCATGGTGTAGAACGCGATGACGTGAACTCAACGGTGGTGAAGATGAAGATGAGAGCTCAACGGTTGCAATGTATTTGACTGGAGAATGAGGGCGGCCATAAAGGAGAGAGAAAGCTTGGTTCTCAGCGCACGGTGAATGAAACTTGAAATTTAAGGATGAAAAAGATAGATCAGGACGAGGGACATGTGATGACATGAACGGATTTTGGAGGAACTCATCGGAGAAGTGGGGAACACGAAGAAAGCATTTCAGCGTCATGGCTCGACATGGTCGGCGGTGACTCGGTGATTTTCGGGCAATGGCGATGGAAGCTCGATGTAGAATGCGTCGAGGCGAATTCCGTGGTGGATTTTTTTTTTAAAATAATCCATTTTTATTATAAATTACAAATTTATTCCACCGAACTTTTTTTTTACAAAATTAACCTCCAGTCGCCCAATGGTAAAGCGATATAAAGGCAGTCGCCGAACCGTTGCGCATCATAAATACAATTGCCCAACTATTCGGCTTTTAATGCTATCGCTGCACCGTTCGGCGACAGAATCCTCTAGTCGCCGAACGGTAGGGCGACTGGAACGCTATATAAAGGCGTGCACGGCTCGGCCCCGCGGCCGAGCGACAAAAAGAAAAGGAAGCGCGAGAGGAGAGGAAAGAAAGGGGAGAAGAAGAGGAGGAGAGGGAGAAGAAGAAGAAAAGGAGGAGAGGGAGAAGAAGAAGAAGAGGGGAGGAGATTCGTCTGTGAGGTAATTCTCGTGTGTCGAGTATTCTCGTGTGTCGAGTTTGGTGATTCTCGTGTGTCGAGTATTTATCTCGTGTGTCGAGTTTTCTCGTATGTCGAGTATTCTCGTGTGTCGAGCGGCGACGATGTCTGGGAGCACAGGATCGGAGTCCCTCACCACACCGTGAGCCCCTGCAGATGGCAGTGGTAACAGCTCTGACAAAGAATGCCGGAATGTAGTGGTGCACCAGATCAGGGAGGCGTCGGTGGCGGTGAGCTACCATACCCTCACACGCACGAACTACACCGATTGGGCTCTCTTGATGAGGGTCAACATGCAAGCTCAGGGAGTCTGGGAGATGATCAATCCGGGAACTGCCGTGTACGGGTTTGACAGGGCGGCGGTGGCGGCAGACACCAGGCGAGATGGAGGCTGGTGGCGGTGGCCGAGGCCATCATTGAGAAAGTCTCGGTGTGATGCCGACGGTGATGGCGACATGCGTTCGGATCGGCATGATGGTGTGCGTAGCGGTGCGCGTCGGGTAGAGGTGCACACGTCATCGACGATGTGCCGGCTGCAGCACCATGGCCCAAGAACACGACGACAGAGGTCTGCACGGCCATGGCGAAGCCGGCTGTGTGCCAACGTTACACGCGACAGCATGATGGTTGCGGCTAAGGCCAACGAATGACGGTGCGGAGCTGTCACAAGGAGAGTCAGCGTGCGTCATCGACAAACTGGCAAGGTGATGCCAATGCCAGGTGAGTCGGTGCGAGACTGAAAATGGCGCGTGTGTCGCGCAAGATGCCACTGTGTGTGGCAAAAAGAGGCTGCTGTGTGCGGCAAGATGGTGCGATTGAACGCATCGAAGTATCGACGAGTCTAGATTAGGGGGGAGATTGTTGAAAACTAATCTAGACTTGCCATGTAATAGGGCATGAGAATCCTAATGCAATCAGTATCGGATCAAATTAGTTTGTTTTTTTTGTTAGGCTTTCCATATTTAGACTTTCTATGTTTAGTTTTTTTTGGCTTAGGTAGCAAGTTGATTAGGTAGTCTATAAAAAAATGTGTAATCATATGTGTTTTGTTTGAAGCAATAGAGAAAGAAAAAAAAAAGAAAAGCTGACGTACCTAGCACCAAAAAAACCTCTCTGTCTGCTTCCCATGCGTGTGTTGCATGTGTTTCTAGCTTGATCGGTTTTTCCACCGAGCATTTGCTTCTTCAGAATAGTTCCTTCCAGAGCCAGCATATGTGCGTGTGCTGCATGTGTGTCTATTGCTACGTGTGTGCGTGTCTTCATCCAAGATCGTTTTTCCAGTGTGACTTTATGCGTGTGTTTTAGCCATCAAGTGAGTTTTTTCCTGCTACGTGTGTGCTCACGTGTGCGTGCGTTGTGTGTTCTCGTGTGGTGTTCTCCTGGGTGCTAACAAACAAGGAAGAAGGGGTCGCCGGCTAGCTCCTGCGAATGAAAAGCGAAATCATATGAGGGGAAATACTCCTGGGACTCTGGAACACATGCTGACGCGGTCGGCGAAACGTGGAGATCACCGGAGTGCTGGCGGCATAGTGGTGGTGCGGCGGCCCAAAACCAGAGCTCAAGCTTGTGCTCAATGGAGGAGAGGAGAAGGTGGTAGAGGGTTTAGAGTGGCGTGGAGGGGGATGTGGAGGGCTCTGGGTGGCCTTTTATAGACGGGAGGGCGGAGAGCGCAAGAGGTGGCCGGCGATGCATTCGACACGGGAGCAACGCCAGGATGCGACGCAGGTAGGCAGCACAGTGCTCCGGGATGGCAGGGCGACGGGTGAGCGACGAGTGAGTAGCGCTGGTGCTTGCATGGCCACGACGTGGCGCCGCAATCGACAGAGTGTCGTCGGGAGGGAGAGGAAAAAGAGAACTGAGCGCAACGCCCGGGAGAAAGAGATAGAGCAATGGCATGTGGTCGGGAAGGAGAGAGAGTTGGTTTGGATCAACGGCTGGCATAAGCTGGGTTAGCCCGAGGAACAGTGATACAAGAAAAGAAAAGAGGAAGGAACGAGAGAGGGAAAAAAAAGAACAAAAATTGATGGACCCATTTTTGAAGCATGATTTCACTTTGGATTTTTATTCCAGGGAATCTTTTCGGAAGATTTACTAGCATATGGTATTTTAGTTAGATTTACTTTTATAATATTGTCTTTTAAAGTTTCGATTATTAGGGTTTCTGTTTTTAGGATTTTCGTTCTTCACCACTCTTGTTGGCAAAAAGGAAAGTGCAATTCAAATAACTCCTGAAAAGGCAGGCAAATAGGACGACAATAGATAACATATAATTTTTTTTTAACAGTCTTGTTATTTTTAAGTCGCTTGAATTTTTCTTAAGTTTAAATCATTTGTTGTGATCATTGGATTTGTGTAAAGATTAATGTGTCATATGATTAGATATTGATCCAATAGCTAAAAAAAGTGACTTAAGAAAAATTCAGTCATCTTATGAATAGACACTCCCTTTTTTTATAAAAAAAAATCCCGTAATTTTTTCTTTGGGCACTTGAGTACGCAGTCGTTCTCTTGATATACAATGCACGCTCCAACTCATGCTACAAACAATACATGCATCATGCATGCATCCCCACATGCATGCTACTAGCATGCTGCGATCGGATTAGTGGAACTAGCTCGGAATGCTCTTTCACATACGTGAGAAGCCGAGTGTGGATGGTCAACTTAGTTAATATATACACGCTGACGTAGGCGCAGTTGAATCAAACCCAACTAGGGATGGCAATGGCCTCATTTTGTGTTTCCGCAGGGAATTCACCCATTAGAAACTGGGGTTAAGATTATTTTTTCTCTCACAGAGATGTTAATATGAAAATTCTATTCCCCATCAGGGGAAGCGGTGCCGGGGCCATGCTTCTACTCCCCGTCCCCGCAACCCGCATGACCCCCCGATAACCTTTATGACATGTGGGCCACTACTGCACAGTCCAACCTCTATACTAAGCCGGGCCACAGCCCACTGCAACGTGCTGGCCTTGCACAAATGAGTCGGCTCTACACTAAGCCAGCACACAGGACACAACCCATGATTTTGTGCTCAGCTTGACTGGATGCAAAAGAATCTTGTTATAATTCTTCATTTGGAACACTGATAAAGTCGATCAAGGGTTAGTTCCTCAATTAGTAGTAGTGGCCTGGTAGATTAGTACTACTCCCCCATTGCAATGTGCTGGCCTTGCGCAAATGAGTCGCTTCAGAAAACAATAAGGAGTAGTAGTGGTAGGACATGGGCTATTGCCACCGTTGCTGTGTCTTTGTGTGTGTCTGTGTAGGAGAGGTTGGTGATCCAATTTTTGGGTCTAGATCCCCGTAGGGCCCTGATAGCCTGATGGGTGCAGGGAACAGGGGAGAATAGCACCTAAGAATAGGGACAGGGATGGGGAACAAGGAATTTTCCTTCTCTTGAGGACGGGACTGTTCCACTGCTCATCACCGGGGAATGACCTCGTTGCCATCCCTAAACCCCAACCCTTGGATTAATTCAATTCCCCCATGGCAAAGACCAACGCGCCTCGTGTACGTACGCGTCTACTTGTCACCTTCCTCATGATGTTTTTGTGCTTTTTGCCCAAATAGCGTAAATTCGTCCTGTATTTCTAAAAATGATCGTCTTCGCACAGAATTCGCAAAAATGGCCCCCTGCTGTATGGCCAACGTGCCGCAGAGCGTCCGGAGGCGACATCTGGCCCCTGCAACATGGGCACTGTGCAGTGGGCACACTGTAGCACCTGCCGTCGCACTGCCACGTAGTAGCTGAGTCGGACTAGCTTTATAGCTTGTTTACCGGGTCCTCTAGGTTGCTTCGATAGGGATGCTCGGAGCACTTAATTAAGTTAGAATCGCTAAAAAAAAAATCAGATTCCGTGGACCAAGGTAGCTTCGCACCCGGTAGCCATATTCTTCCTATATGGTAGATTCGCACCCGGAGGAGATCGATGCCAATGCCCGATGCCCTCCCTCGATTTGGTGCTCGTCTCCGGACTCGCAGTCGTCGCTGGTTTTTCCGCCCCCTGGTCTCCTCTCGTCTACGTGGAGTGCATACCATCAATACTTACTACGTACACGACTTTACGTGATAATGTTGTTTTATCACATCACAAGTGATAGCGTGACCAAAAGAGTTAGAATTGAAAATAAAGTTCGTAAAATGTTAACTTTAAAATATAATTTTTTTTTAAAATAATTAATAAAAAAGTTCTCAAACTAGTCATCTCAACCTCACAACATCAAATGTTTAGTTAAATGTTGCAATATTATTATGTAGTTCTTTTAACACATATCAACCACAAAAAAAAAACACCTCTAGGGAGTTAGAAAGCGTATAAAAAATATTTATGCGACATAACCTTTAGATGAATTAGAGCGTCTCAAAAACATTTCTACAAGATAAAATTTTGTATGTCTCGAAAACATCTCAAAACCGCCTCTAGCATACAAAACTTTGGGACGATTTTTAAAGTGTCACTAAAAATTGATTCTATAACTCCTTGTTTTAGAGACAAATTGAAAAACACCTCTAGAAAAATGTATTGATGGGTGATTTTCTTGTAGTGATTAAATCCAGACGTATACGTCCCCTTCAAATAATTTCCATTGTTGAAGCAAGGTTGCATCTCAATGAACCAGATCCACATGCATGTACATTGTACAATTAATCGCATGCTTCCACACTTCTCCCTGTCAAATCAAAAATAGACTTCATTAACAATTAGTTTGGTCCTATCAAGGCAGAACCTATCAGCTCATGAAAGCATCATTCTAGTAGCATGCCGTATATATCCATCTCATTACTTCCATATCTACACTGAATGAAGACGGCTTCACTCCACTGCAAGTTCCTTTGATATTTCCATCTGTTACATTCATCAAGTTTTACTTCTAATTGCCTTCTATAATCTTCTAATTAATCATATCGTAAGCGACTCCTAATATTAATATTTTCAAGGCTGGACCAGCCAGCTTCATCATTGTTCAATCGAGCAATGAAATTGTGGATATTTTTTATCACGCTATTATATTAAATTTGGTGTTTCGTGGAACATAAACTGACTGCATTGTGGAGCTAATTATTGTCTTGCGAATTGGGAACCCTGGCCCAGTAGCATAAGATTTGGAATATTCAGTCTGGAGTCTGGACTGGAGTAATTACCATCCCTGTCAAAAAAATATTTTTGAAACTAGTCCCTGTCAATTTATTTAGCTGGATCATAGTCCATTCATCTTAGAGTCAGTATTGTCCTACTTTTTCTTGATGGAGCTAGCTAGCCAGCCATGCAAGAAAAACTAGTAGCTAGGAAAAATATCTTCGTTTGTTTATGAGATAGAGACTACAAATGATGCCATTTTGTCTATCGAAATCCCCATATCCTACCTAAGTACACGCAGCAAGACATTATTGCAATGTCTTTACCATTATGATTTGGTAAAATGTAAAAGCCAGCATACATAGCATAATCTTCTTGCATGCGCACAAGAGAACACTGCAGGATCGAAACCATGCATGATGACGCATCTGTTCAGGTTAGGCATGTTCATTCTATCATGCAGCTGATACAGGCCCCACGATACTAGCTACTGACCGCAATTAGCGGATGTAGCTAGAATTGGGGCGCGAATTAAGAATTGTGTGTCCAGATACGCACAGAGCTTTATAGCTTCTACAGGAGAAGCATGTTACCCTCAAGCAGTCAAGCATCAACAATTTAGTTTTACTAGTTGTAACTAGGAAAGAAACTGGACCAGAAGAGTTCGAACACTACCGTCCAAGTTGTGACCTAACTGAGCTGCTCCAAGACATGCATAAATTTTACTCAAAATTTCCACAATTAGGTCCTAAACTTTCATTTTGAGTTATAGCTAGTGCATCCCCTGTATCAACGTAAAATCCGCGCGTAGTGCGGCCCATGTGCAGTTTTGTGGTGAAATTAGTCTCACATTGTTTGTCTAAAGTAAGTAATAATAGTATATATATATAATGTCTATTGGGTCTAAACGTAGCATGTCCGAATGAACCCTTTTACACGAACCGAAAACAAAAGTGTAAGAGCGGTGCTATGTGTGTGCGGGTCCACCCCACGATGGGATGGACAATGAGCGGATTTTGGGCTGAGGTGCTACCGATGGTATCAGAGTATCAACCTTCGTTGTCTAGGCGTGTGCGGGACAGGGGCACGGGCATATGGCGCATGGCACGTTTGGGCTCCGAGTGGACACACGGCATGATATATATGTCGGCACTGGACGCACAGACGTGTACCAAGGAGTAGTTCTGGGCATTTGCCGTGTGTGTGGTATTGCTACCGAGGGTATAAGCCCCTAAAGGGATGAATATAATATCCCGGTCGATGTTGTGACATGGCATGGTATGCAACATCATCAACCCGTCGATAGAAAGGCATGCCACGAGTTTTCGACGTGGCTGCTAATGCTGCATTATTGATATCAAATTTTTGTTTTGAACTAGTGAACTCCTAGAATATATTTTAGCCTTTCATATGAAGGATTCTCCTAAAAAAATAGTGACCTAACCAAGTATTAAGAAACCGGTATCGGGCAAAATCCCGCTCGGAGGCCATCATCCTGTTACCGGCCGGTAACCGAAAATCCTGGAAAAAACTCGGTCAAAATTCGTCTGAATAAATTTGAATTTGGGATCTAACCGCCGGGATTTTGAATTTGAATTTGAATTTGGAAGTTTCCGACCGGGATTTTGGATCCCGGTACCCACCGGTAAATCTGGTTACCTCCGGTAAGCGGCTGTTACCGGCCGAGATTTTGATCCCTGGACCTAACTCAAACAAAATCCGGATCATGAGGTTGTTTGGTTTGTGACCCTAATGAATGAAGCCAAAATTTGGGCAAAGCCAAAATTTGACAAAATGAACGTTGTTTAAATTGTGGCTAAGCTAAATTTGGCGTTACCAAAATTTTTGTGAGCAATTTTCTCACCCTTGCATTGCCTATGTGTGACATTGGATTTCGTTGGTATTACCAAATTTTTGTTAGCATTACCAAATATTGGTAGCAATTAAATGATAGTCAATTTTTATTGGCATTACCAAAATTTAGTTTACGTTGAAAACAAACCAAACATGTCCCATATTCTATTAGCAAGAAGACCTACTACCGTTATGGGACACTAGTGTAACCTCAATTATTAAGTTCCGGTAGGCCCAAACGGTCGCTAACTTATAATACACACCTTACAGCTTGTCCAATGCCCATGCTTCCATATTGTCATTCGGTTGGTATATGCGGTATTGCAATTTTTTTCGATTACAAGGAAGATACAAGAAGATACTTTTTCCTCTCTTGTTTGTCTTAGCGGCTGATTTACTACTGTCCATGGTCAACAAAGCACTTCGTAGAGGATTACTGCATTTGCCTCTAAATTTAGTTCATGATCAAGAATTTCCAATTATTCAGTATGCAGATTATCGCTTCTTTTCATGCAAGCTTCGACCTCACAATTACACTGTCTCAAAGCTTTGTTAAATACTTATAAACAATCAACGGGGCTAAAAGTCAACTTTAATAAGTCCTACATGATTCCTCTGAATGTTCCAGCCCATAAAGTAGAATTGATGGCAGGAGTATTTGACTGGACCATTGGATCGTTACCTTTTACTTACCAGGATCACCTCTTGGAACAACCAAACCAAAAATTCAGGATTTTGCTCCTTTACTTGATCAAGTGGAAAGGCATCTCACTGCTTCTTCCGTCTCTCTCTTATGGTGGACGACTCACCACGGTCAATTCGATCTTAACTCGTTTGCTCACTTATTACATGTTATTTGTCAAACTCCCTGCGGCTATTATTCAGACGATATTTTTTTTTAGAGTACACGTCAGACGCATACACACCCCACACGCACGCCTATACACATATACATCCTTAACACACGCCTAGAGTAGAGATCGCGCAGACCCCACGAAGCATAGGCATGCGCTGTGACCATTAAAAGTACCTGCGAGTGCATGTATTATTCCTACCGAAATTCAAATTTATTGGTGAGGCCCTGGAGTCGAACCACAGACTGGTCGCTGCGCCCACCTACGAGTAGACCAAGTGAGCTACGCTCACTCCTCTTATTCAGACGATTGGGCACGAAGGCAATGTCTCTAGAGGGGAGCAAATGTTAATGAGAAAAGGAAATATGTCTCTAGAGGGGAGCAAATGTTAATGAGAAAAGGAAATCCTTAGTTGGTTGGAAAATGGTATGTTGTCCTAAAATAAAAGGCGGATTGAGAGTTCTGGACCTATGAAAGCAAAATGATGCTCTGTTAATGAATAACCTTCATAAGTTTTATAACTTTTATGACTTGCCTTGAGTACAGTTGGTCTGGAATGCATACTATGTTGTCAGAGATATCCCACATGTCACCAAGGAGATTGGATCTTTTTGGTGGAGAGATATTTTGCGGTTAAGCACTTACTACAGAGGAATTGGACTATGTCAAGTGCGAAATGATCACACTATGCTGTTTTGGAATGATATGTGGCATGGCACAGTTCTTACGCAACAATATCCAAGACTATATTCTTTTGCAAGAAACAAAAATTGTTCAGTTGTTGTATTCCATAATAACTCTAGCATTGAGTCACAATTATTTGTACCATTATCAACTCAGGCTTTTGCTGAGCATCTGACACTACGGCAAATTTGGAAAAATGCTATATTGAATCATTCACAAAAAGATTGTTGGTCTTACATTTGGGACATGGGCGATATTCTTCAAGCAATTTTTATGTTTTTCTCTCTTAGGGTATCAATGCGCCAAGAATATTTAAATGGATATGGAAAAGTAAGTGTGTGATGAAACACAAAGTCTTTATTTGGCTTTTGTTTATGGATCAGTTAAACACGGAGAGTATGGTCAAGAGACGATGTGTTTATAATGGAATTGACATTCAATGTGTTCTCTTTATAATCAAAATCACTACTACACAAAGGGTCATTATAGACGGTTCTAAATCATCATCACAGACGGTTTCTGAACCATCCTAGCCATGCCCTCTACCCTTTGAAAACAATATGCAGATAACATATACAAGCAAATACACAAATACATAGATATATCATAGATACACATATACATCACAGATAAATAAATTTACAGATTGATTATAGATGAATTGTCATAATATTTTTACAACATGTTTACACAAATACAGTAAGAAAACATTTGTCAGCATTTTGTTTTCAATATCAAACATGTTATTTCTCTCAATCAGTATGAGTGACCTCCAAACATTACTACAGAAAAGGTCCTCGCAGACGGTTCAAAAACGTTATCACAGAAGGTTTCGTGAGCCGTCTGAGTTTATGGATCAGTGATGATATGAGGTCATCACAGACGGTTATTAACTCAGAACCGTCTGTGATAGTTGCCTATCACGGACGGTTTCATCTACAAACCGTCTATGATATCTGATGTATCACAGACGGTTTGTAGATAAAACTATCTGTGAAAGCTGATGTATAACAGACAGTTTGTAGATGAAATCTTCTGTGGTAGATGATGTATCACAGACGGTTTGTAGATAAAACCGTCTATGATAATCTTTCTCTATAAAATCTCGAGTAAATGTATATATATATATATATATATATATATATATATATATATATATATATATATATATATATATATATATATAGTTAAATAGTCCCTTGTTAGCTAACTCGAGGCCTAAATTCAGGTAGCTAGCTCGCTCCTTGGGCGTTCATATCCTAAACGTACAGGTGAGCCACAGCCTACTTCATCGAACCTGACACACTCGAGTGTGTAATTTTCCTTCATGCCAATCCTCCAAGTGCTTATAGAATTGGTATGAAGCAAATCACACACTTCAGTATGTCAGGTTCGATGAAGTAGGCGTGGTGATCATCTACACGTTAGGATATATGAACGCCTAAGTAGCGAGCTAGCTAGCTAAATTCAAGCCTCGAGTTAGCTAACAAGGCTACTGAATATATATATATATATATATATATATATATATATATATATATATATATATATATATATATATATATATATATATATATATATATATATATATATATATATATATATGTGTGTGTGTGTGTGTGTGTGTGTGTGTGTGTGTGTGTGTGTGTGTGTGTGAAGCCCTTTAAAGGCAAAAGCAACCACTACTTAGAGACTTTATAGAGAAGAGTTAGAGAAATGAATAATATGCAGAACATATACCACATGGATACTAATGAAATTAGCATAAAGCTCACACTTTGAGCTTAAAATTTAATGTTTTACTAATATGTCAAAAACTATCTCAGGACAGCCAATTAACCTTTCCGGCAACCAATTAATAAATAATTTCTATGTTAATTGTAGCTTTACAAATTAGCCTAACATTTACAAATCTGAAAAGTTAATTGCAGCATACATAGCCCATATCATCCATGTCATGAACAAACATCATACACAGAGAACCTACCCATATCATTCAACCATCACATAACACCCACTATAGCTCACATCATTCATCACCCACATCACAGAGCAAGGGGAGGGCAAGGGATAGAGAGTAAAGGGGAGTAGTTACCCTAGTGCAAACGACAAATTGACCACCGATAGTAGCTCACCACATCCACCCCCTTTATGTTAGCAACAAAAACCCACATCAGTAAACAAGTTAAACTCAAACCAAAAAACTAAAGCAACAGAGAATGTAAACAACTCAAAGAGGGGTCACGCACACCGTGGGGAGAGGACAAAGAGGGAAAGGCAGATCTAGCGGCGGGGAGGTGGATTTGGCCGAGGGGAGGTTGATTGGACTGGCGGTGATGGCGACGGGGTTGGGGAGAAGGCTCGACTTGCGGGCGAACGTCGGGGAGGAGGCTTCAGGCGGCGGCGGCGGTAGTGTCACCGTAGTTGTGGCACGACGGTGACACTGAACAAGACACCCTTATCATAAGCGTCGAGGAGAAGGCGTGACTCGGGCAACGCCATTGATGTCAAGGGCGGTGGCGTCGAGGTCGGGGGCACTCAGTGTGGAGGGGAACGGGCGAGAGTAAGGGCGTTGGGCGCTGGGGAGTGTTGAGTTAAGGCGCAAACCCTAGTGGGCTCCTATTAATAAAGGGATATCATAGACGATTCATATTCAGAACTGTCTGTGATAAATAAACAATAAATAAGGTATGTACTTCGCAATAAATAAGTAAATTCTAGGGTAATAAATAAGTAAATTCATCGGTAAGTAATTAATGTTGTCCTGTCCATTTTACAGTAAGTAGTTTAACACCTGTTCAAAGAACTTGGCATACTCATGTCTAATCCTATAGTTGTCGTTACAAAAGACGACGTAGTTGTCCCACCCTACCGTCACGCCGCAGCCGCTGCTCGTGCCCTGGTGGCCGTCTTCCGATAGCGCCCACACCCGGCCCAGTGGCCTGGACCATGTCCGTGGCGAGCCTCTGGCACCGCCTGCAGTCCTGGTTGGTCCTCTTGGCCGTCTCGCACCCGTCGCTGGCTGGCTCGCCCTCGACGTGGCTGATGTAGTGCTTCCCAACGTCGCGCGTCTCGTCGGCCGTGTAGAGGAGGAGGCCGAGCACGTAAGCCGCAGCCTTGTGGTCGGCGGCAGTCCCCTGTTCAAGGAACATGAGGCCGCGCTGGTCTTGTGGTGCGAAGACAAGCGCAAGGCCGACGATGAAGCAGGCCTTCGGGTTGCCAGCGCCGGCCAGGTGGTTGACGACGGTGAGGTAGCGCTCGTTGTCCTACCACTTCATCGCCTCCTCCTGCTCCAGCACCACACGCCTCCCCACGGCGCGCTCCTTGGACACCT
The DNA here is from genome assembly GCA_036346255.1 of Ampelocalamus luodianensis. Classification (NCBI taxonomy): domain Eukaryota; kingdom Viridiplantae; phylum Streptophyta; class Magnoliopsida; order Poales; family Poaceae; genus Ampelocalamus; species Ampelocalamus luodianensis. Next base: position 35,512,967 of record CM070638.1, on the reverse strand, counting down.
TGTACATGGCCTTGCAACTAAAATTTTAGACGATAGAATCTTAATACAAGAATTACTCTATAAGAGAAAATTAAAAGGCCAAATTAAGATTGTTATTACTAGTCAAATTCAGTTCAGAACTAGATATTGGACACAAAATGAAATCAACACGAGATTTTTTGTGCCGTATCAACTGATACGACTTTTCGGTACAGTGATCTTCAGAAATTAACTCTAAACAAAAACATAACAGAATACTGACTCTAAAATTTCAGACCTACCAAAACCAAAAGAACAGAACACGTACGTGGCTCAAAGGCTGTAGAGGTCAGCCATGGGCTGAGGAGAGCTCGCGGCCACGAGGCCGACAATGTGGACGACAACATCGTGAGGAAGAGCGACGACAATCACCGACCTCCTCGCCTTGGTCCTCGTCATGATGCTCCACGTGCTCACCATGGCGTAGTACATATACAATACTATGTGTGCTCACCATAGCGCGTGATGATAATTTTATAAAACGTCAAAGAGACGCATCGTAACATCGGCGCACGAGATAAAGAGACACATCGCCCGTCGGCATGTGAGACGAAGAGATGTATCACGCGGGAGCTGAAATATTGAATTATCACAGACGATTCTTATTAAAAATCGTCTGTGATCAGCCTTGCAGGAGCCGAAGCATTGAATTATCATGGACGTTTATATTTAAAAACCGTCTGTGACGTATAATCACAGACGGTTCAGTTAAAAACCCGTCTGTGATGAGTCTTTCAGTTGTAAAGATAGGAAAAGGAGCGTCAACCGTATTTATGAAAAACAATTCCTGAAAAGACGGTGATGCTTTGGTTTCGTTTGACTTCTGTCTTTATTCATTTAATCTTGCAACAATTTGGCCTATAAATAAACCAACGGAAGGGCAGATGAACTAAGAAAAAATCACTCACAATCGATCCCATCTTTTCTTACCTCTATTTATTCTTAAAGTTCTCATCTCGATCCATACCCTTCTAGTAAGACAAAATTCACGGAACAAATTGGCTTTTGCGACCACCGTGCATGGAAAGAACAAAATCCATGGATGATCGATCGACTGTACTACTTCAATTTATAGGTGTGGTCGATCGGAAAGTAAATTTGGTCTTTATGGATTTGAATTGTGTCTTCAAGAAATTGGTACAAGATCATATCCCTATACGATCAGGTGAGCATTTCACTGTCTATGATGTGTAACTTCCAATCGATCGATCACTTGAAGTAATTCATGCATTCTTCTGTTGATCGGAAGTTAACGTCAAGACAGTAAAGTTACACATGATACGGAACAAAAGGTGCGCGCCTACCGGATTACATATATCTCTTGATCAGCTTTCTTCTGTTGGGGAAATCAGCTTCAATTCAATCACTTTAAAAGACGAATCCGGCTATAATCGGCTATAATCAGTTGTTTCTAATTATAGACAGTTCCAATAAATAACTGTCTGTGATATTACCTCTTCACAAACGGTTTTTAACGCAGCCAGTAACACAGACGGTCTCTAAACCAAAGCCGTCTGTGATTGCATGTAATACAGACGGTTTTGGTCAACTGCCTATGATTAGGTGTCTAGTATTAGTCTTTTTGTAGTAGTGAAACCTTGGGGGGGGGGGAATTGGCAGGGGTTCTACCGTTTTACAAGCATCATTATTGTTCAGGAATCCTTGAGACGGTATCATGAATTAGGAATACTCATCGGGGTTTGTTTGGCTTCTAATAAGTGGGATGTCGTCTTCCTGCCACACAATTTGATCCTCGCACAAGGCAGCAACTGCCTCGACATAAACTTTATGTTCCTGAAATACCAGGTTAATATGTTAGCATTCAACAAAAGAATATATAACATTAATGGTAGCTAAGTGATTTAAGATAGTCATAATAATGTACCATGGAAGGAATCACAGCTGAGAATAAGATATGTTACCTTATTAAGGACTCTAGCAGCCAATTGCTCTGGGGTATCATTCGCTAACACATGCACAAACCCTTTGGGCTAAAATTCTTTGTGCATCCTAGTGCTCATCCACAAATTACATGGTTGGACCTGAGTATCTTCATATGGTTGATCGCATAATCTGGAATGAAAGAAAACTCAAACTAGACGGTGAACGAACGACGAAAACAGGTGTTGAAACTTCAGAGGCCGTTTTGAGGCCTTAAACAACCTTTTTTTTTTGGAGTTTTCACTTTTTTAGAGCTTTGCAAAGTGAATTTGAGGTGGACTAATGGATTTTGGATTGAACTTTTCGTTAGCTTTCCAATGAGCCAAAGAACGTCGCCATCCGAGTTCATATGCAAAAGTTATAGCTATTTTACCGAACAGTGCGCAAAACCGAAATCTGTTTATGGAGTAAGGTGAGAGCAAGACCAAGCTAATTCGAGGTAGTAACAGATTTAAGATACCTTGTCGATAGTCTAATTATGTCTGCAGACAATGTTTGCAGTGCCAATGTCTCCAGCAGTCAAGAACTTGGCGCCCTCCTTGGTCACTGAAATGATAACTACAATGCAAAGTAGTAGTCATCCAAGATTTTAGAACCAGGACCATCCCTAGGCAGCATTAGCAATAATCATACTATAGGGGGAAGGAAATTCCATGTACCAGTGTCTCCGATGCTGCTGAGATCCTTACAGATCCTCAAAAACTCAGCAGACAGCATGCAGACGATGGCCTGGTACTCGGAGTCAGGGATGTCGTGGTGCTTGCTGTCGATGTCCACGAGCTTCATCTCAAAATCTGCAATCTTATCTTGATCTATTCATTCACAAGAAAACCGCAGTCATCACTGAGAGCCACCAAAAGCAACAACGCAAGGGGAGGACGACAAGCGATTGATCACTTACTGGGGGACTTAAACATGAAGGTGACGGTGTCCGAGCAGTATTGCTCGAACCCTTCGGAGCGGAGGAGCAGGGCGATGAGGGCGACATGGCTGGAGTCCATGACCTACAACGAGAACCTTGTGGTGGAGCAGTCGAAGTTGGCGTCGGTCACAAGCTCGCGGATCGCCTCCAGGACCTTCTTGAGGAGGCTCCCTACACAAGTCATAGCTCCAACATTGTGGCGACGCTTCTTGTCTGCGGGGCGACGACAGAGGGGAAGGAATCGAGAAACCCTAGGATTTGTGGTTTGGGAGTGGAGAGTGGTCAAGGAGGGAGGGGAAGGGGAGATATTAATAGGGAAGCATTTGGGGACGCAAAATATTTCCCGCTCTGTGATACAACATTATCACATACGGTTCTTGTTAAACACCATCTGTGACAATTGCAATGATCACAGATGGTTCTTGTTAAGAATCGTCTATGAAACTTCACAGACGATTCTTATTAAAAACCGTATGTGATAATAATGTATCACAGTCAGTTCTAGCCCTCACTAGTAACATAGACAGTTACGCTTGTAAAACCATCTGTGATAATTACAACACTGACAGTTTCCAGAAACTGTCTGTGATGAGGTATCCAGTATAGCCTGTTAGCCTGTGTCTGTATCAGTGAATATTGAGGAAACCACAATGCATCTGTTCTTTACATGTCCATTCAGTCAAACATGTTGGGCATTTGCACATATCCATTGGAATCTTAATCAGGGTATTCATCCAATTATACAAGTTGTCAGACAACTTTCTTCATGGAAATATTTATTATTACAACCTAGCATATCTGGAAACAAAGAAATGGCCGAATTTTTGAGAATGTGCAGCCTACATTTCACTGACTCTTGGAAGGCTTTGTTGAAGAGTGAAGTAGCTCTTTTTGTTTGTAGATTGAAAGATGATATCAAGGACCTTATTTTACAATGGCTAAACTCTCTTTCATTATCTAGACCCTCTGTGAGGGATTGTAAATTCCTTTCTAAACTGTTTGTAATTATTCCCTCTTTATTAATTTAATTATACTGTAGGAGCCTCCCCTGCCGTCCTTTTTGTAAAAAAAAAATCTCCACAGCTAGTATATTTCCCAGCAGCGTAGCGCAACATAGTGCAGTCGATCGGACTTGAATATTTTCAGGTGTATTTGATACACCAAATAAAGGAGACACAGAGTGTTGACTGTCGTATGATTATATATTGAGGTAGTATGACTGTGGACGAGCTGCAGAATACGTTCTTGTGATGAGTGGATTTCTTAAGGGAAAAAGAAAAAGAAAACAGAGGAGAAAAGAAAACTTCTGGTCGAGTGGAGACTGGAGAGCGGTCGGCAGCACCTGTCTACATTTTCTCCTCCCTCCCTCTCCTGTCCACGTGGCCACCATTAATTCGCTCCCGGCACATGCATGTGTTTCGTCCAACCATGCCCACAGTACGCGCACGGCGCATCCCTCGTGCAGTGCAGTCGTATGTGTGTACGTACCATGCGCCGCCGTAGCAGACAAGTGTATATATAATATACGTACGTAGAATCCATCCTACATACATAGGTAAATATACACACGGCGCGCTGCCAATTGCACAAACGTATACGTAAACAATCCGGGTCCGAGTAGGATTTGGGAAGGAAACCCTACTCGCCGCCATTGCTGACAAAACTGATTAAAACTTAGTACGTACGTAGCCGTTGTTCTCTTGATATACAATGCACGCTCCAACTCATTCTACACACAATACAATGCATGCTAGCCCGTGAACACTACGTATTTTGCATTTTCCCCCTTTTACTAGCATGCTGCGATCGGATTAGTGGAACTAGCTCGGAATGCTCTTTCACATACGTGAGAAGCCGAGCGTGGATGGTCGATTTAGTTAATATATACACGCTGACGTAGGCGCAGTTGAATCAAACCCAACCCCTGGATTAATTCAATTCACCCATGGCACGCCTCGTGTACGTACGCGCCTGGTTGGTCGATGACAGCCAGGAGGTGCCTTCCTCCTGACGTTTCCGGTTTCTGTAGTGGGGGGTGGACCCCACGTGGACACGTACGTACGCACCGAGCCGACGTGTAAAAGATAGCAAGCGTAGCTATTTCACCGGGTCTCTAGGTTGCTTGGATAGAGATGCTCGGAGCACTTAATTAAGTTAGAATCGCTATAAAAAAAAAGAGAGAATCAGATTCCGTGGACCAAGGTAGCCTAGTCAGCAGCGCCATCTTCTTCCTATGGTAGATTCGCACCCGGAGGAGATCGATGCCGATGCCCGATGCCCTCGCTCGATTTGGTGCTCGTCTCCGGACTCGCAGTCGTCGCTGGTTCTTCCGCCCCCGGTCTCCTCTCGCCTACGTGGAACACATAGCATCAACACGTACTACGTACACGGCCTGTTCTTTTACACGTATGTCACCCCTTTTTGTTCTTGTTGTTTACATCTTTACATCCCAGACCCTTGTTCGGCTAAAATGAGAGAATTAATTAATTAGCCTCTACATAATCCGTTATGTTTTCGTAATTTTAGTTACGAGAAAGACCACAAGCACATGCACACACATCATTATACACACACATTGTCGACGATCAAGATATCGATCTTATGAAAAGAAAAGGAGAAAGTGACGTGTGAAATCTAAATGAATAATGGAACTGCTCATTCAGTATGAACTGGGTTTTACAGATTATGCTCTGAGAACACTGCTTGTTCCCTTACAATATCAGATCTATCACACGAATCTAAGACTTGTGCTTTGGTCTGATGGCTCTAACTTGTCTTCTTCCTTCCCCCTTGATCCGTCCAGGTTCCATTTTAAATAGCCTTTGAAGAGACGGCAGTTACTTCCAGAGAAGGCGTCTGATGTGAAGCGTTGCGTCTGGTCGGAGTCAAGCGACGGTTGATAAAGAACTAACCGTTCGGCGGTTGTATGTATATGAGACGTATAACCGCATGGAGGTTGTTCGTTACTGTGTCTAGATAAGAAACATCGTATGGTATGGAATATGCACGTGCTCCATTCGTCATACGGTAGAGAATATACTTGGAATCAGTTCCAAGTATCAGTTCATACCTTTTACGAGCAGTTATCCTAGTCGGGAGCTTGGCTTAGGCCTTTGTCCGACCAGGGTATCCATTATGTAGCCTCTGGAATCTCTACGACCAGTGAGGTCGTGCACCTCAGGGGTTACGACCACAGAGACGTATGGTCTTTTATATATTAAAAATAATATATAGAGGTTTTAATCCTCGTCAGCTAGCCACTGAACTTTAAATGAATAGGTCGTGTGAACACTTTTCTTCCGATGAAATCGTATCGGGATGACGCTCATTTAAATGCAAGAGCATTTGAAGCGTTTTGTATTCACTTTAAAGTTGAGAACTTTGCCTTGGGAATTGAAGAGTTTTTGTGTCCATTGGACTTTTTTGGGTAACTCCTTATTACAGTTAGAAATTCTGAAGCTTATAAAAACCCCTTTGTAGACTTAGGGTTTTTCACTTCCTGCTTTCCTTCTTCATCTCTCGAGTAAAAACTGCCCCCGACCTCCTTTTCTTTCCCCACCCGAAAGAAATTTGACCATGTCGGACCAAATCACCAACTGGTCGGTTTCCGACTTGAGTAAGAAGAAATTAGAGAACTTGGAGAAGATCGGGATGCTTCCCAACAGGGATCTGATTTCTTAGAGATCCGCGGTTGGGGAACATTCCCCGAGTAGTGAAGATGGAGAAATCCCTGTTTTTCTTGCATATGTTAAATGCGGATTTAGGCTACCAATTCACTCCTTTCTTCCCAAAGTTTTAGAGTATTATGGAGTTGAATTGGTGAATCTTGCTCCCAATGCTATCGCCAATCTCAGCATCTTTATTTACCTCTGCGAAGCGTACTTGGGGATTCCAGCAGATCTGGATCTATTCAGGTACTACTACAGGATGACAAAGTCTGGGAAGACGATTGGGACGCCTGGAGAGTGCACCTTGCGCCTCCATGACGGAAAAGTCGATGAGTACATATTTATGTACTCAAAATATTCGTGGTCGTCGTGGAAGAAGAGCTGGTTCTATATGAAGATCACGAAGAAAGACAGCCTTTATTATTCTGGTAAGAAGGCAGTCGAGAATCCGAGATGGCGCTCCTCTACAGAAAAAGAGGGAAACATAAAGAAATGGGCCGAAGCAATCAAGTTTCTTAGTGTCAAGGGTCTAATACCTTGCCATGTAGTGAAAGATTTTTCTACACGCCGGGTTAGTCCTTTAAAGGTCCGAGCACACCGGATGCTCTGGTACATTGGTCGTGATGATACGACCAGAGATTCCAAAGATGGTAAGCCATAAATGATTCCGACCACTTATCTATCTCAGTTGATTATTTTCGTATCCTTAAATCTTTCATTTTACCTTTACAGCTCTATCTTCTGATGAGATTAGAAGCAGGATCAAAATGATCTGCGCCGGAGAGCCTGGCGACAAAGCTAGTTTCCCCCGAATCTTAGCGGTTGTTTCCGCTGAAGAGAGAATTGAAAGACTTAAGGTAAGAATATCAACCGCTGCTTATTGTCGTATATATTATTTCTGATCGGTATACCATAAATCCTCTTTGATGTGTAGTCGGTCGGGTTGAGAATCAACGAGGCCACTGAAAGATGTGAGCCAATTGATGATCCGATCTCCCCTTCGACCATACAGGATGTCAGCCTTCCAGAGGTAGGTGACCGAACATAAATAATATTTTGGACAAATTATGTTCATCGCCTAACTATATTTGATGATGAATTTAGGCGGTTGTCATACCTTCCAGCAAGGTCACTGAGTACCCACCAGTGCCTACCGAGGTTACTGTTTTGGAGGTCGACGAATCTACATCTACTGATCCGGCGATCAGGGACCTCCACCAAATAGTCGCGGATATCGCTTCTAATTTCCAATCAGTGGATGTGCAAGATCTAGTCAACCCTACCGGTTTAGAACCGGTGAAATCGGTTGAGAAGAAGAGGAAGGCCAGCGCAACGAACTTTGCTTTGATGCGTTACAAGGGTAAATTCAGAAAAACGACCAGGTATATATATTAAATGAAAAAGTTGTATATATACATACCTTGGATCTTTCTTACCTTCTCTCTCCCATTTTTTTAGATCTTCTGGTGTTCCAGTCGTGTCCGACCAGAGCACCCCTCAGGAAAAGGTTCCTGAGGAAGAGGTGGTCGTGGAGGTTCCTGATCAGGATACTTCTAAAGCTAAAACTACCGAGGATGAAGTAGTAAAAGAAGCACCCGAGCAGGTTTCAGCATCTGCTCAGGATCCTCTAGTAATCCTTACTCCTTCTCCGGAGGTAGTCATCTCCAGAGATCCTCAACAGGTTCCACCTCCTCCTGGAAATGCTTCTCAGGTTAACAAATTCCCTTTTTCTCCCCGATTTATCGAGGATAAGGAACTTGATGAAGCCTGGGGAAAGATATTGGACCATCAAGCTGAGATTGGTCCAGATACAATCATTTCCGAGTATAATGATATGACAATTCGGGTAAGTGTTCTACGACCATCCTTATAACTCTTTCTTTTGAAGTTTCTTTGAAAACTTATCAAAGAAAGGGATTTTTGTTTTTGTAGCACATGGTCGAGAAATATGTTGTGGTCGGAGGACTAACCCAGCGAATAAGATCTTTGGAGCAGAAACACTCCGATCTAAGAAGTAAGAACATTTCTCTTTTAGTTTGACTTCTTAAATTTTATCATCTTGTTTCTCGCTTATAACTTAACCTTCTCTTCCTATCATATTTGATAGATTTAGATAAAATTAAAGAAGAGATCGTGACCAAAGAAGTCATAATAATAAAACTGAGGGAAGAAAATCAGAGTAAAGACCGGTCGATCGAGCATGCGATGACCAGACAAAAGGAGGTTTTTGACTCTTCTGAGAAGAAAATCAAAGGTAACTGGTCGTAGACTTAACCAGTATTCCATAACTCCAATTGTAAAGAGTATATTAATTTCTTTTTATCCACTCGTGTAGAAAAAACTGAAGCGCTTGAGCGAGCGGAGAAAACCCTCAAGTTTGAGCGTGACCAAGGGGCTGAACTCGATTGGAGTCTTGAAGACAAAGTCAAGGCTCTGAACAAGATGCTCTTCGACCTAGGGTCGGGAACGCAACTGCCCATTCTAAGAGATCCTTCAGAGAGAATCAATTTTCTCGGCCATCAACTTGAAGATCTCAAGGAGGTAATAACACTCTTTCGAGAGAACCATGTTAAGACAATGAAGGAAGCTATCGTGAATGGAGTTAGTGTCGCCTTAGCTAAACTGATGGCTTCCGACCCATCTGTTAATCTTAAAGCTGTGGAAGAAGACTTCGACTGCTCTAAAAGTGAAGCAACAAAGCTTCTCGAGGAAGTAAGACCTCTCGGAGAGAAAGTTGCTGAAGAAATGGAAGTCGGGTCTCCATCACGCAATGACGATCACCGTGGTCCCAATAAGTAAATGAATGTAATATTAGATTATGTAAAATGAACCTTACCTTTTATCAATGAAGATCCTACTTTGTCTTATCAATGTTGTTAAATACTCATATATCTCCTAGCCCCCGACTGCTTATATTAGTAGATGAACCTTACTGAAAGAAAGCAGTAGACCAAGAAATTGAGTAATAACAATGACCATGGTAGGATTGCTGATAATGTGTATGACAACGATCTAGTGAATACTAGGAAATCATGTGGTCGGAACCAGCTGATGATTTCGACTAGTCTAGATCTTGTCCATTATCGAATACCACTTGTAGTCTGAATATATAACAAAGACTGGATTTGTTGATAAGAAGATATGCATTAAGAATGTATGCAAAAAATAAAATGAATAGATAAGTACCTTTGTTTAGAAAATATTCGGATCTGGTCGTATCGAATCTCAAGAATTGAAGATTTGTAAAATATCTCGCGAAACGTGCTCATGCTCAAATCCGACCGCAACGAGGATCGTAGGAAAGGACCGTCACTAGGAAGCTCCTTCAGCAAGGGACCACGTGCAGAGAGGAGAGACTTCACCAGAGGCTTTCCGTGTCCCGACCAATAGCCAAACTTGAGTAGAACAGAATGTTGAAATAAAATAACAGTCTTCAAAGTCAAGAAAGAACGAAAACCATATAAATTGTCTGAGTTGGTACTCCTTATACTCGTATGTTTCTTTAAGAAAATAATATTTGGTTGTGCGTGTGTATCATTGAAGCAATGATCACGACTAAAACTAGTGTGGTCGGTGACATTTAAGTCAGCAACCATGAGTATTTGAGATCCCTTTGAAAGGAATATCGGAGAGAATGAGTGTCTTCTCCGACCAACCAGCAACAATAAAGGTATATGACCAGATGCGACGAATAATAAGTATAAACAACCATACTTATCATTTTAAAAAAGGAAATGCATCTTTATTGAAATATGAATGGAAATGCAATACATGAAATTAAACATAGAACTTACGCAATTGATCAATATTCCAAGAGTTAGACAAAACATTCCCATCTGTCATAGCTAATCGTACCGATCCTGGTCGGGTAACTTCGACCACAGTGTATGGACCTTCCCACTTAGGTGAAAGTTTGTTGCGACCCGCTTGGTTCGAATTTTCTAAGAACCAAATCACCTACGACTAGGTCAGCGAGGTTGCACCTACGATCGTGGTACCGACGCATGGCTTGTTGGTAGATTGCCGATCGTAGCAAAGCTTTATTTCGCCGCTTCCTCAAGGAAATTGATGTCGCAAGTCGTCGCTCACACCGATCACTTTCGAAAAGCAATCGGTTCGAGCAGTAACCAATTTTAAGTTCTGGAGGAAGCATGGCTTCAGCTCCGTAAACCATAAAGAATGGTGTTTCATTGGTCGCACGACTAGTTGTGGTACGAACGGCCCATAATACAGAAGGAAGTTCTTGAACCCAAGACCTGACCGTTGAAGTAACTGGTGGAACACTCGTCGTTTGATTCCTTGCATTATGATACCATTGGCTCGCTCCACTGCTCCATTGCTCTGCGGATGAGCAACATAAGCGAAATGTATCTTGATACCTAGGTCTTCACAGAATTCCTGAAAATTGCTGCTCGAGAACTGGGCACCGTTATCGGTGATTATACGACTGGGTACACCAAATCGTGTGATCACGTTTTTTGTGAGAAACCTCTTGGCGTCTTCAGTTGTAATTTTTACAACCAGCTCGGCTTCGATCCATTTAGTGAACGTGTCAATCATGACGAAAAGGAACTCAAAGCCCCCGGGTGTTCTTGGGAAAGGTCCCAGAATGTCTAGTCTCTAGGTTGCAAAAGGCCAAGAAAGAGGAATAGTTTGCAAAGTTTGGGACGGCTGATGTACTTGTCGGCTATGAAACTGACATTGTACGCACTTCGTCACGAGCTCTTTTGCATCATGAAGGGCAGTTGGCCAGTAGTATCCTTGCCTAAAGGCTTTACCAACCAAAGTTCTGTAGGAATGATGAGCTCCACAGACTCCTCCATGAATTTCGGTTAGCAATTTAATGCCATCCGAGCGAGATATGCATCTCATCAACACTCAAGTGAGATCCTCGCTTGTACAAGGTACGCTCAATTAGAGTGTATGATTTGGCTTTTCGTGCTATCGATCAGCCTCTACATCATCTTCTCGAATTAGGTCATGTCAAGATAATTGTAGATCGATATCATCCAATCTCTACCGTGATCGTGATGGCACCAACCATCATCGACCTGTGGAGCATTTATGTTTGCAGAATCAAGGTGTGCAACCTCCTTGCGAACATCTTTGTCCTCGGAAGGCTCGACTACGAGGGTGAAGCGAGTTCTCGAGAAAAACTCCGGCGAGACAGATGTCCTTGTGGAAGCCATCCGCCAATCGGTGCCGCGAAAGTTTTCCTTTCTAAGAATGTGTTGGATCCGAAAACCAAGAAATACTTTTCGAAGTTTCCGCATTCGCCAGATATGATGACATCTTGGTACTAGAGCATTGATACTCTTTCCTACTTGATTCGCTACTAGTTGAGAATCGCCACTAGCAATCTGCGAATCCCGAGCGAACGAGCTGCTCGAAGTCCTGCTAGTAAACCTTCGTATTCCGCCACATTGTTAGTAGCAGGAAAGTTTAACTGAATAGCGTACTTTATTTGTTCGCCAGTAGGGGAAATCAAGACGACCCCAGCCCCCGAGCCGTGCAACATCAAGGAACTGTCGAAGTACATTGTCCACTCATCGTGGTGCTCGTACTCGGGCCCTTGGGTGGGTTCAGGGTTTGTCCATTCGGCAATGAATTCTGCTATTGTCTGGGACTTGATTGCTGTTCGTGGGACAAAATGGAGATCGAACGCCCCAAGCTCAACCGCCCATTTTGCTATTCGTCCTGATGACTCCCTGTTTCCTAGGACTTGACCAAGAGGATATCCAGTAGCTACGACCACTTTATGGGCCTGAAAATAATGTCTTAGTTTCCTTGAAGCCATAAGGAGACCATAGAGCAACTTTTGTACCTGCGGATACCTTTCTTTTGGTCCATGCAAGACTTCGCTTACGTAATATATCGGTCGTTGAATATGGTTTCGTTCTACGACCAGTACACTACTAACCGTTTGTGGCGTTGCAGCCACGTAAATTTGGAATGTTTCTCCCAATCTCGGAGAGACTAAGATTGGGGGACTCCTAAGGTACCGTTTTAATTCGTCAAAGGCGATGCTTGCCTCTTTAGTCCATTCGAAACTCCCATGTTTCCGGAGAGGCTTAAAGAAAGGTAATCCTTTTTCGCCTAACCGTGCTATGAAACGACTTAGCGCTGCCATTCAACCAGTTAGTTTCTGAACTTCCTTCTTTGTGGTCGGATCGCGCATATGATCGATGGCAGCGATTTTCGTTGGATTTGCTTCGATGGCTCTAGCCGAAACTAGGAATCCAAGAAGCTTTCCCGACAAAACTCCGAACACACATTTTTCTGGATTTAACTTAAGGTTATGACGTCTTAAGTTATTGAAAGTCTCCTGTAGATCTAGAATATGATCGCCGACGTTGATGCTCTTTACGACCAGATCATCGACGTAGGCTTCAAGATTTCGACCTATCTGTTGGTTAAAGGTCTTTTGCATCAACCTTTGGAATGTTGCATCAGCATTTTTGAGACCAAATGACATCTTTATATAACAGTAAGTACCATATGGAGTGATGAAGGAAGTTTTCTCTTCATCTTCTTTACTCATATTGATCTGGTGGTACCCAGAGTAAGCATCTAAAAAACTTAACAACTCACACCCAGAAGTAGAGTCTACAAGTTGATCGATGCGAGGAAGGGAAAGTCGTCCCTGACAAGCTTTATTAAGATCTCAGAAAGTCGATACACATTCGCCATTTCCCATTGGCTTTTCTAACCATTACAGGATTGGCGAGCTACTCTGGGTGGTCGACCTCACGAATGAACCCAGCTTTGAGAAGTTTGTCAATCTCCGACTAGATTGCTTCTTTCCGATCAGATGCGAAATGCCGTAGCTTCTGCTTGACCGGTTTTTTGTTAGGCTGTAGAGCTAGCCTATGCTCGATCACCTCCCTGGGGACTCCGGACATATCGGACGCCTGCCAGGCGAATACGTCCTAGTTAGCTCGGAGGAAGGAAAAGAGCGACTCTTCCTATTTAAGGTCAAGTTCTACCCCGACCAGTATCTTGGCACCCCCTGGAGAAGCACTTCCGTCGAGTTGTACCTCTTTTATCTGGTTAGAAGGTTTCGGTGTCATCTTCGGCCTTGAATGTTTGACCTGCATGTTAACGGTGTTAGTTCCCCTGGTCGGAAGTTCATCGACCAGTTCTAAATATTTTCGATCGCATGCGTGGGCTATTTTCTGATCGCCTCGGACCGTGATTACACCCTTTGGTCCTGGCATTTTCAAACTCTGATAACCGTAGTGTGTGGCTATTAGAAACTTTGCTAAAGCTGGACGACCAAGACTTGCATTGTATGCAGTCTCGAAGTTTACCACATCAAATGAAATTTTTTCTGTCAAGAAGTTGTCGGGCTTTCCGAACGTAACCAGTAGGGACAAGTGCCCTATCGGCTTAGCGGTAGACCCAGGAATTATGCCATGGAAGACATATTTCACAGGTTTTACCTTGGATTTGGGAATCTGCATGTCTTCCAAAGCACTTGCAAATAAAATATTTAAAGAACTACCCCCATCTATCAAGACCCGATTAACCTTGCAGTTATTAATAGTAGGCTCAACGACAATTGGAAACTTACCTGGTTGAGTCGAAGGAATGGGGTAGTCTTCTTTGCTGAAGGAGATTATCGTCTCCGACCACCTTGAAGGTTTAACGGCGATCGAAGGTTCGGTAAGGTTGACTTCTCGCTCCATGGCTTTCAGGTGACTTCTGGACTCATACGAAGAAGATCCACTGAAGATCACATCGACAGTGTACTGAGGTTCTTGGTACTCCATTTCTTCGTCACCATCTTTGTCCTTCTTGGAGCTTGTTTCCCGAGCTCTTGGATCGACGGAGTGGACCTTTACCGCATAATAATCTTCCGCCTTCTTTTGCCAAGCGCGACAATTGCGCAGTCGTGTCCCCGCTTGGTGGAGAGGACACCATTTTTTATTTTTCTTGTAATAATTGGTCGGAGCCTTAGCCTTGCCACGACCAGTATAATCTTTTCTTCCGTTGGTAATTTTTTCAGGAACAGCAAGAACCTCTTTGTCGTTGGCTCGCCATGCTTCTTTTCTTGAGAGTCTTCTTTGCTTCTTTTCCGCCCTATCTAAGCCAAAGTTGGGGAATTTTATCCTTTCGATCAATGGCTTGTTCCACTCGACCGTTTCATCGTCAGAGCGCATTTGTCACCATGTCGAAGAGCTCGATGGTTGTTCGTGGAGGATGTATAGCTAAATCCTCCGTAAACCTTCGATTTCTCAATCCCGCTTTGAAGGCTTGGATAATCAAGATTCGCAACCTCCGGTATTGAGTTACGAACTTGGCTAAATCTTTTGATGTACCAGGAGAGTCTCGTTAGATTTTTGCCGTATTATATGGAGATCGCCTTCCTTTCGGTGGTGATCATCGCACCTAAAAATTTGCAATCAAAAGGTCGCAGAGTTGCTCCCAAGTATACACGGACTGTAGGAAGGTTAAGCAACCACGATCGGGCCGATCCTTCTAATACCGTAGGAAGATAGTTTGCCATTACATTTTCATCACCACCAAAGCTCTAATAGCGGTGGTATATATCCGAGAAATTCCAAAGGATTTTGGGTCCCATTGAATTTATCCAAATTGGCGGCCGGAACCTATTTGGCCAACGCATACTGGAGCCCCCGAGAAGGCTCGACAACCCGTGATAGTTTCGTGGCGCCTTCTTGAAAAGGTGTTGCATTGTAATCGGTTGGAGACCGATTCCTGGGAACGGATTGTCGGTGCTCCAATGTCCCGATTTGGTCGTGAACGTTAGTAGAACGCCTCCGACCACTTGCCTGGTTTAGGTGATGTCGAAGATCACCAGGTCCAAGCGATTGCTCCTCTCGACGAAGCGAGGGTGAGGATTCCTGGAATAGTCTCCTTCCCTCATGACTTGTTGGTCGGAATCGTCGAGGTGGTCGTAGTGTCAACTGATGTTCAACACGACCATGCAAGCCCCTGCTTCGGGAAGAATGTTGGGACGAAGTCATGGTCTGACTTTGCGGGTGCCTTCGTTCCCGATATGCTTCTGTGCGCTGCATCGTCTGTTGGATGATCTCTGATACTTGACCTGCGAGTTGGGAAAACCGAGTCTCGCTGTCGAGGCAGGTCGAAGTATTTAACATATCTTTGATTCGCTGCAGGTTTTGTATTGTTACCGAAGGTCTCGAGGGATTTCTGCCAGAAGAAGGTGTCTGATGGCTTGAATCCTCCGATCTCCTGGTCAATCTTGCCTGGTCCCTTACATTGGTTGGGGGAGGATCAGGCGAATTAACTGATGGACGTCCACTAGTTCCGTTACCTCCGGCATTTGGTGCTTGACCGCCCGTACCATCTCCATTATTACGTGGTGGCGAGGCAACGTATGGAGGACCGTACACGGCATTGTGATCCGTATCTCCGATCGCATTGACCTCGTGCTTCCAGCAGCGATCCTTCGATGAGCTTCGTCGAATCGATGGAGAGCCTTTAGAGCTTCGCGAAGCTTCCACGACGAGAGCGATCGGTGATCGCACCTCCGAGGTTTTCGGAAGGGCCTCACCGACACGGCGACCATCGATCGAATCTTTGAGCTTTATCATCCCCACTTGGTTTACGACTAATAGAGGTTTCATTGACACCGTCACCAGGTGTCGGTTGGCTCCCGGAATTGCTAGAAGCCGTCGGTGAGTACCTATCAGCCATGATCGCATCAAAGGTATATTGAACCTCGGGTTGCGGTGTTGAATTTTCGTCACCTTTTTTGCCGGTCGAAAGGCCCGGGCTTGCTGAGGCTTTAGGGTGTTCCGAACTGGTCGGAAGCACTTCCTCTGAAACCACCACTGATCGTAGCGGTGTGTCTTCATCCATCCGGTCGACTTCACCGATTTCAGCCATGGGCGAACTAGCGGAGGAGGATGATGAAGAGATTGCGTTTTCCTCCATGGCGCGCATGCACGCATCCATGTCGAGGTTGGCGTAGTCCGCCAAATTGAACCAGTTTTCTTTATCCCAACTTCCCGCCATAACCGCATCAGCGATCACAAGCGGGGAATGGGCAAAGATTTGATGAGCAGAGAAATTCTTTCAAGATTCCACATTGCGCTCCCCACAGACGGCGCCAGCTGTCGACGATCAAGACGTCGATCTTACGAAAAGAAAAGGAGAAAGTGACGTGGGAAATCTAAGGGAATAATGGAACTGCTCTTTATTCAGTATGAACTGGGTTTTACAGATTATGCTCTGAGAACACTGCTTGTTCCCTTACAATATCAGACCTATCACACGAATCTAAGACTTGTGCTTTGGTCTGATGGCTCTAACTTGTCTTCTTCCTTCCCCCTTGATCCGTCCAGGTTCCATCTTTAAATAGCCCTTGAAGAGGTGGCAGTTACTTCCAAAGAAGGCGTCTGATGTGAAGCGTTGCGTCTGGTCGGAGTCAAGCGACGGTTGATAAAGAACCAACCGTTCGGCGGTTATATGTATATGAGACATATAACCGCATGGAGGTTGTTCGTTACTGTGTCTCGATAAGAAACATCGTATGGTGTGGAATATGCACGTGCTCTATTCGTCATACGGTAGAGAATATACTTGGAATCAGTTCCAAGTATCAGTTCATACCTTTTACGAGCAGTTCTCCTGGTCGGGAGCTTGGCTTAGGCCTTTGTCCGACCAGGGTATCCATTATGTAGCCTCTGGAATCTCTACGACCAGTGAGGTCGTGCACCTCAGGGGTTACGACCACGGAGACGTATGGTCTTTTATATATTAACAATAATATATAGAGGTTTTAATCCTCGTCACACATCCCTTCGTATTTGGTTCATTAATTACCCCTATGTATTTATTTTAATGTAGCTACTCATAAGAAAATGTATAGTTCAATATTTAAATTTTTATATGATGATTCATAGTTAGAAATGTAACTTAAAATTTTAAATGTTGTATTTTAATGTTGTACTAGTAGTGTATTTGTCATTTTTTGTTGGGGGCATATTCTATATGCACTCACATTTAGATTTCAGCTCCAAAATAGTATGAAAAATCCCCAAAAAATTATAGATGTACTTATCAATACTTAAGAGTAACAAAATTGAGAAAAAATTGAAATGACAAATCAAAAGGAAAAGGAAAAAAATACAATGGTACTATTCCCATCAAACTTTTCTTTTTGTTTCTTCTAACACATTTTGACACTACTACAAAAGGCTAATACTAGACGTCTCATCACAGACGGTTTTCCAAAACTGTCAGTGTTAAAGGGTATCACATACGATTTTACCAGTGTGACCGTGTCTGTTACTGGATACGCTGAGAACCATCTGTGATAAGATACTTATCACAGACGGTTTGTATTAAAAATCGTATGTGACACCATGACTTGAAATGCCGAATTCTGTGATTTTACCATGACTTGAAATACCTAACTCTGTGGCAGCCAATCCTTTACCGCGCCCTTGCCGTGGCAGCCAATCATTTGCCGTGACCCTGCTGTGGAAGCCAATCCTCTGTTGTGCTCCTGTCGTGGTAGCCAATCCTCTGCCGCGCCCCTACTATGGCAGCCAATCCTCTGCCGCGCCCCTGCCATGGCAGCCAATCCTCTGTCGTGCCCCTGCCATGGCAGCCAATCCTCTGCCTGGTAGGGTTTGGCAGGGCGCTGGCTTGCCGCGACAGGGCTTGGTAGGGGCGCGGCAGAGGATTGGCATTCAAATCATGGTAAAATTAGAGAGTTAGGTATTTCAAGTCATGGTAAAATCACAGAGTCACAGACGGTTTTTAATATAAACCGTCTGTGATATTAGCTCATCACAGACAGTTTTTAATCTGAACCGTCTGTGATATTAGCTCATCACAGACGGTTTTTGTTTGAAACCATCTAGCATTCGCGGAAATTTTTAAATGCTTGCACAGGATACGGAATGTTTTGGCACTGTCCTTATATATTATACCCACCCCCGCCTTGTCTTCCATCAATCTCTCCCTCTCCCCTCCCCATGTCGAGCTCTGACAAACGCCCTCGATTCCCTGGCGTGGTTCGGCGAGGAGACGCAGTCGACGAGGAGGAGGAGGAGGGACGCGCAAGGGCTCCCCATCTTGGCCTCAGGTGAGCATGAAGTTTTACCCCTAAATCCCCATCTAGGTTTCCTTCTCACTCTGATTTCATCCCCTCCATCCTATCAGATTTTATTCTCAATGAGGACCCCCATCTGTGGTTGACAAGGGAGGCCGATTCGATTCGAGATGGATGCCTCTACTCGACCTCGTCCTCGTCAGAGAGTGAGCCATTGATTGAGCGGGAGAGAGTATCTTTTAATTACCTTCTTACAAACTATCGAAAAAGTAAATAGAAACTACTGTCCAGCAATTGATTGGTTTGGCTCAAAATTCAATTTTTTTGCAATAAAAAAACCTATCATAGACGGTTCTGAACAGTCTGTGATAACATAGATGGTCACACAGACGGTTATTGTTGAGAACCGTCTGTGATAGCTTTTTTCACAAATGGTTCAAAAACTGTCTATGATGACCTTATAGTATCACTGACCCATAAAGTCAAACGATTCAGAAAACCGTCTGTGATGACGATTTTGAACCGTTTGTGATTACCTTTTCTGTAATAGTGTGAATTTTCAGTTCAAATATAAAGGGCGCTAGAAAACTCTATAAACTATGTTGGGGCGTCGGGGAAGGAATGCCGCCTTCGGATCCAACTACCAAGATGCTTAGGGAAGGAATGCACATTGCCTTCAGATCCGCCTGCTGGGACACCAGGAATGGACCACCACCGAGGGGGTCAGGGAAGGTGTCGGGATCCAGAATTACGATTCTGGACGCTCTGTGTATAATACACTAGTCCAGGATCACGATAGTGCACACAGTGTCAACATAGGCAAATATCGATCCACACAAGCGATTAATAGAGTAAACGATTAGTTTGGATAACAAATAAGGGTTTTGACCTTATGGTCGAGTTTACAACTTAATGAGCCACGCAGGGCTAATAGAGAATAAAACCAGCGGAACAGAAATAACTCCAGCGGAAATCCCATCAATCACCACAGGCAACAAACTGAGATCCAGACCTTAACGATCAGCACCTTCAACGAACACCTCCTCGAAGGCAGGCGAAGACTCCTCCACTTCTGGAGGATTGGGCGCAAGTTTTACAATAAGCGTGAGTACACAACCATACTCGCAAGTCATACCACAGAATGCAATTTATAAATGCAGGCTTATTCCAAAGAAAATGGCTTTTGTGGTTCTTTTGCAGAAATACAATATTTGCAATTGAATACAATAATAGATTGAAATGTAATTCAAAAAAAATAGACGATAATAATTTTACAGTAATTTCATAAAGACACAAAGCTAATCAGGTTGTTCACATAGCCATATGATTTAGATCACACAGCTCCCATTCCAAAAGTTTTATGAAAACTACCCCTCGTGTGAAATCCCCGAGCATTGTCCATGACCGCGGACGCGGCTATTCGAATAGTTTGATTTTACACTCTGCAGAGTTTGTACACTTTACCCACATGATATAATTAGTACTACAAGTACTAGTCGTAACAAAACAGTTCAGAAACTTCGTCTCAAACATTAACATTCCCGGTGTCCTTTACCGCCAGACCAACCCACACAGAAAGCTAGTCCGACACACACCGTTGGACCTGAAGACGACGAACCGCTCATAAATATGTACTACGTAGTAGTCCACACCTCCATCCTGTCATGAAGCCTAACCTATCAACCTGAACATCAATGTCGAGACTCCATAGCCTACTAAGTTAGGCCCGTCCCATCAGGCATGTTGTCGTACAGTCAGGCTCAGTTCAATGGCGCACAAAGTTAACTCCTTAATTGACCAAGGCAAGACTTCCATTTTCTAACTATCCCACACAGATTAACTTTTCCATTCACATAGTCCACCATATCACTTAGTGTCCACCACTTGCCTCAGTTTAAATCTTTTACCACCCAGTTGGTTAAGTGCAACACATGCTATCACAAAGTAATAACACATAGAACACAGTTTTACACAAAGTTCCATAGTCACTTAGTCAAATTTAATATTTGCAACTCAAATGACATGTGTGACTCGTAGCATGGCTAAGCAATACTACTCGTATCTAACCAACCCACGTTGGCGCTACAATAATACCAACTAATTGATAAACCAAGCTAGGGTGACAAAGATTATGACATACAAAGACAAAGTAGATATAACAGATTGGATTGTAACTATACTCAAAAATATTTAAATACATACTTAAAGTAAATGCAATAATTTGAAGTAAAGTACTTTTAGAAAACTAGAATTCAAAATGATCAAGGTATAACTTGCCTCGGAAAAGGTCTAGGTATTGATCTTGGTCTTGGGGCAGTCCTTCTTCCTCGAAGTTCCTCGAAGTATCGACGTCTACTTGCAAACGACGCAAATAACAAAACAAATAAATAACAGAGGCAAGACAAACTCCAAAAATTAAATAAAAATTTCTGATAAATAGATTTTGAATTTAGATGAATTTAGGAATTTGAATGGGCTCAATCGGAGTTTAGATGCAAAAGATATGGGCTTTAGAAGTTTGAATCTAAAAAGAAACCTTAAAAACTGAATATTGGATTATTCCGAATTATTTTCCAAAGGAAAAATCAGATTATTGCACAACGATGAAGTCAGCAAGGAATCTTTGGGAATTAAAAGAAAGAAAAGAAATTCCGACATGTGGGACCCACATGTCAGAGGTACGGCTCACGGTGGACTAAGCCCACCGAGCCTTGGGATCTGGTCGCGGTGGACCGTGCCATGCGGGCGCATACGTGTTTGCTGACACGGTGCCACACAGGATGACACGCGTGCACGGAGGTGAGGTGGTGGCCGACACGGCAACGCCACGTCAGATCGACGACGGCAGCGTTCAGGAACCAACGACAACGGCGAACGGCGGCTCGCTGGCGGGAGTGGATGGTACCAACATGTAGAGTGGACTAATGCGAACCTATTGTTGTGCTCACTAGCATGAGAAGACGACGGTGGTGGCCGGTGGCGAGGTCGAAGCGGCGGAGACTTTCGGGTTTTGTCGGACGGGAGCTCCGGTGGCGCTCCGGCGACGTGGGTGGGTGCACGAGGAAGCTCTGGTGACGGCAAACCTGGCAGTGCACTCCACAACGATGCGGCGGCGGCGACGGTGGTGCAAAATGAGGAAAACGACCGGCAGCGAGAAACCATAAAAACTAAATTGCGACGGCGCTGAAGCTCGAGAGCAGGGGAGAGTTGGGGATTGGGGTTGCGGAGGATGATGCGGTGCCAGGGTGCCTTTTATAGGCCCCGGGTGTGCACGAGGTGGCGGGAGAGTTCGTGGGATCGTGGTGGCGGCGGTTGCGGGGTCGTGGCGCACCGGATGTGGAGAAGAGGGGAAAGGGGTGGGTTCAAGACGAGGTGGTTGCGGGGCGATCGTGCGCATGTGCACGCCGAAAACGGAGCGGCCGGCGGCGCTGGCGGCTTCTGCATGCCCGCAATGGCGACGTGGCGGACTCGCAAAGAATAAAGCGGCTCAGAGACGACGAAGTGGCGTGGGACCCATGCGTCAGCGGGCGAAGGCGAGGACGCGCGCGGGCTGAGGCGAACGCGCAGAAATGGTCTCGCGCGGGAAAGGAAGCTGGGCCAAGGAGATTCGGCACGAAGCCAAATCCGAGATTTAAATACATTTTCTAATTTAGAAAATAGCAGAAATTCAAATAAGCAAAAGAAAATAGCAAATGAACTCAGAAAAATTCTAGAAAAATCTAAAAAATATATCTGAGCACATAGAATCCAAATAACATAGTTCTGACAATTGTTCATGTTGGCTTTAATCATATTAAATGTTTTTGATACTAAAGTCCATGTTTAAGCTTTGAAATAAATTTCAAACAAAATCCAAATGATGAATTTTCTTCCAACCAACTATTCAAAGGATTTTTTTAAAAAAAACTCAGAAAGTTGGGATGTTACAAACCTCCCCTCCCCCCTTAAAGGAATGTCGTCCCGAGATTCAGGCTAGCTGGAGAAAAGGCTAGGGAACTCGGCTTTGAGTTCCTCTTCACGCTCCCATGTTGCTTCTCCTTCTGAGTGGTTGCTCCACTGAATCTTGCAAAAACGGACAGTCTTGCTTTTGGTGCAGCGCTTTGCGACATCCAAAATCTTGACTGACTGCTCTTTATAAGTGACATCTTCTTTCAACTCAATTGATTCCAACGGGGCTTGCTCTTCTGGCACACGAAGAAACTTCTTCAACTGTGAGACATGAAAGACATCATACACTCCTGCTAGCGACTGCGGCAACTCCAATTGGTAAGCGACTTCTCCACGGCGATCCAAAATCTTGAATGGACCAACATACCTAGGGGCAAGCTTCCCTTTGGCATGAAACCTTTTGACACCTCTGAGTGGAGTAACTCGAAGATAAAAAAAATCTTCTGGCTCAAAGCTGAGATCACGACGATGATTATCAGCATAACTCTTCTGCCTGGATTGAGCTATCTTTAATCTTTCTCTGATCATGGCAACTTGCACTTCTGCTTCCTGAATAATATCTGGCCCGAATACCAAACGCTCAGTTGTTTCTGACCAATTCAAAGGGGTTTTGCAGGCACGACCATACAAAGCTTCAAATGGTGACATTTGCAGACTGGCTTGATAACTGTTGTTGTACGAGAATTCTGCATACGGCAAACTTTTATCCCATTTGGTAACATTAGCTAGAGCACAAGCTCTTAACATATCCTCCAATATCTGATTAACTCTTTCAGTCTGTTCATCCGTCTGGGGATGATAAGCAGTACTGAAATTCAGATGGGTACCCAAAACTTCGTGCAGACTTTGCCAAAAACGAGAGGTGAACTGTGATCCTCGATCTGACACTATCTTCTTGGGCATACCATGCAAACTGACAATTCTGGCCATGTACAACTCTGCAAGGCGGTCTCCAGAGTACGTGATTTTGGCAGGCAGAAAATGGGCAACTTTCATCAAACGATCAATTATTACCAAAATCGAATCATAACCTGATTGAGTCCTGGGTAAACCGGTAATGAAATCCATTCCGATCTCTTCCCACTTCCATTCTAGAATCTTCAGGGGTTGCAACAACCTACTGGTCTCTGATGTTCTGCCTTTACCTTCTGACATACGTCGCACAAGGCAACAAACGCTGTGACTTCTCGCTTCAAATTTGGCCATCAAAACTTATTCTTAACATCCTTTGTAAGAACCCGGGATTAACATCCCAGATCTTCTGTGCATAACTGAACTAGTCCCATGATCGCACTAGCTCACACAAGAAACAAATGTGATAACACAACCATAAACGTTAAAAGTTATTAAATAACAACGAGTTGATTACAAGATAGCCTTATAGGCAATATTAAATAAACACAATAAGACGATGAAGAAGTAGTAGGGTCCAGCACCGCCACAGCAATCGATCGGGTAGCGGCCTAGTCGTCACGATCCACACCGTAGCGTAAGTCCTTCTCTCTCAAATTTGTTTGCATTAAGCAAGAATGAGCACAACTTCCGTGCTCGTAAGTTACACCCGTCAGGTAACAAAATGACATGCATATGTGGATGTAACAATAAAAAGGCTTATAGGGTTATTTGTGCAAAAATAGCATTTGACATTGAATACCATAATAAGTTCAAAAGCTCAAGTGTTATAAAATCTAAAATTGAACTTGAATTGATAATGATAGTGTAGGCACCAGCCTAACACCAATATAAACACGGGCACCAACCCGGGGCTTCAACCCACACTTTTCTCATGGACACCCATCCATGTCAAACTGTTTTACAAAAAAAATATTTTGAAATTGAAGTCTAACTTTGAGTGGCTTTACCAGCATGTCCATGACCGTGGACACAGCTATTCGAATAGTTTTACACTCTGCAGAGGTTGTACAACTTTACCCACAAGACATGAATTCTCTAGTTGTTTGGCATCCGTCGATACCACCGCTCACTACCTTAGGTAAGCGGTCTAGAGTACGTGTCAAGGCCTTTACACACGCCATCCCACCATAGTCCTCCTCGCTAAGGTTTCACCCCTTTGGACTACCCGTCCGCAGGTTCGAGCCCCTCTTGCGCCAAGTGGGACTAACAAAGGTCATGAAAGACCACCCACCGCATCACAGAACGACCATGATGGAACTTTGCAAATTAATCACCAGTCCCCGCCCATACAAGACATGTGGTAGTACGATGTGGCTTAGCAAGATGCGGCTCGAAGACCGGTCCTTAACTGACCTAGGCGACAACCAACAGAACCTTGGGCCTCAACCTACCCGGTTGAGCCCGTGCATAAACCTGCACCCACCAGACAACCATTTCGCCAAGTCCAAACCATCATTTTATTTTATTTTTCAAGCATTTGTAAACTCCCATGGCACACCTATGCCAAGGGTACAATTTAAACAACATTTGACTTTTGGCGAAATTCCAAATGAAACATATGTGATCTATAAGCATGGCTAAGCACAATATTCTCCGAATGATTCTAGTCCATACTATTGTATCAACTAGGTTTTTATCTAGGGTGACAATATGTTTGATTCGATATCAAAATTGGCCATACGAAGGATTTTAGGCATAACTATAAATTCAAAAACAGGTATTTAGATACTTGAATATAATTAAGCATGCAGTAATAATTTGAAACATAATTTAAATAATTTTAAATAATAGGTGCAAGTATGATCAAGAATGTAACTTGCCTCGTTTGAGGTGAACAGATCAACTGATACTGAGGTGATGTTGTTTTTCTTAACAGGTCACCTAGTACTCACAAGCACTTTCTCCAGGTAGTCTATGTGCACAAGCACGATGATCACACAGTCAAAATCAATCCTCTTATGTGTTCTTCAATGGCGTCGAAATCTGACTTTCCGAAGTCGTCGAAATCTATACGCGAAAATAAGCCAAATACAAACCAAATTTAAAGAAGATTCAAATTAACTCCAAATTTAATAATTTTGGTTTAGATAGCTAGATCTTGAATTTAGATAAATTTAGAAATTTGAATGGGCTCAAACGGAGTTTGGATGCAAAAGATATGAGCTTTCGAAGTTTGAAATCACATGAAATGATAGATTTAGGATTTAAAGGAATTTGTGGTCAAATGAACTCAAAATTAAATAATTTTGGTTTAGTTAGCTAGATAATGATTTATACAAATTTAGCAATTTGAAACACCCAATTTGGAGTTCAGATGCAAAAGATATGAATTTTAGAAGTTTCAAACTAAATCTGCAAATTAATTGCATTTTCTGAATTATTTTTCTACTGGAAAAGCTAATTATTGCGCAATGCTGACATCAGCGACTGATTTTTCGCAATTTTAAAATAATTAAAAAGAATTTCTGACCGTGGGCCCATGTGTCATAGACACGGTCCTCATGGACCATGTCCATGGGACCTTTGGCTCTGGGGTCGGGCTAGGTGGCACGACGCAGCTGCGTGGCGCCACGTGGCGATGATGCGACACTAGGGCGACGCGGGCGCGTGCGCGGCGGGCCGAAATGGCGCCAGGCGGCGGCTTACGCCGACGAGCCACGCCGGCACAAGGCGGCGGTGTCACGGGTTCGCCCGACAACGGCGAACGGCGGTGGCTCGCCGCCGGTGCGTGGTACGGGTGTGTCGAGGAGACTATTGCGATCACAATGGTATACCTTCGGGTGGTAGAGGACAACGGTGGTGGCCGCGCGCAGCTCGGCGCGAGAGGATCGGTTGTTGTCGGGCGGGCGCTCCGGTGAAGCCCCGGCGACGTGGATGGGTGCTCCAGGTAGTCTTGGCGATGAGGAAGCCGACGGTGTACTCTACGGCGTCCGGGATTCAACGGTGGTGGCGGAATTCGAGGTTTTGCCGTCGGTGACAGAAACCCTAGAACTCGAATAGCGACGGCGCTGGAGCGAGAGGGAAGGAGTGGATGGCGGCGCTGAGATGTGCGGGGAGAGGCGAACCCAGGGTGTGCTTTTATAGGGAATGAGGGGCACGGGATGAGGAGGTCACGCATGCGGCAATGGCGGCGGCGGTTAGGCGCGATCTCGGCGATCTCGCGCGAAAAGAGGGGAAAACGTGAGGGTGAAGACAGTTAGGGCGCCGGGTCGCGCGCATGGACGGGAGACGCGGCGATTAAGGGCGCCGCTGACGGCTCAACGTGGCCGAGATGGCGCAGTTGGGCGCGGCCGAGTGGGAAGAAGGGTCGTGGAAGAAAACGACGAGCCGCCGGATTCTCGATCCGATGGTGCGGAGGAGCGGGAGGTGTGGATGTGGGGATCGTCCGATTCAAATCGGACGGCAAGACGGGAGGCGCGCGGGAAATTGGGCCAGATGGGCTGCGGGCGTGGAAAAAGAAAGTGGGTCGGACAAGGTTTCGGCCCAAAATGACATAGGGTTTTTAAATTGCTTTACTAATTGTTTTAATTCCAGATAATTTAATAAAGCTTTAGAAAATAGTAAAATAATTACAAAAATTATGGAAAAATCCACAGAAATTCCCATACTCATTTTGGACTTAATAAAATTATTTCCAACTCAAAG
Source organism: Ampelocalamus luodianensis (assembly GCA_036346255.1). Taxonomy (NCBI): domain Eukaryota; kingdom Viridiplantae; phylum Streptophyta; class Magnoliopsida; order Poales; family Poaceae; genus Ampelocalamus; species Ampelocalamus luodianensis. The sequence goes on along the minus strand of CM070638.1, from coordinate 35,485,858 downwards.
TTGGCTTTTATTTTTGCAAATAAATTATTTTGGCTTTAAAATATTTATAAAAAGGCTTTTTAAAAACTCAGAAAATCTTAGAAAATAAGTAAATTTTTATTTTTCAGATTAAATCAAATAAAACTTCAAGAACTTCAAATAAATTTTACACTTTGACTTTTAAATTTCAAAGATTCAATTAAAGCAATAGAACTCTTTCCAAATTTTCAGAAATTCCAATAAAACATTAACTTTATTTTATTTTAATTTGGTAATATTACTTTGGAATGTTACATCCTGGTACATCTTAGTACTTCCAGGGTGAATCGAATACTTTGAGTCATGGGCTTCCTTTAGGATTAGTCATGCGCAGATGCGACCATTTATCCACAGCACATCCTGATCATCCTGGGTGAAATCTTTAAATTTCCCTTCTGCCATTTTGAGCTTGATGTCTGACAGCACGTGATCCTTTGATTGGGCTTCACGAATTTGCTTTTTCAGGCTAGACTGTACTTCCAAACTGGCCACAAATCCTTCAGATGCAACTTCTAGCTTTAGCTTCTGAAATTCTTCATGAAGTTTCGGGCAACTTTCCTTTACTTCCAAAGCATTACAGTAGCTCTTACGACTCAAAGCATCTGCAACTACATTGCTTTTCTGGGATGGTAGTGGATTCCAAGATTATAATCCTTGATCAATTCTAACCATCTTCTCTGTCTCATGTTCAAATCCGACTGAGTGAAGATATATTTGAAGCTCTTATGATCATTGTAGACTTCACAGCGGTTACCGATGAGGTAATGACGCCAAAATTTTAAAGCATGCACTACAGTAGCTAATTCCAGATCGTGGGTAGGGTAATTCTATTCATAAGGTCTCAATTGTCTTGACGCATAAGCGACAGCTCTTCCTTCTTGCATCAGGACACACCCTAAACTTTGACGCGAAGCATCACAATAGTTATCAAAATCTTTCCGAATGTATGGCAGAATCAACACTGGGGTTGAGGTCAAACACTTCTTCAACTCTTGAAAACTTTCTTCACAGGCTGGGGTCCAAGTGAACTTTTTCTCTTTCTTCAACAATTGCGTAAGAGGCTTAGCAATCGATGAGAATCCTTCGATGAAACGGCGATAATAACCTGTCATTCCCAAGAAACTGCGAATCTGAGTTACAGTCTTGGGCTGCTCCCAATGTAACACTGCCTTAACTTTACCGGGGTCGACTACTACTCCCTCGGCTGTCATCACATGACCAAGAAAATCAACTTTCTTCTTCCAAAAATCACACTTACTTAACTTAGCATACAACTGATGCTCTCTGAGTTTCTCCAATATTATCCTCAAATGTTCAGCGTGTTCTTCCTCTGACTTGGAATAAACCAAAATATCATCAATGAACACAACTACAAACTTATTCAAATATTCTATAAAAACTTTATTCATCATGTTCATGAAGTATGCAGGGGCGTTAGTCAGACCAAAGGACATGACTAAGAACTCATAATGTCCATACCGCGTTGAGAAAGCGGTCTTCGGTATATCCTTAGGAAAAATCCTCAACTGATGGTAACCTGATCACAGGTTGATCTTTGAGAACACTCCGGCTCCTTTCATCTGATCAAACAAATCATCAATGCGGGGTAATGGATACTTGTTGTTGATGGTGACTTCATTAAGGGTATGATAGTCAATGCACATTCTCATGCTTTCATCTTTCTTCTTGACAAACAAAACTGGCGCTCCCCATGACGACGAACTAGGTCTCATAAAACCTTTCTCCAGAAGTTCTTCTATTTGTTTCTTCATTTCTACCAATTCATCAACTGGCATCCGATAGGGTCTCTTTGAAATTGATGTTGTTCCTAGCACTAGATCGATGACAAACTCGATGTCACAGTCCGGTGGCATTCCTGGTAATTCTTCTAGAAACACATCTGGATATTCACTAACGATTGGTACATCTTCAAAGAGAGGGTCTTCAGGCTGTTGACTAACAGAAGTCCATCACGCACTGAGGTGGCTAGAAACTCTACCTTGTTTCTATTGGTATCCTCAACTGTTACGGCTCTTCGACTACAATCTAGCACGGCTTTGTGCTTGGATAACCAATCCATGCCAAGAATGACATCTAGGGTTTGGGTGTCTAGAACAATTAGATTGGCTAGAAACTCAACTCCAGCTATGAGTAACTTAGCTCCTAAACATCCCACTTTAGAGCTTAGCTCTGCTCCAAGCGACTGGACTAACAGAGTATGCTTAAGACGCATAACTTCCAATTTATTCTTGATTGCAAAAACTCCAGAAACAAACGAATGCAAAGCTCCAGAATCAAACAAAACTGATGCAGGTACTGAATTAACCAAAAACTTACCCAGTACGACATCGGGTGCTTCCTAGGCTCCTTCCAGAGTGACGTAGTTGACACGACCTCTGACCACAGACTGCGGTGCTCCTCCGGCTTGACTGACGACTTGTGAAGCTCCTTGGTTGATGCCCGGCGTTGGCGTCTTAGATGGCGTAGGTCCAAGATTGAAGCGTACTAGAGTGATTGTTCCCTTTTGTGGACACTGGTTGGCGAAGTGACCTAGCTGACCGCAAGAATAGCAGACTCTTGGTCCACTCTGCTGATTGCTTCCCGGTTAGTTGGCAGTGCAGTGGTTGCGGAAGTTCGAGCACCGGACGGGTGCTGAAGTTGGTGCAGTGCTCAACGAACTCGCGTGGAAACCGCTAATCGTGGCGAATCGCCCTGTCCTTTGTTGTGACTAATGGCTTCCTTGCTGGGCCATCCGGCGCTTGCGGCTGTCCTCTAGTTCTTTGCGCTTGTCTTCGAGAACAAAAGCTTTGTTGACTAGTTGTTGAAAATCAAGGAAAGTATGGGCGATCGATCGACTTGCGCCCGTTGTTCAAATTTCTTCGAAGCGACTCTGACGAGCCTTATCTGTGGCGACATCTTCTGCCGCATAGCGAGCAAGCTGAGAAAACTTGTTAAGATAGTCAGACACTGGCATAGCTCCTTGCTTGAGAGCGCAGAACTCATCCTTCTTCAGGTCAATTATCCCTTCCGGCACATGGTACTGACGAAATGCCGCAGAAAACTCCTCCCAGGTGATATTCTGTGGTGTCTCATGAGCGGCACAGAAGTTCTCCCACCATTCGGCAGCTATTCCCTCCATCTGGTGAGTAGCATACAGAACCTTCTCATGATTACTACATTGAGTGATCAGTAACTTCCTCTCAATGGCACGAAGCCAGTCATCCGCCTCTACTGGTGAGACATGTCCAGAGAATGTTGGTGGACGAGTCCTCATAAACTCTGCAAGTTTGAATGGCCCCTGGTGACCATGAGCAGCTGGGGCTCCATGCTGGTGATTGTTGTTGGCGTTGTTGTTCTAATTGTTCACGGCTTGCATCTGATTCATCATGGTATACATTAGCTGCATCTGTGCCGCCATGAAAGCTCTGAAATTCTGAAGGTCAATCGGGGGTGCTTGTGGTGGAACCGCCTCGCGCCGGTTGTTCATTGACTGCATCAAGGTACGGAACCACTTGCGCATCGCGCAGTCCGAACCATCTGATGGAACTTCATGAGTTAGATAAGGTAGGAAGCACAGGATGAGTTAAGAACTAGGTAAGGGTAGGTTAAACCCAACAAACACAGCTCAAAAACTCAAATAAAATACCTTTATTATTTAAGGACTTAGCATGGCTGCAACAAATGCCTAAGGGCTTTTGCAGCTCATACTTGCACTCAAGAAAAACAACGTCCTAAGCACACAACTACCGCCTAAAGGGCGACTTACTAAACTAAAACTGGCTAAGCCTGAAAGACTGAAACTAAGACAAACTACTCAAGAAAGCCTCCACAGCCACGACGATGCTCATGCTCGCTGAGACTCAAATGCGCATGGCATCTCGCAACCGATCTCGTGACCCAAGACTGGTGCAGCAGAATGTGCACTTCGGCGTGGCTTCTGCATACCGCTCTCGCCTCTCGTAGCTCTTCTGGATCTTCCTCTGGATCTTCTTCGGGATCCTCCTCGTTTCTTCGGGGTCTTCTTCTTCTCCATCTACCTCATGGTTGTTGTCGCCGTAGAGGGCTTCTTCCAGCATAGCGATCCTTTCTTCCACCCTTTGCATGGCCTCGTAGGCGCACTCCAGATCGGTGGCCATCAGCTCTAGTGACTCCTCCTGAGCGGCGGCGAACTGAGCAAGGTGCACAACTGTAGCATCGCCTTCTCCAACTGTGGACGGGTAGCGAGCTGAGAAGTCCAGGGCTGCAGCACGAGGGTGGTAGCGGAAGACAGTATCTTGAAGCTCTGACGCGTAGATGTGGCAGATCCGAAGCATTGTGAGGCGCGATGACTCCTGGATTCCCTCAAGCCAAGTGGTCCTCTGGACGGAGATGTTCAAAGGTTGACTCGCCCCGTCATCCTTCCTGGCGCAGATCGTCAGACGATAGATCACTCCGCGATCCTCACCGTTCACGATCCCACTGGTACCATGGTACAACGGACGGTCGAATCTTCCCAGTACTTGTAGTAGCTTCCAAAGCTCAGCTGCAAGTCCTCCATGGCGCTCACCAAAGCTCTGCAGAAGCGGCATCTGCCAAGACAGACGAGAGAGGTAAGAACAACTTAAAATAGCGAGGAGAGGAAAATATTCCAGCAGTAGATGAGTCAAGAAAGATATGAGAGGAGTTTAGCAATTAATTAATCTTACAAGTTAACTTTTGCTTTAGAAAATAATTTGGACACTCTACAGACGGCTGATCTAACTAAGGTCAAGACCTACGGTCAGTATGGCTCTGATACCACCTCTGTCGGGACCCAGAATTACGATTCTGGACCTCTGTGTATAATGCACTAGTCCAGGATCACGCTAGTGCACACAGTGTCAACATAGGCAAATATCGATCCATACAAGCGATTAAAAGAGTAAACGATTAGTTTAAATAACAAATAAGGGTATTGACCTTATGGTCAAGTTTACAACTTAATGAGCCACGTAGGGCTAACAGAGAATAAAAGTAGCGGAACATAAATAACTCCAGCGGAAATCCCATCAATCACCACAGGCAACCAACTAGGATCCAGAGCTTAACGATCAGCACCTTCAACGAACTCCTCCTCGAAGGCGGGCGAAGACTCCTCCACGTCTGTAGGTTTGGACGCAAGTTTTACAACAAGCGTGAGTACACAACCGTACACGCAAGTCATACCACAGAATGCAATTTATAAATACAGGCTTATTCCAAGGAAAATGGCTTCTATGGTTCTTTTGCAGAAATACAACATTTGGAATTGAATACAATAATAGATTGAAATGTAATTCAAAATAAATAGACGATAATAATTTAACAGTAATTTCATAAAGACACAAAGCTAATCAGGTTGTTCACATAGCCATATGATTTAGATCACACAGCTCCCATTCCAAAAGTTTTATGAAAACTACCCCTCGTGTGAAATCCCCGAGCATTGTCCATGACCGCAGACGCGGCTATTTGAATAGATTGATTTTACACCCTGCAGAGTTTGTACACTTTACCCACACGATACAATTAGTACTGCAAGCACTAGTCGTAACAAAACAGTTCAGAAATTTCGTCTCAAACATTGACATTCCCAGTGTGCTTTACCGCTAGACTAACCCACACAGAAAGCTAGTCCGACACACATCGTTGGACCTGAAGACGGCGAACCGCTCATAAATGTGTACTACGTAGTAGTCCACACCTCCATCCTGTCACGAAGCCTAACCTATCAACCTGAACATCAATGTCGAGACTCCATAACCTACTAAGTTAGGCCCGTCCCATCAGACATGTGGTCGTACAGTCAGGCTCAGTTCAATGGCATACAAAGTTAACTCCTTAATTGACCAAGGCAAGACTTCCATTTTCTAACTATGCCACACAGATTAACTTTTCCATTCACATAGTCCACCATATCACTTAGTATCCACCACTTGCCTCAGTCTAAATCTTTTACCACCCAGTTGGTTAAGTGCAACACATGCTATCACAAAGTAATAACACATAGAACACAGTTTTACACAAAGTTCCATAGTCACTTAGTCAAATTTAATATTTGCAACTCAAATGATATGTGTGACTCGTAGCATGGCTAAGCAATACAACTCGTATCTAACCAACCCACGTTGGTGCTACAATAATACCAACTAATTGATAAACCAATCTAGGGTGACAAAGATTATGACATACAAAGACAAAGTAGATATAACAGATTGGATTGTAACTATACTCAAAAATATTTAAATACATACTTAAAGTAAATGCAATAATTTGAAGTAAAGTACTTTTAGAAAACTAGAATTCAAAATGATCAAGGTATAACTTGCCTTGGAAAAGGTCTAGGTATTGATCTTGGTCTTGGGGCAGTCCTTCTTCCTCGAAGTTCCTCGAAGTATCGACGTCTACTTGCAAACGACGCAAATAACAAAACAAATAAATAACAGAGGCAAGACAAACTCCAAAAATTAAATAAAAATATCAGATAAATAGATCTTGAATTTAGATGAATTTAGGAATTTGAATGGGCTCAATCGGAGTTCGGATGCAAAAGATATGGGCTTTAGAAGTTTGAATCTAAAAGAAACCCTAAAAACTGAATATTGGATTATTCCGAATTATTTTCCAAAGGAAAAATTGGATTATTGCGCAACGATGACGTCATCAAGGAATCTCTGGGAATTAAAAGAAATAAAAAAAATTCCAACATGTGGGACCCACATGTGAGAGGTACGTCTCACGGTGGACTAAGCCCACCGAGCCTTGGGATCTGGTCGCGGTGGACCGTGCCACGCGGGCGCATACGTGTTTGCTGACACGGAGCCACGCAGGATGACATGCGTGCAAGGAGGTGAGGTGGCGGCCGACACGGCAACGCCACGTCAGATCGACGGCGGCGGCGCTCGAGAACCAACGACAACAGCGAACGGCGGCTCGCCGGCGAGAGTGGATGGTACCAACGTGTAGAGGGGACTAATGCAAACCTATTGGTGTGCTCACCGGCGCGAGAAGACGACGGTGGTGGCCGGCGGCGAGGTCGAAGCGGCGGAGACTTTCGGGTTTTGTCGGACGGGAGCTCTGATGGCGCTCCGGCGACGCGGGTGAGTGCGCGAGGAAGCTCTGGTGACGGCGAACCTGGCGGTGCACTCCACGACAACGCGGCAGCGGCGGTGCAAAACGAAGAAAACGACCAGCGGCGAGAAACCCTAAAAACTAAATTGCGGCGGCGCTGAAGCTCGAGAGGGGAGAGTTGGGGATTGGGGTTGCGGAGGATGATGCGGTGCCAAGGGTGCCTTTTATAGGCCCCGGGCGTGCACGAGGTGGCAGGAGAGATCGTGGGGTCGTGGTGGCGGCGATTGCAGGGTCGTGGCGCACCGGACGCGGAGAAGAGGGGAAAGGGGTGGGGTCAAGGCGAGGTGAGGTGGTTGCGGTGCAATCGTGCGCACGTGCGTGTGAAAAATGGGAGCGGTTGGCGGCCGTTGCGAAGCTCGGCATGCCCGGCAATGGCGAACGTGGGTTGGACTCCGCGAAGAAGAAAGCGGCTCGAAGACGACGACGTGGCGTGGGACCCACTCGTCGCCAGGCGATACGCAGGACGCGCGGCCGAGGCGAACTGACGAATGGCCGTGAAGCGAAGCCGACGCCGGAAGGAAGTTGGGCCGAGGAGATTCGACCCGAAGCTAAATCCGATATTTAAATACATTTTCTAATTTAGAAAATAGCAGAAATTCAAATAAGCAAAAGAAAATGGCAAATGAAATCAGAAAAATTCTAGAAAAATCTAGAAAATATATCTGAGCACATAGAATCCAAATAACATAGTTCTGACAATTGTTCATGTTGGCTTTAATCATATTAAATGTTTTTGATACTAAAGTCCATGTTTAAGCTTTGAAATAAATTTCAAACAAAATCCAAATGGTGAATTTTCTTCTTACCAACTTTTCAAAGGATTTTTTTTAAAAAAAACTCAGAAAGTAGGGATGTTACAGACGGGTAGTCAACGACCGCCGCCATTGCCTCCGAATCCGACATCCAGATCTTTCCACCGGATGAGAATGAGAGAGAGAGAGAGAGAGAGAGAGAGAGAGAGAGAGAGAGAGAGTGGGGAGGGGACTGCAGGGAGGCAGTGGAGAAGAGGGGAGCGCTGTGGAGAACAGGTGGAGAGACGATGCTCTAGGGAGGTCACGACTCGCGCGGCTACTGCTCGTGTGAGTCTGAGGGGAAGAGGGGGACAGGGAGAAGGAGAAAATTTGAGGCCCCAAGTGGGTTTGGTTATTTTATTTCCATGTGGGGCCCCACTTGGGCTTTATACATGGTAGAAAATAGAAATAGCCACATCACCACACCTTAAGGTCTACTTTTGGAATATACACTAGAGATGCCCTCATCAATTTTGTTTTGAAGTTTTTCTTGATGATTTGGTGCCCAAACTGAAAGTTGGGTACATGAGTTCACCACAAAGGGTGATGCGTGGGATACTTTCTATATTTGTTAAATATTTTTTGTGTCATGATATTTCCTTTATCTTGTATAGTATTTATTAAACTAGTTTTGATCACATGCAGTTGCACTTTCCGGTACTGTAATGCATATATTTATATTTGAAAAAAGGTTGTCTTCATTGTACAACTTGAACATCTATAAGATGTATTTGTTATACAGTTGTAACACCTCTTGCAAATATTTAATAAATATGCACTGTTATAATCAAGTTAAACAAACATTTTAATTAGATCTTTCTCTTAATTTCTCTCTTGACTAATAGGAGAATTTCTTGTAATTTGTACTTTTCATTGTTATTGCAAGAGTTTCTAGTCTCAAAACAACAAAGAGGCACCTTTTAATATCGCACCAACTATTTATGTAATTAAAGATTGGTGTAGTTTTGCGATAACATAACATTGGAATTTTCTGGAAATGCTATTGGTCGTGAACAGTGCGGGTTATTTACCATCTTCATACTTTGTTCATTAATGTTATTTTTATTATTCTGATTAATTTATTCTACTTATATATATCAATTCTAAACTGGGAAAAGCTTCTGAGCGAACATTATTTTTCATTTTGCACTGAAAATAATACAGCACTAAATATATGTGGAAATGTCTTCTTCATATGATTGATAATCTAAGCTATATTCAATGTTACATTATGTGTCCCTTTTATTTTTATCAGATTTTATTAGTACTACCTTTTCTTTGGCTGCTAAAATATTTAATTGAAAACTTGTCTTAAAAATATTTAATTTAAATTCCCGCGGTTAACATTTATCTTAGAATGCTCTTAATGCTATATTACATTATGCACTCATTTTTTTTCATGTCTAACTTTTTGTACTACTTTTCCTTCGGTGTCAAAACATAATACAACATTTCACTACAACAGAACTAGATCTTGGAAGCGACTTGTTTATACAATAAAAGTGCTTTTTCCCGCCCCTAGGCAGTTGTAGAGGCGTTTTCGAAAACGCCTCATAAATGTCTTATCATGTATTGTCGCTGCGACAGTAGTGGCATTTTTTCAAGCATCTCTATGGGATATACGACATTATGTAGAGACGTTGTACTATGCATCAATAAATAAATATAAAAAATATGTGCACTCTTGCAAAGGTTGTTACTCGAACTTAAGACCTCATGGGAAATACTTCTGCTAGACTTATTAAGACTAGCCACCTTAACCTCACAACCTCAAATGTTTAGTTGTATGTTGCAATATTATTATGTCGTTCTTTTAACACATCAACAAAAAAATTGTCTCTAGAGAGTTAGAAAGTGTATCAAAAAAATGTCTTTATATAACATAACCTTTAAGCGAATTAGAGTGTCTTAAATAGTCTCTACAAGATAAAACTATGTATGTGTATGGAAAACGTCTCAAACCCGTCTTTAGCATACAAAATTTTGGGACGATTTTAAAAGTGTCTTTAAAAAATGCCTCTACACAATATAACTCCTTATTTTAAAGAGAAGTTGAAAAACGCCTCTAAAAAAAGGTCTCTATGGGTGGTTTTCCTGTAGTGATTAAATCTAAACCTATATGTCTCCTTCATATAATTTGCATTGTTGAAGCAAGTTACATCTCAATGAATCAGATCCACATGTATGTACAATGTACAATTAATCACTCGCTTCCAAACTTCTCCCTGTCAAATAAAAAATAGACCTCATTAACAATTAGTTTAGTCCTATCAAGGCAAAACCCATCAGCTCATGAAAGCATCATTCTAGTAGCATGCCGTATATATCCATCTCATTACTTCCATATCTACACTCAATGAAGACGGCTTCACTTCAATGCAAGTTCCTTGATATTTCCATCTGTTACATTCATCAAGTTTTACTTCTAATTGCCTTCTATAATCTTCTAATTAATCATATCATAAGAGACTCCTAATATTAATATTTTCAAGGCTGGACCAGCCAGCTTTATCATTATTCAATCGAGCAATGAAATTTTGGATATTTTTTATCACGCTATTAAATTAAATTAGGTGTTTCTTGGAGCATAAACTGATTGCATGGTGGAGCTTATTGTCTTGCGAATTGGGAACCCTGGCCCAGTAGCATAAGATTTGGAATATTCAGTCTGGAGTCTGGACTGGGGTAATTACCATCCCTGTCAAAAAAAATTTGAAACTAGTCACTGTCAATTTATTTAGCTGGATCGTAGCCCATTCATCTTAGTCAATATTGTCCTACTTTTTCTTGATGAAGCTAGCCAGCCAGCCATGCAATAAAAACTAGTAGGAAAAATATCTACATTTGTTGATGAGATAGAGACTACAAATGATGCCATTTTTTCTACCGAAATCCCCATATCCTTACCTAAGTACATGCAGCAAGACTACAGAGAGAGAGAAGAAATTATTGCAATGTCTTCACCTTTATGATTTGGTAAAATGTATTCTTGTGCCCTACACCCATCCATGCATGTAAAAGCAAGCATACATAGCATAATCTTCTTGCATGCGCACAAGAGAACACTGCAGGATCGATATACCATGCATGGTGTCGCATCTGTTCAGGTTCAGGCATGTTCATTCTAGCCTGCAGCTGAGACGGGCCCAACGATACTAGCTACTGACCGCAATTAGCGGAGGTAGCTAGAATTGGTTGCGCGAATTAAGAATTGTGTGTCCAGATACGCACAGAGCTTTCTAGCTTCTACAGGAGAAGCATGTTACCCTCAAGCATCAACAATTTAGTTTTACTAGTTGTAACTAGGAAAGAAACTGGACCAGAAGAGTTCGAACACTACCGTCCAAGTTGTGACCTAACCGAGCTTCTCTAAGACATGCATAAATTTTACTCAAAATTTCCACAATTAGGTCCTAAAGTTTCATTTTGAGTTATAGCTAGTGCATCCCCTGTATCAACGTAAAATCCGAGCGTAGTGCGGCCCATGTGCAGTTGTGTGGTGGAATTAGTCTCACATTATTTGTCTAAAGTAAGTTCTAGTAGTACATAATGCCTATTGTGTTTAAACGTAGCATATCCGGATTAACCCTTTTACACGAATCGAAGACAAAAGTGTAAGAGCGGTGCTATGTGTGTACGGGTCTGCCCCACGATGGGATGGGCAATGAGCAGATTCTGGGCTGAGGTGCTACCGATGGTATCAGAGTATCAATCTTCGTTGTCTGGGTGCGTGCGGGGCAGGGGCACGGCCATATGGCGCATGGCACGTTTGGTCTCCGCGTGGACACACGACATGATATATGTGTCGGCACTGGACGCACAGACGTATACCAAGGGGTAGTTCTGGGTATTTGCCGTGTATGCGCTATGCTACTGAGGGCATCAGCCCCTAAAAGGGGTGAACATAATACCCTGGTCTACTCGTAGTGTAGCTCATGTGGAGTTGTGTGGTGGAATTAGTCCAAAATTGATTGTTTAAAGTGAGTTCTAGTAGTATATAATGTATGTTGGGTCCAAACGTAACGTCTCCGAGTTAACCCTTTTAAACGAAGTGATGACGAAAATTTGGTAAAATGAACGTTGATTAGATTGCAGCTAAGCTAAATTTGGCGTTACCAAAATTTTTGTGAGTAATTTCCTCACCCTTGCATTGCCCATGTGTGACATTGGATCAAAAAAAAATTGAGCGATTTCCTCACCCTTGCATTGCCCATGTGTCACATTGGATTTCGTTGACATTACCAAATTTTTGTTAGCATTTTCAAATATTGGTAGCAATCAAACAATAGTCAATTTTCATTGGCGTTACCAAAATTTAGTTTGGTTTACGTTAGAAACAAACCAAACATGTCCCATATTCTATTAGCAAGAAGACCTACTACCGTTATGGAACACTAGTGTAACCTCAATTATTAAGTTCCGGTAGGCCCAAACGGTCGCTAACTTATAATACACACCTTACAGCTTGTCCAATGCCCATGCTTCCATATTGTAATTCGGTTGGTATATGCGGTATTGCAATTTTTTCAATTACAAGGAAGATACAAGGAGATCATCCGCCCCCCCTGTTTGTCTTAGCAGCTGATTTAGTACTATCCATCGTCAACAAAGCACTTCCTAGAGGATTACTGTATTTGCCTCTGAATTTAGTTCATGATCAAGAATTTCCAATTATTCAGTATGCAGATGATACGCTTCTTTTCGTGTAAGCTTCTACCTCACAATTACAATGTCTCGAAGCTTTGTTAAATACTTATGAACAATCAACTGGGCTAAAAGTCAACTTTAATAAGTCCTACATGATTCCTCTCAATGTTCCAGCACATAAAGTAGAATTGATGGCAGGAGTATTTGACTGGACCATTGGATCGTTACCTTTTACTTACCTGGGATCACCGCTTGGAACAACCAAACCAAAAATTCTGGATTTTGCTCCTTTACTTGATCGAGTGGAAAGGCATCTCACTGCTTCTTCCGCCTTTCTCTCTTATGGTGGACGACTCACCACGATCGATTCGGTTTTAACTCATTTGCTCATTTATTACATGTTATCTCTGGAGGGGAACAAATGTTAATGAGAAAAAGAAATCCTTAGTTGGTTGGAAAATGGTATGCCGTCCTAAAATAAAAGGCGGATTGGGAGTTCTGGACCTATGAAAGCAAAATGATGCACTATTAATGAAGAACCTTCATAAGTTTTATAACTTTTATGACCTGCCTTGGGTACACTTGGTCTGGAATGCATACTATGTTGGCAGAGATATCCCACATGTCACAGGCCAAGGAGATTGGATCTTTTTGGTGGAGAGATATTTTGTGATTAAGCACTTACTACAGAGGAATTGGACTATGTCAAGTGAGAAATGATCACACTATGCTGTTTTGGAATGATATATGGCATGGCACAGTTCTTGCGCAACAATATCCAAGACTATATTCTTTTGCAATAAACAAAAAATGTTCACTTGTTGTATTCCATAATAACTCTAGCATTGAGTCATAATTCTTTGTACCATTATCAACTCAAGCTTTTGCTGAGCATCTGACACTACGGCAAATTCGGAAAAATACTATATTGAATATTTCACAAAAAGATTGTTGGACTTACATTTGGGGACATGGGTGATATTCTTCAAGCAATTTTTATGTTTTTCTCTCTTAGGGTATCAATGCGCCAAGAATATTTAAATGGATATGGAAAAGTAAGTATGTGATGAAACACAAAGTCTTTATTTGGCTTTTGTTTATGGATCAGTTAAACACGGAGAGTATGGTCAAGAGACGATATGTTTATAATGGAATTGACATTCATTGTGTTCTTTGTAATCAAAATCACTACTACACAAAGAGTCATCACAAACGGTTTTTGAACCCTTCGAATTTATGTGCCTGTGATAACAAGTGATTATCACAGACGGTTTTTTGAGCCATCTGTGATAAGTCACAACACAGACAGTTTGTATAAATAACCATCTGTGATAAGTCACAATACAAATAGTTTGTATAAATAACCGTCTGTGAAAGCCAACTATCACATACAGTTCGTATAAATAACCGTCTGTGAAAGCCAACTATCATAGATGGTTATTTATACGAGCCATCTGTGATAGTTGGCTTTCACAGATGGTTTATACCATAAACTGTCTATGATATATATTTTTCTATTTTTTGGCTAGCATCAAGGAATGCTAGTCATGCCCTCTGCCCTTTGAAAACAATATGCAGATAACAGATACAAGCAAATACAGAAATACACAGATATATCATAGATACACATATATATCACAGATAAACAAATTTACAGATTGATTATAGATGAATTTTCATAATATTTTTACAACATGTTTACACAGATACAGTAAGGAAACATTTGTCGGCATTTTGTTTTCAGTATCAAACATGTTATTTCTCTCAATCAGTATGAGTGACCACCAAACCTTGGGGGAACTTGGTAGGGGTTCTACCGTTCTACAAGCATCATTATTGTTTAGGAATCCTTGAGACGATATCATTGGTGTTTGTTTGGCTTCTAATAAGTGGGATGCCATCTTCCCGCCACACAATTCAGTCCTCGCACAAGGCAGCAACCGCCTCAACATAAACTTTATGTTCCTGAAATACCAGGTTAATATGTCAGCATTCAACAAAAGAATAGATAACATTAATGGTAGCTAAGTGATTTAAGATAGTCATAATAATGTACCATGGAAGGAATCACAGCTAAGAATAAGATATGTTACCTCATTAAGGACTCTAGCAGCCAATTGCTCTGGAGTATCATTGGCTAACACAGGAACAAACCCTTTGGGCTAAAGTTCTTCCTACGTCATAGTGCGCATCTACAAATTGCACGGTTCGACATGAGTATCTGCATATGGTTGATCAAATAATCTGGAATAAAAGAAAACTCAAACTGAACAGCGAACGAACGGCGAAAATGGGTGCTAAAACTTTGGAGGCCGTTTTGAGGCCCTAAACAACCTTTTTTGGATTTTTCACTTTTTCGGATCTTTGCAAAGCGAATTTAAGGTGGACTTATGGATTTTTGAATTGAACTTTTCGTTAGCTTTTCAATGAGCCAAAGAACGTCACAATCCGAGTTCATATGCAAAAGTTATAGCTATTTTACCAGACAGTGCGCGAAACCAAAACCTGTTTATGGAGTGAAGTGGGAGCAAGACCAAGCTAATTCGAGGCAGCAATAGATTTAAGATACCTTGTCGACAGTCTTGTTCTGTCTGCAGACAATCTTTGCAGTGCCAATGTCTCCAGTAGTCGAGAACTTGGCGCCCTCCTTGGTCACGAGATGATAACTACAATTCAAAGTAGTGGCCGTCCAAGATGTAAGAACCAGGACCATCCCTAGGCAGCATTAGCAATAAGCATACTACAAGGGGAAAGAGGGAGGAAATTTCCATGTATCAGTGTCTCTCATGCTGCTGAGATCCTTGCAGATCCTCGAAAACTTAGCAGACGGCATGCAGACAATGGCTTGGTACTCGGAGTCAGGGATGTCGTGGTGCTCGCTGTCGATTCCATGAGCTTCATCTCAAAATCCGCAATCTTGTCTTGATCTATTCCTTCACAAGAAAACCACAGTCACCACTGAGAGCCACCAAAAGCAACAAGACAGGGGGAGGCGACAAACGATTGATCACTTACTGGGGGACTCGAACATGAAGGTGATGGTGTCCAAGCGGTGTAGTGCTCGAACCCCTCGGAGCGGAGGAGCAGGGCGACGTGGTTGGAGTCCATGGCCTGCAGCGAGAACCTCGTGCCGGAGCAGTCGAAGTTTGCGTCGGTCATAAGCTCGCGAATCGCCTCCAGGACCTTCTTGAAGAGGCTCCCCTGCACTAGCCGTAGCTCCAATATCGTGGTGGCGCTTCTTGTATGTGGGGTGACGACAGAGGGGAAGGAATCGAGAAACCCTAGGATTTGTGGTTTGGGAGTGGTGAGTGGTCAAGGAGGGAGGGGAAGTGGAGATATTAATAGGGAAGCATTTGGGGACGTGAAATATTTCCCACTTTGTGATACAATATTATCACAGACGGTTCTTATTAAAAACCATCCGTGATACTTCTCAAACGTTTCTTATTAAAACCATCTGTGATAATTGCAATTATCACAGATGGTTCTTGTTAAGAATTGTCTGTGATACTTCACATATGGTTCTTATTAAAAACCATCTGTGATAATGGTGTATCACTGATGATTCTAGCCATCACTAATAACATAGACAGTCACGCTTGTAAAACTGTCTATGATAATTATAACACTGACGGTTTTCAGGAACCGTCTGTGATGAGCCGTCCAGTATAGCCTATTTTATAGTAGTGAATATTGAGGAAACCACAATGCATCTGTTCTTTACATGTCCATTCAGTCAAGCATGTTGGGCATTTCCACATATCCATTGGAATCTTAATCAGGATATTCATCCAATTATACAAGTGGTCAGACAACTTTCTTCATGGAAATATTTATTATTACAACCTAGCATATTTGGAAACAAAGAAATGGCCAAACTTTTGAGAATGTGCGGCCTACATTTGACTCTTGGAAGGCTTTGTTCAAGAGTGAAGTAGCTCTTTTTGTTTGTAGAGTGAGATGATATCAAGGACCTTATTTTACAAGGGCTAAACTCTCTTTCATGATCTAGATCCTCTGTGAGGGATTGTAAATTCCTTTCTAAACTGTTTGTAATTATTCCCTCTTTATTAATTTAAGGGAGCCACTAGGGAGCGAACGTACGGATGGAGACTTCCACCCGTACGGTCTGAATTCAATATTAATTACTCACCGGATTAAGTAAGCGTCTAGCGTTAAAGCAACTTAATTAGAGAGAAAAATTAAGCCATTAGTTTATCTTGTCTAGATCAAACAAGCATGCATATGCTTGCTTTCTTCTTTGTGATGTGATAATCACGATGGTGGTGTTATTGTTTAAGCCTTTTTTTTTGTTATTTTTGTTGGCCTTGGAGAGATATCAAAGGGCTAATTAAGGTTTAATACAGTAATTAGTATAGGTTGCTATAGTGCTTTAAAAGTTTAGCAAGCTAGATGTGAAATGAAAGGCATGTAAATAGTTTGGGCGCTACTAGGAATCGGACGTACGGCAACATCCCCAGACAACGGTTGCAACATCCTTCGAATACGGTTGCAACATCCCCGGATAACGGTTGCAACATCTTAGGACAATGATTGCAACATCCCCCGGATACGGTTGCAATATTTTTGGACAACGGTTACAACATCCTATAACAATAGTTGCAACATCACCGAACAATGATTGCAATATCCTAGGACAACGGTTGCAACATCCTAGGACAATGGTTGCAACATCACCGAACAATGGTTGCAACATTATAGGACAACGGTTGCATGTCGAGATCAAAATCAACCGTTGCTAGTCTTTGTCATGTACTACGAATTTAGAAACCAAGAATTATCCTTTTTTTCAGGAAGAAACCAAGAATTATCCAACTAGCATATCTATTTGTGCCAAGCAGGCCACATGTGCGTGTTGGGCTGAGCTTCGGCTGGTCTGGTTTTGATATGCAAGATTCAGCCCATCTTCCTACTGTTCGTAGTTTCCACGCAGCGTAGGCTCACATTATAAAGAGCGTACGACGCTCCGGATGTCAGCACGGAAGCGTTTCCTTTGAAAAAAATTGTAACATCGTTTTGAACAGTACGCAATATTTTTTTCCTATGAATACAATATTTTTTAAACGGGCCGTAATATTTTTTTATATAGATACAACATCGTAAAGAAGTACGCCACTGCATGCAACATCTACGGACAATGATTACAACATCTTAGGACAACGATTGCAACGTCCCCGAACAACCTCATGGTCGGGTCTAGATCTAAGCTTATGATGCAAGATAAACAACGGGTCAATGGTCTAGGCTGCATGCGTATGGTGCATCACAAACCAAACAACACATTGACCACACGTACACCTACTCCGTCGTATTGCCATGCCCTTGTGTTGCTTGGGAGTTGGATCTACGCAGCATCACAACATAGCTTAGCTAGCTATGGGTAGCCATGTGTGCCTCATTTTATGGAGCATATATAGCTGTATGCACTACTATTCAGAGTATAGGTAGGCATGGATTAGACATTGAGAGTGCAGACCACTATTTATGCACTACTACATTTGCTAGCGTTTGATAAGAGACGGGATGAGCTTTAATTGCTAGTCTGATTTTTTTTTTCTCCCGTCCTGACGCTCCGGACGTCAGCGTGGAAGCATTTCCCTTAATTTAAACATCGTATACATCCAAATTTACAAACTGGTGTATCCTAAGGCTTATATCCAACAATGGAAAGCAAGAGTTTGGTTGTCCGTGCAGCAAGACCAAGTCCAACCTGTACACGTGCAACTATCAAAACCAAAATACAGAACATGTGCACTTATGTCCGAATTGGACCATGGGGCAAAAAAAAAAGAAGAAGAAGAATGCCATTCTGCCGGATCCATCAAGCTGATGGAATCGGACTCTGCTAAACTACGCTGTGTGCCTCGCGGATCCTCTGCATTACTGCAGAGGTTTACTGCATGAACAATATTTTTTAATTTAATTAAAAAACCGAAATTTCAAGATAATTACATAAAAAATTTTAAAAATATTTTTTAATTTAATTGAAGTTTATTTTATTCATTTAAAATATTTGGATTCTATACAAAACAAAAAACAACATTGAGAAAAACCTAAAAATTCAAAGTGCTAAAAAATGCATGAATTTTCTACAGTAGCTAGATGATGATTTTAGATTAATTTAGGTGAAAGAATTATTCTATTTGAAGTTAGCAAGTGAAAGTTGTAATAGTTTGAAAATCAGGTTTTGTAAAAAGGCTAGAAAATACACTTTGGTTACTATTCATCCGATTTTAATTATTTAGTGAAATTTTGTAGAACAGTGGTGGAGATAAGGATTATATAGATAAATAGAAAATAAAATTATAAGACCAAAATAACGTGGTTCACCTCAATTGGAGTTCACATGAATTAGTTATGAATTTCCAAATTTAAAAGCATTTTCTAGTGTAAAAATAATAATTCGGTTCTGGATTAATTTCCAAAAACTATAATTTCTGGGATAGAGATAAGTTTGAAACCTAACCAAATTAAAGTTCACTTAATAAAAAAATTATCAAAATTGGTTTCACTTGATTTGGAGTTACTTTGAATTAGTTATGTATTTTTTTTAAGTTATTCTATTTTGGGTCGCCCCGATCGGAATCGGACCATCTGATCAGAGGGTCTGTTCGGACCGTCCAGTCTGGTCGGTCTGTGCGGGGGGTAAGAGGCCTACCGCACCGACCGCCGGGGGCAGGTGCACTGTACGGGGGCCAAATCTGCAAATTATGGCGGAAGGGGGCTAGTTTTGAAAAAAAAAAGAAGAGCAGGGGGCTACAAATGCCAAAATTTCCACAAAGGGATGGCGAGTATCCCCGGCAGATACGATGACTTGGTTGACTTTTTCTAGGGCCGATATATTGTAGCTAATGTTAAAACATTGCCGGCAGATAAATTGTTCTAGAAAATAATTATTTTCGGTAGATAATGGGACCCTTAATCTCTTGGATATTGCCGGCACATGTTTTGCCACTAATCTAATTTTTTCCCCGGTAGATAATTTCCCTTAATACTATGCTATGGTGTAGTGCACGGTCATCACTGAGAGCCACCAAAAGCAACAAGGCAGGGGGAGGCGACAAGTGATTGATCACTTACTTTGGGTTTCGAACATGAAGGTGACGGTGTTCAAGCGGTAGTGCTCGAACCCCTCGGAGCGGAGGAGCAGGGCGACGAGAACGACGTGGCTAGAGTCCATGGCCTAACCTCGTGCCGACACAGTCGAAGTTGGCGTCGGTCACAATCTCGTAGATCATCTCTAGGACCTTCTTGAGTAGGCTCCCCTGCACCAGCCGTAGCTCCAACATCGTGGTGGCGCTTCTCGTCTGCGGGGCGGTGGCAGAAGGGAAGGAATTGAGAAACCCTAGGATTTGTGGTTTGGGAGTGGAGAGTGGTCGAGGAGGGAGCGGAAGGGAAGATATAAATAGGGAAGCATTTGGGGACACGAAATATTTCCCACTCTGTGATACAACATTATCACATACGGTTCTAATTAAAATCCGTCTGTGATATATAATTGTAATTATCATAGATGGTTCTTGTTAAAAACCGTCTGTGCCATCACTAGTAACATAGACGGTCACGCTTGTAAAACCGTCTGTGATAATTACAACACGGACCGTTTTCAGAAACCGTCTGTGATAAGACGTCAAATATAACTTGTTTTGTAGTAGTGAATATTGAGAAAACCACAATGCATCTGTTCTTTACATGTCCATTCAGTCAAGCATGTTGGCCATTTCCACATATCCATTGGAATCTTAATCAGGATATTCATCCAATTATACAAGTGGTCAGATAACTTTCTTGATGGAAATATTTATTATTACAACCTAGCATATCCGGAAACATAGAAATGGCCGAATTTTTTAGAATGTGCAGCCTACATTTGACTATTGGAAGGCTTTGTTCAATAGTGAAGTAGCTCTTTTTGTTTGTAGATTGAAAGATGATATATTGAGGTAGTATGGGTGTATGTCTACGACTGTGGACGAGCTGCAGTACGCTCTTGTGATGAGTTCGTGGATTTCTTAAGGGAAAAATAAAAAAAGAAAAGAGGAGAAAAGAAAGCTTCTGGTCGACTGGAGACTGGAGAGTGGTCGACCAGCCAGGCGAGTCGGTCGGCAGCAACTGTCTTGTCTACATTTTCTCCTCCCTCCCTCTCCTGTCCACGTGGCCACCATTAATACGCTCCCGGCACATGCATGTGTGTTTCGTCCCACCATGCCGACAGTACGCGCATCCCTCGTGCAGTGCAGTCGTATGTGTGTACGTACCATGCGCCGCCGTAGCAGAGACAAGGGTATATATAATATACGTACGTACAATCCATCCTGCATACGTAGGTAAATACACACGGCGCGCTGCCAATTACACAAACGTATACGTAAACAATCCGGGTCCGAGTAGGATTTGGGAAGGAAACCCTAGACGCCGCCATTGCTGACAAAACAGATTAAAACTGAGTACGTAGCCGTTGTTCTCTTGATATACAATTCACGCTCCAACTCATTCTACACACAATACATGCATGCATCCCAACATGCATGCTAGCCCGTGAACACTACGTATTTTGCAATTCCCCTTTTACTAGCATGCTGCGATCGGATTAGTGGAACTAGCTCGGAATGCTCTTTCACATACGTGAGAAGCCGAGCGTGGATGGTCGATTTAGTTAATATATACACGCTGACGTAGGCGCAGTTGAATCCTGGATTAATTCAATTCCCCCATGGCAAAGAACAATGCGCCTCGTGTACGTACGCGCCTACTTGTCACCTTCCTCCTGACGTTTCCGTAGTGGGGGGGTGGACCCCACGTGGACACGTACGTACGCACCGAGCCGAAGTGTAAAAGATAGCAAGCGTAGTAGCCAAGTCGGACTAGCTTCATGGCTTATTTACCGGGTCTCTCTAGGTTGCTTGGATAGAGATGCTCGGAGCACTTAAGTTAGAATTAATCGCTAAAAAAAAGGAGAATCAGATTCCGTGGACCAAGGTAGCCTAGTCAGCAGCGCCATCTTCTTCCTATGGTAGATTCGCACCCGGAGGAGATCGATGCCGATGCCGATGCCCGATGCTCGATTTGGTGCTCGTCTCCGGACTCGCAGTCGTCGCTGGTTTTTCCGCCCCCGGTCTCCTCTCGCCTACGTGGAGTGCATACCATCAACACGTACTACGTACACGGCCTGTTCTTTTACACGTATGTCCTCTCCTAAGTAGCGTATCGCATGCCCAGGCCATCAAAATAGACTCTCTCCCCTATCCCTAGCCGCCACCAAACAAGCCTCCCTATCCTCCTCTTTTCCTCCTTACCGCGGCGGGGTTTCTTCTTCTCAGTGGTAACGTCTGATCTGCATCGCGCTCCCTACGTCCGACATCTGTTCGTCAATTTTCAATGATGTGAACTTTCATCGGGGTTGTATCAGGGACCCTTCTCCGCCGACTTGTCTTCGGGCACGGCGATCTGGGGCCCTTCTTCGTCGGCTTCTCCCGGCAACGTGGCTTGGTCGATGGTATGACGACGGTGGTGGCGCGGTGCAGATCCAGATTTGTCGCAGTTGGTAGAGATCACGACGACTCGGTAGCGGTAGCTTGTGCGGCGCTCGGCTCCTCCCCGGTAAACGGTTGTTAAACAGGCAACGCGTGCTGCGGTGGACGTCGTCTTCCTTGGTACTAGCGGCGGTTGGCCATAGGGGATGTTGTGGATGTCGTCTTGGCGATCTGGCCTTCATTGGTTGGATGCAGCGACGAGGTAGTGATGTGGCGTGGTCTTGGAGCGTTGGTACCTTCGATCAGGGGTGAAAACTCTTGATCTAACCTTCGCTGGTTGGATCTGGCAACGATGTTAACCTGAGCGGCGTTACCTTCTTGAAGGCGTTGCTTTGGAGCACCGGTACCTGAGCTCCGGAGTGAAAACTTCTGATCTGACCTTCGTTGGTTGGGTCCGGCGATGACGACGTGAGTTGTATCCCTTCTTGAAGGTGTCTCTACGGAGACTGACCCATCATCACTTCTTTGCTGTACAGCTGCTGTTCGTGTGTGGACGATCTCCTGGTTGGTCTCGGAGACGGGGCTAGGTGGTTTTTTTAGGCTAGCCTTTGTATGATAATTTTTTTTGTCATTATTGGCTTTTGGCCGCTTTTTGTATTAAGCTTTTAGCTGATGGTGGTGTAATGGTTGTATACATCTCTAGTTGGTGTAGAGGTCAGAAGTTGTACTTCTATTATCTAAAAAAAATAGCGTATCCACTACTGGAAAGCTAGGAAAACCTGACGGTCACCAATTTTTCTGACGGGCCCGCATTGGCCGTCAAGGTTTACTATTTTGGTCACGGGCATAGTACCCTCTCAGTAAAATTCGAATTTTGCTGACGGTTTTTATACAACTCTCAATAAACAGTATTTTGTTGACGGTTAGAACCGTCGAGTTAATGGTTTGGATCTGCGCGCGTGGAAATAAATCTTGGCGGTAAAAAAAATTGCAACGCGCGCTAGCTCCCCCAACACGTGAAAACAATTCGGCGCACACATCAATCTCTCCTCTCCCAAATCCCTAGCTCCCGCGCCCCCATTTCGCCACCGCCTCCCCCCCATTTCGTCGCCGCCTCCACGCCATCTTCGCCCCCCCCCCTTCGCCTCTGCGCCATCTCCGCCGCCGCCTCCGCGCCATCTCGCCGCCGCCTCCACGCCATCTTCGCCCCCCCTTCGCCTCTGCGCCATCTCCCCCGCCGCCTCCGCGCCATCTCCCCCGCCGCCTCCGCGCCATCTCCGGTAGCCCCGCCGCCTCCGCACCATCTAGGCGAGGCGGGTGCTAACCGGGAGATAAGAAGAAAAGCACCTCGACGCCCCTGTCTACTTTGTTGATTCGTCGCACGTGCTAGGGTTTGTTGGAGATATGCCCTAGAGTCAATCATATTGATGATGATATTTCGTTATATCCATGATTTAATAAATGTTCCTTGAATATTACCTTTGTGTTGATTAACAAGTATGTGACTTGTTTATGAAACTCTTTACTTGTATGGTTATTCTAAAGTTGTCCCTAGTCGGAGTTCATGTGAGGACACACGTGAATGATGGATTAGCACATGTATCGGTTGATGACCATGTTT
Organism: Ampelocalamus luodianensis; assembly: GCA_036346255.1. Lineage (NCBI taxonomy): Eukaryota > Viridiplantae > Streptophyta > Magnoliopsida > Poales > Poaceae > Ampelocalamus > Ampelocalamus luodianensis. The sequence goes on along the minus strand of CM070638.1, from coordinate 35,462,159 downwards.
CACAGGTCATAGACATGGAGATGTCAAACCAATAATGTGGACACATGTTTAGAACATGGGGGTTGGACCGACCCAACATGAGATATAATAATTATTCTTATGGTTCTCTCTACACAATGTGTACGCCTTGTCCTTAGACTTGAGATTGTCGCATGTACTTGAGATGTGAATCAACCTACTTAGGGGCTATCAAACGCTACTCCGTAACTGGGTAGTTATAAAGGTAGCTTTCGGCTTTGTCATGAAGCATGCTGCGAGGCATGGTCAGTCGAGATGAGATTTGCCCCTCTCTACCTGAGAGAGATATCTCTTGGCCCCTCGAGTGATCGGATCCAGAAATGCATAGCCATGCTACTTAAGGTTAAGAGTTAACCTAGTAAGGGATTCCGGATCACAGGATCGAGAAAGAGTGGTCAGCTTGGAGCTCGACCGAATATCGTGAGGCAAAGGGATTGACATGTACATAACGTTGTGATGGTTCGTCCGATATGATCTTTACGTGTGTTTAGGAGTTGGCACGTCTTGCTAGAGGCCACTACCAACTATTGACCAAGTATGTGTACTTGCGTCATGTCTAAACATACGTGAACCATAGGTCACATACTTATAATGAAGCCTAATTCGATTGGATCCGAATTAGATCGGGCATTGAGTCCTAATGGGCCTCTATTCGTAGAAGCCCATTATAAGGACGCCTATAAAAGGAGGGCGGCGCACGGTTGGAGGATGAGTTTTTCGTGACATCCTCAAACCACGGCCGCCACCCTCCCACGCCCTAGTCGCCGCGCGATCTAGTAGTCCGGCGTGCGTCGCTTCCTCCCGCACGTGTGGATACCTTTGAAGGCGCCGCATCTGTGGCATTGGGACGAACCGCAAGAAAGGAGTCGACGTGGGACGCCACGACGAGGACGAGGAAGTAGTACTACTACTCGCCCGACGCATGCATCAATCGAGTCGACTACACTCCCCACGTCTTTGCATCAACTTCCGCACCGCGCGTCTAGTGGTAAGACCGTGATCTATAATCGCAGTGATCTTGGTTTTCGGTAGAATTTTTTAATTTGCGCTAGTGTAGCCTACCCGTTGCCCATCGCATCGAGCGTTGCTTTGTCATGTTATAGGTTCGGTGATTTGCATATGGCGATATGTAAATCGGTATGATCGATATGATCGATTGTATAGTTCTCGTAATGGATTGATCCGTTTCGTGATCATGCCGCTAAGGTCGTGAAACAACATACCCTACCGGTCGGATTCGTCATCGGGTAGACAAAGTGACACGTAAAACCGGTTATGAATGCGAAGACCAATATGATTGGTCGAATCGAACCTAGATTAATAATAGATGTACCGTGATCGTGCGCTCGGGCTCCATGAGCCGAGAGTTGTCTTGGTTCTCAAACCACGGCATGTCGCACGCCAAGATCGTACAAATTGGTCGAATCGGAACGATGAGTCGATTTGTGGTAAATATGATTTGCCGATCAAAATCCTAAGTAAAAATTGCATAGATTGGATCTGCTTTTTACGAATATGATACCGCAGGCGCGCCTTCGAACCCATGGGGAAACCCCTCCCCCTATCCGTGATTGCGATTCTATGCATAAACTTGTTTTTGCAGGATGTATGTGACCAGTATGGCCTAATGTGTATGTGATGCATGTTTGTAATATTTCATGACTGCGTGTCATGGGTTCGCAACACTACCGAGCCAATGTGTTGTCAAAGTATTGTATTAACTACTGCGTGCCGACTTGTGATGATTCCTAGTATCCATGTATTTTATTACTAGTCATTATGAGTAATAGCTTATAGTACTACTCAGAGGACAGATCACTTGGAGGGATGGCACACATGAACCATGGAGATGGAGATCATCATGGTGGATGATTCTATGGCGATGGAGATCACCATGAGAAAATGGGCCATACTGAGTCACAACTGTGTGAATGTTATTCTGTTGTTTTACTCCTATGCATGTTTGAATGGTAGAAGTATAGCGATCCCTCACAAAATGTTAAGTTAAACATATGTCCTCTCAATTAAACTTTGCACCATCCCATGTCTTGTAAATTGATGGTGGGTCTATAAAATTAGGGCACCATCAACTTTCCTTGACTAGATGGGTTTTGTATCGGATACTTACATGCATAAGGATTGGTGAACTTAACAAGGTTATCATAAAGGTTATGGGCCTTAGGGCATAAAGGTTGGGCGCCGGGGCATAGAGATGTCACCCAACAACAAGAGTCATATAGAGATATGATTAGCAAGGTGTTGCTTACCGAATTACCTTGTCTCCTAGCGGTGATGCAAAAGCTCACTAGTAGACTCGTTAATTGCGGATCTTGAATCGCTAAGAATCAACAGAGGGATGTTGATTTTAGTGGGAGTACATTCTATTAAATTTGTTTAATACTGATTTACTCTATCATGGTTTTATTTGTCTTAGTATTTTGCATTTCCTATTATAGATCAATGGCATCTAGCAACCACGCACACCCTTTTGCTTTGCGATCGATTCTTGAGAAAGAAAATTTAAATGGAACAAACTATTCGATTTGGTCCGTAATCGAGAATTGTTCTCGTGGCGATAAAAACGAAAACGCTCGACACCCCAATCCCGTAAGAACACGCTAACAATGCGCTGCTCACTGTTAAAAATGCCTACAAGAAAGCATGTGATGACTCTCTTGAGATTAGTCGTCTTATGCTTGCATGCATGGAACCCGACCTTCAAAAGCGGTTTGAGGATCGGAAGCGTATGATATGATCATAGCGCTTAAGGACATGTTCGGACATAGGCGGGGTGACCGAACGGTTCAATGTCTCTAAGGCTTTTTCGAATGCAAGTTAACGAAGGTGCACCCGTAGGCCCACATGTGATCAAAATGGTTGGTTACAATGGACTTTGGATAAACTTGGTTTTCCAATTGGCCAAGAGTTGGCAATCGATTTCATTTTAGCGTCTCTTCCACCTAGCTATGGGCATTTCATTTGAACTACCATATGCATGGGCGGATAAGGGCCTTAATGAGCTTTGTGGGATGCTCAAAACAGAGAGTGACATTAAGAAGTGTGCAGGGCCTAGCCATGTGATGGTCAGTGAACATGTCTAGCTTCAAGAAAAGGGTAAGCCATGGCCAAAGAATAAGGGCAAGGTTAAAGATATGATCTCAAGCCAACGCCTAAGCCTAATGCTTGGACTCGAGTCGAGACAAGATGTTTCTATTGTAAAGAAACCGCCACTTGGAAGAGAAACCAAGAAGTACATGGATTCCGATGAATGCAAGAAGAAGGTCGAAGTAAGACTTCCACCCATGGTACACTTGTCATAAATGTTTTAGACATTTTCTCACCGATTCTCCTATTAACTCTTGGGTATTTGATCTGGATCGGTTGCTCACATTTGCAACTCGATGCGGGGCTAATAAGAAGTAGAGGAGTCGCAAGAGGTGAAGTTGATTTTCGCGTCGGAAATAAAGCAAGGGTTGTTTGCGTTGACCGTCGGCACCATGCAACTTCAGCTTCCTTCAAGATTTATTATGGAATTGAATAATTGTTATTATGTTCCTAGTATGAGTCGAAACATTTTATCCCCCTCATGTTTGATGAGAGATGGTTATTCATTTGCAAGTAAAGACAATGGTTGTTTGATCTCTAAAAATGGAATATTTATGGCTTTTGCGCCCATTGTGAATGGGTTATTTATTTTAAACCTTGATGATGCGCCTATCTTTAACATAAATGCTAAAAGACTTCGACCTAATGATTTGAATCCCACCTATGTTTGACATTGTCGTTTGGGTCACATAAGTGAAAAGCGCATGAAGAAGCTCCATGCTGATGGTCTTCTAACTTCGTTTGATTTTGAATCATACGAGACATGTGAAGCTTGTTTGCTTGGTAAGATGACCAAATCACCTTTCAAAGATTCTTTTGAGAGGGTGTCAGACTTGTTGGAAATCATACATACTGATGTATGTGGACCAATGAGCACGACTGCTAGAGGTGGATTTCATTACTTCATAACTTTTACTGATGATTTTAGTAGATATGGCTATGTCTACTTAATGAAGCATAAGTCCAAACTTTTGAAAAGTTCAAAGAGTTCCGAATGAGATTGAAAATCAACGTGCCAAGAAAATTAAGGCTCGCGATCCGATCGTGGTGGCGAGTATTTGAGTCATGAATTTAGCAATCATCCAAGAGTTGCGGAATTGTTCCACAGCTAACACCGCCTAACGCCTCAAAGAAACGGGTATCCGAGCGCGAATCGGACCTTGTTGGACATGGTTCGATCGATGATGAGCCACCAGATTTACCATTATCCTTTTGGGGTTACGCCTAGAAACGGCAGCTTTCACACTTAATAGGTACCGCTTAAATTGTAGTTAAGACACCATATGAGATATGGACCGGAAGAGTCACGATTGTCTTTTCTAAAGATTTGGGGATATGAGGCGTTTGTCAGCGACTCTGATCGGACAAGCTCACACCCAAGTCGGATAAATGCATTTTCGTGGGATATCCGAAGGAAACCTTTGGATATTACTTCTACAACCGACTAGAGGGCAAAGTGTTTGTCGCTCAAGTGGTGTTTTCCTAGAGAAAGAGTTTCTCAACAGGAGACAAGTGGAAGAACGCAGTGCGGCTTGAAGAGGTTCAAGATGAACCAATCGGGAAGACTCGACGAATGATGCCCATGTGGCGTAACAAGTTGAGGAACCCATGGCAAAGGAAGCACCACCACCACGAAGGTCCAAAGGCTCGCAATGCGCGAGATATGTTATTGTTAGACAATGATGAGCCTACGACCTATGCGGAAGCAATGATGGACCAGACTCGAGAAATGGCATAGTGCCATGAGATCCGAGATAGCATCCATGGGAGACAATCAAGTTTGGAATTTGGTTGACCCTTTGATGGTGTCAAAACCATAGAGTGCAAATGGATCTATAAAAGGAAGATTGATATGGATGGAAATGTTCATATCCATAAAGCTCGACTTGTCGCAAAGGGTTTTCGGCAAGTTCAAGGAGTTGACTACGATGAGACTTTCTCGCCTGTAGCGATGCTTAAATCAATACGAATCATTCTAGCTATTGCTGCATATTTCGACTATGAGATATGACAGATGGATGTCAAAACGGCTTTCCTTAATGGAAATTTAACCGAGGACGTGTATATGATACAGCCCGAGGGTTTTGTCGATCCAAACAATGCTAGAAAAGTATGCAAACTTCAAAAATCTATTTATGGATTGAAGCAAACATCTCGGAGTTGGAACATTCGTTTTGATGAAGTGGTCAAAGGGTTTGACTTCATCAAAAACGAAGAAGAATCTTGTGTTTACAAGAAGACAAGTGGGAGCTCACTCGTATTTCTAATCTTATATGTAGATGACATATTACTGATTGGAAATGATATTCCTATGCTCGAGTCCGTTAAGACCTCACCAAAAATAGTTTCTCAATGAAGGACTTAGGGGAAGCGGCATATATTTTGGGTATTAAGATCTATAGAGATAGATCAAAAAGGCTAATAGGATTAAGCCGTAGTACTTACATTGACAAAGTGTTGAAACGGTTCAACATGGAGGAGGCAAAGAAAGGGTTCTTGCCCATGTCTCATGGCATAAATCTTGGCAAGACTCAGTGTCCTTCGACAACTGATGAGCGAGATCGCATGAGTAAGATTCCATATGCTTCGGCCATTAGATCTATCATGTATGCTATGATATGTACTCGCTTGAGATGTTTCCTATGCTCTAAGTGTTACGAGCAGATACCAGTGATCCAGTGAGAGTCATCGGACAATGGTTAAAAACATCCTCAAGTATTTGAGAAGAACTAAGGATGTGTTCCTAGTCTACGGAGGTGAGGAAGAGCTCGTTGTAAATGGTTACACCGATGCAAGCTTCCAAACCGACAAAGATGATTACAAATCGCAATCGGGTTTTGTGTTCCTTTGAACGGTGGTGCGGTAAGTTGGAAGAGTTCCAAACAGAGATCGCTATCGACTCTACAACGGAGGCCGAGTACATTGCGGCTTCAAGCGACAAAGGAAGGTGTTTGGATAAGGAAGTTCATAATCGAACTAGGTGTGGTTCCTAGTGCGTGCGATCCTCTAGATCTTTCTTGTGATAACAGTGGGGCCATTGCGCAAGCCAAGGAGCCGAGGAATCACTAAAAGAACAAACACATATCTGCGGTTTCATCTCATTCGAGAGATCCTTAATCGAGAGATTTAAAGATATGCAAAATACACACGGATTTGAATATTTCAGATCCTTTGACGAAGCCTCTCCCACACCTAAGCATGAGGCGCACACAACACTATGGGTATTAGATATCTTCTAGATTGACTCTAGTGCAAGTGGGAGATCATTGGAGATATGCCCTAGAGGCAATCATATTGATGATGATATTTCGTTGTATCCATGATTTAATAAATGTTCCTTGAATATTACCTTTGTGTTGATTAACAAGTATGTGACTTGTTTGTGAAACTCTTTACTTGTATGGTTATTCTAAAGTTGTCCCTAGTCGGAGTTCATGTGAGGACACACGTGAATGATGGATTAGCACATGTATCGGTTGATGACCATGTTTCACAGGTCATAGACATGGAGATGTCAAACCAATAATGTGGACACATGTTTAGAACATGGGGGTTGGACCGACCCAACATGAGACATAGTAATTATTCTTATGGTTCTCTCTACACAATGTGTGCGCCTTGTCCTTAGACCTGAGATTGTCGCATGTACTTGAGATGTGAATCAACCTACTTAGGGGCTATCAAACGCTACTCCGTAACTGGGTAGTTATAAAGGTAGCTTTCGGCTTTGTCATGAAGCATGCTGCGAGGCATGGTCAGTCAAGATGGGATTTGCCCCTCTCTACCTGAGAGAGATATCTCTGGGCCCCTCGAGTGATCGGATCCAGAAATGCATGGCCATGCTACTTAAGGTTAAGAGTTAGCCTAGTAAGGGATTCGGATCACAGATCGAGAAAGAGTGGTCGCTTGGAGCTCGACCGAATATCGTGAGGCAAAGGATTGACATGTACATAACGTTGTGATGGTTCATCCGATATGATCTTTACGTGCGCTTAGGAGTTGGCACGCCTTGCTAGAGGCCACTACCAACTATTGACCAAGTATGTGTACTTGCGTCATGTCTAAACATACGTGAACCATAGGGTCACACACTTAGAAGTGAAGCCTAATTCGGATTGGATCCGAATTAGATCGGGCATTGAGTCCTAATGGGCCTCTATTCGTAGAAGCCCATTATAAGGACGTCTATAAAAGGAGGGCAGGGCGCCTTGGTTGGAGGATGAGTTTTTCGTGACATCCTCAAACCACGCCGCCACCCTCCCACGCCCTAGTCGCCACGCGATCTAGTAGTCCGGCGTCGCCGCTTCCTCCCGCACGTGTGGATACCTTTGAAGGCGCCGATCGTGGCGTTGGGACGAACCGCAAGAAAGGAGCTGTACGTGGGACGCCACGACGAGGACGAGGAAGTAGTACAACTACTCTGCCCCGACGTACTGCATCAACTGAGTACGACTACACTGCGCGTCTAGTGGTAAGACCGTGATCTATAACTGCCGTGATCTTGATTTTCGGGTAGAATTTTTTTAATTTGCGCTAGTATAGCCTACCCGTTGCCCTTCAGGGTTCGGCCTCCCCCGCCGCCGATTGGAGCTCGCCCTGGGTTCCAGCCCGCCGATTCGACCTCATCGCCACCAGATCGAGCTTCCCCGCCATCTCTGCCACCGAATCTAGCTCGCCGCCTCGGAAACGCTGTCGTCCCGCCATCGAATCGAGGTACACCTCTTCAGTTTTCCCTTTGCTCCCCCACCACCGACCTCCCCTCTCTTCTCCGCGCCGATCTCCCCTCTCCCTCTCTTCTCCCGCCACACCCCACTCCGATGGCGATTCCCCCTTCCCTTTTCTACTCCACGGCTCCACCCTCAAGCCGCCGCCCTCCACTCCGATGTCCTCTTCCCTTATCTTCTCCATGGCTCCACCCTCGCGCCGCCGTCCTCCCCGCTCCCCTAGCAGCCTTTGCTGCTGTTCTACCCCTTCCCTTCTCTGCCCGCCACCCCCCACCTAGCGCCTCCATTTTAGAGGGGCTGTGCTTGAGCCATTTTACAATCTGAACAAGAAAGGAGAATTATTTAATTACAAAATGAGTGAAATGAGCCAGAACAGGGGTTGCAGTTTATCATGTTAGAACAACCTCATGGTCATACCTCATCATGAAGGTTGCCGTGATTGTGCCAGTTCCTTGCCAAAAGCTTGAATATAATCCTACCGATGCGGTCCTATAAAATAGCAAATCAAGTAAATATGAGATTGAGTGCATGACTAAGATGATAAAGGTATATTGGCTAATTACATAATCCATTGAAATGGCAAGCTTCTATATGCATTACTGTCCATCCGAGTTTGAAGTTGATGGCAAATGGTCTCGAACAAGAGGTTGAGGCATAGAATGACTGATATGCGGGATTTGGTGGCGACCCATTTTCGATTGGCCGCTCTGAATCCTTCAAGGGCTCAAGTGGTGGTGCACACCATGCCCGACTTGTACTAACCTCAACTATTCCAAAGATCTTCCCATAGTATGCAATATGAGGGTGCCTAATGTCTTCGACATCGAACGGATGGGGAAGAACTTGTGGGTTATAGGCGGAGAAGATGATGGAGATCTCTCGTCCGCAGGATTACTACTCTCGTAAGACAAGTACTTATTTGAAGTGTCCATCTTAGGAGGAATGTCCTCCTCGGTGCTACCAAACAATTTGCAGCGACAAATGCGGTTCTCGGTCCGATCGCTTGTATATTTCGGTGGACTTTCCGAGTCTTTGTTGCTTTTATCATACCAAAGCAGAATGGCAATGGCTCACAAAGGAGCAGTGATCATTCCACTGGTGAAGTCAATGGAGGTGCTACAAAAAGGGGAAGGAAGAAGAAGTCGCGAACTCAATTGAAGATGCCTTCGCGTGCTGGGAAGATTGCCTTGACACCTAATGGTGACAAGTAAGAAGTGTTGTTCTCTGTTTTTCGCATATAGATTAACATGGCCAACAATACATGCAAATATCATGCTTAATTCATGTATTGTAGGCAATTCAAGTATGTCAATTATATGCCCCAAAAAGACTACACCTATCAAGCACAACTTGGAGTTATTCTTAGACATGAGTACCCAGGTGTTGTAGAGGACAAGGATGAGTAGGGTAGAACCTTCAATACTCGCCCTGCGTTGACATGGGATGATTACTTTGTGAATGAAGACGATGCTGGAATGACAGCTGCAGATCGAGTGAAAAATGAGTTTTGGGTAAGTAACATTTAGTACTCATTTCATTTAGTCTTTTGATTCACCTGTAGAAATGAGCTTTGAGGGAGACAACAAGAAGTTGCTGCTGAATTCTCCTGCATTACACAGACCCTTGTTCTTTGCACTGGCAGCAATAGAAAGACCCTTTTTCTTTCTTTCTTTCTTTCTTTCTTTCTTTCAAGAAACAATAGAAATATTACAATTAACAGTACAATCTAACTAAGTCTTGAATCCACTTGTGCAATCTAACAGTACAATTGTGTTCTTCACTATGATGTTTCACCAAGCTTGTCTCTTTGACTACTATCTAATATCAACCCGTTTTTCTCGGTGTATGTTGTATGATGTATGTAGCTGTAAATGCAAGTTTTTGTCCCTATGTAGCATTTATTCAAAGTCAACGAAGATGATGAGGCAGAAGCAGATCGAGTGCTTGAAAATTATGCTTCGGACCGTGTGAAGCAAATGATGTATAATGCTCGTGTTGATGCTGTCAAGGAGTACTATAGAAAACAAGGAGAGGAGATTGATGACACGCTGGCACGTCCAAGAGAATTAGAGTACGAGCAATACTTGATTGGTAGGATTTGGTGGTGCAATGAGCAAGTATGGCCACATCTTTGTCGAATCGTGCAAATGACAAATTCTTGACAAAACGAAGGAGAGGTCGAGGCACGCTTCACTCAAGATGTTGCTCAAAACCGATCAGGTTCACGATCATACTCAGAAACCCAACAATATCTGGTATATTATACATGTTCCCTCTTTCTTTTCTGCTTTTGGATATTGTAAGGTCATAGGTTGTGACTGGGTTAATTGTGTTATTCATCGTGTTGTAGGAACACAAGTTTGGACTAGAAAATGCTACATGCCTGAAGACATATGCTGTAATGAAGTCTGGCATGAAGAATGTGGATAGTAGTGGCGGCAGTGGTCCAATTTGTAGCCAAAAAGCACAGAAACGCATTGTAAGTTGGAGCAAATTGACATATACATCCACCCAGTTCAGTTGCATTCTCTTTACATATATGTGTACTACTATAGTCAACTCAAGTGAACTCAACTTCTATGGTTATTTTATGCACAAGGTATTGATGCACATTGTAAGTTCTCTTTATGCACATTCTCTTTATGCACATTGTAAGTTCAGAAGCTAGGTACTAGTACAGTGCACATGTTTTATGGTGCCATTCATGCACAAGGTATTGATTGTACAGTAGTAGTAGAATATATGGTACTACACTGCTCCTGCTGCTAGCTAGCTATTGCATTTAGTACAGAGAAGTCACATGTATCTAGTGAAACCACTTAGTCTAAAAAAATCTAGTAATCAAAACAACTGGTGTTGATACCCATTGCCAATATACCATTATTTGACAAGTTACAGTTTACTGGCTACAGGAAATCAAAAGAAGCCTCGCTATAATCGCTGGATTAGCGATCTTCTTAAATCCAGAAGATTGAATTCACCGAAGATATAACATGGGAACCTGTCTTCTTAAATCCAGAAACTATTACCATGCAGATTGGACTATTGTGGATATGCTGCAGATTGGACTGTAATTACTTGAATGAATTGAAGAGTCTCTACAACCATACTTTTTGCATCGTAAATCATGCTATAGTTATTTCGCACCGACTGCCATATGTACTAGTCTACTATAGTTGATAAATGTTAAATTGTTACATTAAAGGCCACTCTAACTTTGTGAAGTTTTCAAATGTAGATGCTTTTCCAGAAGATGGGTGAAGAACCACCAGCAGAGATGCTACGTCGTGAAACATCTGCACAATCACATGTAAGAATACTTAGCAACTAAAATTATTGCCAATGCTATCAACGATATCTCATGAAAGTTATAAGGTTGTCCAAACCTCTATCATTTGGAGGACTAATTTGGACTAGACACTAATACTTTTTGGTGTGTCAGAGTGATAACAAGCAGTGCAGCAGTGAGCGAGTGGACTCATGTTGAGTGTTCTATCACATGGGCTTAACTTGAATCCCATTTAGTTATATGTTCATGGTAAGGTGGCAAATGGGTTTCTGTAGAATTTTTTGTCTATGCGTGCAACCATTTTGTAAAAAACAGGCTTGTCATAGATTTTGATTGGTCTAGCTATTCCTTTAGCACTTCTAATTGTTCTAATTGTGCTTAGGCAGACTCCTAATGTTAGTGTTTAGTGGGTTGTTTTAGCTCCACTGTTAGCACTTCTAATGGTTTATTTGTGCTAAGGCAGATTTATAATGTTGACACACTCTATTCACCTTACAGGAAGGGACCAGGACTGGGACCGGATCCTCCCATGTGGGCTCAGCACCGGATGACAATGTCATTGATGGCAACAATGCTAACAATGATAGCGACAACTGCAATGGTGATATTAATGGCGGCAACAACCATGATGCCAACAACATCAACCGCGACGGATGCAACTGAATGCCCACATGATCTTTGATGATATCTTGTTAGTTCTTTTGAATAGTTCAACACGAATGGTATTACTAGACTTTTAGATGGACTTACATGACTTCCATGTGATATTGGTCTTTAGGTGTATTTTGGTAGTACTGGACTTTTCTTTTGTGCGGTAATGTTGCTTTTTGTAAGTGAACCTTATGGATGGTATTGGACTTCAAATGACGCTAGTTTAAGCTTGAACTTATTTTCTGTGTGGATTAATGTATGGATGTGTATTGTGGAATGTATGGATGCGTATTGTGGAAGCGTGTGCATGATTATTGACATTTTATGCTATTTTGTTGACAGCCTTGGAGTACACTCAGGAAAAAACAATTAGATTACGGGCGCATAACCGTCATGTTTAATTTTCTTCACGGTAACGCGAAACCGTCAAGTTATATTTCCTTGACGGTAATGTCCACCCGTCAAATTTTATTTTCGTGACGGTTATCACGCAACAGTCAAGTTTTATTTTATTGACGGTACTGTACCAACCGTCAGTTATATTTTTCTTGACAGTCAATACCCGTCAGTTAAATTTGTTTTATGGACGGGCAACAAAACCGTCAGGTAAATGTTTCTTGACGGTGAGTACCCGTCTAGGAAATTCTTTTTATGGACGGTTCAAAAAAACCATCAGCAAAATAGGCAAAAACCGTCAGCAAAATTTTTCTTGATGGTGAACCGTCAGACAAATTGGATTTTCCCGACCACCTAGACCTGAGGGGATTTTCTTGACGGTTAACCGTCAGTAAAATAAAACCTGACGGTTTTTAATATTTTCCTGACGGTTTCCGACCGTGGGGAAATACCCCTTTTCTTGTAGTGATCACATCTCACCCCTTTTTGTTCTTGTTGTTTACATCTTTATATCCCAGACCCTTGTTCGGCTAAAATGAGATAATTAATTAATTAGCCCCTACACAATCCATTACGTTTTCGTAATTTTAATTACGAGAAAGACCACAAGCACACGCACATACACTATTACGCACACACACCCATTAGTATTTGGTTCACTAATCACCCCTATGTATTTATTTTAATGTAGCTACTCATAAGAAAATATATATATAGTCCAATATTTAAATTTTTATATGATGGTTCGTAGTTAGAAATGTAACTTAATTTTTTTTAATGTTGTACTAGTAGTGTATTTGTCATTTTTTTTGTTGGGGGCATATTCTATGCACTCACATTTTGATTTCAGCTCCAAAGTAGTATGAAAAATCCCCAAAAAATTATAGATGTACTTATCAATACATTCTAAATTAAGAGTAACAAAATTGAGGAAAAAATTTGAAATGACAAATCAAAAGGAAAAGGAAAAAATACAATGGTACTATTCACATCAAACTTTTCTTTTTGTTTCTTCTAACACATTTAGACACTACTACAAAAAAAGGCTAATACTGGACGTCTTATCACATACGGTTTTCCAAAACCGTCAGTATTAAAGGTCATCACAGATGGTTTTACCAGCGTGACCGTCTCTGTTACTGGATACGATAAGAACCATCTGTGATAAGATACTTATCACAGACAGTTTGTATTTAAAATTGTCTATGATACCATGATTTGAAATGCGTAACTCTGTGATTTTACCATGACTTGAAATGCCTAACTTTTTGGCAGCCAATCCTCTATCGCGCCCCTGCCGTGGCAGTCAATCCTCTATTGTGACCCTACCGTGGAAGCCAATCCACTACCGCACCCCTGCCGTGGCAGCCAATCCTCTGTTGCGCTCCTCCCGTGGCAACCAATCCTCTGTCGCACCCCTACCGTGGGAGCCAATCCTCTACCGCAGTAGGGTTTGGTAGGGCGTCGGCTTGCCACGGCAGGGCTTGGTAGGGACGCGGCAGAGGATTGGCATTTCAAATCATGGTAAAATCAGAGAGTTAGGTATTTCAAGTCATGGTAAAATCACAGTCATAGAGGATTTTTAATATAAACCGTATATAATTTTAGCTCATCACAGATGGTTTTTAATATAAACCGTCTGTGATATTAGCTCATCACAGATAGTTTTTGTTTGAAACCATCTAGGATTCACGAAAATTTTTGAATGCTTGCACGGAAGGCGAAATATTTTGGCACTGTCCTTATATATTATACTCACACCCGCCTTGTTTTCCATGAGTCTCTCCCTCTCCCCTTCCACGTCAAGCTCCGGCAACCGCCCTCAATTCCCTAGCGCAGTTCGGCGAGGAGACGCAGGTGACGAGGAGGAGGGACGCGTAGGGGCTCCCCATCTTGGCCTTAGGTGAGCATGATGTTTTGCCCCTAAATCTCCATCTAGGTTTCCTTCTCACTCTGATTCCATCCTGTCCATCCTGTCAGATTTCGTTCTTAGTGACGGTCCCTATCTGTGGTCGACAAGGGAGGCTGATTCAGTTCGAGATGGACGCCTCTACTCGACCTCGTCGTCGTCAGAGAGTGAGCCATTGATTGAGAGAGAGAGAGAGAGAGAGAGTATCTTTTAATTACCTTCTTGCAAACTATTGAAAAAGCATATGGAAACTATTGTCCAGTAATTGATTGATTTGGCTCAAAATTTATTTATTTTTGTAATAGAAAAACTATCACAGACGATTTTTACTACTAAACCATATGTGATAGTCTATTTTCACAGACGATTCTGAACAAGAATCGTCTATAATAATTGACTATCACAGACGATTATTGTTCAGAACCGTCTGTGATAGCTTTTTTCACAGACGGTTCAAAAATCGTCTATGATGACCTCATAGTATCACTGACCTATAAAGTCAGATGGTTGAGAAACTATCTGTGATGATGATTTTGAACCGTCTGTGATTACCTTTTTTTGTAGTAGTGTGAATTTTGAGTTCAAATATAAAGGGCGCTAGAAAACTCTATAAACTATGTTGGGATGTCGGGCAAGGAATGCCTCCTTCGGATCTAGCTACCGAGACGCTTGGGAAGGAATGCAAGTTGCCTGCAGATCCGCCCGCTGGGACACCAGGAATGGACCACCACCAGGGGGGGGTCAGGGAAGGGTAGTCAACAACCGCCGCCATTGCCTCTGAATCCGACATCCAGATCTTTCCAACGGATGATAACAAGAGAGAGAGAGAGAGGGGGGGGGAGGGGATTGCAGGGAGGTAGTGGAGAAGAGGGGAGCGCTGTGGAGAATAGGAGGAGAGACGATGCTCCGGGGAGGTCACGACTCGCACGGCTACTGTTCGTTTGAGTCTGATGGGAAGAGGGGGACGGGGAGAAGGAGAGAATTTGAGGCCCCAAGTGGGTTTGGTTATTTTATTGCCATGTGGGGCCCCACTTGGGCTTTATACATGGAAGAAAATAGAAATAGCCACATCACCACACCTTAAGGCCTACTTTTGGAATATGCATTGGAGATGCCCTCATCAATTTTGTTTTGAAGTTTTTCTTGATGATTTGGTGCCCAAATTGAAAGTCGGGTACATGAGTGCACCACAAAGGGTGATGCGTGGGATACTTTCTATTTTTGTTAAATATTTTTGTGTCATGATATTTCCTTTATCTTGTATAGTATTTATTAAACTAGCTTTGATCACATGCAGTTGCACTTTCCGGTACTGTAATGCATATATTTATATTAAAAAAAGGTTATCTCTTCATTGTACAACTTGAACATCTATAAGATGTATTTGTTATACAGTTGTAACACCTCTTGCAAATATTTAATAAATATGCACTGTTATAATCATGTTAAACAAACATTTTAATTAGATCATTCTCTTAATTTCTCTCTTGACGTATAAGAAAATTTCTTGTAATTTTTACTTTTCATTGTTATTGCAAGAGTTTCTAGTCTCAAAACAACAAAGAGGCACCTTTTAATATCCCACCAACTATTTATGTAATTAAAGATTGGTGTAGTTTTGCGATAACATAACATTGGAATTTTCTGGAAATGCTATTGGACGTAAACGGTGCGGGTTATTTACCATCTTCATACTTTGTTCATTAATGTTATTTTTATTATTCTGATTAATTTATTCTACTTCTATATCTCAATTCTAAACTGGGAAAAGCTTCTGAGCGAACATTATTTTTCATTTTGCACTGAAAATAATACAGCACTAAATATATGTGGAAATGTCTTCTTCATATCATTGGTAATCTAAGCTATTTTCAATGTTACAGTATGTGTCCCTTTTATTTTTATCAGATTTTATTATTAATACCTTTTCTTTGGCTGCTAAAATATTTAATTGAAAACTTGTCATAAAAAAATTAATTTAAATTGGCGCTGTTTTGCTATGACATCATCCTGAGCATGACATTTTTCTTAGAATGCTCTTAATGCTATGTTGCATTATGCCCTCATTTTTTTCATGTCTAACTTTTTGTACTACTTTTCCTTCTGTGTCAAAACATAATACAACATTTCACTACAACAGAACTAGCTCATGGTGGCGACTTCTTTGTACAGTAAAAGTGCTTTTTTTTTTGCCCCTTGGCAGTTTCAGAGATGTTTCTGAAAACGCCTCATAAATCTCTTCTCATGTATTGTCGCTACGACAGTAGTGACATTTTTTTAAGTGTCTCTACGGGATATACGACGTTATGTAGAGATGTTGCACTACGTATCAACAAATAAATATAAAAAAGTGTGCACTCTTGTAAAGGTTGTTACTTGAACTTAAGACCTCATGGGAAATGCTTCTCTTAGACTTGTTAGACTAGCCACCTCAATCTCATAACCTCAAATGTTTAGTTGTATGTTGCAATACTATTATGTCGTTCTTTTAACACATCAGCCACAAAAAAAATATCCCTAGAGAGTTAGAAAGCGTATCAAAAAATGTCTTTGTACAACATAACCTTTAAGCGAATTAGAGTGTCTCAAAAGCATCTCTACAAGATCAAACTATGCATGTGTCTCGAAAACGTCTCAAACCCGCCTCTAGCATACAAAATTTTGGGACGATTTTTAAAGTGTCTCTAAAAAATGCCTCTACACTATATAACTCCTTATTTTAGAGAGAAATTGAAAAACACCTCTAAAAAAACATCTCTAAGGGTGGTTTTCTTGTAGTGATTAAATCTAAACTTATATGTCTCCTTCATATAATTTGCATTGTTGAAGCAAGTTACATCTCAATGAATCAGATCCACATGTATGTACAATGTACAATTAATCACTCGCTTCCAAACTTCTCCCTGTCAAATCAAAAATAGACCTCATTAACAATTAGTTTAGTCCTATCAAGGCAAAACCCATCAGCTCATGAAAGCATCATTCTAGTAGCATGCCGTATATATCCATCTCATTACATCCATATCTACACTTAAAACGGCTTCACTTCAATGCAAGTTCCTTGATATTTCCATCTGTTACATTCATCAAGTTTTACTTCTAATTGCCTTCTATAATCTTCTAATTAATCATATCATAAGCGACTCCTAATATTAATATTTTCAAGGCTGGACCAGCCAGCTTCATCATTATTCAATCGAGCAATGAAATTTTGGATATTTTTTATCACGCTATTAAATTAAATTAAATTAGGTGTTTCTTGGAACATAAACTGATTGCATGGTGGAGCTTATTGTCTTGCGAATTGGGAACCCTAGCTAGCCCAGTAGCATAAGATTTGGAATATTCAGTCTGGAGACTGGACTGGGGTAATTACCATCCCTGTCAAAAATAAATAAATTTGAAACTAGTCCCTGTCAATTTATTTAGCTGGATCGTAGTCCATTCATCTTAGTCAATATTGTCCTACTTCTTCTTGATGGAGCTAGCTAGCCAGCCATGCAATAAAAACTAGTAGGAAAAATATCTTCATTTGTTGATGAGATAGACTACAAATGATGCCATTTTGTCTATCGAAATCCCCATATCCTTACCTAAGTACATGCAGCAAGACTACAGAGAGAGAAGAAATTATTGCAATGTCTTTACCTTCATGATTTGGTAAAATGTATTCTTGCGCCCTACACCCATGCATGCATGTAAAAGCAAGCATACATAGCATAATCTTCTTGCATGCGCACAAGAGAACACTGCAGGATCGATATACCATGCATGGTGTCGCATCTGTTCAGGTTCAGGCATGTTCATTCTAGCCTGCAGCTGAGACGGGCCCAACGATACTAGCTACTGACCGCAATTAGCGGAGGTAGCTAGAATTGGTTGCGCGAATTAAGAATTGTGTGTCCAGATACGCACAGAGCTTTCTAGCTTCTACAGGAGAAGCATGTTACCCTCAAGCATCAACAATTTAGTTTTACTAGTTGTAACTAGGAAAGAAACTGGATCAGAACAGTTCGAACACTACCGTCCAAGTTGTGACCTAACAGAGCTGCTCCAAGACATGCACAAATTTTACTCAAAATTTCCACAATTAGGTCCTAAACTTTCATTTTGAGTTATAGCTAGTGCATCCTCTATATCAATGTAAAATCTGCGAGTAGTGTGGCCCATGTGCAGTTACGTGGTGGAATTAGTCTCACGTTACTTGTCTAAAGTAAGTTGTAGTAGTATATAATGCCTATTGGGTTCAAATGTAGCACATTCGGATCAGCCCTTTCACATGAAGCGAAGACAAAAGTGTAAGAAAAGTACTATGTGTGCGCAGGTCCGCCCTACGATGAGCTGAGCATTAAGCGGATTCTGGGCCAAGATGATACAAATGGCATCAAAGCATCAACCTTCGTTGTCCTGGCGCATGCAGGGTAGGGGCGTGGGCATATGGCTCATGACACGTTTGGGCTCCGAGTGGACACACGACATGACATATGTGCCGGCACTAGACGCACAGACGTGTATCGAGGGGTAATTCTAGGCATTTGCCACATATGTGATATGCTGCCGAGGGCATCAGCCCCTAAGGGTTGGAATGTAATACCCTGACCTGCTCGTAGTGCGGTCCGTATGACCTATGTGGAGTTGTGGTGGAATTAGTCCAACATTACTTGTCTAAAGTGAGTTCTAGTAGTATATAATGCATGTTGAGTCCAAACGCAGCGTCTCCACGTTAACCCTTTTACACGAAGCGATGAAGAAAGTGTAAATGTGGTGGTATATGTGTGCGGATCCGCCCCATAGTGGGCTGAGCATTGAGGGGATTTTGGGCCAGAGTATTACAACCAAATTAATTCACAATATATTTGATGATTATATCATGTCCATGGCACACATGACAAGGCTGCTGGACGATCGACGGTATGGCATGGCATGGTATGCCACATCATCAACCCGTCGATAGGACGGCATGCCATGAGTTTTCGATGTGGCTGCTAATGCTACATTATTCATATTAATTTTTTGTTTTGAACTAGTGAACTCCGAGAATATATTTTAGCCTTTTATCCAAAGGATTCTCCTAAAAAAAATAGTGACCTAACTCAAGCAAAATCTAGATCACGAGGCTGTTTGGTTCATGACCCTAATGAATTAAGCCAAAATTTGGCAAAATGAACTGGTACGGATCAACCAACGTTGAATGCCGATTGATGCGCAAATAGCTCGATCTTTCACGGTACGCTCACAAAATCTCGCAAACCGATCTGGTTTGATCGAATTGCAAGATGAATGCCTTTGCGCAATCTGAGAGCAAGGAGTTCCCAACTTGCGCACATGAACTGATCTCTCCTCCCTTGCTGAAAATCACACAAAAGTCCCTCCTCTCTTCTCACGCAGCAACTCTCAACTCAACTCAAGAACACATGATCATGGTGCCAAGTGTCTTTTCTGTTTTATTCCATAGTCTAAACATAAATTCTCTCCCTTACATGGGGTATGCCCCTGGCCTTATATTGGTGCCTCAATGCCGCTGCCAAACAAAATACATGCACGGCCTAAGGCCTAGACTCACGCATGGCACAAACTCACGGTCAAAGAGACAGAAACAAACTCCAAAACATGATCTTCCTGGATTCTATCCCTAAGAAATGAACTAAACATCAAACATACTCTTATTTATCCTAAAAATTGATTTGAATTGGTATGAAACCAATTCAGGTGCATCTACTCTGAGAAACCGTGCCTCCTTTTGTTCCTAGCTTGGATTGAGTTCTTGGTCGTGGCTTGTTCTTCCTGGCTCATGGCTCATTTCTTCCTAGCTCAATCTAAGTTCCCGGCTTGATTTGTTCTTGGCTCAATTTCTTGCTCAAGCTTTCTTGGCTCGATTTCTGGCTCATATGCAAGCACGGCAACCTCTAGCTCAATCTAAGTTGAACTCCTCTTCCTGGCTCCTTCCCACACGTACTCCCTCTTGTATTCGGCTCCATCTCCATGTGATGAGCTGGCTGTGTACGTGATTCAATCCAGTAATCCGACCCCCCCTTTCCTTCTTTCTTGCTTTCCAAGATAAGCTCGGATTCTTTCCTTCTCTCGACACCATTTCCACATGTGCTTTCCCTCCTATTTGGCCGAAACCCTTTCCTGGCTCGATCCATACATTCCCTTGGCTTGGCTAGCTTGAACTTAATTGGCTCGCCTTGGATTGGCTTAGCTTGGCTTGCACTTGGCTCTTTCTTTTCCCTCAAGAAATAACCAGCCCTTAGCATCTCACATGGCTTCTCACGGACACCCAAGTCCTCATGCACTCCCCTTGGATCACGTGCAAGTCCCCCATGCGTTTCAAGGTTTCTTCCTTGGCCAGCCTCCATAACCTCCTTCTTGGTCAAAATGGATTCCCAAATTTCTCCTTGTCGCAAAACAGTGCCACTTTGAGATGTAACTCCAGTTTGTAGCTTGGAATCACAATTCAAAGTAACTTTGGTACTTAGCGCCGCATCATCTCCTCCCCCTTCAAGTAAATCCGTCCTCGATTTCGGGGTATTCTTCACAAGCTTCTCTTTGTCGACGATCCTTTTAGCATGGATTGCACTCTCCGGCATAGGACACAACATGAACAGTCTGCCCTCATACATCAAAGAGTACTTGTTGGACCTCCCGTTGTGTGTAGCATTGCGATCATACTGCCACGGACACCCCAATAGCAAGTGACATGTGTGCATAGGCACGACATCACAATCCACCTTGTCATGGTAGTCTTCCAATGAAAAAGAAACTTTGACACGATGAGTAATCTTTAGCTTACCGACGTTATGCAACCATTGCGCATAATACGGTTCTAGATGTTGCCATGTTGCTAGTCCCAAAACTTGCACCAAATCCTTGCTAATGATGTTGTTGTAGCTACCACCATCAACAATAAGCTTGCAAACTTTGTCACTGATTTTGCAGTTAGATTTGAACATGTTGGTTTGCTGCCCTGTTGTGAGAATTGAAGTGTCGTCCACTCGAACCTTCTTGGTCATCATGCTCAAACCATCTTGCTATTCATTACCTTCAGATGATGCCTCCTCTTTCTGTCTATGGTCAACATCATGGTGCACGTCTTCTTTTGGTGGCGCACAAGTAGTGCTCACCTTCGCGGCCCTCTTTTCTTCTTCAAGTGCTTTCTCCCTTCGTGCTTGCTGCAGTGCCTTGAACTTTGTTGTAGCCTTGTCACGTCATTGTCGATCCTCCAAGTATTGCTAGTCTGTCCATGATTCGATCTCCCAACGCGTTCTTTTCATGGAAAAGAAAAACACATGACCGGACTTGAAGCAACTTGACGTATGTCCTGTTCTAGTAGCCAATATGCGCCCAACACCAACGAACATGTTTGCATATGTATAGGAATTACATCACAAGTAACAAGTGCAGCATACCCGTCTAAAGAAAACCGATATCGGTGGAATTGGGATGTATCGATCTAACCACAGCAATCGATATGGCTTCGGGTGCGGTGTCGTTGTCAACCCCAATCTGTCCACAAGCGTCTTGCTCGTTGCATTGATGAAGCTTCCCTAGTCCATCATCATGGCGCAATCAGTGTCTCCCACCCGGCATCGGCGGAAGAACAAACCAAATTTGTTTGGTTCCCGCAGCGGGTCCTCCTCGCACTTCTCCAATTGAAAGCCCAATTGGATGATCAGCTCCATCTTCGACGTGTCCTCCATTGATCTTCATAGCAACAAGGTACCGTGAGCAACGGTAGCTCTGATATCACGATGGTATGGATCAACCGACGGTGAACGCCAATTGATGTGTGAATAGCCCGATCTTTCACGGTGCACTCACGAAATCTTGCAAACCGATCTGGTGTGATCGAATTGCAAGATGAATGCCTTTGCGCAATCTAAGAGCAAGGATTTATCAACTTGTGCACATGAACTAATCTTTCTCCTTTGCTGAAAATCACACAAAAGACCCTCCTCTCTTCTCACGCAGCAACTCTCAACTCAACTCAAGAACACATGATCATGGTGCCAAGTGGCTTTTCTGTTTTATTCCATAGTCTAAACATAAATTGTCTCCCTTACATGGGGTATGCTCGTTGTCACAGCCCCAACAATTAAAAAGTATTAATGTGTATTCCATTAGCATGCATTATTGATTTCAAAACATTTCCATAATATTTTGTACTTGGAAAATCAAATTTGGGGTGAACATACACATCAAAATTCACTTTTCAATTCGAATCAGTGATAAAAAGTTGTGATCATCATCTGGAATCAATTTATTTAAATACTACATTAATTCTCATGAATAAATATAATTTTTCCAAAATTTTTTGGACTAGTTTGAACCTAATTAAAATTCAAACAACATTCATAGACATACAACATGTTTGAATTTAAATGTCACAAATTTTATTATGAACAGTAAGGTTTCATAATTTTTATGGGAACTATATCTCCCCAGGATCCCCCACAATTTATTTCATGATTTTAGGATTTTTATTTCTATTTTTAGCCCTGGTCAAAGTAGGAAGAATAAATTAAAATCCTGGTCAAAGCACTGAACCCAAACCAGTCGCTACTGTTCCTCGGGCTCGAGTCCGACTCGGCGAGCCGACTCAGCCCGACCGCCTAACTGCACCTTCACATGCAGCCGTCCGATCCTCGTTCAACGGCCCGCATCTCATCACCTGTTGACTGTCCAAACCCTCTCGATCTCGTCCCGTCCTTTCGCGATCCAACGGTCTTGATCAAATCTTTACTACGCACCGCGCCGCCCTTGTGCCGCTGATCGCCGGACCACGCGCCGAGCTTTCTTCCTCCTCGCGACACGGCTCGCAGAGCCTCCTCACCACGCGGTCGTTTCGCCCGAGCCGCCATCACCTCACCGCGCCTCGCTGGCCTATCTCTCGAGCTCCCCTCGCACACCGCACCCACCCCAACGCTCTCGCTTTATCACCCCTTGAAGCCCTCCATTCTCCTCACTTCTCCTCTGTTGACCGAGGAGAGGGAGGCTAGCTTGAGCTCTCTGTTGGGGTAAGTCATCTTCGCGTGATTCCTTCTGGTTCTAGGTTCACCCCTGTGCCCATTTTTGCTTATGCGAGCTCCTGTTTTTGCTTGTAGCTCGTCACGACCGTTGTCGTGCTCCAGCTCACATCCAGAGTGCGCCACCGCGGACACATCCGTGCTTTCTTCGTGTCCGGGAGGTATTATCCTCAATCCACCACGTCACCTTACGTGCCTTAGGCCACTGATCAAAACCCCTAACTCTATTTGGGCAATGCACGACATGGTCTCGGTGAATCGAAGGTTTGACCATTTTCGGCCGTGAAACACCCTTTCATCTCCCACTTCAAATCGGTAAGCCTTTCCTTCAATTCTTTGCTCCTACAGCATGCTCTCTAGCTCTTGAAGCTATTCCAAGCTTTTTCTGGTTTTGGTTTTGCTCAGGACTTTCTTCCCTCGCGAAGCCGTGCCGTCATCATCTCTCTTCTCCGCACGCCACTACTCCACCATCTCCAAGCTTCCCAAGCTTCACACCTCAGTGACCTCCTAAACCTTTAGGTAGCATAAGCAACCGCCAGTTGTAATCGAGAAGCTTCGGTCGAGCTGCTTACTCTTTTGTCAGATAACCCGCCGCTTGACTCGCTAGCTGCTCGGGCCGGCATCGCCGAGACTACCCCCGTTAGGAGCGCATTGCTATTTTACACATGTACCTGCCCTTGGATGGCGCCGCCATGGCCGGAATCGCCGGCGAGCCGCCGGGCAAGCGAGCGGCAGCGCGCTGTTGCCGTGCCGTACGCAGACCAACACTGTAGCAAGTCATTTGACGTTTAACTCCAATCATTAGCGTTAAATGATGTCTTAACGAGTTAAACAGTCGCTTACACGTGGGTCCCGTGCACAGAAAACTGCGGGGTTATACCGTAGAGTGGAGTGACTGACATGTGGGCCTAGGCATTAAACCCCGTGCACCGTGCGCGTGCACCCGTAGACCTAGTCCAGTGGATCTACTCGCTGACAGCGGGACCCACATGTCAGAACGCAATTTTAAATCTGAGTAAAATTGAAAAGTGCACTATTCATAGGCCCGCTAGTCATTGACTGCGGCTAGCGTATGCCTCGGTAAGAAAAGTAATAAATATTTTAGTAAATTCGAAATCAGTTTATTTGCACACTGTAAAATAGGTATAACTTTAAAAATGCATAACTATTCCATCACAACTCCAAATCACATGAAACCACTTCTGGAAATTTTCAATTTTAGTAAACTTTATATTAAAATTAGTTTCAAACCTGTCTCTGTAGCAGAAAGTATTGATTGAAGATTAATCCATTAAAGCTATTATTTTTACAATAAGAAAGGGACTGATAACTTCAAAAATGCATAAGTAATTATTGGAAACTCCAAAAACAGTGAGACCACTTTTGATAATTTTCATTTTTGGTGAACTTAATTCTAAAAATGGTCTCCATATTACCTCTGTCACAGAAACTATTTTTGGGAGAATATAATCTTTAACCCCATTTTCTTTATACTATAAAAGGCTGATAACTTTGAAAATACATAACTAAATCATAAAAACTCCAAATAGGGCAAACTCAACTGTTTTGAACTTGTATTAATATTACCTATTTACCTATGTAATCCTCTACCCCACCACTATTCTACAAATTTTGGCCAAATAATTAAATTGCATAACTTAGGGTTAATGAAACCTGAAATTCAAAATAACATAACTTCCAATTCATAACTCCAAATGGAATAATTATTTTACCTAAATCCATCTAAAATCATGACCTAACTACTGTAGAAAAATCATACATTTTTGAGCATTTTGGTTTTTGAGTTGTTTTCTCGGTATTTATTTGATGTTATAACTATATAGATCTCGATCATATTGATATCGACACTTACGCTACTGAGAGCGAGCAGCTACTGTACCAGCAAGGCAAGCATCATTTGAACTTTCTTTTGCATCATATTTGATCCCAGTTTTGGTTAAGATAGTGTAATGATAATTGCTTGCATGCTATTTTGATTATGTCAATATTTTTGTGATGTGTAGTTTAGTTATGTCCTATGCTTGAGATTAATCTTGAATTATGCCAACTCCTATATGCTTAAGATAGGATGTGTGAATTATGGGTTATAGAATCGCTTAGCCATGCAAGTCTAGATATTTAGAGTTCGATCGTCGGAATAACCCGGCGGTTTTTGGGATAAACACAACTCTTACTTTATGTTTTTACTTCAGATCTTTGTAGCTGTTTTATGAGACAAATTTTGTCATTTTAAATGAGCTTTTTCGTCTGGACAAGTGTTGGTTAGTGATGGTGCTTCGTGCACGAGCATTGGGTAAGTGGAAGGACTTGTCTGGACAATTAAGGACCGAACTTTGGGTACCTGCTGTTCAAGCAACACTCGTGCTGCCACACGCGGGTTGGGAGCCGTATGGTTAAGTAGGGGGAGGGTTTTATTGTGTTGAGTCCCACGGTGGTGAAATTGTAAGGGCATAGGACCGTGAAATCCTATGTCCCTTTTGGGGCCGATAGGGCATGGAGGCCGTAACGTCTTATGTTCCTAGGAGCCCTGGGTTGAGGGACTTAGCCAATGGAATCGTCTTGCTAAAAACGACCATATCTTGATTTACCCGCCGGCATACTATAGGAAGTGTGCTATATTCAAGGCATCCGAGGCTAACGGGCTAATCAAGTCGTGGGTAAGTAGTACACCCTGCAGGTATAAATCTATTCGAATAGCCGTGTCCACGGTTATGGACGACATCGCTGAAATTTGTGGTCGCTATTGTTAGACTTGGATTTAAAATTGTGGTTGAACTTGGTATTCGCCATGAACGGGATGTTCATGTGTTTAGTACATCAAAGTGGGCTGTCACTTTGGTCCTTGTATGATTCAATTGTTTATTACTGAAATGTTTTACTATATGCTTTACTTCTACTTCAAATCTGATTTTTAAATGGGCACATGAAAAACTAGTATGTGTAGGATGTTAATTGTTGCGTCTCTTTCGCAAAACTAAACCAATATGAGCCGCCCTTTGAATGACCCTTATGCATAACTATTTTTATTTGTGTAAGACTTGCGAGTACACTTGTACTCAGCCAGATGTTTGCTGGCCTTTTCAGGTGAGGAAGATTATGAGTATGACGATCTCGTTAGTGTTGACTTGGGTGACACTAACGAGTAATGTGCTATCATTTAACCCCCAGTCGGTTGCCGATGGGTGATGGGCATACCACTACTGGTCTTTTGCTTTATTTATTTACTTTCGCTGCTACTTGATACTTTACTTTGAATTTGGCCGGTCGGCCGTATGTAATAAGCTGTAGACTTTGACTATTATGCAGTATGTCTTTTTATCTCTTGTTGTATGCGTTGTATGGATGTAACCAACGTTGGATGAGGGTATGAGTATATTGGTCGTTGATCTTGGGAGCCAATATATGTCATACTCATTGTTAATGGATCCTCATTTAACTCACTAAGTGTAGTGCTTGAATCGAAGAGAATCGACAATCATGTAGCGCCGCAGCGAGCAAGCAACGCATGATCGTTGAGGCTCTAGTATTCGGCTAAGCCTCTCAGTTGGATAGAGTTAAGTTGGAATTCATTTACCGGAGACCCGTGGTTATGTCCCTAAGACCTTGTCTAATCTCGGTCTTATGGAGATAATTACCGGGGTCCCCACACTCGTGGCCTTATATTGGTGCCTCAATGGAACGACCAAACAAAATACATGCATGGCCTAAGGCCTAGACTCACACATGGCACAAACTCACGGTCAAAGAGACTGAAACAAACGCAAAAACATGATCTTCCAGGACTCTATCCCTAAGAAATGAACTAAACATCAAAACAGACTCTTATTTATCCTAAAAACTTATTTGAATTGGAATGCACCTACTTTGAGAAACCGTGCCTCTTTTTCTTCCTGGCTCATGGCTCGTTTCTTCCTGGCTCAATTTGAGTTCCTGGCTTGATTTGTTCTTGCCTCGGTTTCTGGCTCAAGCTTTCTTGGCTCGATTTCTGGCTCATATGCACGCACAGCAACCTCTGGCTCAATCTGAGTTGAACTCCTCTTCCTGGCTCCTTCCCACACGTACTCTCTCTTGTATTTGGCTCCATCTCCACATGATGAGCTGGCTGTGTACGTCATCCAATCCAGCAATCTGGCTCCCTTTCCTTCTTTCTTGCTTTTCAAGATAAGCTCGGACTCTTTCCTTCTTTCCACACGGTTTCCACACGTGTTTTTCCCCCTATTTGGTCGAAACCCTTTCCTGGCTCGAGCCGCACATTCCCTTGGCTTAGCTTGGCTTGCACCTGGCTCTTTCTTTTCCCTTAAGAAATAACCAGCCCTTAGCTTCTCACGCACGGCTAGCTCCTCATGCGTCCCCCTTGGATCACGTGCAAGTCCCCCATGTGTTCCAATCTTTCTTCCTTGGTCAGCCTCCCTAACCTCCCTCTCAGCGAAAACGGACTCCCGAGTTTCTCCTTGTTGCAAAACAGTGCCACTTTGAGATCTAACTCCAGTTTGTAGCTTGGAATCACAATTCAAAGTAACTTTGATACTTGGTGCCGCATCATGAGCGTTGTTTGGATCGTGGCTAAGCCAAATTTGGCGTTACCAAAATTTTGATGAACGATTTCTTCACCCTTGCATTGCCCATGTGTGACATTGAATTTTGTTGGCGTTATCAAATTTTTGTTAGCATTACCAAATATTGATAGCAATTAGATGATAGTTAATTTTTATTGGTGTTACCAAAATTTAGTTTGATTTACGTTGGTAACAAATCAAGTATGCCCCATATTCTATTAGCAAGAAGACCTACTACCATTATGGAACACTAGTGTAACCTTAATTATTAAGTCCCGGTAGGCCCAACGGTCTCTATAATACACACCTTACAGCTTGTCCAATGCCCATGCTCCCATATTGTCATTCGGTTGGTATCTACGGTATTGCAATTTTTTCGATTACAAGGAAGACACACTATTCCCTTAGCACACGTCTAGACAGACGGAGAACATAGATAAATCTACGACCTTATAAAAATCATACAGAAACGCAATCGCATGTGCGTAAAGGTAAGCAATATGATTTGAATACTAGTAAGTAGAGTCGTACACTCAAAACTCCACCACTAACACACCAATAAGTGGTTCCCAACGGTATTGCAACTTGTTGCAAGTTGCAACCGAAAAGATGTTTTCCAGTTAATTTAAAGTTAACGCGGAAGGTTTACCCGAATGTTCCTTCTAGATCAAATCAAATGTGATGCCCATGTTTATCTTGTCTTTTCATCAAACAAGAAATCTTGGAATTAACTGCCTATTTGTACCCAACAAAGAAAAGATCAAGATTAATATTTTTGCTTGCTGTAAGTTCAGCAGCAAACAAGAGGACTCAACGGCAGGTCAGCTTAAAAAATTTGAAGTTTGGATCCTCATGTGCTGCTGCTTTAGATACGCATGCATGGTTGAGTTAATTATACATCATCATTAGCAGCACTAGTGAATTAATGCAGTGCCCAATAAAGCAGGACCAGTAAACTCATGAGCATAAGCTTTTTAAAAAGGAGGGTTCTCCAAGCACCGGAGTTGGATTCATGCTGTGCTAGTGCTGTCCTCTTTTGAGCAACTTGCATCAAGGATCATCAAGCCTTTCTGTCTCTCTGCTCCATTTTGCCCTGCAACTTTACAGTGCACATTGAGCCAATTTTGCCAATTTTGCCGACTTAAAGGGGGACAATAAGTTATTGGAGAAGCTGAAGATCAGATGTGCATACAGATCACAACACCAGGCAGATCATAAGATTAGTTTTTTAGTGAGAACTGCCCTGTGTGAGTGATGCTGTTGCGTACTGTACTTGTTTAATGCAGTATATGTCTGTCAATTGCCAAACCCATCAGAAAAGGGTGCAAATTTAGGGTTGCTGCCAACTCAACAGTGTCCCATGCAAGGCACGAGATCATGACCAATTGGATATTCCTTTTCTTTTTGTGGGACTAATTAGAGTATTCTAATTCAGACGTGGATCCTCTACCTAGCATGCTAGCTACGGCACAGGTATACAATACTTGAGTATTATGGTTCATCTGGGCCATCCGATCGACAGCGAACAGGATCAATAGCGCGCAGACTGTGCTACAGTAGCAAACAGGATCAATAACACCACAAGTTTTCATGTGTACAGTAGAACTGACACTGTTTCTGTAGTATTTGTGTGCAGTATTACTGCAATTACTGTAGCACTGGACTGAAAATACGGTAGCTACGGTGCTTCTTTGCGGAGGACCCGGTTCCATTCTAATTCTGAGTCACATTATGAATATTATACAGGATAGTGACTGGGAGAGACAAGTCATTGATTTGGTCCAGCGCATTCCTTCTAGCTAGGTCTACCTTGCAAGTCATTTTGATCTCAACAAATCCTCTTGCTTTCAGACATGGCTAATTACCTGTCCTGCAGCTGGTTTAGGATATTCTAGAGCTCTGTATGGAGTGCTTGAAAAAAAAATGAAATACAACTCATTTTAAAAAAAATACTAAATTTGGCCATAGTTTTTTAATTGGAGTTTTTTTTATATCCACTACATGCCAAATATGTATTTCAGAAAATAGCATAAAAATGGAATCCTGCAATCATTGGGGTTATAGAATGGTGAAATCGCATCCACGGACGCTCCCTCAAAACCAAGTCACTACAAAAACATAACCATATACGATAGTAAAACTTCAGGTTAATGAAATGCTCACTTCCCAGCTCCCAAGCTATTATGCTGACTATGGGCAGTGGCGAAACCAAGATGAACAATAAAAGGGTGACTAAGCTAAATTGACACAAATATAGCCTTTTACTCGTGTGCAATCTAAATTCATGCATGAATAGAAGAGAAGCAAATAAAAAAAGAAATATCATGAAGGTACCTCGCTAAATTGTAAATAATCATCCCAAAATAAATAAATATGCTTCCGGTGAGTAGCAAATAAATTAAACATACGACTAAGTTATGTTGCCTCGTCGGTTGAGGGGACACTACTTGAATTGTTTGTGAAATTGTTACGCAAAGTTTTTTTCTCCATTATTGCAAATCTACAAACAAATTGTAGAATTCATCGCTACAAAAAAAAAATACAATATACTCTAGATATTTATTGTCTAATTGTTATGCAAATATGCAATACAACATCAACAGTCGGGATTACAACATAATATGCAATACACCATTTATGCATTGTACCAAGATTAATCAAGACAATTAGAAAAGAATAAATACCAATTAGCCTAGCCAATCAGGTCAGATTCGGTAGATCCCCTCCACGGTCGACCCCTCACGCGGCCTCACCCTCGATCTCAGTCCCCTCGTTCTCCTCCTCCTTGGCCAGTCGACTTCCTTGCCGCAGCGTAGCGACGCAGCCCACAGCCAGCGCCTGAAAGGCGGTAGATGGATATCCCCCGTAGATCCATCCTCTGTCAGCTTCCCCTCCCTAGCTCTTCTCCATCTCGTCATGTTGCTCTCGCCGCCCCGCCTAGCCCCCAAGTGGCTGTGCTTGAGCTCCTCGCGCGCGCACGGCCTCCTCCCGCCGGCACCGCCGCCGCTAGGTTTCTTGGGCTCAGCGCCACCGCTTCAGATGCACACAATCCTCAATCCTCTTTCCATTCGATCGCATCTAGTATTATTGGGTACCGTGGACGCCCCTTTTTCTTCTTCTCTCCCGGTCAACCCCACGGACCGGACTTCTCCTCTTCTCGCCCGCGCGCACGCCGCCGCCGGACTCCTCCTCCCTTCCCTTCCCCGCGCTGTGGATCTGCGGTCTTTGCCGTGCACGCCACCGCCGCCTCCTGCACCGCCGCCTCCCCGCCGTCATCATTGCCCCGCGCCGCACGCTGTCCTCCTCTCGCCCGACCCCCTTCTCCCGAAGCCTCGCCCGGCTTTAAAAGCCCGACTCCCACTCACTCCTCCTCCTCCTCCAGAAGCCCCCGACACCTCCTTCCTCCGATACCTCCGCCTTCCCCTGCGTAAGAGGACCGAGGAAGAAGAAGCAAAGAGAGAAGGAGAAGGGAAGAACTCACCGGAAGACGCCAACCCGCCGCCGGCGAGCCCCATCGCCGCCGCCGCCGCCGCTCTCCCCGGCCTCCCTTCTCTCCTCGCGCCGCCGCGCGCTCTATCCTCCCTCTCTCGCCGCCATCGCCGCCGTGCCCCCGAGCCCCTCCTTCTCCGCGCGCCGCCCCATTTCTCTCGCGCGCGCCGCTCTTTCCCTACGCGCCGCGCCTCCTCTCTCGCTCGCCCTCCTCCCTCGCGCTTTAGGCGTGCCGCCGCCCGTGGCCGCCTGCGTGCAGGGCCGCCCCCTCACAAGATGTAGCGCCCGAGGCCGTGGTCGGCCGATTTCTTCTATTTGGGCCGCGCGGATTTATTAATTTTTGTGATTTTCATTTTCATTTTCTATTTTAATTCAAAAGCTAGAGTTCAAAAATTAGTATCTCCCCCATTCTAGCTCCAAAAATTGTAAAGTAAATTTCTAAAAATTTGTTAATTCAAGATCTTGCTAATGGCATAGGTCTTGTTCAATTTGGAGTTTATTTGTTGTTAATTTGTATTTAATTTCTCTTTTTGCTTGTCCGTGTCTTTTTCCGGTACGTTCGTCCGACTAGGATTTGAAGACGCCGGAGATCCCCAAGTTGATCAAGCCCAAGGTTATCAAGATCCTCTAGCCTATATCCCAAGCGAGTCAATACTTTGATCATATTGAGCCTACATTTTATGCAAATTATATTCTTTTAAAATAGCAAATTGCATGCTTTAATTCTTTAAATCAATTATATGTTAAAACTTAAGGTAGTTAAATACCCATTTGATGATTAATTAATTATTATGCCATCCTTGACAACTTGAATTTCTTAATCCTTGTCACCCTAGTAACTATATGGTAAATATTAGTATAGGTTGTACTTAAGCGACATGCTAGCCTTGCTTAAGTACCGGGACACTAAAATCTCCCAATCATCATCTCTTCAAACATGAAAATGGTTTGGGCAGTCATTGGTGGTCCATGACTGAGATAAACGTGGTAATTTGGTTTTACTCCTCAAAACCCTAGATTGCTATTACCCTGTCTGGGCGGTTGGTGTGATGGATGGTACGCACAAAGGTGCTAACGTAACCCAAGGACTGTGTTGTGGTTGGTATGTGGAATGAACCACTGGATAACCCTAAGGACTTAATCTTGTCAAGACCTCCTGTAAAATAAGTACACCACAAGTCCGTAAAGTACAAACTGGTTGAATAATTTGTATCCTCAGGCGAAGTTGCACTGTAGATGTCTCCGACGCCGCCGTAAGCCTCTGTGGCGAAGGGTGTCGGGGCGCACGACGTAAGTCGTTAAGAGGGCGCAAGAGGGGGTCTAGGTAAGGGTTGACGGATCTAAACGGACGTAACCCTTCGAAGACGAAACCTTAGCGGGTGTAACTAATACTGCTGGATGCATTGTAAAGACCTTGTGATGATCTCCCCTTGATTCACATGTCTATGGAAACGTGTGTACATATCAAGACGATTATCTCTTGTGAGTAAAGTGTACAATCTCTGTAGAGTGTAATAAACTATTCGAATAGCCGTGCCTACGGTCAAAGGCGGACATGGGAACTTAACTTGAGTTAGTTCTATTTCAAAAAAAAAACTTTGTGGGTGATATGAAAATGTGGAGGGCTCACCTAGCCCTGGTTTGGATTTTGCCTGAGTTTTCAGACTCAGCGATGTTAATATGCGGGGTTAGCCCCAATTCAAAATAAGCATCAGGTAGAGTTCCGATGGAGGGAACCTCTACTGATATCAACTATTGCACAACTACTCTCTTTGATAAAATACAATTTGTTAAAACGCTAAGTGCTAGGAATTTGTAATTATGATATTTGAAAACTTTGCTTTAGCAAATAAAAGAACCCGAGCCATCCTTGTTAAGCCTTGCATGTATATTATTGCATTGCGTATTGGCTCGCGAGCACGGAAGTTGTGCTCATCCTCGCTCTCTCTCCCCCAAAATCATCAGAAGCAGGAAATCTTGGAAATTACGACTACTACGAGGATCCATAAGTTGGAGGTCCAGGAGACGATGAAGCGTAGTGTAGTCTTTAGTTGTTCTAGTCTCGCCTCACCCGCTTGACTCGCTTGGTACTTCATGCGTGCATCCACTATTATCCAAGCCTTGTTAATATCGGACGACACGGTTTCCCAACGCTTGCCGTGGAGAGATGTGCTCACCCCTTTGCTTCCGCTGTCGCCTCCGCTTTTGTAATGTAATCAATTTGGCCTGCTCGCCGTATTGTAAAACTCGACCCGACGAGGTCAATGTAAACTTTGTTGTGCTAAATTAATGAATGGGATGGTTCTACGCCATGTATGAAATGATTCAGCAATGTATCTGTGAGTGCTATCTACTGATCCAGGGAATAGCACAGTGTTTTCACAGAGGATTCGGATTAGAAAATCCGGGTCCGACAGGTACGGTGGATGTGGGGATTAGTTGATAGTTGTGTCTTGTGGACTGTTGCTTGTGAGATGACTCGTGAGAAAAGGTTCATATTCTAATCTCTTCCTCTCTCAGCTCGCAGCTACATCCATGGCCATGATCGGCCACCGGAGATGGGGGTTGGGGGGGGGGTGGGTTTACGGCGTCAACGGAGGGTAAGCTCGATCCAAAAAAAACCTACATGGTGGAATCGCCCTTGACTATAGGCCTACAAAAACAACAAATTACCCATCCCACGAACGTACGGTTGCTTCCGTTTCACATGGCATAGTAAAACTGTTCTGATTTGAATTACCTACTCCTTGCCCCCACCCACCCGCTCACGGCGATGCATAGCTAAAAAAAAGGCAGTTTTGCCATGTTCCTTGCACATAAGTTTAATTTGCTTAATTATTTAATGGATAATGCTTATACTCGTACGTACGATACCGAAGTGTTCGTCCGGATGCTTTACTTGCCATAGCAACACGCGCTCACATCGCTGGGTTGCAGCAGCGAAGGCAAGTAGCACGCTGGAATGGGGTGGATCAACCGGATGGCGCATCACAGACGCGTCTTCTCTCTCGCGTGCTTCCACCGAAGGTTTAGCCGGTACTACTTATGCAGGTTGTAGTAGTACTAATACTAGCATTAACAATGGCAGCTCGCTAATGCCATCAAATTTGACTAAAAAGACGCACCTGCAGTGTAATACTAATGCAGTGGAGCACAGCAATATACAAAGAAACAGCACAATATTTTCAGATGCTACAAAGTGAACAACCATCGCTTATAGGATAATGCTTATACTGTGACGTATGATACGGCGCTCAGAAGACAACGAGTACATCCGCGGCACTACCGCCGAGTGGCCCTTCGAACACAAGGATAGGACACCACAATTGAGATGCCCCGCCTCCGCGATGTACAGAAGTGTGTATGCACAACAAAGAATGGTGTGGCCAACGAGTGATGAGTCGGTAAGATCATGTGCTAAATATCCTTGGTACTTCTCTCTAGCCAGCTCTGAAATACGAACCATGAGCTGTGAAAGTTCAAAACGTACGCAACATTTCAAAAATTCATATGCATCATTTCAAAAAACATCACCATGAGCGTTAACATCATCACAAAGAATATTACCGTGAACATTAATGTTGCATCTGTAGAAAAAATGTTGCATCTATAGAAAAAAAATATTGCATACGGTTCACGACGATGTTGCAATTTTTTTTAACGCGTTTTTCCCGGGTGCTTTGTTTTGATTTGTGATGTTGCAGCCATTGTCCAGATATGTTGCAACTGTTGTCCTAGGATGTTGCAACTATTGTCCAGGGATGTTGCACCATTGTCTAGGGATGTTGCAACCGTGTCTGGGGATGTTGCGGTTGCAACCATTGTCCGAGAATGTTGCAACTATTGTTCGATGATGTTGCAACCATTGTCTAGAGATATTGCAACCGTATCTAGAGATGTTGCAACCGTTGTCCGGGGATGTTGCAACCATTGTCCTAGGATGTTGCAACTGTTGTCTGGAGATGTTGCAACCGTTATCCGAGGATGTTGTGCAACCATTTGTCCGGAGATATTGCAACCGTTGTCCGGAGATGTTGCAACCATTGTTCGGGGATGTTACAACCGTGTCTAGGGATGCTCCTGCAGCGTGTCGATGATATATACAGTAACGTGGAGTGGGACCGGGTGTCACGGCTCGCACGTTGGAGAAAGCAGGAATCAGGGTCAGGTGCTGACTTCCGAGACCCGGAATTCAACTATCGATATACGCATTCTCTCCATCCAACGGTGTTGTACCTTTTGATTTAGGAAAAGGGCCCTTGATTGTTGGTATACGACGAGAGAATATGGTCTAGGAACGATATGATGTAACGCACGAGTTCATGAAGAACTTGGCTCATTATATCACCCAATGTTGTGCCGATTCAATAGCTCGCTAGGAGCTCGACCGCACGGTGGAAGCCTCCACCGCACGTCCGACTCTAATAGCGCCTAATACTAATGCAGTGGAGCACAAGAATATACAAAGAAAACAGTACAATATTTTCAGTATGCTACAAAGAACAACTACTGTTTATAGGATAATGCTTATACTGTGACGTATGATACGGCGCTCAGAAGACAACGAGTACATCCGCGGCACTACCGCGCCGAGTGGCCCTTCGAACACAAGGATAGGACACCACAATTGAGATGCCCCGCCCGCGATGTACAAAGAAGTGTGTATGCACAACAAAGAATGGTGTGGGCGACGAGTGATGAGTCGGTAAGATCATGTGCTAAATATCCTTGGTACTTCTCAGCCACCAAATACGAACCATGAGTCGTGAAAATTCAAAACGTACGCAACATATCAAAAATTCATATGCATCATTTCAAAAAACATCACCATGAGCGTTAACATCATCTCAAAGAATATTACCGTGAACATTAATGTTGCATCTTTAGAAAAAAAATGTTGCATCGATAGAAAAAAAATATTGCATACGGTTCACGGCGATGTTGCAATTTTTTTAACGCTTTTTCCGGTGCTTTGTTTTGATTTGTGATGTTGCAACCATTGTCCGTGATATGTTGCAACCGTTGTCCGAGGATGTTGCAACAATTGTCCAGGGATGTTGCACCATTGTCTAGGGATGTTGCAACCGTGTCTGGGGATGTTGCGGTTGCAACCATTGTCCGAGAATGTTGCAACTATTGTTCGAGGATGTTGCAACCATTGTCCAGAGATATTGCAACCGTGTCTAGAGATGTTGCAACCGTTGTCTGGGGATGTTGCAACCATTGTCCTAGGATGTTGTAACTGTTGTCTGGAGATGTTGCAACCGTTATCCGAGGATGTTGTGCAACCATTTGTCCGGAGATGTTGCAACCGTTGTCCGGAGATGTTGCAACCATTGTTCGGGGATGTTACAACCGTGTCTAGGGATGCTCCTGCAGCGTGTCGATGATATATACAGTAACGTGGAGTGGGACCGGGTGTCACGGCTCGCACGTTGGAGAAAGCTGGAATCAGGGTCGGGTGCCGACTTCTGAGACCCGGAATTCAACTACTGCATATACGTACCCTCTCCATCCAACGTGTGTTGTACCTTTTGATTTAGGAAAAGGGCCCTTGATTGTTGGTATATGTACGAGAGAGAATATGGTCTAGGAACGATATGATGTAACGCACGAGTACATGAAGAACTTGGCTTTATTATATCACCCAATGTTGTGCCGATTCAATAGCCCGCTTAGGAGCTCGGACCGACGGTGGAAGCCTCCACCCGCACGCCCGACTCCTAATAGCGCCCTAATACTAATGCAGTTGGAGCACGAATATACAAAGAAAACAGCACAATATTTTCAGATGCTACAAAGGAACAACCATCGCTTATAGGATAATGCTTATACTGCACGTATGATACGGCGCTCAGAAGACAACGAGTACATCCGCGGCACTACCGCGCCGAGTGGCCCTTCGTAACACAAGGATAGGACACCACAATTGGAGATGCCCGCTCCGCGATGTACAACAAGTGTGTATGCACAACAAAGAATGGTGTGGGCGATGAGTGATGAGTCGGTAAGATCATGTGCTAAATATCCTGGTACTTTCTCTAGCCACCAAATACGAACCATGAGTCAGTGAAAATTCAAAACGCACGCAACATATCAAAAATTCATATGCATCATTTCAAAAACATCACCATGAGCGTTAACATCATCTCAAAGAATATTATCGTGAACATTAATGTTGCATCTGTAGAAAAAAATGTTGCATCGATAGAAAAAAAATGTTGCATACGGTTCACGGCGATGTTGCAATTTTTTTTAACGCGTTTTTTCCGGGTGCTTTGTTTTGATTTGTGATGTTGTAGCCATTGTCCAGATATGTTGCAACCGTTGTCCGAGGATGTTGCAACTATTGTCCAGGGATGTTGCACCATTGTCTAGGGATGTTGCAACCGTATCTGGGGATGTTGCGGTTGCAACCATTGTCCGAGAATGTTGCAACTATTGTTCGAGGATGTTGCAACCATTGTCCAGAGATATTGCAACCATTGTCCAGAGATATTGCAACCGTGTCTAGAGATGTTGCAACCGTTGTCCGGGGATGTTGCAACCATTGTCCTAGGATGTTGCAACTGTTGTCTGGAGATGTTGCAACCGTTATCCGAGGATGTTGTGCAACCATTTGTCCGGAGATGTTGCAACCGTTGTCCGGAGATGTTGCAACCATTATTCGGGGATGTTACAACGGTGTCTAGGGATGCTCCGCAGCGTGTCGATGATATATACAGAACGTGGAGTGGACCGTGTCACGGCTCGCACGCTGGAGAAAGCAGAATCGGGTCGGTGCCGACTTCCGAGACCCGAATTCAACTATCGCATATACGCACTCTCCATCCAACGTGTGTTGTACCTTTGATTTAGAAAAGGGCCCTTGATTGTTGGTATACGACGAGAGAGAATATGGTCTAGAACGATATGATGTAACGCACGAGTACATGAAGAACTTGGCTCTATTATATCACGCAATGTTGTGCCGATTCAATAGCCCGCTAGGAGTCGGACCGCACGGTGGAAGCCTCCACCCGTACGTCCGACTCCTAATAGCGCCCTTATTTAATATACGCATGGTAGATCCTTCCCTGCTGCTTCTCCTTAAAAAAAGGGCAGTTTTACATTTGACATTTTAGAAGGGCACCCTCACGATTTATATGAAACTTTGGGGGAACATGCATTTAGCACCACAAGAAAAAAATTTACAGTTTGGGTTGGGTGGGGTGGGTGACTGGACTAGACAGACATTCACCGCCGCCGCCACATCACACACGCATGTGACATGTGCATCCCCTATGGCACCTCCCGTTCATACCACGGTGCAGCCATACAGGGGGCCCCACATGACACCGACCCATCCCCCTCACACCAGCGCGTGCGTATTTATACCCCCAACTCCTCTCTCTCCCACCAAGACAGCCTCCGAGCGAAGCAAGAGAGAGAGAGAGACGCGGAGCCACCGCGTGAGAGCAGGAAGCCAAGACCGCAACCACCACCGCCGCCGCGATGATGTGGAGCTCCGACACCGACCGCGACGAGCCCGTCTCGACGACGACGACGACGGCCGCCTCCTCGTCGTCGTTGTCCTCTTCCTCCTCCCTGCAGCAGCAGACGCCGCCGCCCTCGCCGCAGGCGGCACCATACCCGCCGGCGCGGCCACCGCCGCGCCAAGAACGATGAGGGAGAGGTGTCCGCGGAGGCGGAGTCGGAGGACGTGTGGCGCGGGGCGCAGTGGGAGGCGGCGTGGCCGAGGCGGCCTCGGTCGGTGGTGCTCGCCGGGGAGGAGGGGTCCCCGGATGGTTCAGGCGCCGGCGCCGGGGAGGAGGCATGGGGCGCGCGAAGAGCCTGACGGACGACGACCTGGAGGAGCTCAAGGGTGCGTGGATCTGGGGTTCGGGTTCAGCTACCACGAGATCCCCGAGCTCTGCGGCACGCTCCCGCGCTTGAGCTCTGCTACTCCCTGAGCCAGAGGTTCCTGGACGAGCACCAGTCGCCGCCCAAGGAGGAGTCGGCGGAGGAGGCGCTGGCCGTGGTACCGGCCTCACCGTCGCAGCCCATGGCCAACTGGAAGATCTCCAGCCCTGGTAAGCAGTGTTCGACCTGTGTTTCTCTCCTGCTGGTTGTCAATTAGCTGTTCTTGATTTGTGATGTCACAAAGCAAATCTGTTCATGATCTTCTCAATCTTATACAAAAATCAGTTCTTGATTCATCTCAACCTTGTAGAAGAACCAGTTCTTGATTTTGCCAAAACTGAACTAATTGTTAATTTGTTCTGCTCACTCTATTGTTGGATTGCTATTGAACATTTGAACTCATGTGTTCTTGGATGTGTTGTTGCAGGGGACAGCCCAGATGAGGTGAAGGCGAGGCTCAAGTACTGGGCGCAGGCGGTGGCGTGCACCGTCAAGCTGTGCAGCTAATCAATGGCATCATCAATCATGCAGACGCAGGAAGACGAAGGGGACTCATTCTGCTGGATCCATGGCATCTGTTTCGATTACAGGGCTTGCGCGCGGCATCTCAATTTTGATCACCAATGAACACTAGAGCATGCTATCTGTCAAGTTTCCTGGAAATCGCATTGCATCATCATCGTCCTCACGATAAACACAAGCGTACACGCATCATATTGTCGGATTATGTCACGCAGAATGGGATTTTTGCCACGATGTTTGGAAGCGAGGAGGATGAGAGAGACGAAGAGGGTCAAGGGATGCTAATGCCACTACCCATTTCCAATGTTTCACTCACATATGAATCCTTGATCTAACCAAGTAGTATTTGTTCATGTAAACAACATTATAATATATTGTTAATTCAGTGAAAAACAATAGCATTCCAGGCTGAGCTGTACCTTCTTTTCTTTGTTATCTGTTCTTTGACATCCTGATATGTGCCAGCTACTTTGCTTCATTAGGAGGTCAATGGACCAAATCAACTGCTTCATTGGGAGGCTAAAGGTAATGGACCAAATCAACTGGAAGGTGTCAGAACAATATGTCCATTAGTTTGTTCCTAATCATCAGGCAATTGTTTTATTCAAGTGTGAAAGCACCAAACTCCTTTTGAGTATTCAACCTGAGATCTACAGGTTGCCACATGTGCTGGGGCTGCCTGGCCTGTCTGTTTCATTCAGAAAAGAAATGCAACCTGACTAACAGCTGGACTGAGATAACGGCCTATGCATGTGCATCTATGAACTCTGCTGCCCCTAAGTTAATGTATCTTAAATCATTACAGAAAATAGAATCTAATTAAATATTAGGCTGAAGATGCAGGATAGTTTCAGTTTTTCCAGTATGGTTAGACAAGTACAAGTTGAACACTTCCCATGGGACTGC
This sequence comes from Ampelocalamus luodianensis, assembly GCA_036346255.1. Lineage (NCBI taxonomy): Eukaryota > Viridiplantae > Streptophyta > Magnoliopsida > Poales > Poaceae > Ampelocalamus > Ampelocalamus luodianensis. The sequence goes on along the minus strand of CM070638.1, from coordinate 35,421,645 downwards.
AGGAAGCATATTCCTGAGGGTCACCTAGGTACAATACCATAAGGTGTAAAAGTATCGATGATGTTCCGCACATCATAAACGATGCCAGTCTCTGAATTTATATTCAACAGATGTTCAGACTTTACAGGGAGAGTCCTTATCGGACGGTGAACAACGTCGATACGACAACGATTCCTATACAGTCGAGTAAGGCATAGACTCCAAATTCCATATACAAGAGACGGAATCAGAATCGGTTACACCAAGAGATAGGTTACTAAATATACAACTCTTTCTTAACACACCCCCTCAATCACAAACCGATAGATTGAGATTGTGTCCTAAAGTTTTGAGTTGCTGTATTCCTAGCGGCTTGGTCAGACCATCGGCAAGCTGATCTTGTGATGATACAAACTGAATTTCCAAAGCCTTTTGCGCTATCCTTTCACGAACAAAATGAAAGTCAACTTCAATATGTTTCATTCTGGCATGAAACACTAGATTTGCCGACAAATATGTCGCACCAAGATTATCACACCACAAAATCAGCGCCCTGACTTGAAATATTCCAAGTTCTCCTAAAAGATATCGAATCCAAACAATTTTTGCCATTGCATTTGCTAACGCTTTGTATTCAGACTTTGTACTCGATCTTGAAACAGTAGCTTGTTTCCTTGAGCTCCACAATATGAGATTTGATCCAAAGAACACAAGAAAGCCGCTGGAACGTCTGTCATTTGTGCATCCACCAACTGCATCGAGAAGGCACCGATCGTTGTTGATGCAGACTTCGGATTGTTAATCCATCTCCTGATGTATGTTTAAGATATCTCATAATCCTTTTAACCACTGTCCAGTGCCGATTAGTTAGAGATTGCAAAAACTGGCATACTTTATTGACCGCATATGATATATCATGTTGAGTCAATGTCAAATATTGTAAAGCTCCAACTATACTTATGTACTTAGTTATCTCTGCCGACAACAATACTTTCCTTCGTTTTCGCAATTTCTCCGATGTCGACATTGGAAAAGAAACAAGTTTACAATTTTCCATCCCAACTCGAGATAGCAATTTGATGCATATTTTGTCTTAGACAACACTGCACTGTCCCGATCTCTTGATTTCAATGCCTACGAAATAATGAATATCATTAAGATCCTTCAAAGCAAACTCAACTTGCAAAGCCTAAATAAGCTCATGTACAGCCTGATCCGAAGATCCTATTATTATGATATCATCCACATAATTAACATGTACATGATCTTTCCTCCATGATTATAGACAAACAATGAAGTATCTGCACGGGATGGAAGAAAGCCTAGTTCTTGTAGCTTTGAACTTAACCTTGAATACCATGCCCGAGGAGATTGTTTTTGACCATATAATGCTTTGTCAAGTTTGCACAAATAACCTGGAAATTGTGGATGTTCATACCTAGGTGGCTGCCTCATGAACACATCCTCTTCTAGAATGCCATGGAGAAACACATTCTGTACATCTAGCTGTCGCAAGCACCAATTACGAGATATTACAATTTACAAGATAAGTCGAATTGTAGTTGCTTTTACCACTAGACTGAAAGTATCCTCATAATCTATACCGAATCTGCTTGAACCCTTTGCTACAAGGCATGCCTTGTGCCGATCAATTGTTCCATCCGCTTTCTTTTTAACTTGAATACTCATATGCAATCAATAATATTTTGACCATGATCGAAGGGACGAGATGCCATGTTTTGTTCTTCAACAAAGTCGTGAATTCTTGATCCATTGCATTCTTCCAACATGGTTCTTCCTATGCTTAAACATAAGATGTTGGCTCAACCATGGCTAGGTCCGCCTACTTTTCCTATTCATGTTATAACAAAATGTGCCATCATTGAACACCTTCGCTTTCGACTCCATCCTCACCGAGTCTCCATGGGATGTGTGAGATGTTGGTTCAAGATTCGCAGATTGTTGTCACCATGCGTGCCGCTACCACCATGTAGCTCATCCGCTATCGCCACCGGTTCATCGTCACGATGTCAGCTGATGAAGGAAAATCCTCTTGTAAATCAACATGAATAGCTTCAACACAGGATCGCTTGACAAAATAGTATTACAGTGTATATATGCTCAGCCATATGATCACCACCACCATCCACATTGTCCGTACTCAGAAAAGATGAAGAAGAGGACAGTTGTGGAAGAAGAACTTGGTCAAGGAGAGATCGATTTTCAAAAGAATTCGACAACTCAGAGAAAGGAAAGATGTTTTCATCAAAAATAACATCTCGAGAGATATAGATACGACCAGTGGGAGGACAAAGGCATTTATACCTTTTATGATGACTGCTATATCCAAGGAACACACACCGTTTCGACCTAAATTGTAGTTTTCTATCATTGTATGGACGAAGATAAGGCCAGAACATGCACCCAAAACTTTTCAAGAATGTGTAATCTAGTTTTGTGCCTAGAAGACGTCCTATAGGTGTGGAGGAGTGAATTACTTTGCTAGGTAGTCTGTTGATGAGAAAACAAGCGGTTTGGAAAGCTTCATCCCAAAACCGAACATGCATAGATGCTTGAGCTAACAAAGACAATCCTACTTCCACTATGTGCCTATGCTTCCTTTCGGGCGAGCCGTTTTGCTGGTGTGTGTGTGGACAGGAGACGTTATGTGATATACCAATGCGTTGAAAGAGTGAGTGCAATTTTTGTTACTCTCCTCCCAATCGGATTGAACATGAATGATTTTCCTATTAAGCAATCTCTCGACATGAGTTTGAAACTGGATGAAACATCTTTCAACATCGGATTTGTTCTTAAGGAGGTATATCCAAGTAAATTTGCTAAAGTCATCTATAAAACTTATATAATACTTAAATCCCCGGGCTGAGATGCACGTAGGCCCCTAGACATCAGAGAACACATGCTCTAAAGGAGAGGAAGACACACATTCTGAACTAGAATATGGAAGCTACCGACTTTTGCCCTGTTGGCAAGCATCATAGACAGTAGCCTTATTTGACTCACTAGAACACGGCAAACTATGAAACTGAAGAACTCGATCTACTATTGTGGAGGAAGGATGCCCCAATCGACAATGCCATGATCTCGACTAGGTTTTGTAGCTAATAAAACTTTCTTTCTTGTATTTGGCTTTAACGGATATAGATCACCTTTATTGGGTCCTTGAAGAAGAAGCCTCTTCATGACATGACCTCTTCGTGACATGATCCTTGATAAGAAAGAAGTCGGGATGAAATTCAAGGAAAATGTTATTGTTAGTGGCAAGACGATCGACAGAAAGTAGATTGTTGTTGGCTTTTGGAACGTAAAGTATATTTCTTAGAAACAAAGAATTATGTGGAGTATGAATATGGGAGTGACCAATATGAGCTATTGGCATACCTGAACTGTTTGCAGCATGGACTTGATCCCAGCCAGAATACTTTTCTCGAATCGCCAGTTTGTCCAATTCACCGGTAATATGATTTGTGGCACCGGTGTCTATGTACCATGATGGATCAACTGTGTATGATCCTACAGTAACAACCACTGCAATGCGATGATCGTCAGACTGATAGGAGTGATCATACTGATGATAGCACTTGAGAGCTACATGTCCAGCTTTTTCACAAACTTGGCATGTTGGTCTATTTCCTGAGGATTTGCCGTTGCCATTGTTGTTGTTGGAAAATTGCTGATTTCGGTGTTCATTGTAGTTCTGGCCACCGCTGTGATCGTAGTTGTAGTTCTGACCACCCCCGCGACGACCGTGACCATGACCCCGATAGCCTCCTCCACACGATGTTGCATTGGGCGAAGACCCTAAAGAACTTCCAATTTGGTATGTGGCATTGTTGTTCTTGTCATAGCTCGTAATTCATCATGTGTGCGTACAAGTCACTTAGCCCAATTGGATCTGTTCGTGTAGAAAGAGACGCGACAAGTGGATCGTAGTCAGCATCGAGTCCACATAACATGTAGATGATGATTTCTTCTTCTTCTAGTGGACGCCCGGTAGTAAGCAACGGCATCAAGCAAGGCTCTTCACCTTGTTGAAGTAATCAACAATAGAAAGATCTTTCTTTTGGATGGTGTAAGTTGTCACCTGATTTGTATCATCCGAGCTCGGATTGTGACGCAAACATATGTTCAAGCGCTATCCAGACTTCGCTGTTGATCCTAGAAATAGAACTTGAGACAACACTTCTGGCAACAACGAGGAGAGAAGTGTGCTGAGGACCATCTGGTCTTGTTGCAGCTAGGTGATGTATTCTGGATTTGGAGCTTGTGAAGCGCCTGCGTCTGTGATTTGTGTCAGCATCATTGCTGGGGCTCCTCGTGATCCATCTACGAAGCCCAGCAATTGTTGGCCCTGAAGAAACGGAAGGAGCTGAGCCTTCCAAAGGAGATAGTGATATCTCACCAGCTTGACGTTGACAAGATGACCGAACGAAGCTGGCGACAAAAACATCTCGATGGAATTGATTGTGCCAATCTGAGAACTAATGGCGTCTGAATTTGACAAGATTATGCTTGGCGACGACATAGTAGAAGAGGTGGCCCTGATACCATGTAAAAGTTTTGATGATGTTCCGCACATAAAAAACGATGCCAGCCTCTGAATTTATTTTCAATAGATGTTCAGACTTTACATGGAGAGTCCTTACCGGATGGTGAATAGTGTCAATATGACGACGATTCCTATACAGCCGAATACGGCATGGACTCCAGATTCCATATACAAGAGAAAGAATTAAAATCGGTTACATCAAGAGATAGATTAATAAATATACAACTCTCTTTCTTAACACAAGGAACAACCAATATGAAGACATTTGATTGAGGTTGCCAACCAGATCAACAACCACTGTAACTTCGTACTCATTTTGAACAGTATGCAGCTTGGAAACCTCTAAGAGTCACAATAGCATGATGAAGAGGGCAGACAGCAATACATTAGAATGGTCATGATGTTAGGTTGGGACTTATGAGCCATCCAAGATTGAATATGCACAGGTGCCACTACTTATGTCAGACTCCTTGTTTGTTTTCTTGGAATTTTGACTCCATTGGGTTTGCTCCAAAAAAATAAATAAATGATTCCACTGTTATGGCTAGAAGATAGCTCGAAAACGAAACCTTTGACGATCTCTGATGAGATCGATATATATGATATAATTAATGGGAGGCGTGAAACTTGGGGAAAAGGACATCTCACAGTTAGACGGCCTCAGACATGGTCTCCTCGCGAGGACAGTCTCCGTATAAGTTCCTTAAAGTGAGTGGTAGAAAATGTAAGAACACACAAGCAGGAAAAGTATGAACTAGACGAAATAATGAAAGAAGACAAAACATAATGTGCACGCAAACTAATGAAAAACATGCCTGAGATAGCAGTTTATATGTCTGGATATTTCAGCTTTCGCTTGGATTTCCTTGAGATGGAAAACGGAAAGTGATCGAGTTGCAGTATGAAATCGTCAGACAATCACACATTGAGCACTAGACATTAAATCATCTCACTCTTGCTCACAAAGCGCATTTCTTGCGTCACCACCTCAAAATAGGTCAAGCATGGTAGGCTAGTGTTGAATTTTTTCACTCTTGATAGTCAGCAAAGATCTTATTTGGGCAGGAGATCATGCATTACAGAGGACTATCAAAGTGCTCTTGCGCAAGGCGCCTAAATTGAGTTCTTATGTAAGTCAGGCAATTTAAGGACGTCGATGAAAAGGCAGATAGAAAAGCATGTGCAATCGATCTAATTGAATAGCAGGTTCAACAATTTATCCTTAACGAATAGGCATGTGCCTCTAAACTCCAAAGCGTCTATGCCTGTCCTAACAAACCTGCCATCTGTGTAGTTTCAGTTAGAAGGACCCTGCTTTCCTTCAGAAAGAAAACAGAGTTAACCAAACCGATTGCATTGCAGCACCGAGATGGGTTTGTCCTGCTAGGACCATCACACTTGTACATTGTGAACGAACTGGAGCTAGCAGTCTTAACACTCCTTTTTGTCACATGAGACAGCATGTTTGTGTGTGCCAAGTAACATGGTCAGCCAACAGCTTCGGTCTGTTTGATATCAGCTGTTTGTGTAAATCAGTATGCTTGTACGCTTCTGTTCAGAGCACTGATACTTCCAACTTTCCGAGTCCCCAAGTAGTAAGAAACAAACATTATTCATGAAATGCTCCAATATTGGACAGAGCATTTGTCGGGATCTAAATATGTAAATCAGGACCTCTGTGTATAATACACTAGTATAGGATCACGCTAGTGCACGCAGTATCATCATAGATGAATATCATTCCACACAAGACAAATATAAGAATAAACGACTAATTTGATTAATAAATAACGGTTGTGACCTTACAGTCCAATTTACACTTATTAAGCCATGTAGGGTTGACACTAAATAAAGAGACGACAGCGGAACGAAAATAATTTCAACGGGAACCCATCGACTTGCTACAGGCAACTGACTGGGATCAAGACCTAGCGATCACCCTCCTCGTAAAACTCCTCCTCGAAAGCAGATGAAGATTCATCTACTTCAGTTGAATGATTGCAGCAAAAATGAGTACTCTGAGTACTCAACAAGTTGTACCACAGAATGCAACTATAGATGATGACTTATTCCAAAAGAAAAAAAAATGCTTCTATAGTTATTTTGCAAAAAACAACATTTGTAATTGAAAACAAATAATAGATTAAAAACGTAATGTAAAACAAATAAATAATAATAGTTTAACCGTTATTTTCACAAAGAACACAAAACCTAAATAATTTGTTTCACGCGGTCATATGAGTTTAACTACATAGCTGCCCCTCTCAAATTGTTTTTATGAAAATCTACCCCTCGTATGAAATCCCCGAGCATGTCCATGATTGCGGACGCGACTATTCGAATAGATTGATTAACACTCCGTAAAGGTTTGTACACTTTACCCACAAGATATAACCAGTGTAGCTAGCACCAATCATAACAAAACCTTTTTGAAACTTTATCTTGAGAATTGACCTTCTCGTTGTGCATAATGATATCACCAAACCCCCACACAGGTTGTTGGCCCGTCGCACATCGTTGGATCTGGACACTCCCGCTCATAAATGTGAATCGTCACGTAGGCATAATCACACCTCCACCTTAACACACAGCTTAACCTATCTGCCTGAGTAGTCAATGTCAAGACTCCGTAGCTTACTAAGTTAGGTCTGTCCCATGCCAGGCATGTGGTCGTACAGTTATAGCTCAGTTCAATGGTGCACAAAGTTAAATCCTTAATTGACCAAGGCGAGACCACCAATTTCTACCAACTATCGCATTCATATTTTTCCAAACACACACAGCTCCACCATATCACAATTCTATCCACTTGCCTCGGTCCAAATCTTTTCCCACCCTTTTGGTTAAAAGCAACACATGCTATCAATGAGTGGAAACACACTGTACACAACTTTTCATAAAGTATTCCATATTCACTTAGTCAGGTTTAGTTTTGCAACTCAAAATGATATTAATAATCCATTGCATGGCTAAGCAAACTATTCGTATCTAACTAACCTACGTTGGTGCTATAATAATACCAACTAGTAATTATCCAAGCTAGGGTGACAAAAGATTAGAGTAATACAATAAGCAAGGTGGATATAAACAAATAGGTGTATAGCTAATCCTAAAGCATTTAAAGAATTAAATACTTAAAATAAAATACAATAGTTTGAATCAAAGTAATTTTATTTGAAAAACTGGGTTCAACATGATCAAAGGTACAACTTGCCTTGTAACAAGTCTTGCTACTAGTCTTGAGCTTGATCAACTCCTCCTTCCTTGAAAGCTCTCGAAGTATCAATGTTTACTCATAAACGAAAGCAAAAAAACCAAATAAATAAAAAAACAGAGCAACAAATAAACTTCAAAAATTAAATAAAAAATCTTAGAAAGGTAGAGCTTGAATTTAAAAACTTGAATGGGTTCAATTGGAGTTCATATAAGGAAGAACGTTCTCTCGGAATATTTAAATCTAAAAAAGAGAGAAAGAAAACACTATTTTGAATTTTCAGAATTTACTTTCCAAAGGAAATCCCAAAATATTGCACCAGCATGACGTTAGTAATGAATTTTGGAATTAAGAGAAAATCCAGAAAATAGGGAATAGATGGTGATAGGTGGGACCCTCATCTATGGACCGGGTCCATGGCTCTGGTTTGCTGGTCTATGGCTCACAGGTGCATAGAACAGAGATTCTGACATATGGGGCCCACATGTTAGTGGGTAGGTCTACTGTGGACCAAGTCCATGCTGACTTTGGTTTAGGGTTTGAACCGGTAGAGATGACGTGGCACATGTGGTGCACACACGGCTGACTCGAGCCAATGACACATGGTAGGTCTACTATGGAAAGGGGTGGTGACGCAGCTGGACTAGCGAAGCGAGGCTGACACGGCACTGGTTTGGCTAGCGTGGCACTAACATGGCAGCCATGTGGCAGACACGCAAGCTCGGGGCTGACATGGACGATGTTGTGGATGACGGTAACGGTGGTGGCCCTCGGGCCCTGATAGTCACCAGCGTTCTAGGCCACGGTGGAGAAAGCGGAGGGGCGCAATAGGAAGCTGGTGTGGCAAGGAACTCAACGGTGTACTTGTGGACACAAGGGGATGACTGAGCTGGCCGGCGGAAAGGTCGAAGCGGCAGGGCACATGGTCATCAATGGAATTGGAGCTCTGGTGATGCTCTGGTGAAATCAAGGTGACAGTGGTGTAGATCTGCTCCTTGTGATCCCGACGGTGATCATGATGAAGCTCAAGGTGAGCTGACAGTGGAGGAACTCGATGATGAAGGTTCCAGCGGCGACTTTATTCTCCGAGTAATTTCGGCGGCTATGGTTAGGGCTATTGAGCGGCAGTGGTGCGGTTGGGACACAGAAGCCGAGGGTTACCACCCCTTTATAGCCCAATGGCTAGGAGAGTCCTAGGAGCAAACACCAAGAAACCCGATCGGGGCGGACTCCATGTGATGCCCGAGTCAGTTATGTTGAATAGTAACATGGTGGGGCCCACATGTCAGAGTCTGTGGCTAGGGTGAGTTTGCGTCGCATACGCCACGTGTGCGACCAGCGAGCAGGCAGAAGAGAGAAGGTGGTTCACGATGAGAATGGGCCGAAAGAGGGAGAATTGGGCCGAGGTTGAAGAATTTTGGCCTGAAGGATTTCCTGAGATTTAAATAGCAAATGATCTCAGAAAAATTCAAAAAAACCTAGAAAATATTTCCAAGCACAAAGAACTCAAATAAAATAGTTTTGATTTAATTGATATTTAGATTAGTCACTTTGAAATGTCTTGACATTTGAAAGTCCCATTTAGGCTTTATTAAATTCAAATAAATTTTGGTGAATTTTTCTAAGGTACTAAGCTACTCAAAAAGGTTTTAAAACTAAAAAATTTGGGATATTACAAACCTCCCTCCTTAAAGGAATCTTGACCCTGAGATTTAGGCTAGCTTGAGAAATGGCTAGGAAACTCGGCTTTCAGCTTTTCTTCACGCTCCCAAGTTGCTTCATTTTCTGAGTGATTACTTGTAACATCCCAATTTTATGAGTTTCAAAACCTTTTGAGTAGTTTAGTTCCTTAGAAAAATTCAACAAATTTTATTTGAAGTTAATCAAGCTGAAATGAGACTTTCAAATATTAAAACAATTTAATGTGACTAATATGAATGTCAATTAATTCCAAAACTATTTTATCTGAGTTTTTTGTGCTTGGAAATATTTTCCAGATTTGTAAGAAAAAAATCATTGCTATAGCAAGATAAGTTGTGCGTTGATCATATTGCACCCAGTTTTGTAAATTACTTTGATTCAAAGTATTGCTTGTTATTTCAATTATGAAATTCTTCAATACTTTGGGATTAGCTATGTACCTATTTGATTATGCCCACATTGATAATTATATTACCATGATCATTTTTCACTCTAGCTTGGTTAATTACTAGTTGGTATTACTGTAGCACCAACGTGGGTTGGTTAGACACGATTAGTATACTTAGCCTTGCAACGTGTCATTGATATCATTTTGAAATATTAATGTCATACTTGATTAAGTGATTATGGAACATGTTATGAAAAGTTGTGTATTGTATATTTTCACCTGTTGATGGCATATGATGCACTTAATCAACAGGGTGGGGAAAAGATTTAGACTAAGGTGAGTAAAAAAAATTGTGATATAGTGGAACTTTGTGATTGGAAAATGTGAATTGTGATGACTTAGTTAGAAATTGGTAGTCTCGCCTTGGTCAATTAAGGACTTAACTTTGTGTACTATGGAACCGAGCCTTACTGTACGACCACATGCGTAGTATGGGACATGCCTAGCTCACTAAGTTATGGAGTCTCAACATTGGCTACCTCAGGTAGTAGGTTAGCTCTATGACAGGTGAAGGTGTGTACTACTTTGTTTAGGTCATATTTATGAGCGGTTCATCGTCTCCAGGTCCAACGGTGTGCATCGGACCAACGAGTGAGGTTAGGGTCGACAGTATGCACATCAGGAGGAGTCATTGTTGAGATAAAATTTCTGAAAGGCTTTGTTGTGATCTTCTCTGTACAAGTTGATTGCATCTTGTTGGTAAATTGTACAACCTTTGCAGAGTGTTAACAATCTATTCGAATAGCCACATCCGCGGTTATGGACATGCTCGGGGATTTGACACGACGGGTAGATTTTCATCAAACATTTGGGAGGGAATAACGGTGTGAATTAACTCATATGGCTGTGTGAAAGAAATTGATTAAGCTATGTGAGCTTTATGAAATACTTGTTAAATTACTATTGTTATTGGTTTTAAACTATGTTTTTCAATCTATTATTCATATTCAACAGCAATTGTTACTTTTATGCAAAAGAACCATAGATGCCATATCCTTTTGAATAAACCATCATCTATAATTGCATTCTGTGGTGCAACTTGCTAAGTACCCTTTATACTCATTCTTACTATAAACATTGTTGTTCAGTGGTTGAAGATTACATCAGTTCATCGTCTGTCAACAAGGTCTTCTTCAAGAACTGTGGAGAACTAGTTCACGCTACTCAGTCGATTGCCTGTGGGCATATGGATGGGCTTCATTGAAGTTATTATGTTTCCTTCCACTATAGCTTATTTGAGTTATTCGTATTCTGAGGCAGTTATTGTAAGCTTTGACCTTAAGGTCATTACTCTGATAATTATTATTAATTGCCTATTTCCTAGTTATCTTTGCATATGGAATGATATTTCATTGATGTTGCCAATTTGTGCACTAGTGTGATCCTAGATTAGTGCAGTATACATAAAGGGTCCAGATTTGCATATTTAGATCCCAACAGTTCAGAAGTTCGTCATAACTAGGAAGTTATAGGAAATTTCATGGGGATTTCAGAAAGTACTAGTTTGCTGGATTTGGAGTTCAGATGAGTAAGTTAGAGGCTTTTTACTACTTAGACGGCTTGTAGCACGTCTCGTAGAATTGAGTTAATAGTGTCGTTTTTGCGTAGACATGCGAGGGCGAGTAGCGTAATGATGTGCTACTATGGTAATATGTTTTTGAATGTGTTTTTCAATTATTTTCTTAGGGAGTGTGACCTCTAGTGCCTTGCCTCCATCTCGCTATCCGATTCCAAGGGGCTAAAGAGGCAAGTGCATGGTAGACAGTGATCAATGGTTTGATCGCTGTATTTCTTATCATTCATTACCATTATGTTGTATATGCTATTACCTTGTTTAATTACAAGTCTTGTGAATGGTTATGGTATCAATTGTGTTGATGAAGTCGTGAATAATGGATAATTGAATAATTGATGAGATTAATATAAATTGTGCATCATGTGCATCGTTGCATAAAGAGAAGGTGATCATGATGGTCACATATCTACCTCGTTGTTAGAGACCCCACGGGAGTGGAGAGGTCCCCAATCCTTTGAGGATAGGCTTGATGAAAGGTTGAACATTGTCGCTAGTGTTCATGCATACATACATTACAACACCGATACTTTATCCTAATCGTCCATGCACGTCTACGCCAAACCGACTCGTTTTAACTCAAAACTACCGGACGCATTACCCGCTGTCCCAGTAGTAAAACATCCTTATCTTTCTCATTTTAACTCCAAATTCGGCCATCTAACACTCTATGGAATCCCCATGAAACCACCTACAATTTCCTAGTTATGACAAAACTCTAATTCTACCGTTTTCTACTCCGTTCCTTGACCCGAAGACCCTTCCGCATTCTGCCGAATAAATCCTTCAAAATTTTATATTTTTAATTCTACAACTTGAATATATATGAATACTATGAGTTCTGGAATCTACACAAGAACTCCTACAATATTCAAGTTGACACAAGTATTTAATTTTAACAATTTCCCCACAAAAATCGACCCAACTTCACAAAGTCTACCATCTACGTTCTGAATCTGGACAACAGCCTTCCGGAAGCTGTAACTTTTTGCTCGCTACTCCGTTATCAACGATCTAGACCTTCATTGAAAGCTAACGCAATAACCTACTTTTCTCTAATTACATTGAACTCTAATTCCTAGTCTAAATACCCCTGATCCCTCGCAACACTTTGTCCTAAACCTGACGAATCTGGATAGAACAGAAAACCATCTTTCCCTTGACAAATGTTCTAAAAACAGATTGGAGATTAATCTAGGATGAATTTGTGGGTTCAGATCATCACTCTTGGAGTCACAAAGACAAAATATGGATTTTCCTTCTTTCCCTTTCTCTTCTCTCCCCCCTCTTCTTTGCTTTAGGCCGACAACACTAAAAAACAACAGGAGTTGCGCATGGGAGGAGAGGGCAGCAAGGGCTAGTGGCGGTGCTACAGTGCAACGGTGGTACTGTAGCAGAAGCATTACTGCAGTGCAGGTTGGGGTTTGGTGGTTCCCCTCTTGCCTTCTAGTGGGCAGCCAACCCCTCTCTTGGGTCGTGGGCCAAAGGCCTACCTCTTTTCGTCCCCTCTAATTTCTGAATTAATTCTTTAATTACTTCATCCAATTTGTTAAGTACTCAAATAATTAAATGGGATATTACAAGGAAACCACTTTCCATAGAGATTCCTTTTCTACACTAGAAGTAACATCCAACAGATGATCATTTATTTAATATCATGTTCGAATAGTAAGAACATCTCAAGATTATCTTCAGCAAATTTACTAATCATATTATCATATATTGCACATTACTATTTATATCATTAGCATCATTACTAAGACAAATGCTAGCAGCACAAATGCCACTGCTTGTTCTTCTGTATTCGATGTGGGATTAGTGTTGCGTGATCTGCTTTAGCAACAGGAGTCACTTTCCTAGTTTGAGCCACAACACATCAGTTCTATTTAACACCTTATCACCTCTCTACTCCATAGCACAAGTACCTGACCTTTCTATTATAGAATCATTAGAACCATCTCCAGGGTTAGATTATTTGTCAGCATTGATCGCTTTCTCTTTATCTTCTCCAGATTGACTGCATTACCGTCGACACTTCACTGAGTCCTGACATATCTTGTAGAGCATCCGCCATCAAATACACTGATTGGTCCATCAATTCAGCACCCTCTACCTCCTACTCAGAGTCGAATAATTCGATATCCTTAAGTATCTAATTATATTCTGTTCCTTGTTCCACATTTCGCTGCAACACCTTGTTCTCTTGAAAAAGTGCAGACCAAGTCTTTGCTCCTTTATTACAATCACTTCTCCTTCCTGACTTGTTAATATCTAGAGTTTTCTCATTTGGGTGATTACTCTCTCCTTTGTCTTTCTCAAAATCCATATTCTCATCTTTTTTTGTCACCATTCTCCTGATCTTTAATTTAAATTGTCTTCGTCGTCATTGTTTTGTCAATCATCATCAGGATTATTGTCGGGACCCAAAAATGCAATTCTGGACCCTCTCGTATTCTCACTAGTCCAGATCACGCTAGTGCACACAGAAGAACATAGGTGAATATCAATCCACACAAGCTAAATATAACATAAACGAATAGTTTGAGTAACAACTTAAAGTTTTGACCTTAAGGTCGGGTTACAACTTATTAAGCCACGCAGGCTAACACTAAGGAAATATCGCGTGAACGAAAATAAACTCGCAAACTCAATCAAGACACCACAGTAACCGATCGGGACCGATGACCTAGCGATCAACCTTCTTCCACAAACTCCTCCTCGAAAGCGGTGAAGACTCCTCCACTTACAGAGGTTTGGACGCAAGTTTTACAACAAGCGTGAGTACACAACCGTACTATAAATCATACCACGTAATGCAATATATAGATGCGAGCTTATTCCAAAGGAATGGCTTCGTGGTTATTTTGCGAAATGCAACATTTGCAATTGAATACAAATAATAGATTGAAAGCATAAGTTAAAACAAATAAGCAATATTAATTTAACAGCTTGTTTCCACAAAGACACACAACTAAACCGATCGATTCACACACCATATGATTGAGATCACACGGCTCCCAATCCCACATTTTATGAACACTACCCCTCATGTGAAATCCCGGCGTTGTCCATGACCGAGGCGCGCTATTCGAATAGATTGCTTAACACTCTGCAGAGGTTTGTACACTTTACCCACACGATACAACTAGTGTAGCTAGCACTAATCGTAACAAAACAGTTCGGCAACTTCGTCTCAACATTGACGTTCTTATTCACACAGTCCCATATCACAAAGCTTAACCTATCCACGAACCCCAATGTTGAAACTCAGTAACCTACTAAGTTAGGCTGTCACGGACATGCGGTCGTGACAAGATAGCTCACTCAATGGCGCACAAAGTTAAGTCCTTAATTGACCAAGGCAAGACTTCCAGTTTTTCTAACTAAACCACACAGATAAATCCCAATCACAAAGCCACCAGTTCACACAGTATCCACCACTTGCCTCAGTCTAAAACTTTTCCCACCCAGTTGGTTTAGTGCAACACATGCCATCACGAGTAATAGCACACAAGACACACAGCTTTATCACACAGCCCATAATCACTTAGTCAATTTCATAATTGCACTCACATGAGATGATGACTCGTGGCATGGCTAAGCAATTGTACTCAGATCTAACCAACCCACGTTGGTGCTATAATATTACCAACTCAACCAATCTAGGGTGACAAGGAATTATGACATACAAGGCCAAGGTGTGATGATAATTTGGATAACAACTATGCCCCAAATCATTTAAATAAATAATTAAAGTAGAATGCAATAATTTAACACAAAGTAATTTGAAAACTGGTTCAAGATGATCAAAGGTATGACTTTCCTTGGAATAGGTCTACGTACTGATCTTGAACTTGGTTGAAGCCTTCTTCGACGAAAACCCCAAGTATCGACGTCTCACGCACAAACGGCAAAACAACCAAAACAAATAAAAAACAGAGGCAAAACAAACTCCAAAAATTAAATAAAAATAATAATTAGGTAGATCTCGAATTTATACAAATTTAGAAATTTGAATGGGCTCAATCGGAGTTAGGATGCAAAAGTTATGGCCTTTGGAAGATTGAAAATACATAAAATGCTGAAAATCAGTATTTCATGAATTTCCCGAATTATTTTCTTAAAGGAAAATCAGATTATTGCGCAAGCTGACGTCAGCGGAGGAATTTCGGAAAAAGAAATAATAAAAGAAATCTCTGACATGTGGGACCCACATGTCGAGGCTAAACTCACGGTGGACTAGGTCCACCGAGCCTCGGACTCGGTCCGGTGAGATCGCCGCGTGGCGCACACGTGGCGCCGACCGGGCGCCACCGGCCGCCACGCTGCAGCATCGGGCCGACGCCGCGCCGACGTGGATGACGACAAAACGGCGGCGGCTCTGGACCGTACGTCAACGGCGATTGGCGGCGCTCCGGCGAGGTCCGATGGTACCAGATTGAAGCCCGTGTTATTGCGAACACGATGGTGCACTCACGAGCGGCGGAGACACTCGAAGATGGCCGACGGCGGGCGAAGAGCGGCGGAGGAGTCTCGGGTTCGTCGAGATCGAGCTCGTGGTCTTCCGCGAAGACAAGGCCACTGTGAGGTAGCCCAGCTATGCGGCCGGAGGTGTAGACGAAGAGGTCCCGGCGACACTGACGGCGGCAAGGGAGCTCACCGGAGTCCTTGCGGGTGAAAACCTAAAATCGGTGAGGTGGCGCGCAGGGTTCTCAGCGCGCTAGGTTGGGCTTTTAGTGCGGACGTCAAGACGATCCCGGGCGCCCTTTATAGCCTGGGGGGCGAGGGGCGGCGGCGGCGGAACCCTAAAAGAGTCCGAGACGGCCCTGAGCGAAAACGAGATAGAGTCCGTGTCGGTAAGATTCTCACGGCAATAGGTGCGGTTGAGATGGGGATAAGATTTGGCACGTTTTCTAGAAAGGTTTTATTTGGAAACGTGTCTTGTCGGACGGAGCTTGGAGCTCGGAAGCATGGCGGACGCGGGCGGCCGTGCGCGAGGAAGAAACCGAGACGGAGACGACGACCCCGGCGGGCCCACCTGTCAGCGAGTGGGGCGGAGCGCGCGCGGGCGATTTGATCTGAGCGCCCGATCTTGATCCAACGGTCCACAATCAATGAGACGATCGGAACCTCCGGTTACCTCACGCGCATCTAGCCGTCCAAACCTGATCGAACGGTGGGGAGCGAGCGGGCGCGCGGAGAGAGAGAGAGAGAGGGGGCCGACAAAGGGGTCCACTGCTGCTGGGAGGCGGCTACACGCACTGGCTGAGCGGGCTGGCGAGCGCGGGAATAGGAGTTGGGCCGGAGAGATTCGGCCCAAGGAGATTTCTGAGATTTTAATAGATTTTCTAATTTTAGAAAATACCAGAAATTCAAATAAGCAATAGAAAATAGCAAATGAACTCAGAAAAATTCTAGAAAAATCTAGAAAATATAACTGAGCACAAAGAACCCAAATAAAATAGTTTTGGCTATTGTTCATGTTGGGATTATTCACATTAAATGTTTTTGATTATAAAGTCCAGTATTAAGCTTTTGAATTAAATTCAAATAAAATCCAAATGGTGAATTTTCTTCCTACTAACTATTTAAAAGATTTTTAAACTCTGAAAATTGGGATGTTACAAACCTCCCCCCCTTAAAGGAATCTCGACCCCGAGATTTAGGCTAGCTAGAGAAAAGGCTAGGAAACTCGGCTTTCAGCTCTTCTTCACGTTCCCACGTTGCTTATCCTTCTGAGTGGTTGCTCCACTGGACCTTGCAAAAACGAACAGTCTTGCTTTTGGTGAGGCGCTCTGCGACATCCAAGATCTTGACTGGCTGCTCCTTGTAGGTAATATCCTCTTTCAAAACAATTGATTCCAACGGGCTTGCTCTCGGCACACGAAGACACTTCTTCAATCTGCGAGACATGAAAGACATCATGTACTCTCATAACGCATCGCGTAGCTCCAATTGGTAAGCAACTTCCCCACGGCGTTCCAAAATCTTGAACGGGCCAACATACCTAGGCAAGCTTCCCTTTGGCATGAAACCTTTGACACCTCGAGCGGGTCACTCAAGATAGACAAAATCTTACGCTCAAATCGAGATCTCGACTACGGTTATCGGCATAACTCTTCCGCTTTGATCGGGCTATTTTTAGCCTTTCCCGATCATAGCAACTTTGTTCTTCTCGCCTCTTGGATGATATCCGCCCGAACATCAGACGCTCACCGTCTCGACCAATTTAACGGGTTCGCAGACACGGCCATACAAAGCTTCAAATGGCGACATTTGCGCATCGCTTGATAATCGTTGTTGTACGAGAACTCGCATACGCAAACTTTTATCCCATCGGTAGCATTCGCTAGAGCGCAAGCTCAAAGATATCCTCCAATATCGATTGACTCTTTCGATCGCCCATCCATCATGGGATGATATGCGCATCAAATTCATATGGGTACCAATGCTTCATGCAAACTCGCCAAAAGCGAGAGGTGAACGAGATCCTCGATCGGACACTATTTTCTTGGGCACTCGATGCAACCGACAATTACGCCATGTACAACTCCGCAAGGCGATCTCCCGAGTACGTGGTTTTGACGCGTAAAATGTGCGACCTTGGTCAATTGATCAACTATTACCCGCATCGAATCGTAACCTGATTGGGTCTTGGGTAAACCGGTGATGAAATCCATCCCGATTTCTTCCTTCTTCCATTCTGGAATCTTCAACGGTTCGCAAAGAAACCCGGGTCTCTCGTGTTCGCCTTTACTTTCAGCGATGTCGCACAAGGCAACGAAATCGCGACTTCGCCTTCAAATTTGGCCACCAAAATTTGGTCTTAACATCCTGGTACATCTTGGTACTTCCAGGGTGAATCGAATACTTTGAGTCATGGGCCTCCTTCAAGATTAACTGTCTTAGACCATCGATATCTGGTACACAGATACGTCCATTAATCCAGAGTATGTCTTGATCATCCTTGGTGAAATCTTTGAATTTTCCTTCTGCCATTTTGATCTTGATTTCTGACAACACGGGATCCTTTGGTTGTGCTTCACGAATCTGCTTCTCCAAGGTAGACTGTACTTCCAAATTGGCTATAAATCCTTCGGACACAACTTCTAGCCTTAGCTTTTGAAATTCTTCATAAAGTTCTGGGCAACTTTCCTTTACTTCCAAAGCATTACAGTAACTCTTACGACTTAGAGCGTCCGCAACTACGTTGGCTTTCCCGGGATGGTAGTGGATTCCAAGATTATAATCCTTGATCAGTTCTAACCATCTTCTCTGTCTCATATTCAGGTCTGACTGGGTGAAGATGTACTTTAGGCTCTTATGATCTGTGTAGACTTCACAGCGATTACCGATAAGGTAGTGACGCCAAATCTTTAAAGCATGCACCACGGCAGCTAACTCCAGATCATGAGTAGGGTAATTCTCTTCATGTGGTCTTAGTTGTCTTGATGCATACGCAATCGCTTTCCTTCTTGCATCGTGACACACCCTAGTCCTTGACGCCAAGCATCACAAGATATCAAGTCCTTCCGGATGTCCGTAGAATCAACATCTGGGCCGTGGTCGCGTTTCTTTAACTCTTGAAAACTTGTTTCACAAGTCAGTCCAAGTGAACTTCTTCTCCTTCTTCAACAATTGCGTAAGAGGCTTAGCAATTGAGGAGAATCCTTCAATGAAGCGCGGTAGTAACCCGCCATTCCCAAGAAACTGCGAATGGGTTACGCCTTGGGCCGGTCCTGTAACACTTGCTTTTACTTTCCTCTGGTCAATCGCTACTCCATCTACGGTCATCACATGGCCAAGGAAATCCACTTCCTTCTTCCAAAAGTCACATTTACTGAACTTGGCATACAACCGATGCTCCCTGAGTTTCTCCAAAATTAACCTCAGGTGTTCTGCGTGTTCCTCCTCTGATTTGGAATAAACCAGAATATCGTCGATGAACACCACTACAAACTTGTCCAGGTATTCCATGAAAACTTTGTTCATCATGTTCATGAAGTAAGCTGGGGCATTTGTCAGCCCAAATGACATGACCAAGAACTCATAATGTCCATACCGCGTTGAGAAAGCGGTCTTTGGTATATCTCTAGGGTAGATCTTCAACTGATGGTAGCCTGATCGCAAGTCGATCTTTGAGAACACTCGGCTCCTTCATCCGGTCAAACAGATCATCTATCTGGGCAATGGATACTTATTCTTGATAGTGACCTCGTTGAGGGAACGGTGAGTCGATACACATCCTCATGCTTCCGCCTTTCTTCTTGGCGAACAAGACGGTGCTCCCCATGGTGACGAACTTGGTCTTACTAAACCTTTCTCGAAGTTCTTCAATCGCTTCTTCATTTCGCTAACTCGTCGGTGGCATTCGATAAGGTCGCTTAGAAATTGGCGCTGTCCTCGGCACTAGATCGATGACGAACTCGATGTCACGATCCGTGGCATTCCGTAACTCTTCCGAAACACATCCGGGTATTCTCGACTATTGGTACATTCTCCAATGCAATGGTCTTGATTGTTTACTAGCAAGTGTCCTTCACGAATCGATGTGGCTAGAAACTCCACTTTCCTTCCATCAAGACTTTCAACCGTTACGGCTCTTGCCACAATCCAAAGCCTGACTTTGTGCTTGGATAACCAATCCATGCCAAGAATGACATCTAGGGTTTGGGTGTCTAGAACAATTAAGTTGGCTAGAAACTCAACTCCAAAATATGAGTAACTTAGCTCCTAAACAACCCACTCTAGAGCTTAGCTCTGCTCCAAGCGATTGAACTAATAGAGTATGATTAAGTTGTATAGCCTCCAACTTATTCTTAGTTGCAAAACTTCAGACACAAAAGAATGCGTAAGCTCGAAATCAAACAGAATCGATGCGGTATCGAATTAACCAGAACTTACCCGCATCACGCCGTCGGTGCTTCCCGTGCTCCTTCCGGTGGCGTGGTTGACACGGCCTCGGACCACGGACTGCGTCCCTCCTCCTGGCTGTTTGGGGGCTTGGAAAGTTCCCTGTTGGTGACCCGGTGCCGGTGTCTTATTCGGTGTAGCTCCAAGGTTGAAACGAACTGGAGTGATCGTTCCCCTCTGTGGACACCGACGGCGTAGTGGCACGGTTGACGGCAAGTGTAGCACACCCTTGGTTCTTGCGACTTGTTGACTGCTGGATTAGCGTTGGTCGGTGCTGGGGTGCGAGTGTTCTGAGCAACTGGACGAGGTGCTGAGGTTGGTGCAGGTGTCTTGGCGGAGTTTCTGTGGAGAAACCGTTGAACTGCGTGCACCGCCCTTGCTCTGTTGGAATTGCTGGCCTCCTGCTGGATCATCCTGCTTGCGATTGTCTTCCGCCTTGCGCTTATCCTCCATGACTAAAGCTTTATTGATCGGTTCTTGGAAGTCGGGAAGGTATGTGCAAGGAGATTGACCAAGTCGGTGTTCGGTCCCTTGAAACGACTCGGCGAGCCTTGTGCATTGCAACATCTTCTGCAAAGATAGCGAGCAAGTTGCGAGAACTTGTTGAGATAGTCGACATCTTGACAAGCTTCCTTGCTTCGGGCACGAAATTCATCTTTCTTCGATTCAATAATTCCTTCAGTACGTGGTATTGGCGGAATCTTTGTAGAGAATTCCCCAAGTGATATTCTGGTGCCTCATGAGCGCGCAGGTTCTCCCACCATTCTCTGCGATGCCCTCCAACTGGTGAGAGGCATAGAGAACTTTTTCATGGTCGCTGCATTGAGTGATCAGTAGCTTTCTTTCAATCACCCGAAGCCAATCATCAGCTTCCACGGGTGAGACATGTCCCGCGAATGTTGGTGGACGGGTCCTCATGAATTCTGCCAACTTAGAAGGTCCTTAGTGGCCATGAGTATCTGGGCCCCCCTGGGGGTGATGGTTGTTGTTATTCCGCTCATTCATAGCTCGTGATCCGTTCATCATGGCATGCATCAAGCGTGGTTCGTGCTGCCATAAAAGACCCAAAGTTCTGCAGATCCACTGAAGGTGTTGGTGGCGGAATCGCTCTCGTTGTCGGCCGCCCACCGCCATCGGTGTTTGGGTACCCGAACCACTTGCAACTGTCTGGCGAGTTGTGACCATCTGGCGAAGCTTCAAGGGTTAGATAAGGTAGCAAGCATGGGGTGAGTTAAGAACTAAACGGGGGATTGGTTAAACCCAACGACAACTGAGAGAACCAAAAGCAACTTTATTACTTAAGAACTTAGTATGGCTTGCAACAGATGCCTAAGGGCCTTTGCAGCTCATACTCACACTCAAAGAAAAATAGCGAACCTAAGCACACAATCTAACGCCTAAAGGGTGACACAACTAGGCTTAGACTGACGCGGCTTAACACACTAAGCCTCAACTGCGAACCTAGGCCTTCGCGAACTTCGCTTCTTGAGGTAACCTCCACAACCACTACCGTGCTCCACTGCTCAGTAGACCTTGAATCTGGCTGGCATCTTCGCAACCGATCCCGGTGCCCGGAATCGTGCAACAGAACAGCGTCGATGGCGCGACAGGCTCCTCTGGTTCTGGCTCCACTTCCTCTGGATCTTCCTCAGATTCTTCATGTTCTTCTAAATCTTCTTCCTCTTCTTGGTCTGCCTGGTGGTGAGCGTCCAATATCTCTTCCAGGATGGCGATCTTCTCTTCAGCTTGGTGCAGGCTCTTGTAGGCACCGTCTAGATCAGCGGCCATCATCTCCATGGATTCCTCTTGGGCGACGACGTACCGGGCGAGGTGTACCACTGTGGCATCTTCTTCTCCCTCCGTGGATGGATAGTGTGCAGGTAGCTCCACGGCGGCTGCTCTGGGGTGGTAGCGGAAGACGGTTCCTTGCAACTCGCGCATGTAGATGTGGCAGATCCGAAGCATGGCCAGGCGCGATGATTCCTGTATTCCTTCACTCCAAGTGATCCTCCTGACGGAGATGTTCGTGGTAGCTTGCCTTGGTGTTCGCCCCGGCGTGATCGTCAGCGGGCGCATCGTGCCCGCTTATGTCCATCCACCATCCAGTTGTTGCCTCGATACAACGGACGATCAAAACCTCCAAGTACCTGCAGAAGCTTCCAAAGTTCGGCGGCGTATCCTCCACAACGCTCACCATAGGTCTGAAGGCGAGGCATCTGTCCAAAAGACAGAGAGAGGGTAAGAACAACTTAAAAACAGCGGAGAGAGGGGAAAATTCTTAGCAATAGATGAGTCTAGAGAGACATGAGAGGAGTTAAGCAATAGGTTGCTCCTGCAAGTTAGTTTGCTTTTAGAAAATAATTTGGACTCTCTAAAAACGGCCGATCTAACTAAG
Source organism: Ampelocalamus luodianensis (assembly GCA_036346255.1). Lineage (NCBI taxonomy): Eukaryota > Viridiplantae > Streptophyta > Magnoliopsida > Poales > Poaceae > Ampelocalamus > Ampelocalamus luodianensis. The sequence continues at coordinate 35,398,852 of CM070638.1, read as the reverse complement.
GTCAAGACCTACAGTCAGTATGGCTCTGATACCACCTCTGTCGGGACCCAAAATGCACTGACCCTCCGTCATATGTGCACTAGTCCAGATCACGCTAGTGCACACAAGATAACATAGGTGAATATCAATCCACACAAGCGAAATATAACATAAACGAATAGTTTGAGTAACAACTTAAAGTTTTGACCTTAAGGTCGGGGTTACAACTTATTAAGCCACGCAGGGCTAACACTAAGGAAATACTGCAGCGGAACGAAAATAAACTCTGGCAAACTCCAATCAGCACACCACAGGCAACCGACTGGGACCGATGACCTAGCGATCAACCTTCTTCCACAAATTCCTCCTCGAAAGCAGGTGAAGACTCCTCCACTTCTGTAGGTTTGGACGCAAGTTTTACAACAAGCGTGAGTACACAACCGCATTGCAAATCATACCACGAATGCAATATATAGATGCAGGCTTATTCCAAAGGAATGGCTTCTGTGGTTATTTTGCAGAAATGCAACATTTGCAATTGAATACAAATAATAGATTGAAAGCATAAGTTAAAACAAATAAGCAATATTAATTTAACAGTTGTTTCCACAAAGACACACAGCTAAACTGATCGATTCACACAGCCATATGATTGAGATCACACAGCTCCCAATCCCACATTTTATGAACACTACCCCTCATGTGAAATCCCCGAGCGTTGTCCATGACCGAGGACGCGGCTATTCGAATAGATTGCTTAACACTCTGCAGAGGTTTGTACACTTTACCCACACGATACAACTAGTGTAGCTAGCACTAATCGTAACAAAAGATTCGGCAACTTCGCCTCAACATTGACGTTCTTATTCACACACCTCCCATATCACAAAGCTTAACCTATCCACCAACCCCAATGTTGAAACTCAGTAACCTACTAAGTTAGGCTGTCACGGACATGCGGTCAGTGCAGATAGCTCGGGCCAATGGCGCACAAAGTTAAGTCCTTAATTGACCAAGGCAAGACTTCGGCTTTTCTAACTAAACCACACGATAAATCCCAATCACAAAGCCACCGGGGCACACAAGATCCACCACTTGCCTCGCCTAAAACTTTTCCCACCCAGCTGGTTTAGTGCAACACATGCCATCACGAGTAATAGCACACAAGACACACGCTTTTATCACAGTTCCATAATCACTTAGTCAATTTCATAATTGCACTCACATGAGATGATGACTCGTGGCATGGCTAAGCAATTGTACTCGCATCTAACCAACCCACGTTGGTGCTATAATATTACCAACTCAACCAATCTAGGGTGACAAGGAATTATGACATACAAGGCCAAGGTGTGATGATAATTTGGATAACAACTATGCCCCAAATCATTTAAATAAATAATTAAAGTAGAATGCAATAATTTAACACAAAGTAATTTGAAAACTGGGTTCAAGATGATCAAAGGTATGACTTTCCTTGGAATAGGTCTACGTACTGATCTTGAACTTGGTTGAAGCCTTCTTCGACGAAAACCCCCGAAGTATCGACGTCTACGCACAAACGAAGCAAAACAACCAAAACAAATAAAAAACAGAGGCAAAACAAACTCCAAAAATTAAATAAAAATAATAATTAGGTAGATCTCGAATTTATACAAATTTAGAAATTTGAATGGGCTCAATCGGAGTTAGGATGCAAAAGTTATGGCCTTTGGAAGATTGAAAATACATAAAATGCTGAAAATCAGTATTTCATGAATTTCCCGAATTATTTTCTTAAAGGAAAATCAGATTATTGCGCAAGCTGACGTCAGCGGAGGAATTTCGGAAAAATAAATAATAAAAGAAATCTCTGACATGTGGGACCCACATGTCAGAGGCTAGGCTCACGGTGGACTAGGTCCACCGAGCCTCGGACTCGGTCCGTGAGATCTAACTGCGTGGGCGCACACGTGGCGCTGATCGGGCGCCACTGGCGCCACGCTGCACGCAGGCCGACGCCGCGCCGACGTGGATGACGACAAACGGCGGCGGCTCGGGATCGTCGGCAACGGCGATCGGGCGGCGCTCGGCGAGGTCCGATGGTACGGTTGAAGCCCGTGTTATGCGAACACGATGGTGCACTCACGAGCGGCGAGACACTCGAAGATGGCCGACGGCGGCGAAGACCGCGGAGGAGTCTCGGTTCGTCGAGATCGAGCTCGGTGGTCTTCCGGCGAAGACAAGGCCACGGGAGGTAGCCCAGCTATTGCGGCCGAGGTGTAGACGAAGAGGTCCCGGCGACATCGACGGCGCAAGGGAGCTCACCGAGTCCTTGCGGGTGAAAACCTAAAATCGGTGAGGTGGCGCGCAGGGTTCTCAGCGGCGCTAGGTTGGGGCTTTTGTGCGGGCGTCAAGACGATCCCGGGCGTCCTTTATAGGGTCTGGAGGCGAGGGGCGGCGCGCGGAACCCTAAAAGAGTGCCGAGACGGCCCGAGCGAAAACGGAGATAGAGTCCGTGTCGGGTAAGATTCTCAAGCAATAGGTGCGGTTGAGATGGGGATAAGATTTGGCACGTTTTCTAGAAAGGTTTTATTTGGAAACGTGTCTTGTCGGACGGAGCTTGGAGCTCGGAAGCATGGCGGACGCGGGCGGCCGTGCGCGAGGAAGAAACCGAGACGGAGACGACGACGCCGGGCCCACACTGCCGCCGAGGGGCGGAGCGCGCTGGGGCGATTGATCTGAGCGCCCGATCTTGATCCAACGGTCCACAATCAATGAGACGATCGGAACCTCCGCTTACCTCATGCGCATCTAGCCGTCCAAACCTGATCGAACGGTGGGAGAGCGGCGGCGCGGAGAGAGAGAGAGAGGAGGGGCCGACAGCGGGTCCACTGCTGCTGGGGGCGGCACGCGCACTGGCCGAGCGGGTCAAGTGGCGCGGGAATAGGAGTTGGGCGGAGATTCGATCCAAGGAGATTTCGAGATTTTAATAGATTTCCTAATTTTAGAAAATACCGAGAAATTCAAATAAGCAATAGAAAATAGCAAATGAACTCGTAAAAATTCTAGAAAAATCTAGAAAATATAACTGAGCACAAAGAACCCAAATAAAATAGTTTTGGCTATTGTTCATGTTGGGATTATTCACATTAAATGTTTTTGATTATAAAGTCCAGTATTAAGCTTTTGAATTAAATTCAAATAAAATCCAAATGGTGAATTTTCTTCCTACTAACTATTTAAAAGATTTTTAAACTCTGAAAATTGGGATGTTACAATTATCAAGGTTGTCCCTCTGATCCATGGCCATACACTCTATTTCAGCCTGAAAGTCCAACAAGTACATCTTCTTCATCTCCACCAATCTCTCCACAAGAATTCTAGACACATCTTTACAAGTAATCCTGATCCCGATTACCTCATAGAACCTTCTGAATATACCAACCCATTCCACTTCAATTAACAAACCCAGAAAAGAAGCAATTTGATTAATCGCAGACCAGTTACATCATTTTGGTGGAATGCCTTTGATTTGAACCAGGGTATTGATAACCGGTTTTGAAATTTTACCGGGGGTCCCTGATAGAATCGATTTTGAAATTCAAATAAATTTTGGCTGAAAATCGATGATAATTGGCCAAAATTCATTAAAAAAATTGGCCGAATTTGGACAAAACAGAGACAGAAGTGCATAGCAGAAATTGATGAGAAGCATCATAATTGACCATAATAGACAACAGAGAAGCATCGAAAATTCAAGTAAATTCACAAAGCATCAGAATGATGCATGTAAATTTAGGAAATTCAAGTATTCAACATAGTCCATCAGCAAATGTCCATGACCGGTCAGGACCTAGCAAATAACAAAGTTCATCAATAGATCTCACCAACAAAGTCCATGACCGTTCTATCAACAATAATAAAGTATAGTCCAAAGTCCACACATCGACACAAAATGCTAGTAAATTCCATGACTCCATCAACAAAAGTCATGCACTGACATTATCTCTTCTGAGTGCTGAAGAACAAGCCTCATGCTGAAGAAAAAAAATCAACCAACCAACATGGTGTAATACCTGGTCGCTGTCGTTGATGCTGATTCTCAAGTAGGCGTACCACTGCCGCACTCGTCATCATCCTGGCCTCTACCCCTACCGTCGTTTCCTGCTACTGCGCTGCCAGTTCCCTTCACGGCTCCATGCGAGCAGGGACGGAACTAGAATGGAAATGACCAGGGTTCACCATTTCACTGTACATATAACAATATATATAATTTTAAAGTAATATGGTACTAAATAGTAATATATCCAACAACTTTTAGCATTAATATTTCAACATAACAAATGACAATGTACAATGATAAAGAAGTAGTGATCAAAATACTTACTAACATAAAGAAACTCACTAATAATATTGTTAATTGTAGCAAAGTGAAGTAACTAAGGGCGAAATCATGGATAAAGATAGTCGATATTGGCAAAATACATCATCTGACCTCAATGATCTATATAAAAAAGAACAAAACGGATTAAAATTATCTAGTAAAAAAAGTAGAATAGTTGAATAAAAGTAAATACATTACCTTTTAGTATTTACGTTCTTTCAAGTTCATGAAACGATGAACCACAACGTCATTGGTAACTTTCTTCATTTCTTGTTTCTCCACATAGTAAATTAGTCTATCACTTATGAAATCATCACTGATGCGATTGTGCAAATAAATTTTCACAATTCTCATAGCTGAAAAACACCTCTCAATTGTGGCAGTAGCTACATGCAATACTAGTACTAGTTTCAAAAGTCGATAAACCAAATGATAGCAAAGATGTTTCTTTGTCTCCACCATTTTTTGAGAGAGTTGGCCAATAGTTTGTATGCTGGAGAATCTACGACCTGCTCGCATATCGGTAATGTAGAGACAAAGGTGATGGTTAAGGTCCCTCAATTCCCTAAAATCAAAATCAATAGGATAAATTTTAACTATGCTTATCAAATTCTCCTAATTGAAATTATGAAATGAGTCTCTTAGACTTAAAACGGCCTATCAAACAAGCAAGTTAGAGGTTATCTCACCTGCTAAAGAAAATTGCAAGGATATATTAGCTAGTTATAGGGAACAAGAGTATTCAATGGTTGTCAGGCATGAAAAATTTGCATCAGAACAGTGACTGCTCAAGGAAATCATATTAGTACCAAAGAAATCGTCAAACGATCAAACCAAATAATGAATTTGTACTTACTAGAAATGCTCAGGTAGGTCTTCATGAACCGCTTCTGCTCATCAATCTGTCAGAGTAGAAAATAGCAAATAAGCTAGGCTGCAGGCTGAGAGTCTTTTTTATTATTTATTTTTTTTAAAAAAATTATTTTAAAGATAGCCTCTTTTTAACCTTATTTCCCATTCCAACCCCTTGGTCATGCTATGACTGTAGTGTGATTAAATTGTGCTATCACGCCACCGACCATGGCGTGATCAAAGCTGCATCTTTATACGCCATCGACCCCTTTGGACACCTCCGTTTTTGGGTCAAGTTCTGTCACGCCACTCCTCTTAGCGTGATAGCACTCGTTTGCCATACCGTAGTCCGTGACGTGACAACGTATTTTTACCACACCATACGTTGTAGCGTGATCAAATGGGTCGGTTGGAAATAAAGTTAGAAAAATGCTACCTTTAAAATAATTTTAAAAGGATTAAATAATAAAAAGAATTCTTAGGTGAACCAAAATAAAAGCAAAACGCATGCATAATTAGTTTTGTAAGAAATGTAATACGGATAGTTCTCAGTAGTCGGTATTGTTGAGGAACCGTTTGGCGAGTCGGTCAGAGCGATTACCTCGTGAGACAAGCGTAGAATCGTAAGAACAATGCATGAACAACAAGAATGAGAATAAGAGATAGAACACGAGAGATGTAGGGGACTTCTTGCTTCTCTTTATTCCTTCATCCATCGATCAATCCTTTACAATGTGAATAGCACCCCTATTTATAGGCTACGACCCTTCTAGGGTTTGGGATGAGGAGCCCATCTTGGGCGGGACTCCGGTCTGGGCCGGTTTCTAACACTCCCCCTTGGGCACTCATCCTTCATGCCCATGCCTCGTCAAAACTCCATAAAAACCGAGTGGGAAAAATTTGGAGAAAGAGTACATGAATCATGTTACGCTATGTTTGCACTAATTGCCTCATTAAAAACCTTAGCCGAGAAACTTCAGAAAACTCGTCAAGGGAAAAGAGTACAATCCACCCAATTTCATTTAATCTTGAGATTTGCTCTTTGGGTACTCGATCTTCGTGATCAAGCTTTAGTAATGAGTTTGTGAAGATTCTCCCCAGATCTGCACTTCTCTAAGTCTCATCATTCCAATTTCCACATATGCACCTTTCAAAGTTAGATCTTTGAAGTGACTTAGTGAACAAATCTGCAAGATTTTCACATGACTTTGTATGCAAGACTTAATTTCGTCCATCTTTTGCATTTCATGAGCATAGAAGAACTTGTGGTTGATATACTTTGTGAGGGGATTCTTCACATAACCCATCTGTACTTGTGCAACACAAGCTGCATTTATCTTCATAGATAATAGTGGGGGTTAGTGCGGCATTCAATCCACATGACTGCTGGATGTGGTGAATCATCCGCCGAAGCCAAACACATTCTCGTGAGGCCTCGTATAATGCTATTATTTCCGAGTGGTTCGTCGAAGTCGATACAAGACTCTGCTTAGATGATTTTCATGGAATTGCAGTTCCACCACATAGGAATACATAGCATGTTTGCTATTTGGCTGTATATGGGTCCTACAAGTACCCATTATCTGCATTGTCATTCATAGTTAAGTCTTAGTTCTTTCTGTAGAACAGACCAAGTTCTTTGCTTCCTTGGAGGTATCGGAAGATGTCCTTCATTCCCTGCCAATGCCTTTGGTAGGTTCTGTACTATACCTTGCTAATAGGTTCACGGCAAATGCAATGCCCGGTCTAGTACAGTTTGTTCAATACATGAGTGTTTCTATCACACTTAAATATGGGAATTCCGGTCCCAGGACTTCCTTCCCCTCTTTTCTAGGTCTATACGGGTCTTTGTCTTGCTGCAAAGATCTCCCGACCATTGGCACTTTCAAAGGGTATGCCTTCGCAAAGTCGAACCTTTCTAACAACTTCTGAGTGTAGGCTGACTGATGCACTAATATCCCTTCAGGGGCATGCTCAAGCTGCAAGCCTAAGCAATATTTGGTTTTACCCAAACCTTTCATTTCGGGCTCCGACTCTAGGTAAGAGCTTGCTTTCTTAATATCCTTCAGGGTTCCGATGATATTCAGATCATCTTCATACACTGAGATCATACTAAATCCATTCAGGATAAATCGTATAAATACACGAGATTATTCTCATTGTTCGTGTAGCCTTTCTTGCATAGAAAGTCGCTAAGCGATTATACCACATTCTCGTCGATTGCTTATGTTCGCACAATGACTTTTGAGTTTCACATCGTACATATTTCTATTTGCTCTGTTTTGGTTTGGGACGATGATACATTCGGTATCTTCATATAAATGTCCTAATCCAATATTTCATAAAGGTATCTTTGGTACCCCATCCACAATTTCACTTAACTTCAAGTTCATTGTCATTGAGATAAAATTTTAAAAGGGAATTCCGCCCATGACCGGGGAATAGGTTTCTTCATAATTATCTTCTGGATGTCGAGTGAAAAACTTGTACAACGAGCCTTGCTTCTTTTCATCTCTCTTTCAAACAAATACCCACTTATACCCTACGGGGTGCACAAGGGGAGGCGTGCGGCTTACAGGCCCAAACGTCTTTCTTTTATTCGGAGAGAATAATTCAGGTTTCTATTGCCTTCTCCCAATCTTCTCAATCTGATATTTTCTTTCATTCAGCGAGCGATGCAGGCTCTGAATCAAGATTGATGATTGTGGCAAGTTTCTTTGCAAAGTAAGTGTCGACATTGGCTGTTGTAATACTCAAAGGTTCTCCCGAGGTCATAAAGTTTATAGCTATTTCTTCAAGGCGATTCTTTTAATACTTCTACTTGCTCACTTTGCTTCATTGCGGGCAAGTCCTTTAGTTTTTCACTCCGATGTGTGCGCACACATCCATGCTGATGTCTCCTTCATGGAGATGTTCAATTCGTATGCCTTTTACGAAGGTTCCATACCGATGCCAGTCTCAGCCGCTACCCTTCAGTTTGGGGCACTTCGGTGATGGTGTGTCAAGTCCTTCTTATCCTTTTCACCAAAGCGTCCCGGTTACTTCGGATTCGAGGGACCGGAGTTCTCGCCCTTTTATTCTCGAGGCCTCGGGCGGGATTAGGGATACCTTCAATGGTATTTCAACCTCTCCGTGCATTGCTTGCGAGCAAATGCTACTTATTCACGCTCTTCAAATCACTAAAGTAGTCGGCGGTTGATTCGCTAATACTTGCAAATCAATTATCTTACGGACTTCAATTGTCTTCTAGACTTCAATTCAATTATCTTCTGGATTGCAATTATCTTCTGGACTTCTCTATTTGCTTCATTAGTGCGCGGGTCATATGATAGATTTCAATTATCTTCTGGACTTCAATTGCTTCCCGACATTATTATCAAGGGTTGATTTCCTCCCCCTAATGACGGGAAACTAACCTCATCTAATGTACTATCAGCGAATCGGGCATTATACAAATCTCCAGTCATATGGTCCAAATACTTGATTATGGATGTTGTCTCATAACCAACGATAACCTGCACTTTCGGAGAAGACCCATTGCGTTCATTGCGGTGGTGGTATAGGTATATAACCCTTGCTACCAAACTGTGAAGATGAGAAGTTTTGGTCTTGACCTTGCGCTAGTTGTATAGTTGGATGGATGTTATAAGCGACGGTCTAAAATTGATGAGAGCGCTACGAGTAGGATCGCATGTCCCAACATATAGTTGGTAAATTACAATTCTTCAAAGTTACGCTAGTCCATTACAGTGCGGATGTGCGGTATATAATGCTCAATTTTAATTCCCATTTTCATACAATAATCATCGATGCCTTCTGAGTACATTCTCGGCGTTGTCCATTCGTATGGACTTCACGTGATGATCGGGAATTATTTTTTCAATTGTTAATTATCTGCGAGATTTAGCTTTGCAAAAGCATGGTTTCTCATAGACAATAAACATACGTGCGACCATTCGAGGAAGCATTGATGAGCACTATAAAATACCTAAATGACCCTTACGAGGGTGTATAGGACATAAATGTCTCCTGGATACGATCCAGAATGCAGGACTTCATCCTTCGCTTTGAGCAAAAGGTCTAATAATTAATTTCCGGTGGCTCATGCGGGCACACAAAAATCTTCAGTTCGGAAATTCTTTATATTCATATTATGTCCTGTGAATTGTTAATTATATCTCTCATTATCTTAAGACCTAGGCGGCATAATCTATCATGCCGAGATAGATAAGTTCGAGCTTCTAAATACGGTTTTCTAGGCAAGATCAATTGCAGTGCCTTAATATTAGTGTAGTATAGCCCAGTTTCATATGAAGGGAGATATTCTAGTGCTATTTTTCACTTTCTTCATGCTTTGTAATAAGGAGGTATTATGTACCACACTCTTCTTCAGTCTCTACATGGAAACTGTTAGCGCAAATATCCTTGAGAGTTCTAGTCGATTCTGGGTACAACAAGTCTTCTTCAATGACCAAAGTTGTGCTCGTTGGGAGTATAATTATGGCCATTCCTGAGCCTATTATACAAGTAGCGCTGCCTGCGATTGTCGTAAGACTGCCAGCATTCTTGCTGATTGACTGGAAAAATTTCCATTTCTCTCAGGATGGTACTCATTGTGCCGCTACATGCTAAGCACACTTCCTCCATAGGGCGCCACACGTGTTCTAATATAATGTACTTTATTAATATGTAGCAGAAAGCAAGCAACACATAAATAAAATACTTCAGATATCAGAACGTAATTTGCTATTATAAAGACGGGAAAATAAGCCTTGCAGGACTCATAATAAGAATTTAATTCTTTGCTCTCCTAGAGCTTGCAACCATTATTCAATAATTCAAAAATCTACTTCAATTACAAACTGCGAGTTTCTATAAAGGTCCGCGCAATGCGTGCACTGGATCTAATAGGCGAAGTATTCAGGAACTTCTGCCTAAATCGGCTCCATACGCGATCTTCTCCTCTTGGGCAGCTACGGCTGTGGCCGTTGCGATGTCCAAAAGGAGGGATGATGGGGCTGCTACTGGGCTATTCACATTCATAAGTGCAGGTAATGGATGTGAATCCTCTGTGCCTGCAATGGCGAGGTATGCCTCATGCTATCATTTGCCCTTCTTCTTAGACCGAAAACATCAATAATGTGCGACGCACGACCTTACCCTTCTTGTTCCTCTCATTCGTGAGAGGCTTCATCACCTTGTAGTCACTAGCGATGGCTTCATGGCCAACATTGCTACTAGGTGGTTGCGAGATGAAGTTCTTTCTTAGAATATCATCTTGAGTTTCGCAACTTGCATGATGTCAATTAATTCGGCATACTTCATGTAGCCGTCTTGGCGATAGTTGCTTGCGGATTGCAACCGTTACGGTGAAAGGTAGAGAGTCTTCTCAATCTTACGCTCATCCGTGATTACATTACCACGAATTGAAGATCGTTATAAATTCAGCACAAATTAAACCATACTGGTCGGTTCTCCGATTCTGATTCGTGATGCGGTCATCTTCATATCTATGCAAAAGTTCAAAGGATTACCTTTGTAATCTGCATAAAATGGTTGCAAAATTCTCATAATGCTCATCGAACTTGAGTTCAGTATTCCCATATTTTCTATGCATTTTTCATGATTTATGCTATTTTCGGTGATTAAAAGCAATATAAATAATCACAGATAATCAAAACAGTAAATGTGGTAAGTAGATTGCATAGAAATAACAATAACAAAGTTAAACATGCTTCAAATGCAAAAATTGATTCAAAAATTGAATTCCCGAGACCCTTTTCTGCTAGAAAAGGTATTTTCTGGCAAATTCAGCAATTTTCGAGGTTAAAACACGAAATCTCAATTCGAGAGAAAATTCGTAATTTCCAATTTCGAGGGGCTTTCATAAATTTTGAGGTCCGCATGAATTCTCGTAATCTTCGAATTTAGAGGGTTTATTTGCAAAAAAAATCAGTTCTGGAAAAGGTTTACAAAATTTCAGAGAAATTCAAGGACCTTTCTGCAAAATTCCACCGACCGACTCCCCCTTTTTTTTTCGCTTTCGGCTAGGCCCCCGTCCCCCTTTTTTTCTTTCGAATTCCTAGCCAGCCCTTGTTTAGGCCCAACACTGCCCGCTTTTTCCCTACCCATAAAGGGCCGCCACTAGGCCGCATCAATGGGGACCGGCAGTAGGGTTTCCCCTACCCTGGCATGCATCTTAGTCGGGCGGCTTCCATGGGAGGCGGCGCTGCGGGCGGTTCGAGGCGGCGCTCGAAGCGGCTTCGGCGGCGTGATCGGCGGCGATGTCGGCCGCGGCGGCGGCTTCTGGCGGCGCACCGAAGCGAGGCGGCGGCGGCGGCGGCCGCGGCGGCAGCATCGGCGGCGAGATGCGGCGGCGGTGGTGCTCGCACCGTCGAAGCAGCGGCAGCGTTGCCGCGCGCGCCGTCGCGAAGTAAGCTGCGGTGGCGGCGCCAGCCTTCGCGCTTCGCGCCCGCGCGGCGGCGGCGGCTCTGCGCAACAAGGGGACGGCAGCGCGGACGGACGTGCGGCTGCGACGCCGACCGAGATGGCCGCCGGCGGCGCGGCGCTGATGCGGGACTGACACGGCGGGCTGCGGCCAGGCGCGTCGGCCGGCGGCACCTCTTCTCCCCCCTCTGTTTTTGTCCCGAGGCGCGGCGGCGGCTCATCGCGGGAGCACACGCGCAGCGGCGGTGTGGGTGTGCGAGCGGCGAGGGCCGACGGGTGCTGCGGTCGGACGGCTCCGGCGGCGTCGTGACGGGCTTGGGCGGCCATGCGGCGGCGCCCATGCGGTCCGGCGTCGGAGTCCTCTCTCCCAGCCCTTTTTTTCCTTTCTTGGGTGGCGGCCATGCGAGGCTCCGGTGGTGGCGCTGCGAGCGCATGAGGGCCGGAGAGGCAGCCGTGGACCGTGAACCGCGTGCTGGCGGCCATGGGCAGGGAGGCGGCACTTCAAGGTGGTCGGGTGCGACTCCAAGTCGGCGACGCGCCGCGCTCTGAAGGCCGACGGCCATTTTTTTTTTGTTACTGTTTATTCATGCCGATGTATGCAATGTAATGTAGTACAAACTTGCAACGTTGGCGCGGCTTCATGCCGACATGTGCATGCTTGCCGCGTGCTGGCGGCGTGGCTCTGTCGTTGCCTCCGTGGCGATACGTGATGGCGGACTATGCCGACCGGTAACGTATCGCGGAGGTAGTGACAGCCGCTTGCAGGCGGTGCTATGCACATGATGCCTTCCATGCGATTTCATCTACTACCTACGGTACAATCATCATCTACTCTTTCATGCAATCCACCGATCGGCTTGGCCGGCGACTTCAAGTCGGCTCGCGGTAGATTAGAGCGGATTTGCACCGTAGGAAAACAATCTAGAAAGCCAAATTTGCAGAATTGAAAGCAATCTAGAAAAACGATTCAATATACGAGTGTCGTTCATCGACGGTTACCTTTTCGATGCGAGAAGAGTCGATCGTGCTGATAACGTGTTGAGGAACCGTCGCTGGCGAGTCCAGTCCGAGCGATTACCTCGTAGACAAGCGTAGAATCGTAAGAACAATGCATGAACAACAAGAATGTAATAAGAGATAGAACACGAGAGATGTAGGGGACTTCTTGCTTCTCTTTATTCCTTCATCCATCGATCAATCCTTTACAATGTGAATAGCACCCCCTATTTATAGGCTACGACCCTTCTAGGGTTTGGGATGAGGAGCCCATCTTGGGCCAGGACTCCCGGTCCTGGGCCCGGTTTCCTAACAAGTATATGAGGCTCTGCTGAATGGTAGTCCGCCGCCATCTCGCAGAAATGCTTAGCAATGTCATATGCAACTGGATTGAAGCTTGCATATTCATAATCCTGTAACCACACGAGAAGAGACAAAATGAGATAAAACAAACTTGCCAACTTTCTCATTGCGCCGCTGCAGCAGAGCAGTCGAGCGATCGATGCAGCGTGAGGCGTGAGCGTCAGAGCGTGGACCAAGGCTTGCAGGCAGCATGCGGGCGGGCGTGACGCGTCCGCGTGAGGGGGCATGGCCAAGGCGTGGGCTGCGAGCTGCGTGGGCTGCTGGGCGTGGGCTTTGCGTGCGTGCGGCGTGGCCAAGGCCGCAAGGCTTGCCGCGTGGGGCTGATGCTGCCTCATGCCTCGCCTGCACTGCCGCCGCCCGAGTGATCAGTGATTGAGCTGCACAGGTGGTAAAAACGAAGTGATCATTACAAATTTTTTTTGGATCGAATGCCCTGTGACACCGGATAGGCCTCTTGGGCTCCGCCCTAGGGGCAGGGGGGGGGGGGTCGGAGGAGGAGCTCGAGATGGGTTGTATCAGCTAGAGACGTTGCCCTCCACCTCCATGTGCCACCGATTTGGCTAGAGGCAAAGAATGGAGAGGCAGAGGAGGAAGAAAGTGCACTCGGGAGTCGGGAAGGGGATGGAATTCCAGCCGCTAGAAAGGGGATCGATGTCAACACATTGTGAGACCTAAGGCAAACTGTAGAGGAGGCCAAATGGGCCAGTTTGGGCCGGGTCTCAATTCAGTTGTGCCGATTTTTTCAAACCCGATTTGCATTTTTACTAAGGTACCCGATAAGACTGGTTTTTTTTTTAAAAAAAATCAGTCAATTTTCGGCTGGTTTTTTTAACCCTGATTTGAACCCACACATCTTGCAATTGCCTCACAGAATCTAACTCGCCTGGGGCCTCACAGAATCTAACTCACCTTCCCAGGCAATAATCCTAACTACTGTTGGCCAACTGGGAATCTTACCTTTCTGTAGGAATACCACACCAACATTCGAAAAATTAAGCCATTGATTCTCACTTTTCTCATAAAGTTCAACATGGAAGAACCCCAAACCATGATTTCCACTCCCCACATATTGTGCACTAGGTTTAAGCTGTCCCCATTTCAGGCATTTATTAACACGATGTCCAGCGTTACGACAAATAAAGGAAATATTAGGTTTGACACAACTCCCCACAAAAATTACAAGATTCTCGACAATTGTAGCAGACAATATTACGATACCCACGAGGATTTACCTCATCATTCTGTTGAATAGTCGCTGGAGGAGCAGCTGGTTGTTGTTGAGGTTGTCTCTGCCCTTGGTTCCGAGGAATCCCAGGAACTCGTCTCGGCGCCAGCGGATTCTTCATCTGTTGTTGCTAATTCTGGTTCTAAATAGGATTTGGATGGCGCTGATACTGATTTGAACGCCCATGATAGAAGGCACGAGGGGGTGGTCCTAAAATTCGCTCAATGACTAGCCTACGGTACGTACGACAAATGCTCAGAACCACCCTCGATACATGTCCGTGCTGCATGCCCCCCACGGGCTCATAAGCATACGCGTCTGTACAGTAAAGGTTGATGCTCTGATACCATTTCATTAATAGCATTTAAGATTTATTTAATATCCTCTATTTGTTAAATAGCTATGTTGGGTTATTTTTTGCTATTTGTTAAATAGCTATGTTGGGTTATTTTTTGTTATTATGCATCTCTAGTTGTAGTTTACTTAGTTTACATTGTTGCTGAAATTTCATATTAGTTGGTTTTGTTTGGAGAAAACTGGCTTGTAGTAGCAACCTAGGCTCTGTGTTGAGCTAGGATGTAACGGGAGGCGGTCTCATCTGAATGGAACTCTGCGTGGCCACCACGCACGACCTCCCCAGCGCCCTCGAACTCAATTCACCCATGACTTGCACCCCAGCAGCCGTCCGCCATGCTTGTCCTCTTCACGGCCAACGCAAAAGTGGCCTTCCCTTCCTGACACCCCCACAAATCTCTAGAAATACTGAAATGCTTCGGCTCCGACACCAATCGATCAAAAGGACGCACTTGAAAATAATCCCTGGGTTGGAATTTCTTCAACTCAAAGAGATATCGGCGGATCCAGACGAGGAGATGAGGGGAATTTTAGGACGTGGAAATCCTATCTCGCTCGCGTACTGCCCAAAATTGCCCATAGAACTCCTCAATAACCTCGTCGTCGTCAACGTCTTGATGGATCGCTCCCTGCTTCGCTTGCTACTCGACCTGACCCGAACTTGTGATGGATGCGATTTCGCCATGTGTCGGCAATTGGCGAGGTGAAGCCACTGTATTCTTCGAAAGCGACTCCCCCTCCGCTCTCCCGCCACGCGCCACTGTCGCCTCAAGGAGGCTGCAGGGAAAAGCAGAGGCGACTAGAGATGGCGGTGGTGGAGGTTTGCCGGAGGAGGAAGAAGTCGCCGCTCCTCTCATTCCAAATTTGAAGTTTCTCGTCAGCTGTTCAGTTTCGTAGTCTCTACTTTTGGTCTCTCCATCGTAACAAGAAAAGAATGCATCGGCGCATTGCATTTCTTGTTTTCTCAGGACATTGCGGAGCACACAAACCTTTATTTGTGTGGGCACACCAAGAATTTTTTTATTAAAAAAACTAATTCCCTGGCCATATATATGAGCTAAAATATATTTACAAAGTTGTCAGTATGAAAATAAATTTCCATCTACACATTATCATATGTTTTTTCGGTCATGAACACATTATCACATTATAATGTCTAGATCATTGAGAACGCGCTAACCGTTGGTCCTAAGAAACATAAGCATTGCTCTTTAATTTGGGATTGTAAACAGCTTGCTCGTGCTAGCTAATTATACTCATGTTTGGTGCGAGCAGTCCAGTGCTAATTGCTCTGATTTGGTATTGCGCCATTTTCCTCAACCGGCCCAGGGACAAAAAGGAAAAAAAAGGCACATTGAGTAGTTGGTTGCCCATGTTCAGATGCAAACTGCCTTTTTTCTTTAGCTCGTTTGCAGTACACTTAATTTAATATGGATCTTTTATTCTTTTTTTTTTATCAAGGATTAAGTTCATTCTTCGTCCCTCAACTCTTGCCCTAGTTTAAATTTCGTCCCTGAAGTTCAATACCGGGTATAACGCGTCCCTGAAGTTTCTAAACCGTGCAAAAACCGTCATCTTTTCCTTTGGAAGCCGGTTTTGTGCCACGTGGTCCAAATATTCCGGTCCACCGTGGCACGTTTCCAGCGTGGACGCTGACTGTGTACCTTCCTACTTAGCCTCCGAAGAGCGCACCGCCGCACTCTCTCTTTCTCGCTAGTAGGGGATTAGGTTTTCTTTAGTGTTCCCCGATGAGTGGGCGGCGCCATGGCGAGCTCGGTAGCTCGCGGTCGCCGGCGACCGGAGGAAGCTCGAGGTCGGCGGCATGGAGTGTACCCTCCATCGGCGCGGTCCATGGTCCGTCCACATCGCCTATCCGTCAGAGCGTCCCGCTGAGTGCGCTCCAACTATCCTTTGCCACTGCGGGGAGAAGGCGGGTAGGTGGATTTCATGGAGCGACTCCAACCCGGCACGGAGGTACTTGACATACATGCGAGCGCGGGTTAGTCTTGAAGTTTTGGGTTTCCTGACTGATTTGTGAATTGGTTGATTTGTATATTTGAGGGTTTCCTCATTTGTGATTGGTATTTGAAGGTTGGAGGCTGCAAGTTTTGGGCATGGTCTGACGATGAGACAACCCCGTTCCTGAGGCAGGTGCTAATGGATTTGCGCGATGTTGTTAGGGCTTTGAGGAAGGAGAAAAGTGAGCTCAGTGCAAGCTTTTGAGATGCAATACAAGAGTTGAGCAAGGTTAAGTCAAGGAATGGAGAGTGTGTTGTAGCACTGACCGCCAAATTGAGGGAACATGAAGCTTCCCTAGTTGGACTCGGTGCTAGGGTAGCAAAGCTGGAGAAACAGAGAAGGATTTTATTGTTCTTATTTGGTGTTTTTGCTGTAATATTAGTCAGTACTAGGATCCCCAGTACTATGTGTATGGCATGAAACTGAAATTGCCCAGTCATGTAAGCCTGCATGATGTATGAATGTATGAGAAACAGAGAATGATTTTATTGTTCTTGTTTGGTGTTTTTGCTGTAATATTAGTCGGTACTAGGATTCCCAGTACTATGTGTATGGCATGAAACTGAAATGGATTGCCCAGTCATGTAATATCCTGCATGATGTATGAATGTATGATATATCAATGTATGAATGTTGATATATCCCTGTTCCATTGTCTGTCAGTTTGTCACAATGTTTCCATGCATTGTCTGTCAGTCTGTCTGTAATGTGGTATGTGTATGAGACCAGAGTATGTACATGTAAGCATCCACAACCAGCACTGTCCAAGTAGTTCATAACACATTGGATGTATGATATATCAATGTATGAATGTTGATATATCCTTGTTCCATTGTCTATCAGTTTGTCACAATGTTTCCAGGCATCTGTCAGTCAGTCTGTAATGTGGTATGTGTATGAGACCAGAGTATGTACATGTAGTTCAGAACCAGCATCCACAACCAGCACTGTCCAAGTAGCACTGTCCAATGTAAGCATCCACAACCAGCACTGTCCAAGTAGTTCAGAACACATTGGATTGCATAAGTTTGGGAATGACATTACAAGTCACAACGGGTATCATTGAACATTACAAGTCTGGCAAATACATGCCAACACATTAAAATGCACCAAGTCTGGCAATTACATGCCAACACATGAAAATGCACCAAGTCTGGAAATAACATTTCTAGCTATGACATCACTGATTAGTTGGTGGTATACCCAGAAGCTTTGCAAGCTTTGAATTACAACTTTTCTTCATCTTGCTTGGAGTTAGCTTCTTCCTTTGGCAGGGAGGTGCCTGGGCTTTGGCTTCACCAGAAGCTGAACCAGATGTGACTTGGATGTTAACACATGACTTTGCACATGGCACAGTTGCCTCCAAATTCATAGTAGCAGAACCACCATGAGTTGTATTGACTTTGGCAGAAGCAGATGTTCTGATGATCCTCTGAGTTGGCATGCCAGGCTGTAGGTACATATTTATTCAGCTAGAGGTTAGTAGTTTGCCAAATGCAAGTAATTGGAAATCAAGCTATGTAATTAGGTACAGATGAACCCACATTCTGAATAGTTGTCCCTGTCCTCTCTGAGTACAAGATTCCTACCCAGGCAGCTCCTTTTGGTTTGAGCGGTGGGTAGCTAGCCTTTCTCTTCACTGCTGTTTTGCACTCTACATTGTGAACCATGAACAACATCCTGCAATTCAGAACTCTGTCATGTGCATAAACTATCTAATAAATAATAGGATATACTAATGGTAGTGCATATTACCAGGGGAATAGGGGTAGCTGATGCAGAATTCCCAACACTGGCTGGGATGTTCTGATGTTCTGATGTTTGTTGACCCTGGCTGGGATGTTCTGATGTTTGCTGTGCTTGCCCATTTCTCCTCTCACAGCTAGACCTGCTGTGTCCAATCCCTTGCGAGCACGCACCTAATGATTGTGCCAACCTTAGACATTCTTGTTCCTTTAGGCTTCTCATTTTGCTCTCTCTTCCTATTTTTCTTTGGTCTGCCAGGCATTTTCTGTAACTTTGGTGCCCTTGGTCTTGGCCTCTCAGATGTGGGCCAACAACTCATGCCCTCAACAGGCTGCAAGCGGTGCTCATAAGTCTTGTTGTACTCTTCAATGGAGTAGCATGGTGCTATGTACTCATCAAGGAAGTGCTCCTCCAATAAATACAACAAATAGCATGTGGACAAGGCAAACTGACAATTGCCAATACCGCATGAACAAGTCTTGTTGTCCAAGTTAATCGTCCACCTATGATCTCTATGTGTGACCTCAAAACCATCCTTGCCATTGTACCTTGCATGACGAAAAACATATTAATTGATGTAGTCCTTGACTTCTTGAAAATATTAGGGCATATTGTACCAGTCCACTTCTCTGCTTTGCTTACATTGGTATGGATTCTAACCATCACTTTCCTCTGATCCACTCAAGCATGCGATGATTGGGAGGAACACGGACTCAACTATGGCATGATTGAATGATTCACACATGTTGTTGTCCACGAATCACAATATGATCCCAATTTGAACCATGCCTGCTCCAATCTTGTGGATTTGTCCTCATGATTGCATTAGCACCTTCTGGGGTATCCTTTGCAAGATTTGCCCTATGGTGGTTGAATAGATCTACACTTGGAGCTTTGGCACATAGCCAGAATTTCTTCTGCCAAGCTTTGTCCTTGTAAGTCTTCCTGAAGTTGGCATAGATGTGTCTTGCACACATCCTATGCTCACTTTAGGTACCCAATACTCCACAACATTGAGTAGACCCTGCAACAAACAAATGGTTAAGTACTGCTCATGTCATCTGAAATAAATGGTTAAGTACTGGTTTAGTAATGACACTTACTTTTTGTTGATCTGAGATGATAACCCATCCATCTCCATCTCCAATTTCTATGTCTCTGAAGAAAATCCTACGTACCAATCCCATGCTTCATTGGTCTCCTTCTCAACTGACCCAAGCTATGGGGTACATCGATTGTTTGCATCTCTGCCCATTGCACAAATTAGCTCACCATTGGTTGGACCTTTGAAGAAACAACCATCCAAACCAATCACTTTCCTACATCCAGCAAGGAAACCTCTTCTGCAAGCATCCAAACATATGTACATCCTTTGAAATACAATTTCAGTGGCATCTGGATGAAGCTTAACCACCACTGTGCTGCCTGGATTGCTCCTAAGAAGCTCCATTTGGTAGTCAAATACCCTGCCATACTCTCCCTTCTTGGAGTCTAATAGCTTCTGCAAAACTAGAGACTTAGCTCTTTTGCACTTACCAATGCTCACATCAGCATGCATTTGTTCTTGAACTGTTTGCTTCATGTGCTCAACCTTCCAAGTTGGGTTTGCTATGATGGTACTCTCAAACTTCTCAGATATCCTCCTGGAAGTAACAAGCTTGTTGTCCCTTCTTGGTGGGCAAATGTGCTCATCCTTGAAACTACTCACTTGCCAGCCTTGTGTCCTGTCATATTTGACAACAGGATGACCCAAGGACACTTTGGCCATGACATTTAGCCCTAACCCTTAAGTTGTCATTCTTGGGAAACGTAATAAAATGCCTCCTAACAAGTCCATACGCCTAACTTGCTTCAATGAAAAGATCCTTGCTGCTAAAAGTCATGCCCAAGCTAAAGGTAGGGAGGCTGGCTTTTGGGTCATACCTGGGGTACTTTGGTTTCTTCCTCAGTAGCTCACCATCACTTCCTCCTTCCTCATAGCTATCCTCTTCCTCACTCTTAGAAAAATAAGAAGTGTCACTGCTCTCTTGTACTTTTCCCAAATTGTGTACTACTCCAGAATCATCTAAGGCCATTAATTGCCCATCCAGGAGAAGGGGATCTCCAGACTTCAACTTCTTGTTGAAATCTTTATATCTCTTCTTGTTCTCAGCACCTTCCTCATCATCCTCTGAGTTCTCAGCATCTCCAGGTAGATAATCACTGTCAGAACTGGAGTGATCCTGAATTCCACCCTCTGCCATTGCACTGTAGAACTTCTTCTTGGAGGCAATATCCTTTGCAGTATCAGCTGGTGATATTGGCATGACCTCAACTACCTTGCTAACCTCATCATCATCTGTCTCTGTCTGCATGCAAGCTTCAAACTCCTCTTCGCAATCACTGTATTTAGCTTCAAACTCCTCTTCGCAATCACTGTATTTAGCTTATGAGGCATCATCAACTCCCACTGCCTCAACATAGATGTCCACAACACCACCATCAGTAATACAGTCACCCATTATCTGGTAGGACTTGTCATCTGTTAGGATTCTCAGTCCAT
Organism: Ampelocalamus luodianensis; assembly: GCA_036346255.1. Lineage (NCBI taxonomy): Eukaryota > Viridiplantae > Streptophyta > Magnoliopsida > Poales > Poaceae > Ampelocalamus > Ampelocalamus luodianensis. Next base: position 35,377,963 of record CM070638.1, on the reverse strand, counting down.
TCTTCAGAACTTTGCCAGGAAAAAGCCAGTGCAGCAGTACCAACTCAACTTCCTCACAATGGTCCTTCAAATGGCCTTTAACCTCGGGCATCGACAACTTATCACGATCTATGTAAGACATACCCTCCCTGCCTCCGCAATAAAGCAATCGCTTCCCATCATCAAAGAAATCCCCATTGTAATGGAACCTAACAGCTAGCTTGTCCAAAATTTCCATAATCAACTATGGTACCTACATGACAAATAACATCCAACGATTCATACACTACCCTATCCGAAAAACATACGAAATTGGCGGCCACAAAACACCAAACCTAATCGCGCAATACAAGCCACAAATCATGCCAGATCTAAGAATAAAGAACTCACTAGGGTTCACTGATGTAGTCGACGGCACCCAGTGTCTGCCCTCTCCAGCGAGGGGGTCGGAGGGGGATCCGCGACGGGGGATCCGACGGGAGGGATCCGGTGACGAGGGATCTGGCGAGAGGGGATCCAGCGACGGGGATCCGGCGGGGTCGGGGATCGGCGGCGGGGATCCGGCGAGGGGGATCCTACGAGAGGGGATTTCTTCTCGTCGGGAGAGAGAGTGAGTGAGGGAGCAAGTGTGTGCGAGAGAGTGAGGTGTTCACAACATTTTGGACGTGCGACTCGGTCAACCACTTGCCAACGTGGACGCTACGGTGGCACGAAACCGGAATATTTGGACCACGTGGCACAAAACCGGCTTCCAAAGGAAAAGATGACGGTTTTTGCACGGTTTAGAAACTTCAGGGACGCGTTATACCCGGTATTGAACTTCAGGGACGAAATTTAAACTAGGGCAATAGTTGAGGGACGAAGAATGGACTCCTTTTATCAAATGGTTCATATTAGTTAGGATTTAGTTATACTACACCTGGTAGTATGAGTAGTATAAACCCAATAAGGATAAAATTGTGATTGCCTATGTGGGGATCACATGACACAAGAGTAATATTTTAAACTCTAGTTGAAAAATCCATAATAGTCTCACAGAAAAATTATAAATACAAAGAAAAGTATATTATATCCTTAACAAATCAGTGATCAAATTTAATTTATACTATCACTATTTACTACTTTTTTTTAGATAATACCACAATTTATTCTTGGTGGAATGTATCGTAAAATTTCTCTTCTCTTATCCTTCGTTATGTTGGACCAACGGAGGCCTAGTGGACCACTTGTTTTTTCCTTGTTCTTCACACAAAACCTATTTCTCTTACATCGATAATGCACGAAAACCTATTTCTCTTCCATCGATGCGTTCTCTGGTTTGGTACACCAAGAATCGACATGACCTTTTATCCATCATTGCGAAAGTCTAGTTTTTGGTAGTTCTTGATGGAAATGTGGACAACATTTTAATTCCAAAAATTTAATATGAGACAAAGATCACAAATAACTAGTGATACATAAATCAATACTAACAGCAGGCTGCACATTGCACTTCTAAATATACACAATAAAAGATTTACAACAGAATAGACTGGTCTTAAGACCAACTTACGGTCGAGCGTGATGAAGAACTGGAAGTAGTTCAGACTCGACGCAGTGCAGATCGTAGACGTCGCAGTGCAGCAAGCGGTCGCGCAGATGCGCTGTCCAGAAACCTTATTGCCGCCTCGTGCAGGTGAACTCTGCGACAATAGTTCGGAGAACCACTCACCCTCCTTCTCGGTGCACGTCGAGGAGAAGGGACGGTTCGGTCCAAACAGCACAACCCTCCAGCACAAGAGAACAGAGGAAGAAGAAGAAGAATTGGAATGAAAAGATTAGCCCTGGTCTGGACGTCTCCAGATCATTTTAAGGGTCGAGTCAATTACTCTCTAGTAACTGCTCAATTAATCACACATTAGAACACTAGTAACTGCTAATTCAAAACCAATTAATGGTAATTAGCGAATTATTTATCATATCCTCGATTACGTTGGTCTTGACTTTGACCACGGTCTCTGATTTTGATCACGTTATTTGGATAACTTTAGTTTGACCACTTTATTTTGACCAAAGTGTTCTAACCACACTCTCTTGAAGTGATCCTCAGAAATCTCCAAAGGAGGTCCAAAAAGATCTCCGGAGAGGTCTAGAGAAATCTCTAAGGGAGGTCCAAGAGGATCTCCCGAAGAGGTCCAATGGGACCATAGTATTCCGACCACACTCTCTTGGAGTGATCCTCAGAAATCTCCAAAGGAGGTCCAAGAGGATCTCTGAAGAGGTCCAAGAGAAATCTCCAAAGGAAGTCCAATGGTGGTCTAAGGAAAACTCTCATTGGTCTTATGGATTACTTGGTTGAGAGAGAGAAATACACGGTCAGCAAAAAAGACTAAACCATACATGCTTTGGAATTTCAGGAATGAATGGGCCTTTACAAATAAGGGCCCAATTCTAACAATCCCCCACCAATTCCTAGGCAAGCGGCAAAAAGGAAGATAAAAACTATTGTGCTGAAAAGTTGTTGATATACCATCTTTCGGTGTAAGTCTGTCAGTGTTGAACTTGCACTTAGAATAACAAGATTCATCTTCCCACAATCGATGAATGGACTATGCCTTGAATTCACAGTCTTTCGTGATTAGATTTCATTTGAAATCTCAACTAATACTAGGCTGTCAAAGAACCAAGCTTAATCAGAGCTTTATTTGGTCATGCTTCCTTATCTGCTCATGAGCTTTCTAGAGAATGCCCCTATTCTCATGAACTGTGACCTCAGTTAAGCTCAAGTAGGTGTATTCATTCTAGGAATCTGAGGCTAATACCTTTTCCCTCATTGAACACTAGAATACATTAAGGCTTTAAGCCATCCTCTTCCATACTGATTGAGCGTACTTTGTCTATTAGGACATGGGTACATTTATTATTAAAATGTACTCTCTTGTTCAAACATCAACTTGTTTTTCCCATTACCTAAGTCATGGGATCTCCGATCAAGAAGGTATGGTTTACTGTTGAGTTGTAACTCCAATGGGCCTCATTCCCATATCCATAGACGCAACAAAAATTGCCTTCCGTGCTAGCCCCTTTGTGAAAGGGTCTACCAGATTTTTCTCGATGACGTATATAGTTCACGATAATCACTCGGAGTTCCACGGTTTTACGACGATTTAAGCCTCGCCTCACATGTGCGGAGGACTTCATGTTATCCTTAGTACTTGTAACCTTAATCAACACTGTTTGATTATCACAGTATATTAGGATTGCCAGTATTGGTTTCTCAACCAGTTGTAAGTCTAACAAAAGCTCTCTAAGCTATTCAGCCTCAATAGTAGCTGTGTCTAGTGTTACAAGTTTTGCTCTATGGTTGACCTCGTCAATATGGTCTGTTTACACAACCTCCATGAAACTGCAGAACCTGCAAAGGTAAACACATACCCACTTGTAGCTATGATCTCATCTGCATCATAGATCCAATTTGAATCACTATATCCTTCTAATATAGATGGATTCGATCGGGACGTGTGGCTTGGGTCAAACTTGAGTCCGGTGCGGCTGTTCGGTTAGGGTTGAGTCCAACCGTTGACTGAGATTTTAGAACCAAACCTCAACTTTGACCGGGCTACTAAAAATAGCAAATAAAATCATAAACTTCTGAAATTAATCAGAGAGGTTCCTGGGAAGGTCTAGTACTCATATAAAATTTTAAACCTCACTGTTCAAGTTTAATTTGCTTAATTTAAAATTCAAACCTAGGATAGGTTATTGAATGAGTTTGAATTTTCTGTGGGTTAGGTTAAGTTCCAAAAATTTGGGAAAAAATGGATTAATTCATGATAAAGATCTAGGATAGGTGAATTTAATCAAGTAATCATCGTATCAACACCTTCTAGGCTTGACTAAGATTTTCAAAATCTCAAGTCAAGTCTTGTTGCTCAATGTCTTTCATACATTTTTAAAAAATGAACATAGGCAAGAATCGTGTTCAAATCTCTTGGATTATCATGATGCAGAGTCTTACATAAAAATATCCTATTACTTATCTGGAGGTTTAGGATAATCAGTATTCGGGAGTAATATGTTTAACTTATAAAATACCACTATTTAATTATGCAACACAAGTAGATTATCCTTGTAGAGGATATGACGTAATACTAGTTGCAAAGTTGTAAGCCTTCTGGATATGATTTATGAAAACCTTTCAGGGTCTTAATATTTTGTAACTATCTCTGGGTTGTTAAAGTTATAACGATTAGTTTGTTCTGCAGAACTATAAAGTATAATTGTACCACTCTAGAGTAAAATATATCTAGTCTTAGTTTTGGCATTTAGGGAATTAATTGCCAATATCACCAATGTGTGTCATACCTTCATGGTACTAGAGGAAACCACCATTCCACTAACTTCTTGTGGAAGATGCACTATATAAGTGCTTATGTGGCACACTTCTGGTCTTTATGTTCCTCATTACGTTCTTTCGAGTCTTGATGGGTTATTGTCCACTTCTAGGGATCATATGATCATTGGTGTGATTAAGAGATTGACTGGTAAAGTAATTTTCCTTCCGGGAGATGCTTTTACTACAGGTAAGAGACTATTAGGTATGAGTTTTTTATATATATATATTGTGATTTTGTTTCGTTTCTTACTAGGAATTTTGAGTCATCCAAGGATCTCATCAAGGATTTTCAAAATCCATTTACTGCAAATTTTAATTTATTTGTTCATCCCATTTGCCAGAATTATTATATGAAAAAACATTATATCATTCATAATAGGAGAGTAACAGTCTATACAGGGACCTTTGAACCATAGATTTCACCACTTCATTATATTCATAATGACCCATCAAGTCTAAATTACATAGGTTCCAAGACTATTATTTAGCAATTATGGTTCAGCCTCATATGCTTTCATTATGTGACCCGATATGAACGCTTCAAGCGCTCGACCATGGACTTTGGTTCCAGATCCGTGTTCTCACAAGAGAAACTTTAGCAATTGTAGAGGCTAAGTGCTTGCCAACAACATTTCTTCCATATCCTTCAAATTAAGGGTATCTCAGTGTTAACCAGATCTTTATCATTTCCCAAACAAAGGATTCTTAGTCAGTCTGTATTTCCAGCATTGTAATATGTGCTCATCAAATTGATGGGGCTTTCATCTTCATGAGGTATTTCACCTTCAAGGCGAGTTCTCCTCAAGATAGTTAAAGAAGTGATTAATAATTGTTTTGACTACTGTCATTAGATCTTAGACCCGTAGGCGTCCTCACATATTTTAGATCAAGAACCAATAAGTCAATTTCGCAGAGGTGGATATACTATTCAACCCGAGGTATTCCACACATAGCGACATATTTACTGCAAGAAAACACTATGGTAACTCCTTTATAATTGGAAAGTATCTCATAGGCTCCCCGCTTCTGGCACACAGGAGTATAAACTAAACCTTAAGTTTAGCTTGACTAGTGCGTGTATCTTCGTACTAAAGATATTTTCCTTTTGGAAAATACGACAACATTTGAACTTTTGGGCATTTATCCCCCTAATGCCGAGATTCGATCTTTATTATAGCATACCACAAAATTCCTCTATCATGGGCACATGATTGATTGAATTTCAAATCTAATATGATCTCCAACAACTGGTGGTGGCCCAAAGGTGTATGGTATAGTGGTGATAACATGTGGAAAATATTTGATTCCTCAAACACACATTTATTTCAATGAGGGGTTTGAAGATTATATGCAGTGAGCTAGACTTTTATTAGTGCAATGGCAAGAAAACTGCATGAACCTAATATTATATAGGATATTCCAACATCTCGTTGGTTATTAATCTGCGACGAAGGTCCCATACGGGGGTCCGTGAGTTGGCAGACTTATTCTATAGACTAGCTTCTTTATTATTTGCCCAAGGTTTGATCTAATTACTCATACCATTTTTTAGATAATTTGGATCATTAAACTTCAAGTTTATAATTACACAACATATTTTCTTATGGTCATAAGAAGTGTATTCTAATAGCATAAAACTACAGGATGCTCTTTAGGAATATAAATATAATGCTAGAACATAAAATATTTTTACCATAGTTAATCTGTACGAAAATACTAGATTTTCTTTTGGACTTCAAATCTTAGTTGAATCACCCAATTAGTACAATTATTCGATGATAATATTTATTGTTCAACAGAACACCAAATTTAATTAAGGGTGATAAACTGTATACCTGATTTTAATTTGTAATTCCAGAATTAACATGGCCAAATTTAGATTATCCAGGATTAACAAAATCCAATAGGTCATTACAGTTTATTTCAGGAGTTATATTTGCTTCAAGCAAGTGATATGGCTTCTGGTGGTGATGCAGTTGCAGACCGTACTTACCAATATATGCATGTGTTATTTCCGATGAGTATGGCACGCTTCGGTGCATAGCCAATATGGCATATGTGCGATTGCGCCAAGCGGCCATCGATTTGCCGTGTGCATTCCTGCATGCTGGCGGTTAACATATTGCTGAAGACACAAATCAATTACCCTTCGTGGGCAGCAATGACAGTGGTTTCCAACAGCATAAGTATCGACAATGGCGTAAATGTCATTTTCTATATCAATTGGATAAGGACAATAATCATGCAATTTACTTCAATTACCTCCCAAAAAACTAGATTAATTTATTGCTTTAGGCTAATTTGCTTCTGGCTTTAACCTAGGATATGCCATTGTGCCTACCATGACTCTTGTTTTGAACATTTTTCTATACCTCTTAGATTCCAATATCCCACACATGCCCAATTTCCTCCCCCTTTTCACGCCAACTATAAAATCCGTAGTGATAGCGTGTGAATTAGGCATTTGCTTGAAGTCAACTCGGAGTTTTAGTGAATATTTTCAATCATACTTCAACAGGAGTACAATCTGTTGGCGTGAAACCAATATATACTCTGTAACAGTCTGCTTACAAAGTTCCTCAATTAAGAAATCAGTGTGGTGGAGGATAGAGCTACACAAACTCCAAGTCTTGGGACTGAAGTTATTCTGTACTTGTTTGAGGAATATGGTATTTTCTAACCAAAGTGATCCATCAGAGATCAACATATGACTAGGCTTGGTCCGGTGCCACTGAGAAAAATAGTTTCCCTTTTGCCCTTTGGGCATTCGTGCACTACAAGCTAGTGAATTGAGGCTTATTAGATACCAAAAGCACATGTACAATATTTTGTTAGTAAGGATGGCAACGTATTTTCAATTTTCAAGTATATGGTTTACAAATTTATTCCATGCAAGATTAGTTTACTACATGTAAGGTATGCTACTGGAAATATGTTGTATTAAGCAGATTTAATCAACTATTCAACAGAGATAAAGCTTTAATAGAACAACTTAGACCATTATTTTATTTATGGCATCTGGGAAGAAACAATCTAACCCATAAGGTTTCAGCCTAAAGCAAAAGATAAGGGATACTCTTCATGAGCAGGGCCAAGCTCGATAGGAGCTGTACTGATGCGACTCATGCAGGAAAGCGACATCTTTAGAAAGTTAATGGATAACTAGGAGATTTCTATAGGTCTCCATAGAACATGCCATAGGCTTATCATTGCTTTTTATAGACTTCTAGTCCTAGGTACATGTGTCTATAGGAGCACTATTGTACTTTACAAGTATTCTTGTAGAGAAACCATAGAGCCAACAGATCACACTTAGTCACCAAGTCGTCATTCTTAATGGTAGAGTAGAGGCAATATATCATAAACTGCAAAGCCCTTGCCTTTTCAACGGCAGCAGGCTCAGGTGTGCCAGCGGGAGGCTCGACAATGGTATGACATGGAGATAAACCAAGGTGATATAGTAGCTACCATCCATGGCAAGCAAATTCCATTTAGTGATGTCTAATTTATCCCACATAATTTATGTAATTTTATATGTTTACAGGTGGTAAAATATTTTAAATGCATGAAACAAGTGCAAATTAGTAAAGATTAATTTTATCTATCTAGTAGATAATTTTATACATTTCCTAGAATTTTCCAAGTATTTTTGGGATTTTTCTAATATTTTTTTTAAGATATGGGAACAATTTTGAGAATTACTAAACCCAATAAAATGATTTCCCAAACACACAACACCAGAGAAAAAACAAATAAAAATATGATACTTCCAATGTGTACTAGGTCTAAGGTTTCACATAATTATGGAAGCTCATATGCCTAAAAACTATGTTTCTAGGATTATTTAAGGTTATTGTATAAAAATAAATAATATTAAAGAAAATAACCATAAACGGGGGGTCTAAAATACATGATAACCATGAAGCATATTAATGTATTGCAAAAATCAGATTCTCGAGGGGTTATTCTGCAAGAATATATAAAAATCTGAAATCTATCGTAATTTCCCAAAACTTTAGGGTTTTTTTTTGCAAAAATTCCTTATCTGCGAAAATATCCTCATAATTTGCAGAACTGTGAGGGCCTTTTTGCAAAATTGCCGAGTTCAGAACTGTGAAGGCCTTCTTGCAAAATTGCTGGGTTTTCCCATTTTTCCTTTTTCTTTTCCGAGAAAAAATGAGCTCGGCTTTTTTCTTTTGTTGGCCCACTATGGCCTAGCTGCACCCAACTACATGGGGCACTTAGGGTTTCCCTTGTCCATTTGTTAGTGGTAGCTAGCGTGGGTGCGGAGCAGCGCAACGACGGCTACGCACAGGCACGCGGTGGGGTAGCTAGCGGAGCTTGGCGCGACACAGCATTGGCGGCCAGCGGGGCGCACGTGGACAGACGCAAACGTGTAGGGGGAGGGGGGGCGCACAATGTGGTGCTTGATGGGAGCGGCACCGGTGGCCAGCGAAACGCATCGTGGAGGCAGCGCTCGATGCGGAGGCGACAACTGAGGCAGCACACGGTGGCACATTCGGGCGTGGCGGTGTAGCGCAGCGCGGTGGCGCGGTGGTGCAGTGAGGAAGGGCGACGTGCAACGGGCGCGACTTGGCGGCGATGGTGACCTACGGGGCCGGCGGCGGCGACACTTTGGCTGAGATGGTGGCGTGGTGCTACGATGGCGACAGGTTTTTTTGCTCTTTCCTGTCATATGAAAACGAATCGAGAAATCACAAGTATAGAATCACAAATCAACCTGTGATTAGAATTGAGAAAACGAATCCATATAGTTGCCAATGTATAGAACGACATACCCGATTTGAGAGTCATCGTGCTGATAATGTGTTGAGAAATAGCAGTAGTCGTCATGATATTAGGGTCGATCAATCACACCAGAACAATCACATGGACACCAAGAGACACAATGAACATAAGTGTATAAAGGAGAGCTAGTATCTTTATTCATCTGTATGTCACTTGTACATGGGGGTCCTCATATTTATAGTCCAAAAGGAGTGAAAGCCTTCCAAGCACGGTTTAATCTTTTTCCCATACAGTTAGGTTTCGTAATAGTGCTGTCGCTAGAGGTGGTAATGTCTTCTTTGCACGACAAGCACGGTAGGCGCTAAAATAGTGTAGCACACGCGAGAACACTAGCAAAGAACTAAATTTTTAGATAATGGAAGAGAGAATCTCTCCCGACCTCTGCATCAAGGATGCACACAACCTAATTTATTACAAGAACAAGAGTACCAAAATAACCAAATGTGTTACAAGCGACTTGGAGCCTTACAACCAAAATACTAATGGAGATTAAATTCAATCGTTGCAAATCCTGTGGCTAAGCCGCCACCCATGCATATTGAGGATTTGCTTTGTCGCCACCTCCAACCTTAGACTCCCAGCCAACATGGACTCCTTCTGAGCAGATTTTTGCAAGTTTGCCCAAACACTCAACCAATGCCCACTCAAAAAGATAGCCTACAAGGGATTAGCGTCACACTTTTTGTCAAAAACAATATCATTCCGACATAACCAAATAGACCAACATAAGGCACTAGCTCCCACTAGGAGATGTGACTTTAATTTTTTTGGAATACCGACTAACCAATTTCCAAACATGTGTGCTATACTCATAGGAGGAGAAAGATTAAACACACATTGAACAACCCACCATGCAAGACGTGCAAAAGGGCAGTCAATAAAAAGATGTTAAATTGTTTCCTCTTTAATGCAGAAACAACATTGTTTACTTCCCCTCTAATTTTTTTAAGCAGATTATCTTTAGTTAATATTACCCTCTCTTGAGATACCATAGGAATATCTTCACTTTTAAAGGAATTTTAATTCCCGAAAAGAAGTTCGTAATAGGTCTGCGAAAGGAAATATTTAAAGGAGTTGAGCTCATAATATTTGCCACTGCATCGTCATTTCTCCTTACTACATTATAAAGAATTGGATATTGTCCTTTCAGTGGAGAATCACCTAACCAAATATCTTCCCAAAACCTAGTTTGCATTCCATTTTTTAATCTGGAATGAACCAAAACGAAGAAATTGATCTTTAATTTTCATAAGGCCTGACCAAAAATGGGAAGTCCCAGGTTTATTAACCACCTGCGACAGACTCTTGTCCTCCATATATTTCCTAGTCAGCAAAGATTGCCAAACTCCTTCATTAAGCAGCTTAAACAACCATTTCCCGAGCAAGCTTTTATTTTTTGTATCCAAGTTCTGAACTCCTAGACCGTCATGCTCTTTGGGCGAACAAACTAGACTCCATTTTACAAGCCTATATTTACGTTTGTGACAGTCACTCTGCTAGTAAAATCTAGAGCGATAAAAGTCTAGCCTTCTGATAACCTCTCTAGGAACCTTAAAAAAACAAAACATATACATTAGCAGACTGCTGAGTACCGAATTAATAAGCACTAACCGTCCACCCACAGACATATTTTTTCCTTTCCAAGTACTAAGCTTTCTCTCAACTCTATCCTCAACCCCTTTCCAATCATGATTCCTTAATTTTTTAAAATGAATTGGGATTCCTAAGTACCTAAAAGTAAAAGTCCCCACTTCACATCCAGAAAGCTGTGTATACTGAGATTCAACATCTTTGGCAGAACCAAAACAAAAAATATCACTCTTATGGAAATTAATTTTTAAACCAGATAATTGTTCAAAGACACATAGGATAAGTTTGAGATTTTTTGCTTGCTCTAAATCATTATTCAAAAAGAGGATCGTATCATCATCATACTGTAAAATGGATAACCCATCATCAATTAAGTGAGGAACTACTCCTGTTAAAAGACCTACTTCTTTAGCTCTTGAAATGAATATGGCCAGCATGTCCGCTACAAGGTTAAAAAAAATAGGGGACATAGGGTCACCTTGCCTAAGACCCTTCTGAGTTTGGAAAAAAGAACCAAGGTCATCATTGACTTTTATTCCAACACTCCCTCCCTTAACCAAACTTTCCACCCAAGAGCACCACTTAGAAGAAAAACCTTTCATTCTCAACGTTTGAAGAAGAAATGGCCATTTAACTTTGTCATAAGCTTTCTCAAAATCAATCTTGAAAACTATTGCATCCAAATTCTTTTTATATAACTCATGGATGGTTTCATGAAGGATAACAACTCCATCAAGAATAAATCTCACATGCATGAAAGCCGACTGAGATGGTCTAACAATCTTCTAAGCTACACCCATAAGTCTATTAGTAACCACTTTAGTAAAAAATTTAAAACTTACATTTAAAAGACATATAGGTCTATACTGCTGAATTTGTGTACCATCTGTTTTTTTAGGGATCAGTGTAGTGATCTCAAAATTCAAGCTAAACAGAGGCAATGAACATTTATGAAAATCATGGAACATGGTCATCATATCTTTTTTAACGACTTCCCAAAACACCTGATAAAACTCTGCTGGGAATCCATCTGGCCCCGGCGCTTTATTATGCTCCATTTGAAAGATTGCTTCTTTCACCTCCTTTTCAGTGAAAGGTTCTATAAGAAGACTATTTTCCGCATCCGAAACTTGAGGTATATCATTCAAAAAAGAATCAACCATAGATAAATAGTTAACTTCGGGCGGTCCAAACAAGCCTTTATAATAATTGGTGATATACTTTTTTAACTGTACATCACCTCGAATTATTCCTTCCTCTTGATCGAGCTGAAAAATCTTTTGTCTTCTATGCTTACCATTCGCAATTAAATGATAATAACGAGTATTCCTATCACCCTCTAAAAGAAACTTCGCTTTGGATATTTGATACCACTTAATTTCTTCTTCTCTTAAAAGATGTGCCAATCTCTCAACTAAATGGCGGCCACAAAATTCAAACATGCCTAGTTAGTGTGGCAAAAAGCAGCTTCATCCAAACAACCACAAATGGTCGAACATATTCAACCAAACGGCTCAAGTATAAAACTCGTGTATGTCAACATGTTTTGAGGCAACTACCAACAAAAAGAACACATAAAACTCCATGGTATTTTATCAAGCAATGCAGAAGAAAGCCGAACTTTAAAATTCTTACTCATATATATATTGATGTAGTTTAATTGGTTGGTTGTTGCACTGTCCATTTCTTTTAGGTGAGTGGGGTATGATTATTGGTGGACATAAGCTGTTGTTATACAGTGCCGACTGCCGACCAAGATGGCGCTCGTGGCGTAGTCTATTAAGGCCACATCAGTCTTACTAACATGCTGTCCCACATCTGCGTTATTGACGTATCATCTCAAGTCACAACTAAGTTATTGCAACCAAGAAACATCCTCGATAACATCCAATGTTCAAGTTTTTCTTGTTATGTCAAATATATAAACTCTAAGATTACCAAAGTAGGAATGGTTTATTAGTTAATTCAAGAACCAAAATATAATTGTCTGAATTCTCTGGAGGGAGAGTTGGTCCATAGTATAATAAAGGAAAAAGTCCATATTACACCCTTGAACTTTGCGGAGAGTCCAAAAAACACTTTCAACTACAAACCGTTCATTTTACACCCCTGAACTATTGAAACCAGAGCAAATCACCCCCTCGCCCTAAACCACCCTGGTTTTGGATGACGTGGCGTCCACGTGTATATGATTAGCTGATGTGTCATAGTCGGGCCCACTTGGCAGTCAAAGGAGGGGGGGGAATTCAAAGGGGCCAGGTAGGGGAGGCCATGAACGCGCACGGCTCGGGCTCGCTGCCGACGGAGGGAGGCGCGGCGGCGCTGGCAAGGGTAGGGGCGACACGCCTAGAGGGTATCGGCCTCAAGGGCACTGGCGACGGGAACGGCGGCGCTGTGGAGCAGCGGCACGGGGCGAAAAGGCGGCGTGGTCGCTCGGGCCATGTGCGGTGCCAGCGGTGGAGTGGTGCGGGGAGGAGGGCGGCACGCGCATGAGCTGTGCCCGAGGGTGAGGAGGCCGGTGGTGGGGTCGGGGGAGTCTGGGGGTGGCCGAATCGGCGGGGCGGCGGTGGCCGGAGGCGGAGGAGAAGAGGTGGTGGCAGTGGAAGTCCTTGGCGACGGGGAGGACCAATGGAGATGGGGAGGGCTTCCTCGGGCCTTGGGACACCTCATGACGGGGTCAGCCGGGGCAGCGGCTCACTGGAGCGGCCGAACGGCGGCGAGGTGGGGGCGCGGGCGCTCGGGCCATGTGTGGCACCGACGGTGGAGTGGCGTGGGGAGGAGGGCGGAGCGCGCATTTGCTATTCCCTGGGGTGAGGAGGCCGGTGGTGGGGTCGGGGTAGTCTAGGGTGGCCGAATCGGTGGGGCGACGGTGGCCGGAGGCGGAGGAGAAGAGGTGGCGGCGGTGGAAGTCTTTGGCAGCGGGGAGGACCAATGGAGGTGGGAGAGGGCTTTCTCAGGCCTTGGGGCACCTCTTGATGGGGTCAGCCGGGGTAGCGACTCACCGAAGCGGCAGAGCAGCGGCGAGGCGGAAGGAGGCACGGCCGAAAACGGGGCTTCGACTCTGGCTCGATGGAGGTGAAGAGGAATGGTGGGGGAGGGAAGAAGCAAGGGCATGCGCCGGAGATTCTTATAGCCGAGAGAAGGCAGCGCGAGCTGCATGCGGGAGAGAAGCAGAGGGAGCAGGGGCCGTCGGGCGCGGCACTGGGCCAAGTTGAGAGCGAGGGCGCGGCAGAGGGAGACCAGGGGCTCAGAGGCCGGCGGCGGACTGGGTGATGGGCCGAGCGACAGCGCGCCGTGGGCGCCATGGGAGCCGGAGGAGGAGCTCCATGGAGGCCAGAGGCGTGGGCTGGCGAGTCAGGGCAGCGTAGGGGAGCCAAAGGCGAAACCGCTCCAGCATGGCACCACGTAGGCCAAAAATAGCTGGTTTTGGCTCGAGGGGGTCAGGTGAGATGGTATTGGGAGTTCGAGGGTGTAAACCAAAGGGTTGTAGAGTTCAGGGGGTATTTTGGACTCTCCGCAAAGTTCAGGAGTGTAATATGGACTTTTTCCTATAATAAATGCTCTAAATTTCAAGAACCAAAATTTGATTGTATGAATTCTAAAAACTATTTCAGGTAAACTCTTTCATAACATTGTGGAGATATACATATCCTACAGGGTTACATACTGCTAGCCATCCAAGCACATGCCACCTCCCTGCACCCACCGCCATGCAGCCCTGCCTAGGGTTTGCACTTTCAGCGAAATTTTGGACCTTTCATTGCAATCCAAAAGAAAATCAATTTGTTCAATTTTTTTTTGTTTTGCTTGAATTTCGAGGGTTAATGAGAGTAAAAACCAATAAAGAATCAACAAACTGACTAGCGCCAAGGCTCTGTCCCTGTTTCCCTAGAGACCAGGGATTGAATCTCACTCAAGGTGTTAATTTTTGCAAATATTTTAAATTTTAAATTCAAATTTGATCCAAACCGTTTGAACGAAATTACAAAAATTTTGGTCATTCTGGTTCTTTCCTTGCCGACCAAAAAAAAAATCTCAACGAAATATTTTTCCCTGGCCCCGCCCAACTGCAGATCTACGAGCCGGTGCATGGCTCCAACCTAAGTGTGCTCCTGCTCGGCATCTACATGATATGCATCGGCGAGGGCGCAATCTGGGCATGCCTACCGGCGCTTGGCAGCGACCAGTCTGACAAGGCTGATCCCGTCAAGCAGCGGCTGGAGGCGAGCTTCTTCAACTGGTACACCTTCGCTGTCTCCTTCGCCGCCTTCGGCGCCTTCGTCAGGCTCGTGTTCATCGTGTGGGTGGATAACACCAAGGGATGGGACTGAAGGGATATGGGTAGGCTACGATAGCAATAATTCAAAATTTCTACTACGTGAACCAGGTAGCAAAGCAAGAAGATATTCACAGATCGTTACCACCAGACGTGTAGTGCAGCAAAAGATGTGTTGGAGTAGCCTGATCCAACATAGAGCACGTCGATGAAGTAGTCATAGTCGATCGTCCAACGTCGAGCATGTCGATGCAGTGGTCATAGTCGATCGTCCAGCGTCCTCGCGAGTCAATCGTCTCCTCCAGCAACCTCTGTAGTTCTTTATGAAGATCACGGATTGTCCTCAAGTGCAACAGCAACCGCAGTAGCGCCTTTACGGTATCCACACGTCCATAGAAGGAACACTGCACGCCGGTGTGCTAGCACCAAGTCACACGGTAGGGTTCTCTCGAGAAGATGGCAGATAGGGTTTCGGTGGAACAACTCACATGTCTCGCTTCTCCCCGATAGCCTCAAGCATATCCTTATATAGTGCCCATGACAGATCCTATCCGAACACGTTTTGTTCCAACCCGTTAAGTGTGTGACCGGTTAGGTTTATGCGTATTTAGTTATGACTTGGAAACACCTTTCCAACCACGAGTCGTAGCGGTTCCTAGCAGGACATAATGATTCCCAAATACACACAAATTATATCGGACGAATCTTAATGCAATATGATCTACGACCAGGTCCTCATCACTTACGACTAGCTCATATCTCTATACGACCATTTTGTATTTAGTCTCGACCAGTTCATAACTCCTTACGATCAGGTTTCGACCACTCTGTGATTACGTTCGACCAGCCTACGACCAGCTCGTATCACCATACAAACAGTCCGTAACTGATCGAACTAAGCGACCTACTCGTGCATTCTTCCTTTGCCTCACGATATCTGGTTGAACTCTAGGTGACATATGATGAGGACATCACTTCTACTGATATGAACACTCCTCTTGCTACTGCCATGAATGATATGCAAGGTCCAATTACTCGGGCACGTGCTCGTGAACTCAATTATCAGGTAAATTCGTTTCTAGGGCTGAGTGTATTATTTAAGAACTCTATGATGCTGCCTAATAGAGATGATTTGCTTGTGTTTAGGAATTTAGGACGGGACAGCAAGGAGTTGATGATATGCATCAAGGAAGGAGAAGGCAATAACAATGGCCAAAGGAGATGAAGAATTTGTGGCCTCCAACTCAAGGAGCTTTGCCACCCTTTATTTGGTGCTGCGTCACCTTTTCTTTAGCCTACAAGGCTTGTATCCGAGTCCTATGGGCTGACTTGGCCCATATGGTCCATATGTGGAACAGCCACCCCCGGGAGTCTGTTATTGTTCATGTGAACAGTAACATGGCCGCGTGAACAGTGCCTCGCCTAGGGTTTCCGCCTCCTAGTCGCGCACCTCATATAGGAGCCGTCGCCCTTTAGTCCAATTTGTGTTTTTTCTTAGATTATTCTGTCACTTTGCAGTTTCGCCATTTGTTCGGTTTGAGGAACCCCACTCTATGAACTTCATTATTATTCTCAATATAGATTGCATCTTTACTCTCTTGCTTGTGTTCTCGATTCGCTTGCAGGAGATAGCCTTCTTGGCCAGGTCAACCGCGTTCGGCACGGTTGATAACCAATGGAGCAGTGGTGTAGTGATTGCGAGGGGTTCTATCTGTTTGGGTCGGAGCCTTTGGATCATCAACGTCGTGTTCTCCACAATCGACGTATCAGTACCTTTCGGAAGATCGGGCCAACACTCACATCAGGTGGTATCAGAGCAAAGGTTTCCCTTTATGATCATTGTCCTAAAAATCTAGAAAATTAGCCCCACAAAAATAATTTGTTCGTCGTATCTTCCGCTGTCCCATCACCCCTTGTGCCTTGCAATTTTCTTTTCAGTATTTTGCTTATTGAATTATTGTTGCATCGTCAAGTCAGTTGCTGGTCTAGTCTAGTTAGAGTCTAGTTCGTCATTGTCTAGTTTGCATCATGATTCCTTCGCGTAGCTTGTTCTAGTTCCAATTTGTTGTTGTTTCATACCACCACCCCTGTCGCGCCACCGCCTTCCTACCGCGCCAACACCTTCCTGCCGCGCCACCAATCCCTACCGCGGTAGCCTGTCGGGACCCGAAAATACATCTCAGGAACCCTCTGTGTATTCTGAACTAGTCCCTGATCAGTAGCTAGCTCACACAGGAAAACAGTGATGAAATACCATCCATTTATTTAATTTAACTAAAAAGATCTCAGAGTATCAAATAATAATAATAACTGGACCTTATGGTCAATGTTTACTTAACTTGCCACGCAGGGCTAAAGAAACAAATGAACTCTTGCAGCGGAACGAAACTCTTCAAAAGGCCAATCAACATGCCCACAGGCAATCGAGTGAAGAAACGCATCCTAATCCGCAAAACCTTCATGGTCCTCCTGGGCGAAGAACTCTTGGGCAGCTTGATATTCTCCCTCTACTGCTGATCAAACAGAGGGCGCAAAGCCATGAGTACTTCGAATGTACTTAGCAAGCCGTGGGAAAATGTATGCAAATAGTATTCATGCAGGGCTTGAACAAAGATTAGCTATATGGCTCTTTTGCATAAAACAACATTTACGATAAATACAATAAATAGATTGAAATGCGTAATTGAAAACAATAACAAGTAAATAAACAATTTCTTTGAAACAACTAGTGAACTTCCCATTCACTTCCCAACCAAACCAAAGATAAGTGAATTCCCCATTCACCGATCGACACAAACTACCAAGTGAATGACCTATTCACCAAACGAACATTATATTCATCAAGTGAACTTCCCATCCACACTCCAACACATTTTTGAAGAAACTCTATCTCCCGTGTGAAATCCCCAGGCACGTCCATAACCGCGGACACGGCTATTCGAATAGTTTTACACTCTGCAGAGGTTGTGCGGCTTGACCCACAAGAGATAGATCAACTTATAATGTCCGCTTAACACACTTCCGAGGTGTGCGACTAAGTGATCATCACAAGGCTTTTACAAAGCTCCTTCTTAACCCATTACGCCCGCTAAGGATTCAACATCAATGTCTTTCCGACTGACGGGCCCCCTCTTGCGCCACCGTGAGAATCGTTTCCGTAACCACGCTTTACAGCAGAACCGAAATTAAGACATTGCTAATTAATCAGCCAGGTCCGTCCCATACCAGACATGTGGTTGTACGGTTGAGGCCCAGTTCAATGGCGCACAAGATTAAGTCCTTGACAAGTTACTCAGGCGAGACTACCACAAACCCACAACATGTTCCATCCACATCCTCCCTATCCACCAACCACTCGCCCGAGCGAAAACTATTTTGTTTAACCAACACCCATGACTAACCCCATCATGGTACACAAGTTTTAGCAACAGTGGCTCACCACCACGATTCCATAAATCATTAAGTCAAAATTGATTATTAAGACACATGTGATGACAAACCCCATCGTAACTAAGCAAGACTAAGCATATGTACGATACTCATGTTGGCAATACAAATATGTCCAACTAAAATTACCCATGCTAAGGTGACAAAAGATTCATGGCATTCAAATAATCAATGGAGGCATAATGACAACAGGTAATAACTATACCCAAAGCAATTTATATAAAGATAGCATGCAATTATATAAAAGAATATACTTTTGAAATCATGGGTTCAATATGATCAAAAGACCACGACTTGCCTTGGAATAAATCCAGTGATTGATCTTGATCTTGGTATGCTACTCCTTGCTCAAAGCTTCCCGAAGTATCGACGTCTATTCGCAAAACAAGCAAATAACACAAATAAATAAATAACAGAGAGAAAACAAACTCCAAAAATTAAATAAAAATCTCAGATAAATAGATCTTGAATTTAGACAAATTTAGGAATTGGAATGGACTCAATCGGAGTTCGGATGCAAAAGATATGGGCTTTGGAAGTTTGAAATCTCATAAAATACTGAAAATCAGAATTTATGGATTTACTGAATTACTTTTCTGAAGGAAAAGATAATTAATGCGTCAGCTGACGTCAGCAAGAAACATTCGGACTGGATGAAAACCATCTGACGGCTGGGTCCCACTGTCATAGGGTTGGTGCACGGTGGACTGAGTCTGTGGACCTGTGGCTCGGGTGGAGATTTGGTGTGCCACATGGCCGATGACCAGGAGGTTGACAAGGCTGCCACCTAAGCAAATAAGAGGAGGTGGCACTGAGGTGGAGATGAAGTGGAGGCCACATCAGCAGAGAGAGGAACCGAAGGGAGGGAGAGACAGAGGCCATGGCCGGCGGTCTTGAGCTTGACGTCGACGGTGACTGGCGACGGAAGAAGTCCAGCTGAGGAGCAAAACGGGATCCCACGGTCAAGGCGGAGCACCTGGAGGCGGTGGCTTGGCGGCGGCGGTTCGTCGGGCAATGACAATGGCGGCGGCGAGCTCCACTGTGATGGCGGCGATGAAGAAGCAAAGGCGCCCGAGGAGATTGGAGGTGAGCATCACGACGGCGAGAGAGCAAGGATCACAGGGATGAGCTCGGAACGGCTAGAAGATGACCGGAGCGGCGGCAATGTGAAGATGACCGGAGACAAGGAAGATGAGCGGCGGCAGCATCTCGGCGAAGGAGAAGCAACAAGAAGGTAGGGGATTAGATGAGAGTAGAATTGTGCACAAGGTGACGCGCTTGATTAGGCCAAGGACTCACCGCGATGTAGATCGGTCAAGGCGGCGGTCGTTTGTCGGACGAAACGAAAATGGCGGCGCGGTCTTCGGAAGGAGATGATGAGAGCACCGTGAAGCTGGCGTTGATGCGAACCCAACGGCGGCGACGGCGCAGGCTAAGGAGGTCCGACGGCGGAGAACCCCGGCGAGGAAGGCTTTGACGGCGGCTCGGTTTTTCGACAAAATCCGTCAACACGATGACGAGATCGGAACCGGTGGTTTAGGGCTTTGGGAGAGGAAACATGGGCGAACAAATTGACAGGGGAGGCGGCCTTTATAGTGCCTGAAGGAGGAGTTCGAGCGGAGGCGGCGGCGCTTCATGCTTGACTCGGCGCTGAGTCCTCAAGAAGACGACGGGACATGGCAACGCGGGACCCACCCGGCAGTGGAAGGAGGAGAAGGAAAGAGCTGCCGCTCGGGCTGGGCTGCGGCGGTAGCAAGAGGCCGAGTGGGCTGGGCCGGAGAGAAAGGAAAGATGGGCCGGGGCTTTGGAGATTAGGCCTGAAACGAAACTGAGATTTATAATTAGTTTTTCTTTTTTAGAAAATAGCAGAAAAGGCAAATGGCAATTAGAAAATAGCAAATGCACTCGGAAAAATTCTAGAAAATTCTAGAAAATATATCCAAGTACATAGAACCCAAGTAAAATAATTTTGATAATAGTTGATGTTGACATTATTCATATTAAATTGTTTTTGAACTCTGAAAATTCATATTAAGCTTTTAACTTTAGCAGAAAAATCCAAATGGTTATTTTTCTTTTAAAACTCAAAAACAGACCAAATTTTTGGGATGTTACAAACCTACCCCCCTTAAAAGGGAATCTCGTCCCCGAGATTCGGGCTGACTAAAGAATAGGTTCTGACGCAGGTCTAACCTGAAGACTTACCAGAGGCGACGTTCTGAACTGCTGGTGCTTCTGCTGCAGTGATGTGGTTCAATCTTCCTCTTGAGGCAGTTGATGGGGTCCTGGTAGCTTCATTCGGAGTCTGAGGCACTCCTCTTCCTGTTCCTGGCAAAGCAGTCCTGGTTGGTGTTGGTCCCAAATTGAAAGGAATTGGGGTCAGACCTCGCTTCTGGGGACACTTGTTTGCGTAATGACCTGTTTGGTGGCAATTGAAACATTGAACTCCTGCAGCATAATTAGGGTTCCCTTGGGGTATCCCTGTGTTTCCTGCATGAGACACTGGTACTGGGGTTCTGAATCCGGCAGATGAATTATTGGGACGAAAAGGCTGCTGTGCATTGGTTCTGGCTCTCTGGAGTTGATTCTGATGAACTCCGTGTTGTATCATCTTCCTTTTACGAGATTCCTCTAACTCACGATGAGAATCTTCTATGAGTACGGCCTTATCAACCATATGCTGAAAATCCACATAATCATTCCCAACCACTTGCAGTTTCAAACTGGGGTTGAGTCCACGCTTGAATCGCTTCTGACGTGCATTATCTGTAGCAACATCTTCTGGAGCATAGCGAGAAAGTTGAGTGAACTTGTTGAGATATTCACCCAAAGACATGTTTCCTTGCTGTAGTTCACGAAATTCATTCTTCTTCATTTCCACTATACCATCTGGGACATGAGCTTGACGAAAAACTATTGAAAATTCCTCCCAAGTGATAGTGTGAGGATCACCATGAGCTGCGGTGTAGTTCTCCCACCATTCTGCGGCTGTACCTTCCAATTGATGTGAAGCATAAAGAACTTTCTCACGATCATTGCATTGAGCAATGGCGAGCTTTTTCTCCACTGAACGAAGCCAATCTTCTGCGTCCAAAAGGTTACGGCGAATGAGAAAACGTAGGTGGACGAGTCCTCATAAACTCTGATAGCTTGGAATGATGATGAACTGGCGGCGGAACAGCTGCTGCTTGATTATTCTGACCATTCTGACTGTTTTGGTTCAACAAGTTGACTATTGCAGCGGCGGTCTGACTTTGCTGTGTCATCATAGCGTTCATGTTCTGCATCATTGCACTCATGAATTGGGTTTGAGCTGCTAGAAGTTGTGCCATGTTGGGCTCTGCGGCTCCAGGGCCGGTGGATCGTCACTTGCATTGGCATTGGCATTAGCATCCTCTGACTGAGTACGACTCGAAGTATTGCGAGTATCAACCATCTGCGATAATCTTCCACAGGTTTAATAGGCAAGATAGAAAAGCAGTGTAGGTGAGAGGGAATAGCACAATAGATGAGATAGACAAGATAGGGTAGATGGGAACAGCCTAATTAGGGGAAACAGATTATACCCAAAGGCAAAGACAACAAGACATAGCTGAAACGCTATGAAAACACAAATAACTTTCAAATTAAAGCCTCAGTGTGACTGCAACATAATGCTTGACAGCAAAACTGCAGCTCCCACTTGCACACAACCCAAATAAAGACCTAATGCAAAAACGATCTAAAAGCGCTACTAAACTTTAATAGGACGGCTTCTAATCTAAACTAGAGAACGAAGATCCTTCGAAACAACTGGAACGAAGCAACGAAGATACTCTTGACAATTGCTTTTCTTCTGGACGAGAGAAATTTATGAGGCGACAAAGTAAATTTAAGATTATCAAACCACATACAGCAAAGGCAAGAGATAAGATCTCTGGCACAAGATGAGTAGAATAGAATAGGATAAGAATAGAATAGACTGAGATGAGAATAGCACCAGAAGAGATGAGAAGAGAACAACAACTCAAGTCAAATTAAGTTGATTTGATTTAGAAAATAGGTTTTGAAGCTTTTAGCTAAAACGACCATGCTAACTAAGGTTGCGTTCTACAGTCGATATGGCTCTGATACCACCTCTGTCGGGACCCGAAAATACATCTCAGGAACCCTCTGTGTATTCTGAACTAGTCCCTGATCAGTAGCTAGCTCACACAGGAAAACAGTGATGAAATACCATCCATTTATTTAATTTAACTAAAAGATCTCGAGTATCAAATAATAATAATAATGGACCTTATGGTCAATGTTTACTTAACTTACACGCAGGCTAAAGAAACAAATGAACTCTTGCAGCGGAACGAAACTCTTCAAAAGGCCAATCAACATGCCCACAGGCAATCGAGTGAAGAAATGCATCATAATCCGCAAAACCTTCATGGTCCTCTTGGGCGAAGAACTCTTGGGCAGCTTGATATTCTCCCTCTACTGCTGATCAAACAGAGGGCGCAAAGCCATGAGTACTTGAATGTACTCAAGAAGTCGTGGGAAATGTATGCAAATAGTATTCATGCAAGGCTTGAACAAAGATTAGTCAGATGGCTCTTTTGCATAAAACAACATTTACGATAAATACAATAAATAGATTGAAATGCGTAATTGAAAACAATAACAAGTAAATAAACAATTTCTTTGAAACAACTAGTGAACTTCCCATTCACTTCCCAACCAAACCAAAGATAAGTGAATTCCCCATTCACCGATCGACACAAACTACCAAGTGAATGACCTATTCACCAAACGAACATTATATTCATCAAGTGAACTTCCCATCCACACTCCAGACACATTTTGAAGAAACTCTATCTCCCGTGTGAAATCCCCAGGCACGTCCATAACCGCGGACACGGCTATTCGAATAGTTTTACACTCTGCAGAGGTTGTACAGCTTGACCCACAAGAGATAGATCAACTTATAATGTCCGTTTAACACACTTCCGAGGTGTGCGACTAAGTGATCATCACAAGGCTTTTACAAAGCTCCTTCTTAACCCGATTACGCCGCTAAGGATTCAACATCAATGTCTTTCCGACTGCATGGGGCCCTCTCTTCGCCACCGTGAGAATACGTTTCCGTAAACACGCTTTACACGCAGTAACCGAAATTAAGACATTGCTAATTAATCAGCCAGTCCGTCCCATACCGGACATGTGGTTGTGCGGTTGAGGCCCAGTTCAATGGCGCACAAGATTAAGTCCTTGACAAGTTACTCAAAGTAGACTACCACAAACCCACAACATGTTCCATCCACATCCTCCCTATCCACCAACCACTCGCCCGAGCGAAAACCATTTTGTTTAACCAACACCCATGACTAACCCCATCATGGTACACAAGTTTTAGCAACAGTGGCTCACCACCACGATTCCATAAATCATTAAGTCAAAATTGATTATTAAGACACATGTGATGACAAACCCCATCGTAACTAAGCAAGACTAAGCATATGTACGATACTCATGTTGGCAATACAAATATGTCCAACTAAAATTACCCATGCTAAGGTGACAAAAGATTCATGGCATTCAAATAATCAATGGAGGCATAATGACAACAGGTAATAACTATACCCAAAGCAATTTATATAAAGATAGCATGCAATTATATAAAAGAATATACTTTTGAAATCATGGGTTCAATATGATCAAAGGACCACGACTTGCCTTGGAATAAATCCAGTGATTGATCTTGATCTTGGTATGCTACTCCTTGCTCAAAGCTTCCCGAAGTATCGACGTCTATTCGCAAAACAAGCAAATAACACAAATAAATAAATAACAGAGAGAAAACAAACTCCAAAAATTAAATAAAAATCTCAGATAAATAGATCTTGAATTTAGACAAATTTAGGAATTTGAATGGACTCAATCGGAGTTCGGATGCAAAAGATATGGGCTCTGGAAGTTTGAAATCTCATAAAATACTGAAAATCAGAATTTATGGATTTATCAATTACTTTTCAAGGAAAGATAATTAATCGTCGGTGACGCCAACAAGAAACATTCGATCGGATGAAAACCATCTGACGGCTGGGTCCCACTGTCATAGGGTTGGTGCACGGTGGACTGAGTCTGTGGACCTGTGGCTCGGGTGGAGATTTGGTGTGCCACATGGCCGATGACCAGGAGGTTGACAAGGCTGCCACCTAAGCAAATAAGAGGAGGTGGCACTGAGGTGGAGATGAAGTGGAGGCCACATCAGCAGAGAGAGGAACCGAAGGGAGGGAGAGACAGAGGCCATGGCCGGCGGTCTTGAGCTTGACGTCGACGGTGACTGGTGACGGAAGAAGTCCAGCTGAGGAGCAAAACGGGATCCCAGGGTCAAGGCGGAGCACCTGGAGGCGGTGGCTTGGCCAGGGCGGCGGCGGTTCGTCGGCGGCAGCGACAATGGCGACGGCGAGCTCCACTGTGATGGCGACGATGAAGAAGCAAAGGCGCCCGAGGAGATTGGAGGTGAGCATCACGATGGCGAGAGAGCAAGGATCACAGGGATGAGCTCGGAACGGCTAGAAGATGACCGGAGCGGCGGCAATGTGAAGATGACCGGAGACAAGGAAGATGAGCGGCGGCAGCATCTCGGCGAAGGAGAAGCAACAAGAAGGTAGGGGATTAGATGAGAGTAGAATTGTGCACAAGGTGACGCGCTTGATTAGGCCAAGGACTCACCGCGATGTAGATCGGTCAAGAGGCGGCGTCGTTTGTCGGACGAAACGAAACGCGGCGCGATCTTCGGAAGGAGATGATGAGAGCACCGTGAAGCTGGCGTTGATGCGAACCCAACGGCGGCGACGGCGCAGGCTAAGGAGGTCCGACGGCGGAGAACCCCGGCGAGGAAGGCTTTGACGGCGGCTCGGTTTTTCGACAAAATCCGTCAACACGATGACGAGATCGGAACCGGTGGTTTAGGGCTTTGGGAGAGGAAACATGGGCGAACAAATTGACAGGGGGAGGCGGCCTTTTATAGTGCCGGAAGGGAGGAGTTCGAGCGGAGGCCGGCGGCGCTGCGCTTCGTGCTTGACTCGGGCGCTGGAGTCCCTGAAGAAGACGACGGGGACGTGGCAACGCGGGACCCACCCGGCAGTGGAAGGAGGAGAAGGAAAGAGCTGCCGCTCGGGCTGGGCTGCGGCGGTAGCAAGAGGCCGAGTGGGCTGGGCCGGAGAGAAAGGAAAGATGGGCCGGGGCTTTGGAGATTAGGCCCGAAACGAAACTGAGATTTATAATTAGTTTTTCTTTTTTAGAAAATAGCAGAAAAGGCAAATGGCAATTAGAAAATAGCAAATGCACTCGGAAAAATTCTAGAAAATATATCCAAGTACATAGAACCCAAGTAAAATAATTTTGATAATAGTTGATGTTGACATTATTCATATTAAATTGTTTTTGAACTCTGAAAATTCATATTAAGCTTTTAACTTTAGCAGAAAAATCCAAATGGTTATTTTTCTTTTAAAACTCAAAAACAGACCAAATTTTTGGGATGTTACATAGCCCTACCACTTTGTCTCATGCCACCGCAGCAAACCCTAGTTGGTTTTCGGTTTTCACCAGAAGAAAAAAAATAGAAGGAAAAAAAGAGAAGAAAAACAGAAAAAGAGAGAAGAAAAACAGAAAAGAGCGTCTCTCTGTTCCAAAAATTGGAAAGTGCATCAAACTTGCACAAAAATCAGTGAAAATTGGTGGAGACCTTTTTTATATAGCCACAAGCTGCCACAAAAAAATTTGGCACGTTTGCCCCACGAGATCAGAAGTTATAGCAGTTTGAAGTTAAAACCGAAACGAATTCGAGTCCGTTTCCGACACACCTTCAGTAAAACGGGCATAACTTTTGTATACGAAGTAGGAATTCGACGTTTTTGTGCTCGTTTCGAAGCTATTGACGACACGCATCTGAAAATCCAACAAGCAAAGTGCTTGTCACCTTCCAAGACCCCCAAAATCGTCCATCTTTAGCCCTAAAATCGTGTCACAAGTTTTCGGTTTTCGGTTTTTGGCTATTCTTTCGGCTTTCCCTTCGGAATTTGGGGTTCGACCAGTTGAGAAAGTTGTAGATCTTGTCGAAACCTTTCAAACAAGTATATATAAGCCATATAAAACTTTGCCTTTTCATCGGTTGAGACTAGCTGTTGTTTCTGCTCAATCTAGAGGGTTGTTCGCATTTTTACCGATATCGCTGTTTTGTGCTCTACATCATGCGAATAATCTTGTGCCCTTAGAAAGAAGTTTGAGTAGTGGGCTAGCGTCTCTCCTAGTACTTGTTGTGAGGTTCTACTTTGCTTGCATCAAGTCACATTGATTGTTACGTGTGCGTACATATACTTCTCTACTTAGGGCTTTGATTAGCTAGCTGTGATTAGGCTAGGATTAGCAACTTTTGACGAGTACTTTGAACAATCTTTCAACTTGCAATTACTGATTTGATTATTGCTGATCTTTTTGCTACCATATTGTGCCTTCCGAGCTCCACCTACTCTTGATCAGAACAGGTCCCCTCTTGCAATCGTACCCACACTCGACTCGGTATCACGAACCAGCCACCAGTTGAACCACCTACTGCATGCTTTGTAAGAACACTTGTAAGAGTGTGGTAAGACGCTTGACAGTGTGTGATTCCACCTTCCATTACTTAGCAGTTGATAGGGATAATACTTTTGTGTTGTCTTTTATTTCCTACTAACCATGGCAGGTGAGACGTCTGATGAGAAAGAGTGTGTGTTAAAGGAGAACTCATGACGCTTTTGGATGAACAACTCACTACCATTAATGAGGACATTGACAGAAAGCTACAGGCTACTACAACCGCATTACAGCGCTCAATCAACGATAGTATTGCAGCGCTCACCACACGCCTTGAAAGAATGGTGAATCAGCTACCAAACAATGGACGCGAGTAGGAACATGATGCAGCCCAAGATCTTGAGGTGGGAGATGATAATGAGAGGCGAAACCGTGACGCTCAAGATGCACGTGTATGACACCGCCTACAACACAACCATCACGATATGGGAGGTAATAATTTTCAGCACCACAATGTTCGTGTTAATAATGATCCATTTGCTAAAGTTAAATTTACCATACCATACTTTGCGGGTGTTTATGATGCTGAAATTTATCTAGATTGGGAGATGACAGTTGAACAAAAATATAATGCCCATCTAGTTCCTGAAGTGCATAGAGTCAGGCAAGCTACTAGTGAGTTTAAAGATTTTCCTATCATTTGGTGGAATCAAGTAGTTAATTCTGGCCTAACACCTGATACATGGGATAGATTGAAGGTAGCTATGTGTGCTAGATTTGTTCCTCCTGCTTTTAAACGTGATATGCGTAAGAGATTGTAGCGCTTAGACCAAGGTAATAGATCTGTCGAGGAATATTACCAAGAATTACAAATAGGCATGATGCGTTGTAATGTTGTTGAGGTTGAGAAGGATAAGGTGGCTCGCTTTTATGGGGGCTTAAGGCGTGAAATTCAGGACATAGTTGATTACAAGGAGTATAATGATATCAATAGATTATTCCAGCTTGCTTGTTTAGCAGAAAAAGAATTGCAAGGAAGACAACAAAGGACTAGGAGTAACTTTGGAAGTACGTCTACATTGAGATGGACGTCGGGGCAAGCCAAGACAGCCCCACCTCCTGCTTTCCGGTCTGCTGCCCCCTCCGTGAGTAGGGCACGTTCAGCAGCACTGCCACCACCGTCACGTGCACCCGAGATGAGCAAATCTACTAGTGTGCAGGCATCAACGCAGAGCTCTTCATCGGTTGCTTCCACAGGTAGTACAACAGGGATTATATGCCACCATTGCAGAGGGATGGGACATGTCATGAAAGATTGTCCAAGTCAGCGAACGTATATTGCGACAGAAGATGGAGGTTATGTAAGTGCTAGTGATGTTGAGGATGAATATGCTCTTGCAGCTAACCTTGCAGGTAATGATGATGATCAAGAGGAACATAGTGAAGGGGAGGAAATTTTAGGTGCTGCTGCTACAGAGACTTATAGGACCATAATTGTGCAGCGAGTGTTGAGCACTCAAAGGGAGCAAGCGGAGAAGCTACAGACGCCATAATTTGTTTCAGATGTTCCTCATCGTCAAGAATTGTCGTGTTCGTGTCATAATTGATCGTGAGAGTTGTAATAGCTTGGTGAGTTTAGATTTGGTCAAGAAGCTTGGCTTGACCACACGTGCACATCCTCATCCATACCACATTCAGTGGTTCAATAACAGCGGTAAGGTGAAGGTAACACAATCTGCGAGGGTGCATTTTTCCATTGGTTCCTATTATGATGTTGCTGATTTTGATGTAGTGCCTATGCAAGCTTGCTCACTTTTATTAGGTCATCCATGGGAATTTGATACCGATGCAACTCATCATGGTAGAAGTAATAAGTACTCTCTTATACACAAAGGAAAGAAAATAATTTTACTACCTTTGACATCTGCTGAAATTGTGCAATGTGAAAAAGAGATAACTGCAAATGAGACGAAAGGACATGAACATGAATCTGAAAATCAGCAAGTAGTGAAGGACATTTTCCCACCTAAGAAAGAGAAGTTGGCACCTAGTTCTAAGACTGAGGGAATTAAATTAAAGGGTTGTGTCATGCTTGCAACCAAATCTGATCTTGCTGAAATTGTCGATAATGATATGTCACGTTATGCTTTGATATGCAAAGACGCTTTATTTTCACTTGACGATATATATAACATCCCAATTTCGGACTTATGTTTCAAATGTAAGAAAATGAGTAGAAATTAAACCTTTTCTTACATCATGTATTTCCTGTATGTTCTAAACAATTCATGTACAAGAATTATGGAAATACAAGTCACCAGTCTTTTTGATCCAAAACCTTGTCTTCCAAAAACATTCATCTCAAATCTTGTGATCATCCTTTGGAAGTATTTTTCCTAAGTTCCTGGGATGGTATGTGACCCCTCTGAAAAATTTCACAATTTTTAGAAATTGTTTGAATATTTTTAGAAGGCAGTCAAACCTATTTGACTTTCAGTCAAACTTTACACCAGAGCTTTGTAGAATTTTTGGAGAATAATGCCCTGCATAAAAACCTCTGAAAATTTTATACAAGGTTAATATCTGGGTTAGAAAGCTCCAGTAAAAATTTCATAATTGTTGGCACTGTTTTGCTATCTCAAATAAATCCTCAAAGTCCCAGCTCAACTTAAAACCAAAAACCTGTTTTCACTGTTCCTTGGGTTCGCGTCAGACTCGGGCTCAAGCCACTTGTCTTGGTCCAGTCAACTAACTACACCGGGCTTCCTTTTAAAAGCACGCTTTCAATCTCAGCTGTTGGATCAAAATCGGACCGTCCTCGTCGCAGGAGACATTCGGACTTCCGGTTGTTTTGTTTGAATCTGAGCCGTTGGATTAAAATCCAACGCCCACAATCCCCTCCGTTGTATTTAAACCTCAGGAGTTTCGAGAAATCTGAGCCGTTCATTTCTAATCTAAGGGCTCCCGATCTCTTCCATCATTTTAAACCTCAGAGGCGTGGCGCGATATCAACCGCCCGATCAAAATCCAAGGGTCCAAAGTTGCTCGAGCTTTTTCTCTGGTCATCTTCAACCTCCAGCCGTGTGTGAATAGCGCAGGGCATGGCGTTGTCCAATCTTGCTCCCCTAAAGCCACTCCTAACCGACACTGAGGGATTGTGGGGTGTTTTCGGCCATGCCATTACCCGACTCCACCATCTACACCCCCATCAATTCTTCTTTTCGGCCACATCTTGAGCCATGAGCTTTTGTCACCCGAGAGGCTCCTTTTGGGCCAAACCCTAATCCTCTAGCTATTTAAGCTCCCCAAGACCCTCCTGGTGTTCCTTTACACCGTTCCCAAGCTCCTTATTCATTCTTGGAGCCTAGCACATCAAAAGCTATTCCGAGCGTGTGTGGGCCGTAGGATTTTAGATCGAACGCTCTCATGCGCCCACGTCACTTTATTTCCGTTGAGTTTGATTTTATTTCTGTAAGCATTTATGTTTCAACTGAAAATTGTATTAATGCTTTAAAAACTCTTAACTAATTCATGTTAACTCCTTTTTAGTTGTTTCCAACTGTAATAAATTCTTTTGTCACTAAAATTTAATATAAAAATGCACTTAAGCATATTTCAGTAACAGAAAATTATGTAACCAAAATAATTTGATTTCTGCCAATCTTGATTATCCCAAAAATAGATTTAAAACTTGTAAAATGCATATCTTTCTTTGTATAATTCCAATTTGTGCAAAATCAATTTTGTTAGATTCCTCTGTTAGTATACTTTAATATAAAATAGGATTTGAACATGGTTATATTTCTGTAAAATGACTTGCATTAGGTTTACAACTTAGAAAAACCATAAGTAAATCGTTATAACTCCAATTTTAGTAAACTCAACTTTGCTGTCATTAGGATGTCATAATCTACCTGTCATAAAAATTTTAGACCTTAGATCATTCTAGAAATTTTCCCTATGAACATTACCTGTAATTAATTTAGTTGATTTTATAGGCTGAGAAAGTGTATTTTGGTTGTAACTTTTGCATACTAAATCCAAATTGCATGATTCTTGTTCCTAAAATTGTGTAAAATCCCCCTAGCTGTTGTATAAATTTTATTAGATTTGGATGTCTTTTGCTGTTGGAGTTTATTTGTTGTTCTTCGTTCTTATTTTGCTTATCGCCTTTTCCCGTTAGCTTCCGAAGATAATCTTTATATTGAATCTGAGCCGCAGCCATCAGATCCTGCAGTCCAGCAAGGTAAGTAGATGTAGCATCATTTGATCATATTGTTCCTACTATTATCAAATTCTAATATATTGTTTGCAAATTCTATGTATGCATTACTATGTTGTTTTAACTATTGTCGATAGTTGACCCAGTAGATGCATTACTAGTAGGCAAATGTTTATCCTTTATTACTGAGCCTAGGTTTATCTTGCTGTGATTTTGGGTTCGTTGGATGTACCCTTATCACTTAGTAGTTTACGAGTTTGCTGCTTAGCCATGCTTAGCTATCGGTAGAAATGGGCGGTTATCGACTTGTCGATAACCTTGATCACAAAAACTGTTATAATCTATATATTTGAGCCTTGTGCTATGTCTAAATTGCAAAACTAAAACTAAAAAGCAAAATAATTTGGACTTGGGCACAATGGTAAGATGGTGTGATCTTTTGGGTGTGATTGGAATGGTGCCCGAGTCAATTAAGGACCGAACATCTTGTAAGTACCTGTTATCCAGGCATTTTGTGTGTGCTCACCACACTAGAGGGAATGGACCTCTCTTGACTTAGTACTTTGGCGTGTGTTATTGAGTCTTTTCCTTATGACATTAAACATAAAAATGGCAAAGAAAATGTAATAGATGATGCATTGTCTAGGAGATATTCCATGCTTTCACAACTTGACTTCAAAATCTTTGGGTTAGAGACAATAAAGGAGCAATATGTGCATGATGCTGATTTTAAAGATTTGTTGCTCAATTGTCAAGAGGGAAAGGGTTGGAATAAATTTGTAGTGCATGATGGGTTCTTGTACCGTGCTAACAAGCTATGCATTCCAGCTAGCTCCGTTCGTCTTTTGTTATTACAAGAGGCGCATGGAGGAGGATTAATGGGTCACTTCGGCATGAAGAAGACCAAGGACATTTTGACCCACCACTTTTATTGGCCAAAGATGAGGCAAAACATCGAACGCTTCATTGCCCGCTGCACCACGTGCCAAAAAGCTAAGTCACGACTTAATCCTCATGGTTTATATATGCCTCTTCCTGTTCCAAACACACCTTGGAAAGATATTTCTATGGACTTTGTTTTAGGTCTGCTTAGAACAAAGAAGGGGAGGGATAGTATTTTTGTTGTCATGGATAGATTCTCTAAGATGGCTCATTTTATACCATGTCATAAAAGTGATGATGCTACAAATGTTGCTGATTTGTTCTTTAAAAAAATTGTTCGTTTGCATAGTATTCCGAATACGATAGTTTCCGATCGTGATGCTAAATTTCTTAGTCATTTTTGGAGAACTTTGTGGGCTAAGTTGGGGACTAAGCTGTTATTTTTCACTACTTGTCATCCCCAAACCGATGGACAAACTGAGGTAGTCAATAGAACTTTGTCTACTATGCTTAGGCTGTGCTTAAAAAGAACTTAAAAATATGGGAGGAATGTTTGCCCCATGTGGAATTTGCTTATAATCGCTCGTTGCATTCTACCACAAAGAAGTGCCCTTTTGAGATTGTTTATGGTTTCATCCCTCGTGCACCTATCGACTTGTTGCCTCTTCCAGCTTTTTAGAAAGTAAATCTTGATGCTCAACAACGTGCTGATTTGATACTTAAGATGCATGAGACAACTAAAGAGAACATTGAGCCTATGAATGCTAAATATAAATTTGCTGGTAGCTAGGGACGCAAGCATGCTACTTTTGAACCTGGTGATCTTGTCTGGTTACACTTGCGAAAAGAGCGATTCCCTGAAGTGAGAAAGTCTAAACTCGTGCCTCGTGCAGATGGTCCTTTTAAAG
Source organism: Ampelocalamus luodianensis (assembly GCA_036346255.1). NCBI lineage: Eukaryota > Viridiplantae > Streptophyta > Magnoliopsida > Poales > Poaceae > Ampelocalamus > Ampelocalamus luodianensis. The sequence goes on along the minus strand of CM070638.1, from coordinate 35,344,922 downwards.
TGCTTGAACGTATTAATGATAATGCATATAAGTTAGACTTGCCTGCAGATTTTGGGGTTAGCCCCACCTTTAACATTACAGATCTGCGACCATTCTTCGGCACGGAGGATGAGCTTGAGTCGAGGACGACTCCAATTCATGAAGGGAAGGATGATGAGGACATCACTTCTATTGATATGAACACTCCTCTTGCTACTGCCATGAATGATATGCAAGGTCCAATTACTCGGGCACGTGCTCGTCAACTCAATTATCAGGTAAATTCGTTTCTAGGGCTGAGTGTATTATTTAAGAACTCTATGATGCTGCCTAATAGAGATGATTTGCTTGTGCTTAGGAATTTAGGACGGGACAGCAAGGAGTTGATGATATGCATCAAGGAAGGAGAAGGCAATAACAATGGCCAAAGGAGATGAAGAATTTGTGGCCTCCAACTCAAGGAGCTTCGGCCACCCTTTATTTGGTGCTGCATCACCTTTTCTTTAGCCAACAAAGCTTGTATCCGAGTCCTATGGGCTGACTTGGCCCATATGGCCCATATGTGGAACAGCCACCCTCGGGGGTCTGTTACTGTTCATGTGAACAGTAACATGGCCGCGTGAACAGTGCCTCGCCTAGGGTTTCCGCCTCCTAGTCGCCCTCCTCATATAGGAGCCGTCACTCTTTAGTCCAATTTGGGTTTTTCTTAGATTATTCTGTCACTTTGCAGTTTCGCCGTTTGTTCGGTTTGAGGAACCCCACTCTGTGAACTTCATTATTATTCGCAATATAGATTGCATCTTCTACTCTCTTGCTTGTGTTCTCAATTCGCTTGCAGGAGATAACTTTCTTGGCGAGGTCAACCGCGTTCGGCACGGTTGATAACCAATGGAGCAGTGGTGTAGTGATTGCGAGGGGTTCGATCTGTTCGGGTCGGAGCCATTGGATCATCAACGTCGTATTCTCCACAATCGACGTATCAGTACCTTTCGGAATATTGGGCCAACACTCACATCAAGATAATATGTCATCCATAGACTTTTCAATACTTTCTTGATCGAGTATCGGATAACCTTATGTGGTCGAACTCTTCGACCACTAGTGGCATGGCCATGCATTTTATTTATCCGACTACTTCGAGGGGTCCAGAAATATCTCTCCTATTATGTTAGGAGGGGCAAATCTCATATCCGACCAGTCACATCCCTCCGCATGTTTCATAGCATTTCCGAAAGCTACCTTTATAACTACCTAGTTACGAGTAGCATTTGGCAACCCCTAAGAGTGCTATTGCACATATAGCAAACCATGTTGATCTCAGGTCTAAGGATTATATATCATCATTGCTTGAGACCAACTAATGACACATAGAATCATATCAATCTCAATAGTGTCTCAAGGTGGGTCTATCCAATCCTATGTTCTCTGACATGTGTTCACATTATTGATTCGATATCCCTATATCAATAACCGGTGAAACATAGTTATCAATCAATACCTGTGCTGGTCGTAGAGTCATTGGTGTTCCGACCAGTGATATCTGACTAGAGATACATTTAGTATGACATCATATAAATTAAAGAGCTTCAACAACAAGTCACATACTCGTTGATCTATATAACTGATGATTCATTCAAGGAACAGAATAATATTTATTCAATAACTCATAAACATAGACGTGATACAATCATCTCTATAATTGCCTCTAGGGCATATCACCAACAGGAGCGTCGGCTTCGCCGTCTGCGCAGCGATTGTGCTGCTGAGGCTGGTGATTTGGGAGGTTGGTTTCCCATTTTACTGGCACCAGGTGCGAACTAGAAGCCCCATCACAAGGATTTTTCTGGTAAGAAATTCATGGGCGAATGCCCTACAAATGTACTTTCATGTTTTAACATTTGGAATTTGCATTCTGAAATATTATAATTTGTCACTTTGGTTTACTTTCATTCCCCCCATGTACAAATAAGTATGTCAGACTTGGAAATGCTCAAATTGTTTTTTTAAAAAAAGGTGAACCAGCTTTTATAGAAAGCATATAAGAGTTCAAACAAAAGAAAGAAACCAATCCACTAGGAGCACCAGTTTACAATTCAAGCAAAGACAGGAAAAGAGACAGCCACACTAAGAGATTACATGACTACAAATCGGATTCACCGATTTACAAAAGCATTTAGACCAATCTTCAGTAGCTTTCAGGAAGTCCTCCAGCTGGCTACGCTCAGCCCCGGAGATGAGAACTCGCCAATACTGCAAACAAGATAAAAATTTGAAAATCACATCCAAAGGTTGCCGAGGAAAAACCCCCTCAAACGCCATTCTGTTTCTAACTTTCCAGAGATTCCAAGCCGTAGCAGCAAAACTAAACAAAATAATATTGTAATCAGTAGCCCCCTTCCTATCTAACCAATTCAATTGAAAATCATCAACAGATTCTGGAGCACGCTCCCAATTGAGCACCTCTTTGATCCCTAAGCCAAAAGAACCTTGCCAGAATGCAAGAGAACAATATATGGTCAATACTCTCAATATCTCCACAAAAAATACAGTGCATCCCCCCTGTCCACCCCCTTTTGCTAAGTTGTTCCAAAGTTTGAACTTTGTTATTATAGCACTGCCACAAAAAAAATTTAACTTTTAAAGGAATATTGCTCTTCCATAACTTTTTTATTTTCCTACAAACCACCCCCTGAAGCCCATCTATCTATATAACGATTTCACTATGAACATACCAGTTTTTTCAAAACACCACACAACTCTGTCCAGATTATTATCAAGTTCTACTTCAGTTATCAACTTTTTAAAATTCTCCCACTGCATTGCTTCCTCTCCCCCAAAACCTCTTTTGAAAGTAATGTTCCAACAATCATCAACCAGGCCCTCAGCTACGCTCATGTCGGAGGATTGACAAATATTAAACAGATTCTTAAAAATGACTTTAAAAGGACACTCTCCAGCCCAAACATCACCCCAAAAAGAGACATTTTGTCCACTACCAAGCTTATATTTAGCACCCCAGTAAAACAAAGTTTTAACTTTCAACACCTGTTTCCATAACTGAGAACCTCTAATACAATTAGCATATCTAAAAGCACCCCTAGGGAAATATTTGGCTTTTAAGATTCTAAACCAAAGCTCATTACTTGATGCATTAATTCTCCAGATCCATTTAGCAATAAGACAATCATTCATGATCCTAGTGTTAATCACCCTAACCCCCAAAATCTTTAGGTCTACAGACAGCATCCCATTTCACCATATGATACTTGAAATTGTCACTAGCCTCCCTCTAAAAAAATCTAGATCTGATAGTATCCATGCGTCTGTGCACCTCCTCATTCAATCTATAGAAGCCTATTGTGTAAGTGGGAAGGCTACTTAAACAACTATTAACCAAAATTAATCTGCCCCTAGACAAATTGTTTTATTTTTATCAAATAGAGTCTGCACATGGAAATTCTTTGTGAAATTTTTAATCTTACTAATGCGCGCGGATTCTCTATTCAGGTTCTTGTGGTAGCATACAAGAAAAAGAAAACTTCAATTACCGGGGAACCCTGACGAATTGAATCAGATCACGAATGATGATGCGAAAGGTCTTGAGGTGCTCCATAGGACAGAAGGCTTAAAGTAAGTCCAAATTAAACTGAAACATGGTTTGCTATCACTCTAAAACATGATAGATTACATGTATGTGAATCATTTCATCTTTTAGGTGCCTTCACAAAGCTGCAATAGACAACGGAGTGAGAGGAGCATGGTCGCTTTGCTCTGTAACCCAAGTAGAAGACACCAAGATTATTATTCGTATGATTCCAATCTTCATAACATCTGCACTTGGCTACATGCCTGTGTCCATAATCCTGACCTTCACTGTCCAGCAAGGCAACACCATGAACATGAAGCTCGGCGCAATCAACGTATCCCCGACGATTTAATTCTACCATTTTATATCTATTTTTATACAACTTAGAAAATAGTATACCATACAACTTATGGAAACTACAGAGAATTATCTAGCTAAACTTAGGTATGATTACAACTTAATTCTACCATCTACTGCATGTAATAAAGTAATCTACACAACTTTTGTTAGTGACGACAGAGTTCTAGACAACTGTACTATCGAGGTCATACCTTTTCAACCTCTTATCCAAATATAGTGATCTTGTACTCTCTAAAAATCTTACGAAATTATCCACAACTTATCTAATATGGAAAAGTCATGAATCCGGACGGATATACCCTAAAATTGCCCCTCATGGTTCTGCAGAACAAGTAATTGAACTAGGGTATCTCAAAACGTCCAATTCTCATGACCAAACCAATCTAAACCTTAAATAAACATCAACCCGAGATCAAAAAAAGGTTAACTAGGTCATTAACCACGGATTTTGGATGACGAACAAGAATGAATCGTCAAGCCCTAATTTCCTCCTTCCTCCTTCCTCTCCTCCTCCCTTCTTCCTCATTCCTTGCTGGATCTCCTCTGTGCTGCTGCTTCTTTCTGTATACCCCTTGATTCAAGCCAGTCCATGCACGCCCTCGGCCTGCGCCCCATGACGACAAAGCCAAAACTCCTGATTTGAGGGGGCCGATGGTAAATATTAACTCATTGGTATGGTTTCCAAATACCCTGTAATATTCCGGGGTGTTTTCATTCTCTCTAAAATTTGACTATGGAAATCTGGCGTCCTGAACTACGTCACCATGACGCACGCACACACTGTGCCAGGTTGCCAGCTATCCTCCTACCGTCTCAAAAGAAGCTATCCTGCGGCAATAATGCCACGCAACCCCCCCGGCACTCCTTTTTTGGCGATCTGACCTGCAATTATTCTGCTCCCACTAACTCGCTATTATACCTGCATGCCCTAACCGTGACCCACTAAACATGTCAATCATAATCGATAGTATCCCACATGGATAAGACTAAATGTAATTGCATTTGTATTTTTCTTTCTGCCTTTCTGGTGAGACTATTACGTTTGGAGTGCTCCTCCACAAGGTTAAGATTGTAGACGTCATGGTATTCCATAAGTCTTGGGTGCCGGTTTGGCATCACCGTGCTGCGCTGAATAATCTAGCTAGTCAGGTAAAAAAAACTTTTGTCATTCATAGTAAAATCCAAAAAATTATCAATTAGTTAGTGCATGTAAGGAAAGTTTGAAGTTATGGTAAAATCAGAGAGTAAGAAAAATTTCAAGCCATAGTAAAATTACAGAGTAAGAAAAATTTCAAGCTATGGTAAAATCCAAGTCACAGACGGTTCTTAATACAAACCATCTGTGATAAGTATCTCATCAAAGACGGTTCTTAATACGAACCATCTGTGATAAGTATCTCATCAAAGACGGTTCTTAATACGAACCGTCTGTGATGAGATACTTATCACAGACGGTTCGTGATACCAACCATCTGTGATATGTCATCACAGACGGTTTTTGTATGAAACCGTCTGTGCTTCGCAGCGCGGGAGTTCGAAAATTTTGAACGCGTACGCAGGAGGCAAAATATTTTGATATTTTTATATATTATGGCCGACCTCCTCTGGGTGCTTAGTCTCGCACTCCTGCAATCCCGGTCCTCCTCTCGGCTTGATCCTCCCTTGCTCCCGCAGTCCTCCTCTGAGCTCCAGCTGGTCGCTGCTCCTGCGGTCCTCCTGTAGCTCCCGGCCCCCCACTACTCCTCCGCACTCCGGTCCTCCCTTGCTCCCGCAGTCCCCAACCTCCGACGCGGTCTTCCTCCCCAACAGCTGAGAGTCGACGCCGACACCAACGCCGACCTCCTCTAGTCCTCCGACGCTGACGTCTCTGGTATATGAGGTTCTGTTGGTACTTTTGTATATGAGCTTCTGTTAGATTCATATCTAGATTTGTATGTATGAGCTTGTGTTACTTGTGTTAGATTCATATCAAGATTTCTGTTAGATTCTCCTCCAGATTCTACTTATGTTGGTACTTGTATATGATCGAGTGTATGAGTGTATCCATTAATCCATGGCTTGAGAAATTTACTAGGAGGCTTGGGACTTAGAATCCATGTATGTGTATCAATGAATCCATGTTTGGGAGGCTTGGGAAATGACAGTGTATGTGTATGAATGTATCCATGAAATGGCAGTATTTTTTTTTACAATAAAAAAGGCTATCACAGACGGTTCTGAATAAGAACCGTCTGTGATAATTACCATCACAGACGGTTCTTGTTCAGAACCGTCTGAAAAAATAGACTATCACAAACGGTTCTGAAGTAGAACCATCTGTGATAATTACTATCACATATGGTTCTTGTTCAGAACCATCTATGATAGCTATTTTCACAGATGGCTTGAAAACCGTCTGTGATGCCGCTTGTTATCACAGACGCATAAATACAGACGGTTCACAAAACCGTCTGTGATGACGTTTTGTGTAGTAGTGAAAGGATCTGCCAAGTTCCTTTTAGATTGAATGTATTCCACAAAAATAACATCCATCTCTCTAGCATGCCTTGCCGACTTAAGTTGTCTCTTTATATGTTTTGAGGACTTCATAACATCCTTCCTACTCTTCGCCTTAGCCAAAATGGTTTGGTTTTCGAAGTAGGTTAATATAGCTAGAATTGGTTTTTCCAGCACCCGTAGGTTAGAAAGGAGTTCTCTAATCCATTCAGCCTCTATAGTCGACGAGTCGAGTGCTACCAACTCAGCCTCTATGATGGACCGTGTAAGGATAGTCTATTTAGAAGAGTTCCATGAAACGGTCCCACTTGCTTGAGTGAAAACATAGCCACTTGTAGCCTTCATATCATCCGAGTTACTAATCCAGTTAGAATCATTGAATCCTTCTAAGACTGCCGGATGGCCAAAATAATGTATTCCCAAATTTGTGGTCCTCTTCAGGTACCTAAATACAATCTCTAGTGCTATCCAATGATTATCTCCTGGATTTCCCATATAACAACTCAATTTGCTTACAACATATGGGAAGTCAGGTCTCGTTGCACTAGTCGGATACATTAAGGATCTAATTATTTGAGAATATTTAAACTGGTCTTTCCCATATCCAATGTTTTTATGTAGCTTAACATTTGGATCATAGGGTGTGGCTACTGACTTACAGTCCATGAACCAAAATCTTGTTAGGACCTTGTCCACATAATGGGATTGTGAGAGAGTAATCACATTCTCACCCTTTAACTGCTTGATGTTTAAGATAACATCAGCTTCACCCAGGTTTTTCATATCAAAGTTCTGGGAGAGGAAAGACTTGGTTTTATTGATTGCATCCATGTTGGCCCCAAATAGTAGTATGGCATCCACGTATAGACAAAGGATGACACCTTTGCCCCCACTAAACCGATAGTAGACATATTTATCGGCTTTGTTTACACAAAAGCCAACTGATATCATAGTACTATCAAATTTTTCATGCCATTGCTTGAGAGCTTGCTTTAGACCATACAACGATTTAATCAAGCGACATACTTTCTTCTTTTGCCCTTTAACCACAAAACCATCGAGCTACTGCATATAAAACTCCTCATCCAACTCTCTATTTTAGGAAAGCGGTCTTTACATCAATTTGATGTACTTGGAGTTTGTATGTGGCAGCTAGTGCTAAAAGCACCCAAATTGTGGGCAAACGAGTCACACAAGAGTATGTGTCAAAGTAGTCTTCATCCTCTTTTTGCATGAAACCCTTAGCCACTAAACGAGCCTTGTAGTTTTCTATAGTATCATCAGGTCTTCGTTTTTTTTTGAAAGATACATTTGTAGCCCACTGGCTTGTACCCAGATGGAAGGTTTGTAACCTCCCATGTTCCATTAGCTATGATAGAATCCATCTCACTACGGATTGCCTCCTTCTAGTAATCCACATCTAGGGATGCGTATGCCTCTGAAAGGGTTCATGGCTCATCAACCACGAGATAGGTGACATAGTCATCGTCAATAGACTTTTCAATCCTCCGCCTCTTACTCCTCCTCAACTCCAATTCAGGAGTAGTATTATCCACACTAGGAAGAATAGTGTTCATCTGAACCAGTAGGGTGAAATACTTCATTTGGTCTCATAGGAAACACATGTTCAAAGAACGTCGCATCACTAGATTCCATCATTACATTTGGAGCGATGTCACTCACCTCACATTTGACCACTAGAAATCTATAAGCCATGCTAATTTTAGCATACCCTAGAAAGACACAATGTTTTCTTTTCTTTGGTAACAGCACAAGCACTTTTGCAAGGCATCCCCGAGTTCAAAGAAATGATAAGTTAGGTTTTCTCCACTTCTATCCTTCATAAGGTGTTTTCTATTGATTGCGAGGCGGAACCCTATTGTGGACATAATTAGCTATGAGAACTGCTTCACCCCACCAATAGTCTGACATTCCAAAAATTTGTAGCATGACATTAACCAAGTCATAAAGGGTTCGATTTTTTCCTTTTGGTTATTCCATTTAATTAGGGTGAGTATGGTGGAGTAATTTCATGAATTATTCCACTTTCTTCACAGTATTGAGAGAATTCATTTGGAACATATTTACCGCCTCGGTCCAACCTTAACTATTTGATTTTCTTTACTAGTTGACTGTGTACTTCAGCTTTAAAGATCTTAAAATGTTTTAGTGCTTCATCTTTCGACTTAAGTAAATGTAGCAATACTTAGTTGCATCATCTATGAGAGTTAGAAAATATCGTTTGTCATCTTTAGTCAATATTCCATTCATCTCAGAAAGATAAGAATAAATTAGCTCAAGTGGTGAGGTGCTCTGCCCTTTAATGCTAGAAAAAGTGTACCGCACAAAGGTTTAGAACTTTCGACAAACGGTAGTTCCACCAAGCAAGCTTCGGTACTACCGCGACGCCGTAGTTCCACAAAGAGAACTCTGGTACTACTGCTACACAAGCGCAACTGGACCTCTTCACCCGATCGGGCTGGCCACGTGGACGTCTCAGATTCAATTGAAACTCTCGGACCACGTCTCTTGACCACTCGATCGGTTGATACATTCAGATTGTCCGAACATCCACCGGTAGTTCCGCCAAGGAGCACCGGTACTACCGTAGCGCAGTAGTTCCACATAGTACATACCGGTACTACCGATGTTCTTGAGAAAAGCACAAACTGGCTTTCAAAGAACAACTCAATTGCAAAACACATTTGCCAATTGATGCCAGATGTACACAAGACATGAAGGCAAGATTCTCAATAAGTTTCCAAACACATTTGCCAACTTTTAGAATCAAAGCCACAACTAAAAGGTACATGGACTAAGACATTTGCGAAACACATTTGTAAACTAAAGTCACATGCTACAAGGATTAACTATGAGCCTCGATCATTTGCAAAACACATTCGCAGACAACATGTTAATGAGAGCTAGAGCAAACACAAGGAGCTATCAACACATGACTAACTCAAGCTACTACTCAAGACCCCTCTTAATAGTACGACAACCTATACTAGCAATTTGGTCTCCAACCAAACACCAAGACCGGTAAAAGACTAGGAACACATCCTTAGCCCTAGCTAGTCATATATTTGCCTTGCACATCTCTTGAAGTTTGATGACGCACATCTTCACTTCAAGTCTGGGTCATTGACTTGATAATCATCAACACATGATGATTTTTTTTTGCATCAGGATCTTGACTTGATGCTCATCAACTCATGATGACATCCTCTATCCCGAGCCTTGATATGCATCTACACATAATGCATTCTTCACTTGACTTCCATCAATACATGATGGGTCTTCTCTTGACTTGATGATCAACTCATGATCATCTCCTCTTCTTGAACATCATCAAGGCATGATGATTTCCTTCTTCCCGAATCTTGATATGATGACGATCAACTCATGATGTCATCCAAAGTCTCCAATCACATGGAACAAAACCTATTTATCCAACTCATGGAAAATGTTAGTTCCACAATATGGTTATTATTAATTACCACACCATACCATTAACTCATAATGGTCGGACAAGATACCACAATCTTTTTCTCTTTGGTAATTGCTGATAATCACTTCAATTGCAAATAATTGACATGAAGATTTGTATGAGTATACACAAACTACACAAGTTGTATATACTCAAGAGATATATGAGCATATATGAACTACACAAGTCTCATATACTCATATGAGTATATATGAACTTCACAAGTTATATATACTCAAGGATGTGTTTCAAAGTAGAGATCCTTAATATATGTGGAAAGGAATATGGATCAATACTAATGAAACCACAAAATATAGATTGAACTCCCGCTAAATGTGTGCATATACAAATTTGTAATAAGAACATATGCACATATTCAAGTTAACCTTTTGGTAGAGTTCAACCAATATTTTGGATCCGAGGAATGACAAGTATAAGAATATAGTGTCGAATGCATACCTCTTCAATTTTCACTTTTTATATCCAATTGAGACTAAACAATAGGTATATCAATAAGAGTGTTAGTATCACAAATAGATTTGTCATTAATACATGCCTCTTTGTTTTTCACCTTTATATCTAACTGAGACTAAACAATAGACATCACAATAGAAGTATTAGTCTCACAACTAGATTTCTCATTAATAACCAAAATACTCCATTAACACATAATGGCGGGTCTAGATTCTTCACCCATGCCACCCTTGCCCGCGCAGCTCGCGCCAGAGCGCATGGTGTCCGTCCTAACCCGGCTCCGCCACATCCGCCGGTACGCCACCTCACCATGCAGTGCCTGCCTCTGCATTTGCACCTCGCCCAAACCCCCCTTGCTCCCCTCCTCTCATTGCCACATGCCTGACCCACACCCGCCGTGTGCGTCGCGCCACCTTCGGCCTCCGCGCCACCACTGTGCAAGCACAGTGATGCATTACGACCTGAACGTCCACTTCCACAGCTTTATAAGCTGGGATAACCCTCAACCTTGCCGCCCCCTCCTCGCCATTCTCCTTCTCTCCCTCTCTTTCGCCAAGTTCAACCGAAGAAAGCAAGCCCCATTTCAGCCACCGCGCCACCGTCACCATTTCCGCCGCCGCTGGTGGGCCCTCCCCTAACCACATACATCATCACGTGTTCTGAAACACGAGGATTTTTTCCCCCACCTAATTCCTCCTTTGGCCCATAGGAACTCGTTGGAACCCACTTCTTCCTCACCCCCAGCCGAAACAGCAGATTTCGTCGCTGCGCCACCAAAAGACCTTGTCGTCGGCCACCCTCCGACTGCCTCTGCCTTCCCTCTTTGCTCTGGTTGGTTTCCCATGCCTCCTAGATGCTAGTGCGCACCTCCTTTTGACAAGGGCATCGCCATGGCGTGGAAGCCACCGTAGCACCGAGCGTCGCCGCCGCTCTTCGTCATCGCGCCGCAGTCATAGGTAGTCCCAAGTGCACAAGCCCTAGCCACCAGCACTCACAAGTGCACAAGCGTGTGGGGAACCCATTTTGGGCATGTCGAGCTGCCCCCATAGTCCAGCTTGCCAGCGACGAGCACGGCGAGGAACCGCCCTAGAGCTCCTCTGTTTGGTCGAAACCAGATAAGCTCTATAGCCGTGCCATTAAAAACCAAATCTCGGTCGTTAGGGCTAAGCAATGATTATGAGTTGGTTTAATTACTACTGTGTTAGACTCACATGTGGACCCGAGAATAATTATTGAGGTGTAATTAAATCTGGTTTTTCGCTGTGAGTCACTGACCACTTAATTGCATAGTGCATGTTCACGGACCGGCATAGTGCATGTGGACCTTCAGTCCATGCACTGTTCATGTGAACCAAGTTGCTAACAAATGGAAACCATCTGTCAGTGAATAGTTTTCTGTAGAAAAATAATCAAATCAAAAAACAAAATACTATGCAATGGACCCCACCTATCAGAGAGAGAATTTCTCTCTCCTCTGGTTATTTTTGGACTTAATCCAAATTTACACTTTGGAGAGCCCGTTCTCGCTCGATTTAGCTCCAAACTTAATGAAATTTGTTTCTAAATTTTTCTAAATTCAAGATTTGTCTGCTAGCAGTGGTTTTGTTCAATTTTCAGTTCTTTTGATTTTCTTTTGTATTTATTTGCTTTGCTTATTTGTTTGTTCGCTTTCCGATGCGATCGTCCAAGTAGAGTGTGAGGACGCGGAAGAGCCCTATTCGAGCAAGCACAAGAATTCCAAAACCCATCGGCTTTTGAGCTCGACGAGTCAACATTTGATCATATTGAACCTACACTTGAGAAAATTTATATTCTTTTCAAATTATGAAATTGCATTCTTAATTCATTATGCAAATGTATGTCAAACTTTAAGGTAGTTACATGCCAACTTGATACTATAGTATTATTATACCATCTGTCAGACCCAGGAGTAACACCCCCAAATCCTCTGTGTATTTTTGAATTAGTCCCATGATCAGTAGCTAGTTCACATAGTAAACAAATGTGGTAATAACCATAAAGAAACACAGAAAGGCTTATGAGCCAACAATAAAGAAACACAGCGGAAGACGAACAAGACGTAGTAGAGTCTAGCTGATCTACCACAGGCAATCGACTAGGGTAGCGGTCTAGTCATCGAGATCCACACCGGTAGCAAGGTCCTTCTCCTCTGAAATTTATTTGCATAAAGCAAGTATGAGCACAACTACCGTGCTCGCAAGTTACACCCAACAGTTAACAGAGTTAATGCATGAAAGGATGTAACAAAGGAAGGCTTATAGGGTTATTTGTGCAAAAACAACATTTGACATTAAATATAATACTAAGTTCAAAAGCTCAAGTTTTATAATATCTAAAATTGAGTTTTAACTGAAATAATAAAGCTAGTGTAGGCACCAACCAAACACTAACTTAAACATGGGCACCAACCTAGGGCTTCAATCCATAACTTTTCTCATGGACACCCATCCATGTCATAAACTGTTTTACAAAAATATTTTAAAAACAAAACCAAAGTCTAACTTTGAGTGGCTTTGCTAGCATGTTCATGACCGTGGACACGGCTATTTGAATAGATTACACTCTACAGAGGTTGTACAACTTTACCCAAAAGAGATAATCAACTTTTAATGTTCGTCTGACATACTTCCGAAGGTGTGTGACTAAGTGATCATCACGAGGCCTTTACAATGCTTCCTCGCACTGTGGTCCTATCTCGCTAAGGTTTCACCCCCTTTGGACTACCCGTCCGCAGGGTTCAGGACCCCTCTTGCGCTAGGTGGGACTAACAAAGGTCGTGAAAGACTACCCACCGCATCAACAGGAACGACCACAGTGGAATTCTGCAAATTAATTGGCCAAGTCTGTCCTATACCAGACTTATGGTAGTACGGTGGAGGCGTAGCAAAGGAACGCCGAGACCGGTCCTTAATCGACTGGCGATAACTAATACACCCTAGGCCTCAACCTACCAGTTGAGCCCGTGCATAAACTCGCACCCACTGGACAACCAATTCGCCCAAGTCCAAACCATCATTTAATTTTATTTTATTTTTCAAAGTATTTGTAAAACTCCAATGACACACCAATGCCAACAGTACAATTTAAACATCATTTGATTTTTGGCTGAATTTCTCCGAATAAAATATTTTTGGTCTAAGCATGGCTAAACATAATTTTTCCAAAATGTTCTAGTTCATATTATTGCACAAACTAGATTTTTATCTAAGGTGTCAAGGTACTCTTGATACAATGTCAAATTTGGCAGTACAAGGGGTTCAGGCATATCTATGATTTAAAACAGGTATTTAAATTACATTGTATAGAAATAAGTATGCAATAATTTAAAATAGAATTTAAATAATTTGAAATAATAGGATCAAATATGATCAAAGATGTAACTTGCCTTGCTCAATTAGGCGATGTTGTTTTTCTTAACAGGTCACCTAGTACTCATAAGTACTCTATCCAGGTATTCTATGTGTACAACCATGATGATCATACAATCAAAATCAATCCTCTTATATGCTCTTCAAACGGCGTCGAAATCGACTCAAGTCATTAAATCTATACGCAAAATAAGCCAAATTCAAACAAAATTCAAATAATAATTCAACTGAAATCTAAATTAAATAATTTTGGTTTAGATAGCTAGATCTTGAATTTAGAAATTTGAACCGACAAAATCGGAGTTCGGATGCAAAAGATATGAGCTTTGGAAGTTTAAACCCTAAAGAAAACCCTAAAATGGATTTTCCAAGATTTTCTGAATTAAATTTCTAAGAAAAAGGGATTATTGTGTCATGATGACATCAGCAGGAGATAAACGAATTTCCAACCGAATTAAATTTGTAAAGAAAAAAGAAATTGGCCACTAACATGTGGGCCCAAGTCTTGTGGACTAGGTCGACGAAATGAGGCCTGGTCCACGGTGGACCGGGCGTGCGCAACTTCGTGGCTTGCCACGCATGTAGCCATGTGGGCTTCCACATGGCATCCACGCACGCAAAAGCGCCGAGGTGGCGATCCACGGTGGCACAAGGCTGGCGGTGGCTCGGCGTCGAGCTCGCCGGCGCTACACACCACGGCGAGCTCCGGCGAGGGGCTTAACAGCGAGAAGAGAGTGAGGGGATCATGGTGCTTACCACGGCGGCGGAAGGGCGCAAAGCGGTGGCCGGCGACGAGGGCGACGACGGTAGCGAGGTTGGGGCTCCGGGGGTGTTCGGGCCGGGGAAGGGTGTACACGGGGTAGCCCTGGGGACGGTGATGCCTGGTGGCGGCGGCGAGGTGAGAGCGTCGACGGTGGTGGCGCTAGAGGCGGCGGCGTCTCTCGGCGGCGGGCGGCGAGATTCTTCAATTCTAGTGAAACAAACGCGAAGGAGGAGAAATGAGTGAGGGGGAGAGGACGAGTGTGGAGTTGCGCACCTGGTGCTCCCTTTTATAGGGCGAGGGGAGGACGGGAGGAGGAGATCGTGCGTGGTGAACGTGGCGGCAACAGTTGGTCATGTGGCGAAATTGGGCGCAAAAAGAGGGGAGGAAGGTGGGGGAGGGGGCGGCGGAATTGGGGGATCAACGAGCACGTGTGCACGGGATAAGGGGGGAGGAGATCGTGGTGTTGACGGTGCTCCCGCGGCGTGTTAATGGCGGCCATGTGCGGGCATGTGTGGCAGCTGGAGGTAGAAGGAACTGGGAAGGAAGATGGGCGCGGGGCCGTCGAATTGAGATCTGGCAGCCGGAACGACATGTGTGGCGTGGGGGCGTGTTGACCGTCCAATGTAAATCGGACGGTCGAGAGAGGGTGGGGCGGTTTGAGGGGGGAGAGGGTGGAGCGGGCCGCTCGGGTGGGCCGAGAGCGCAGGAGAGATGGGCCAAATAGTGAGATTCGGCCCAAGGACATTTTGGGATTTTCAAATTGATTTCCAATTAAAATAATTCTAGTAATTCATTTAGGCTTTAGAAAATAGCAAAATAAATCCAAAAATTATGGAAAAATTCACAGAAATTCCCTTATTTATTTTGGACTTAAGAAAATTATTTCCTACTCAAAGTTGGATTTTAATTTTGCAAATAAATTATTTTGGCTTTAAAATATTTAGGGAAAAAGCTTTTCAAATTCCAGAAAACTCAATAAATTTTATTTTTGACTTTTAAAATTTAAGAATTTCAAGAAAAGTAATTAAACTCTTTTAAATTTTTAAAAATTCCAACAAAATCGTAACTTTATTAACTTTATTTTTGGTAACATAACTTGGGATGTTACACCATCCCTTGACATTTGAATCACATGAGCCTTGTCGCCCTATATATTTTATTGGTAATTTTACTAGCTATAGGTCGTACTTAAGCGTCATGCTAGTCTTGCTTAAGTACTGGACATTAATTGCCCTAATCATTATCTATTAATCATGAAACTTGTTTTGGGCAATCATTGGAGGAAATGACTGTATATTTGTGATAACTTAGTTTTATGCTTCTAAAACCCTAACAACTTGTTGTTACCACATCCGAGCTGATGATATGATGGTTTGTGCGGATGTAGCACAAGAAATCTAGGTCCTACAGAGACCGAGTCTCCATTCTTATCTCATCCCTTCTTCTCACCGACAGTCACCCCACCTTCTTTTATTTTCATTTTTCCATTTCTTCTTTTCTCAATCGAGAAATTACCAAATGGCCCCGAGAAATACAACAATCACCCCGCTAACTAATGTAGTTGAACCACCTTCGACTGTAGTTGGAACCCTTCACCACGAACCTCCTCGAGCACATGGTCGTAACCTTCTATGACCGGATAGTCGTAACCTCCTACGACAAGGTAGTCGTAGCCTTCTACGGCTAGATAGTCGTAACCTCCTACAACCTGTAGTCATAGCCTTTTGATCACGTGAAGTTGAAACGGTGAATAGTACTCATGATGAACAAGACTGTAGATCGAACTCAAGCCAAAACAACACATGATTGGTTTCAGAGCAACTGCTCCTCTTTTTTTGTCTTTTGTATTGCTTTTCTCAACTCCCACCACAGCTCAACTCACGACAACTCAACTCATGACTACTCAACTCACAACTCCTCAACTCATGACTACTTCTCTTGACTCCTTGATGCCTTCTCTCAACTTCTGATGTCTCAAGATTGCTATCTCCCCCTACTTATATACTCTTACATGTATCGACTAAGACACAGACTCAACATGAGTATCCTCTTGGACTCGTTCTCGTATAAGGCTCGGACTCGAACTTTTACCTAATCTTGTACTAGATTAAAATCCCAACAATCACTCCCTAATCTTATAACAATATTAAAAACAATAACCACTCCATCTTGATCATTCTGATCTTCTCACACATTTGAACTTTCAAGTCTTCCTCTTTTACCTGCATTCTCGTGCGCTGTTCCTTCCTAGGCCGATACCGCCCTACCGCTTGTACTTGCTCCATCCTGAGCCATGCACAAACCAACGCTTGTTGTGCCTCGCACCTAGACTAAACTCGTCCTTCCTTACATGATCACTTGGGCTAGAGAACCTGCTCCCACGACCACCTGGGCTTTGGCATTACCTGAGCCTCTTGCTCCTCTCTCTTGGACCAAGTCTACTCGCTTTCCCACGCACATCTCAGCTGAGGCTACAACGCCTCTAACTCATGTGCTTGTGCATCCTGTTGACCACGTTCCCTCCACAAAATCACAAAAAATACACCAACCTTTACTCCAAAATTTCTTGCCACAAACGTGTGAGGCTGCAGATCGGACATGATGACCGCGCCATCACTTGCTGCACCTCCTGCGCACCTGTCCATGCGTCATCTGGTCCTCTCGACCACCTACTCTCTGTGCCATCTTCCTTAGCATGCACGCCATCTGTTTTCAATTCCTTCTTTGGTTTTATTATCAAGTTTGCCCCTTGATCTTTCGAGCAGCCGCCCTCTGTGCTAGCATACCCGTGAGGTCCACCACCCCCATCTACGTGGGCACCTCACCCTCCATGCGCGTGAGACTCACCGCCCCCCGCAGTGCCCAGCGCACCTTGCTGCGTGCTGTTTGGCCCTCCCGAGGTTCCGCCTAGTGCACCTCCTGCGTTAACTGCGTGCCACCCCTGGGTCCTACCATGTGCTTGGTTTCGGCCAATTCCCAAGTTCCACTCTGGCTCCTCTAGTTTCTCCTTCCCACAAACCGATTTATAAGTTTTCAGGGAAATTTTGTACAACTAATTTGGGGATCTTTTCACCTTCATCAACAGATCTTTGTTCTTGTCATAGACACACAAGAACTCATCCTACAGCTCCACTTTGCAGCCCCATTCTGCCAACTATCCTAGATTGAGATGTTGATGCACAAACTCGGTATAAAGTAAATTTCAGTTAGCATCTTCTGATCGCCATTCTTGCATTGCAACAACATTGATCCTTTGCCTTTGATTTGCACCATGGAGCCGTCAGAAACTTGACTTTGCCCATAATCTTCTCATCGAGCTCATGGAATATGGAGCGATCTCCCGTCATGTGATTGCTTGCTCCATTGTCAAACTAGTACCACTGATCAGAGTGATCGTGGTTACCTCCCTCTGTGTGTAGTTCAGGAACTACATTCTCCTCATTCAACATCGCCATGATCGACGCCTCTTTTACACATAAGGAGAGAAGAAGGGCAGGCTCATTATCGTCTTCACTAGCTTGGGTGAGATTTACCTCGTTGTTCTTCTTCCTATTTGGACAATCCGAAGAGCAGTGCCTATACTTGTCACAATTGATGAACTTTATGTGGTTTGCGACACTCCGATGCATAGTGACTGTATTTGTCACATTCAAAACACTTGATATGTGACTTGTCATGGATCTGCCACCACGCCTTGCCTAGCCCGCCTCCACGCCCTCCTCTCGCCAAAACGTGGCCTCCAAAGACCGTGACCACGCCACACCAGCTTCCAAATCCCCAACCACCTCCTTGAACCCAATTGAGTTCCCTTGTCTATTTGTTTTCTTCCTTCGCATCACTTTCCACAAGTAATGCTTGATCTGTCCTTGCCTTGCACCTCCTCAGGAGCCCATCATGTGCTTTAAGAGACCTAGTTACCTCTTCTAGCTTCATGCCCTCATGATCACTTGAATACAAAAGAGTTGTGACCATAGACACGTACCTCTCAGGTAGTACTCGTAAGTATTTCTTAACCACCTCAATTTCCTCCAATTTATCTCCAAGGGTTTGAAGTTCATTGACCACCGCCATCAATTTTCCTATGAACTCATCTACTGATTGAGGTTTGCCCATATGCAATGCCTCATACTCCCCTCAGAGAGTTTGGAGATGAACTTTCTTCACTCAATCCACACCTTCATGCATAGTACGAAGAGCAACCCCGCCTCCGAAATGTATATTTCCGACAAGTTGATTGAGCATCGGGTTGGGTATCATAGCATAGATCGGTGCCAATGCCGCTTGATCGCCTTCAAGTCGACCTCCACACCTTTCCTTTTGGATCGATCTTTCCTTTTGATCGACCGGATCGACTCATCGCGACCCAAACCCCTAGGCACGCATATTGACCCGCATCTTCATAGCCTAAGCCGGTAGTTCTCTCAAGTGAGAACCAGTACTAAGTGAATTTGGTGCGAACCGCTGGGAGCCATCTTGCTCTTTCTTCTTCAAGATCGGTAACTTGCTCGATACCACGTGTAGTCGAACCACCTTCGACCATGTAGTTGGAACCTCTCACCAATCGAACTACCTCATCGAGCACGTGGTCGTAACCTTCTACGACCGATAGTCGAACCTCCTACGACTGTAGTCGTAGCCTTTAGACCACGTAAAGTAAAGATGGTGAATAGTACTCGTGATGAACAAGACTATAGATCGAACTCAAGCCAAAACAACACACGATTGGTTTCGGAGCAATCGCTCCCTTATTTTGTCTTTTGTATTGCTTTTCTCAACTCCCACCACAGCTCAACTCACGACTACTCAACTCATGACTACTTCTCTTGACTCCTTGATGCCTTCTCTCAACTTCGACGCCTCAAGACTGCTATCTCCCTACTTATATACTCTACAGTATCGACTAAGACACGGACTCAACGTGAGTATCCTACTCGACTCGCTCGTATAAAACTCGGACTCGAACTTTTACCTAATCCTATACGAGATTAAAATCCCAACAACTAAGAGTATTCCTCGTCAAGTCAAATTAATTATCGAGATCACATTGGTCTTGTGCTGGTTGGTGGCGTCTCACTGTCCTTGGAGACTTGCTTTGTCAGGATCAGTGGTTCCTTCTCCATTGGACATGATTCGCTATATACCACTAAATAACTTCGGATCTTGGCAATATGATATGGGTCTTAGATCCACATGTCAGTATCACAATAAGTGATATACTATGAATTATGTAGTTATTTAGTGATATATTATGATTTGTCTCTCGTTTTAAACGGTGTTGGCATCGTTGTCAAGAGGAGGTTGGTGGTTTGGAGTTTGCGCGCTCACCAACCAACCTTCCTTCCTTTTGGTCTTTGGCCGGGTCATTGATTTGGATGTAGTAGCAACTATTAAGTTATTGATTGACGGATGCCTTCACAAGGGAACTAGCAAGTGCACTCTCACTGAAAGGGCCCCATACATGGGATGTACTTTATTTGTGGCAATGCATAGAGGTTTTAGTACCGATCAAAACTTCAGAGAAAATCATGTGAGTGTATCTTTGTTGCACGATGGAGTACATCATAATTCCAATCCAACTGATTGGGTGGGAAAATTCTTTGTAATGCATACTATCTCACCTTTGGAAGCTGGCATATAGCTAGATGGCTAGACATGCGCACTCAACCCAACAGGGTTTAAGTCTTAGACTGGACGTCGGTGTCCATTGATTTTAGGAGTATATGCACACGTGTGCGTTCAATTGTATTCATTTTGAGTAGTTGTATTTCAATTGTAACTCTAGCGACAATATTTGAACATATTCTTTTGTAATTGATTTTGAGTTGTAAATGATCACTTTGAGTTGTCAACAATTGATTCATCTGTGATGTATCTATTTTCTGCCGCTTGTTTTCAGAGGGCATGGCTAGCAATTCCGAGACTAGCCGAAAATCAAAAAATTTAGTTAGAGATAAAAACTATCACGCATAGTTTTATTCTTTAACCGTGTGTGATATGTTGACTATTACAGATGGTTCTATTCACTAACCGTCTATGATATGTCGGCTATCACAAATAGTTCTATTCACTAATCGCCTGCGTGATAGCCGACATATCACGCACGGTTAGTGAATAGAATTGTCTATGATATCCTATGTATCACGTATAGTTAATGAATAGAACCATCTGTGATATGTCAGCTATCACAGACGGCTCAAAAACCGCGTGAAATACACCTATTATCACAAACATACAATTGCATAGTTCGAAACCGCTCGTGATGACAGTTTCGAACCGTCTGTTATGAGGTTTTCTGTAGTAGTGATAGTGGCTTCTTTTTCTTTTGGCTCCTGCGCCACCCCCTTTATTATCATCGGTCGGCAGGGACAACTCGCGACAGGCATTTCACGGGCAGCAAACCGCAAGTAGTGCAGAATCTGGTTCTAATTGGAGAGAGAGAGAGAGCATGGGTAGCTCATCAGGGCTTGTGGACTGGAGGGGGAGGCCTGTTAACACCAAGAAGCATGGAGGAGTGAGAGCTTCAATCTTCATTCACAGTAAGCCAGTGATCCATGCTTGCATGTTTCTGGTTTTTCTTCGAGTTCTCTCCTTTGCTCACGACTGAGTTCTTGGCTCCTTGGTTGCCTCCTAGTTAGAATGCATACGTACATATGCTAGTCAACAAAGATGAGTTTTTCTAATTAGTATGTTAGGTCCAGTGCTCCTGGAAGATAAGTTTTACACAAATTAATTAAGTATACTTACTTCACATGTCATATCTGCAAACTAGTGATTTAGTTTTTTTATAGGCATATATATACAAAGAAATAGACTAGTTCGATCGAGAAGGCAAGCCTTTTCTACAGCTAGCTCGCTACTGTCACCGTACTTCCTTTTCTTTGTTAGTTGGTGTGTATTTTTCCAACAAATCGGACTGACCGGGAAGATTAATTCTCCTCTTGACGTTGACATTCGTGCTTGATCTCAGCCCATCGATCTTTCAATCAGACGGTCAATTTACATCCTTTTCACGCTGTTCATTATTCTTTTTCTCTGCTCAACATTCCCCTGCATGCAGCCCTGGTATTGCTCAGCAACGCGGCCAACATAGCCAACATCATGAACCTCGTGAGCTACCTGCGCGGCAAGATGCACATGGACGTCGCAGAGGCCTCGACGACGGCGAGCAACTTCTACGCCGCGCTGCAGATGTTCTCCGTACCGGCGGCGTTCCTCGCCGACTCCTACATTAAGCGCTTCTACACGGTCCTCATCTTCGGACCCATTCAGATACTGGTATATATATTATAACTACATTTTTCAGTTTAGTTGTTTTTTTGTCAAATATTTGCATGAAAGGAGCGTTTTGGAAGAGAAAAGAATCTTCTTGGTGGCTTTTGTTGTACATTTGATTTGCTTGTCAGGTCAGCTTTAGACTGATTTATGTACTGACGAAACTTGTGTTGTCTTTTTCACCTTTTATGAAAATAAAAATATCATCAATTTGGATTAACTTCTGACAGATAGTGATAATTTACATATCTAGTACATTTTTGTCGGGGAGCATTAGATGGTAGGAACAAGTCTCAAGCTATTGCCATTTTGGATTTCACTAACAATCGGCTTACTGTTTCCTAGCAAAAAAATACAAATTTTCAGCCATTAGATTATACCTTCATGCACGGTTAGTTCTTTTCGTGATTCATAGAGCACCCAACCATAAAATTAGGTGGTTGGCAGTAATCTGGCAAAGGTGGCGTGGTGCCACCGGCTGTAGGCCAAGCAACTGGTGGTGGCTGTTGACACCAACGTACAATTAAATGTAAACGCAAGCGTATGAGTCAATTGTAGCCTTTCACCCCGAGTATTCTAAGGTTATCGATCCACATAGAACGAATTAACTTCGCACAGGGTTCAACAATCTAATTTTCATCTAACTATCCAGGGTAAACGAATATGAATGATAAATGTGATCCAACTTCAGTAAAAGGATAGCTAGACACAAAACAATAAGCCTAAAAGTTAGAATAGATCTAACTAGGTTTAAGAAATGAGTACTAAGGATTGAAGGTTGCAAATCTTAAATAATGGAAGAATAAGATGCTAGATCAATCACAAAGGTGGTTCTCACCCTACAGTCCAATACCACCTTTTCACCTTCACACTTATCGCATACTAGGGTTAACTGAAAGCGGCAAGCCCTACACATCCTCATATAGTTCCGCTTGCTAGATCTAAACACCATGTCTAAACCTAAGGCTAAACAATCGATATAGCTAATTACCGAATGAGAAACAAGCATAATATCAAGAAGACACACAATAGTATGATCATAGATGCAAAATATAATAACCGTCATAACAAAGCATAATAACAAAGGAAGTATGCATAAATGGTTACAATCAAGAAAATTAAAGAAGCTACATACTCAAGCAACCTTCCGCGAATATGCTCAATCCTTACTCTAATTAGAACGATCCATAATTAGAGCTTCGCAAAGAGAATAAGTTTCTCTATTCCATTTTGGCTCTCACTAATGATTTATCTCGAAATATGTGTGCACGTAGCAATCCTCCACGCCATGTCGCCGACCCATTGAAGGCTCGATGTTTCTATGATAACTTTTATTTCGACTCGAATTGGGCAAATGACATTTGTTTTGATCATCTTTAGAACCTCCAAATTCGGGTTTAAAAATGTATTGATCATTTGAAGCTCAAGGAAAGGATCTTTCAACCCGTTGATTTGTTTGGTTCAAGAATGACTTCTCCAAATTAGTTGATTTGGCATGAAAATCATGTGAAAAGTTATGTTTTCCTGCAATACAACACTTTTCCATGTATATCTAGAATATGGATGGCTAGTAGCTCAATACGTAGCATTAGCGATGCACAAAAATAGAAAATAAAACTGTGGGAGAATATAAAATACGATAAAAACAAGTGCCAACAAAGGCGCATGGCGACATCGATGCAAGTGACAATGATTAAGTTGAACAATGTGTGAGGTAGCGGATCTATGAGAGAGGGGAAGGGAGAGAAGCGTGGGAAGGGAATGGATCCTTGAAAGTTGACTAATTTTTCTATGAGATAAACATTGTCTTGCTTGTGCTTATGTGCCACCACTTCTTTTTATCAAGATCATCCGAATTTGTGCTTGGAATATTGTAAGGTGTCTCCGGGAGGTTACCGAACAAGCTAGCAAAGAAACCTCTAAATAAAAAGAAGGATGATGCCAAATAGTCTAAGTATGGGAAAAACAAGAAGAACTAAATGTATTGGCCACAAGAGCTACAAAAACTTTTGGATTCTATTGTTCTACAACAACCTTCATATGCACTTTTTGCTAACTCTCTTATATTATGTCCAAAGAACTTATTCATATTCTCTTGTTTTGTATGAGTGCAACATCCCAATTTTCTGGGTTTTTAAAAATCTTTTGAATAGTTAGTAGTTGGAAAATTCACCCTTGAGTTTATTTGAATTTAATTCAAAGCTTAATACAGACTTTTAGTATCAAAACAATTTAATATGAGTAATACCGACATCAACAATGGTCAAAAATATTTTATTTGTATTCTATGAGCTTTGATATATTTTCTAGATTTTTTTCGAGTTCATTTTCTATTTTCTAATTGCCATTTGCATTTTCTGGTATTTATAAATTAAAAAATGTATTTAAAATCTCAGAATAGTGCTTGGGCTGAATCTCCTTCCGTTTGGCCCAATCTTTTGCTTCGCCCACCTCCTCGCAGCCGCGAGCGCCACACTTTGTGCCGCTAACACGTGGGCCTGCCTCTTGTCCTCTACTAGGTGGGCCCCGCACTACATCGTCCTCCTCGCGCCTGTCTTCTCTGCGTGAGCTGTGCGTTCGTCCGCCATTGCCATCTTCTAGAAGCTCTGTCCGACAAACAGATTCCCTAACTAAAACCTCTCGGATTTTTTTACCAAACTCGATCTCTTATCTCTCCACGTCCATAACTGCATCCAATCGACGCCGATTCGATCTCTATCTTCAAAATCAAAAGAGTTCGAGTTTATCCCGAATTGGGGAAACCCTAGTCCAGCACGCTCGAGCGCTATAAATAGGAACCCGAGGTTCACGTCCCCTCATCCCAAAGCCACCACCCTCATCACCCCGAGAGCTCGAGCGCCGCCGCAATCTAAGTTTTAGGGTTTCGGCCGAGACCTTGTCTTCTTTGAATTGCGCCACCACCCATGTCGCCCCGTCGATGTCGACCATGTTGCTGGGTCCGTCGTCATAGCCGCTACCGCCAGAACCCCTACGTGTCATCAGGGCATCACCGGAACATCTTCCCGACAACACCCAGTTCTTCTCCGCCGCTTCGAGCTCGCTGCCGGCCACCATAGTCAACCTCAGCCACTCATGAGTGCATCCCTGAAATTGCAATAGCCCCAGCCGTTCGCCGTTGTCAGGCAAACCCGAAGGCCTCGCCGTCAATATCGATGTGGCGATCGACGTGTACGCCCATGTGCATAGCCACATCGCCCTGCGCGTGTCACCACGCGTACGCTGCGTGTGTGGTAGGGTTCACCTCACCGATCCAATCGCCCTAGACCTACCCACCATACACCGCCTCACCGACTTGTGGGTCCCGGATGTCCGATTTTCTTTTAATCTTTTAATTCCAAAATTTCCGTGGTCAAGGCCAATGTTGCGTCATATTCCGGTTTTTCAATATAATAATAATTCAAAATATCCCAATAAATTCTTTTTAGGTTTTTCTTTAGATTAGATCTTCCAAAAGCCATATCTTTTGCATCCGAACACCGATTGAGCCCATTCAAATTTTGAAATTTATCTCGAGATTTTTATTTAATTTTTGGAGTTTGTTTTATGCTTTGTTTTATTTATTTTTGTTTATTTACTTCGCTTATAGTAGACGTTGATACTTTAGGGAACTTTGAAGAAGGAGTTCACCACCACCAAGACCAATACCAAGCTCTATTCCAAGGCAAGTTATACCTTCGATCATGTTGAACCTAGTTTTTAAAATTACTTTGATTTAAATTATTGTATTTACTTTAAGTATTTATTTAAATGCTTTTGTGTTAGTTATTATCCAATTTGTTATATTCACCTTGTCAATTGTTATATCATAATCTTTTGTCACCCTAGATTGGTTCTTTATTTAGTTGGTATTATTGTAGCACCAACGTGGGTTGGTTAGATACGAGTAGCTGCTTAGCCATGCAACGAGTCATCATTATCACCTGAGTTGCAATTATAAACCTGACTAAGTGATTATGAAACTTTATGATAAAACTATGTGTACTGTATGCTATTACTCATTGATGGCATGTGTCGCACTTAACCAACTGGGTGGTAAAAGATTTAGATTAAGGCAAGTGGTGGATACTAAGTGACATGGTGAAGTTGTGTGAGTGGGAATGATAATCTTCGTGGCATAGTTAGAAATTAGAAGTCTTGCCTTGGTCAATTAAGGACTTAACTTTGTGCGCCATTGAACTGAGCCTTACTGTACGACCACATGCCTGGTATGGGACGGGTCTAACTTAGTAAGTTACGGAGTCTTGACATTGATTACTCAGGTTGTAGGTTAGGAGCTTAGTGATGGGTGGAAGTATGAACTACTGTAGCCATATCACGATTCATTGTTTCTCGTCCAACGGTGTGTTGTACCAAAGCACTGTGTATGGGTTGGACGACAGTAAAGCACACTAGGAGTGTCAATGTTTGAGATGAAGTTTCGGAAATGTTTTGTTATGATTGGTGCTTGCTACACTGGTTATATCGTGTCGGTAAAGTGTACAACCTCTGCAGAGTGTTAATCAATCTATTCGAATAGCCGCATCTGCGGTCATGGACATGCTCGGGGGTTTCACACGACGGGTAGTGTTCATAAAACCATTGGGAAGGGACAACTATGTGATCTAAGTCATCTGGCTGTGTGAAAGAATATAACTAAGCTTTGTGTTCTTTGTGAAAACAAATGTTAAATTATTATTGTGTATTTGTTTTGAATTACATTTCAATCTATTATTTGTATCCAATTGCAAATGTTGCTTTTATGCAAAAGAACCACAGAAGCCATTTCCTTTGGAATAAGCCTGCATCTATACATTACATTCTATGGTATGACTTGCGAGTACGGTTATGTACTCATGCTTACTGCAAGCATTCAATAGAAGTGAAGGAGTCATCGCCTGCCTTTGAGGAGGAATTCTACGAAGGTGCTGATGTTTAGGGTCTTGATCCCAGTTGGTTGCCTGTGGTGAATTGATGGGATCTCCGCTGTAGTTTATTTGTTTCGCTGCTGCTATTTATTTCTTGTCAACACTACGTGGTTTAATAGTTGTAAATTCGACCATAAGGTCAAAACCATTATTTGTTATTCAAATTAGTCGTTTATTCTATTAATCGTCTTGTGTGGATCGATATTCATCTATGTTGACACTGTGTGCACTAGTGTGATCCTAGACTAGTGCATTATACACAGAGGGTCCAGAATTATATTTTTTGGGTCCCGGCATAGGTGGTATCAGAGCCATACTGACTCTATGTCTTGACCTTAGTTAGATCGGCCATCTTTAGAGTGTCCAAATTATTTTCTCAAGCAAAATTAACTTACAAAATTATTGAATTGCTTAACTCCTCTCATATATCTCTTGACTCAACTATTGCTGTAATTTTTCCTCTCCCCACTGTTTTTAACTTGTTCTTACCCTCTTATCTGTCTTGACAGATGCCTCGTCTTTAGAACTATAGTGAGCGCAAGGGAGGACTTGCCACAGAGCTTTGAAGTTGTTGCAAGTGCTTGGAGGCTTCGACCGTCCGATGTACCGTGGCGGCAACTGGGTAGTGAACGGCCGAGACTATGGAGTGATCTGCCGTTTGACTATCTATGCCAGAAGGGACACCAAAGCAAGCCAACCCCTGAACATCTCAATTCGGAGGATTGCTTGGACTGAAGCAATTCAAGAGTCTTCGCGCCTCGCCATCTTAAGGATCTGCAACATCTACGATCGCGAGCTTCAAGACACGCTTTACGCTACCACCCTTGTGCTTCCGTAGTGGACCTTCCCGCACGTTACCCGCCTACGGATGGAGAGAGCAATGCCACTGTGCGCATCTTGCCCAATTCTTTGCCGCCAGAGGAGTCACCGGAGTTGGCCGCCACGAGCCGAGTGCGCCCACGAGACCTTGCAGATGGCAAAAGAAAGGATCATCGTACTAGAAGAAGCCCTCTACTGCTAGCACGAGCATGAGGAGAGTCATGAAGAGGAAGACCTGTAAGAAGCCGAGGAGCCAACAAAGGCCACAGAGCCGAGGAGCCACCGTGCCTACACCGTGGATGCATGTTCTGCCGCACTAGTCCCGGGGCACCAAGATCGCTTTGCATGGATGCTAGCTCACTTGAAAGTCTATAGCAAAGTGAGCACCGCGTGGTTAGGAGGCTACCTCGCCATCGAGTTCGCTAAGGTTTAAGTTTAGTCGCTTAGCCGCTTTAAGGTTAGAGAGTCGCCTTTAGGTGGTAGTTTGCGTGTTTAGGTTCGTTCTTATTTCTTGTATGCGAGTATGAGCTACAAAGGCTCTTAGGCATTTGTTGCACTCATACTAAGACCCTTAATTAATATAAGTTTTTCATTGAGTTTTCTTGAGTCAGTGTTTGTTGGGTTTAACCTACCCCGCCTAGTTCCTAACATATCTTCTACTTGCTACCTTATCTAACCCATGGAGCTTCACCGATGGTTCGGACTGTCGTGTCACGCAAGTGGTTTTGGCACCCCTATGTGAGAAGGCAATGAGTATACCCCGAGGAGCAGCCACGCAAGTGACCCCAATCAACCTACAGAATTTTGGAGCTTTCATGGGAGCTCGGACACAAATGATGTACGCCATGATGAATAAAGTGCGGACTATGAACAATCGTAATAAAGAACAATAATCACCACAACAGAGCCCCAGTCGCTCATGGTCACCATGGACCATCTAAGCTAGCCGAGTTCATGAGAACTCATCCACCAACCTTTTCTAGACATGTTTCACCGGTAGAAGCTGATGATTGGCTTCGTGTTATCGAGAGGAAGCTGTGTCGGGACCCAAAATTACAATTCTGAAACCCTTTGTGTATACTGCACTAGTCCAGGATCACGCTAGTGCACACAGTGTTAACATAGGTAAATATCGATCCACACAAGCAATAAATAAAGTAAATGATTAGTTTGAGTGACAAATAAGGGTTTTGACCTTATGGTCGAGGTTACACTTATTAAGCCACGCAGGACTAACAGAGAATAAACAGTAGTGGAACAGAGATAACTTCAGCGTAGATCCCATCAATTCACCATAGGCAACCGATCGATCCGGACCTTAACGATCGGAACCTTCGCAAACACCTCCTCGAAAGCGGCGAGACTCCTCCTCTTCAGAGGTTTGGGCGCAAGTTTTACAACAAGCGTGAGTACACAACCGTACTTCGCAAATCATACCACGTAATGCAATTTATAGATGCATGCTTATTCCAAAAGAAAAGGCTTCGTGGTTCTTTTGCATAAAGGCAATATTTGCAATTGAATACAATAATAGATTGAAATGTAGTTCAAAGCAAATCGACAATATCAATTTTATAGTTGTTTTCACAAAGACACAAAGCTAAACAGATTATTTCACACAGCCATATGGTTGAGGTCACATAGCTCCCATCCCAACTTTTTATGAAAACTACCCCTCGTGTGAAATCCCCGAGCATGTCCATGACCACGGACGCGGCTATTCGAATAGATTGTTTTAACACTCTGCAGAGGTTGTACACTTTACCCACAAGATACAACTAGTGTAGCTAGCACTAATCATAACAAAACAGTTCGGAAACTTTATCCCAAACATTGACATTCCCGATGTGCTTTTCGCTAGACCAGCTCACAAAGAACTAGTATAACACACACCGCTGGACAGGGATGCGGCGAACCATCCCGCGATGCAACCACCAAGTAGTCACACCTCCACCCTGTCACAAAGCCTAACCTATCCACCTGAACGTCAATGCCGAGAATCCATAACTTACTAAGTTAGGCCCGTCCCATACCGTGCATGTGGTCGCATGAGAAGGCTCGCCAATGGCGCACAAAGTTAAATCCTTAATTGACCAAGGCAAGACTTCCATTTTCTAACTAAGTCACAAAGATTATCAAGCCCGCTCACAAAGTCCACCATATCACAAAGTATCCACCACTTGCCTCACCCAAATCCTTTACCACCCGGTTGGTTTTAGTGCAATACATGCTATCACGAAGTAATAACACATAGCACACAGCTTTTACACAAAGTTCCATAGTCACTTAGTCAAATTTAATACTTGCAACTCAAATGAGATGTGATACTCGTAGCATGGCTAAGCAATTGTACTCGCATCTAACCAACCCACGTTGGTGCTACAATATACCAACCAATAACCAATCTAGGGTGACAAGGAATTATGGCATACAAAGTCAAGGTGATGATAACAATTTGATAATAACTATGCTCAAAAGCATTTAAATACATAATTAACATAGAATGCAAGATCTTTGAAACAAAGTAATTTGAAAACTGGGTTCAAGATGATCAAAGGTATGACTTGCCTTGGAAAAGGTTTATGTACTGGTCTTGATCTTGGGGTGCTCCTTCTTCAACGAAATTCCCCAACGAATCGACGTCTACTCGCAAACGAAACAAATAAACAAAACAAATAAATAATAGAGGCAAAACAAGCTCAAAAAAAATAAAAAAAAAACTCAGATAAATAGAGCTCGAATTTAGATAAATTTAGGAATTTAAATGGGCTCAATCAGAGTTAGGATGCAAAAGTTATGAGCTCTGGAAGATTGAAAGTCTAAAGAAACCCTAAATTGGATTTTCTGGAATTTTCCGAATTATTTCTTAACAGAAAAATCGGATTATTGCGCAAGCATGACATCAGCACCGAATTTTGGAAATTAAAAGAAATTAAAAGAAAACACTGACATGTGGGACCCACATGTCAGAGACACGGCTCACGGTGGACTAAGCCCACCGAACCTCGGGATCTGGAGACCGTCGACTGCCACGTGGATCTGATCTGGACTAGTCTTGGCGCGACACGCCGCCGACGCATCGCGACCGATGTCGACTTGGGCGTACACGTGCGGCTGACGGGGATGCTACGCGAGACGACACGTCGGCAACGGAGCTGAGGTGGCGAGCCACGCGGCGTGACACGTCAGACCGACAGGCGGCGGTGCTCGGGAACCGATGACAACGGTGAACAGCGGCAATCCACCGGCGGTGAGTGGTACCGGCGTGTAGAGGGCGCTATTGCGAACCTATTGGTGCAACGCCGGGTGCTTGGGGTGGACGGTGGCGACCAGCGGCGGCGGAGAGGTTCGGCTTTTGTCAGACGGGAGTTCCGGTGACTTTCTGGCGGCGGCGAAGGTTCCTGGAGGTTGCCCAGGCGACGATGATGACGGCGGTGCAAACCACGAGGGCAGGACGACGTTGACGGCGGCGCGAAACGGAGAAAACGATCGACGGCAAAAACCCTAAAACTCCGATTGCAGTGACGCTAGGGCTCTCGGGGCGACGTGGGTGGTGGCTATGGGTTGGGGAGGACAGTGCGAACCTCGAGGGCCTATTTATAGGGCCGGGGCGGCACGGGATAAGAAATCCCCAAATCGAGTCCATGAAGAACACGAAACCAATTTCGGAAATCCGGGGATAGGATATGATTCGGGATAGGATTTTATCAGAAACGGGTGCGGAGAGGTTAGAGATAGAATTTGGCACGTTTTCTAGAAGGGGTTTAGTTGGAAAAGATGCGTTTTCGTACGGGGCTTGAGCTCAAAAGCATGGCGGACTGGCACGGCCGCGCGTGAAGACGAAGCCAGGCGCAAGGAGGACGATGAGGGCGGCTGGCCCACCTGGCAGTGAAAGCCCACGCGCGTGCACGATCGGGCCAAAAGAGTTGACCGTCCATATTTGATCGAACGGCTCAAAATCAAAGGGACATTCGGACCTCCGAATAGATCACGCACATCCAGCCGTCCATCCTTGATTGAACGGTGGAGGTGAGCGGGCCGTTCGGAAGGAAAGAGAGACGAGGCGAGAGACTGATAGGTGGGGTTTGATTCTGGAGCTTCGCATTCGCTTATTTCTGGAGTTTTGCAACTAAGAATAAATTGAAAGTTATGCGTCTTAAGCATACTCTGTTAGTCCAGTCGCCTGGAGCAGAGCTAAGTTCTAAAGTGGGATGTTTAGGACCTAAGTTACTCATAACTGGCGTTGAGTTTCCAGCCAACCTTATTGTTATAGACACCCAAGCCTTAGATGTCATACTTGGCATAGATTGGTTATCAAAGCACAAAGTTGTGCTAGATTGTGGCCGAAAAGCCGTGACAATTGAAGATACCAATGGAAAGAAAGTGGAGTTTCTAGCCACCTCTGTTCATGATGGACATCTGTTAGTCAACAGCCTGAAGACCGTTTTGTTAGAAGATGTACCTATTGTCAAGGAATATCCAGATGTGTTTCCAGAAGAATTACCAGGAATGCTAGCGGACCATGACATCGAGTTTGTCATCGATCTAGCGCCGGGAACAACACCGATTTCGAAGAGACCTTATCAGATGCTAGCCAATGAGTTAGTAGAAATTAAGAAGCAGATTGAAGAACTTCTTGAGAAAGTTTATGTGAGACCTAGTTCGTCGCTATGGAGAGTGCCAGCTTTGTTTGTCAAAAAAAGGGATGAAAGCATGAGAATGTGCATCGATTATCGTGCTCTCAACGAAGTCACTATCAAGAACAAGTATCCACTACCCCAAATTGATGATTTATTTGATCGGATGAAAGGAGTGAAGTGTTCTTAAAGATCGACCTACGATCAAAGTTACCATCGCTTGAAGATTTGTCCTAAGGATATACCGAAGACCGCTTTCTCAACGCGGTATAGAAATTATGAGTTCCTAGTCATGTCCTTTGGTCTGACTAATGCCCTGCATACTTTATGAACATGATGAATAAAGTATTCATAGAATTTTTAGATAAGTTCGTAGTTGTGTTCATTGATGATATTTTGGTTTATTCCAAGACAAAGAAGAACATGCCGAGCATCTGACAATCATACTATAAAAACTCAGAGAGCATCAGTTGTATGCTAGGTTCAGCAAGTGTGATTTCTGGAAGAAAAAGTTGATTTCCTTGGTCATGTGATGACAGCCGAGGGAGTAGCAGTTGACCCCAGTAAAGTTAAAGCCGTGTTACATTGGGAGCAACCCAAGATAGTAACTCAGATTTGCAGTTTCTTGGGAATGGCAGGGTATTACCACCGTTTCATTGAAGAATTCTCAACGATTGCTAAGCCTTTTACGCAATTGTTGAAGAAGGAGAAAAAGTTCACTTGGACCCCAGCTTGTGAAGAAAGTTTTCAAGAGTTGAAGAAATGTTTGACTTCAGCCCTAGTGCTAATTTTGTCGAATATTCAGAAATATTTTGATATCTACTGTGATGTTTTGCGTCAAGGATTGGGATGCGTCTTGATGCAAGAAGGAAGAGCCGTCGCTTATGCATCAAGACAATTGAGACTTCACGAGGAGAATTATCCTATGCATGATCTAGAATTAGGTACCGTAGTGTATGCTTTGAAAATTTTGGTGTCATTACCTCATTAGTAATCGCTGCGAAGTTTACACAGATCATAGGAGTTTGAAGTATATTTTCACTTAGTCAGATTTGAATATGAGGCAGAGAAGATGGTTGGAATTAATCAAGGATTACAATCTTGGAGTCCACTACCATCCTAGAAAAGCCAATATAGTTGTAGATGCTCTGAGTCATAAGAGCTACTGTAATGCATTGGAGGTAAAGGAGAATTGCCCAGAACTTCATAAGGAATTTCGGAAGCTAAAGCTAGAAGTGGTACCTGCAGGGTTCATCGCTAGTCTAGAGGTACAGTCTACCCTAGAGAAACAGATTCGTGAAGCCCAACCAAATGACCCAGGAATTTCAGACATCAAGAAAAACATGGCAGAAGGAAAATTCAAAGATTTCACCAAGAATGATCAAGATATACTGTGGATCAATGGTCGTATCTGCGTACCAGATGTTGATGGCTTGAGACAGCTAATCTTAAAGAAAGCTCATGACTCAAAGTATTCGATTCACCCCAGAAGTACCAAGATGTACCAGGATATTAAGAATAAATTTTGGTGGCCAAATTTGAAGTGAGAAGTCGCAGAGTTCGTTGCCTTGTACGACGTATGTCAGAAGGCAAAAGCATAACATCAGAGACCAGCTAGTTTGGTGCAACCCCTAAAGATTTCAGAGTGGAAATGGGAAGAAATCGGAATGGATTTAATCAACGTTTACCCAGACTCAATCGATACAATTCGATTTGGGTAATAGTTGATCGTCTGATGAAAGTTTCCCATTTCCTACCAGTCAAAACCTCCTACTTAGAAGATCGCCTTGTAGAGCTGTACATGTCAAGAATTGCCAGTCTGCATAGTGTGCCCAAGAAGATAGTGTCAGATCGAGGATCTAAGTTAACCTCGCGTTTTTGGAAAAGTCTGCATGAAGCTTTGGGAACCCAACTGAATTTCAGTACTACTTATCATCCTCAGACAAATGGACAGACCGAAAGAGTAAATCAAATATTGGACGATATGTTGAGAGCCTGTGCTGTAGCTAATGCTACCAGTTGGGATAAGAGTTTGCCGTATGCGGAATTCTCATACAACAACAGTTATCAAGCCAGTCTGCAAATGTCACCATTTGAAGCCTTGTATGGTCGTGCATTGGTCAGAAATAGCCGAATGTTCAGTTTTTGGGCTAGATATTATTCAGGAAGTAGAAGAACAAGTGTCAATGATCAGAAAAAGATTGAAGATAGCTCAGTCTAGGCAGAAGAGCTAGGCTGATAATCATCGTCGTGATCTCAACTTTGAACCAGAAGATTATGTTTATCTCCAAGTTACTCCACTCAGAGGTGTAAAAAGGTTTATGCCAAAGGGAAGCTTGCCCCTAGGTATGTTGGTCCGTTCAAGATTTTGGAACGCCATAGAGAACTTGCCTATCAGTTGGAGCTACTACAGTCGTTAGCAGGAGTACATGATGTCTTTCATGTCTCGCAGTTGACGAAGTGTGTTCGTGTACCAGAAGAACAAACTCCGTTGGATTCAATTGAGTTAAAGGAGGATCTCACTTACAAGGAGCAGCCAATCAAGATTTTGGATGTCACAGAGCGTCGTACCAGAAGCAAGACTGTTTGTTTTTTGCAAAGTTCAAGGGAGCAACCACTCAGAAGGAGAAGCAATGTGGGAGCGTGAAGAAGAGCTGAAAGCTTCCTAGCCTTTTCTCTAGCTAGCCTGAATCTCGGGGTCGAGATTCCTTTAAGGGGGGAGGTTTGTAACATCCCAATTTTCTGGGTTTTTAAAAATCTTTTGAATAGTTACTAGTTGGAAAATTCACCCTTGAGTTTTATATGAATTTAATTCAAAGCTTAATATGGACTTTTAGTATCAAAACAATTTAATATGAATAATCCCAACATCAACAATTGTCAAAACTATTTTATTTGGATTTTATGAGCTTGGATATATTTTCTAGAATTTTTCCGAGTTCATTTGCTATTTTCTAATTGCCATTTGCATTTTCTGGTATTTATAAATTAGAAAATGTATTTAAAATCTCAGAATAGTGCTTGGGCCGAATCTCCTTCCGCTCAGCCCAATCCCTTTGCTTTGGCCCAGCTCCTCGTGTAGCCCGCAAGCGCGCGCCCCCCTTGCGCCGCTTACGCGTGGGCCCGTTCCCCTTGTCCCTCTACCAGGTGGGCCCCGCCACTACATCGTCCTCCTCGTGCCCATCTTCTCCGCGTGAGCTGCGTGTCCGTCCACCATTGCCATCTTCTAGAAGCTCCGTCCGACAAACAGATTCTCCAATTAAAACCTTTCAGATTTTCTTACCGAACTCGATCTCTTATCTCTCCGCGTCCATATCTGCATCCAATCGGCCGATTCGATCTCTATCTTCAAAATCAAAAGAGTCTGAGTTTATCCTAAATTGGGGAAACCCTAGTCCGACATGCTCGAGCCCTATAAATAGGACCCCAAGGTTCGCCAGTGTCACGGCATCCTAGAGCCACGACCCTCATCACCCCGAGAGCTCGAGCGCCGCCGCAATCTAAGTTTTAGGGTTTCGGCCGAGACTTCATCTTCTTCGAATTGTGCCACCACCCTTGTCGCCACATTGATGTTGGCCATGTTGCTGGGTCCGCCATCGCAGCCGCTACCGCCAGAACCCCTCCATGTCATCAGGGTGTCGCCGGAACATCTTCCTGATAACACCCAGTTCTTCTCTGTCGCTTCAAGCTCGCCGTCGGCCACCACAGTCAACCTCAGCCACCCGTGAGTGCATCCCTGAGATCGCAATAGCCCCAGCTACCTAGTGGTACCACCCACCGCCAATGAGCCGCCACCGTTTGCCGTTGTCGAGCGAACCCGAAGGCCTCGCCGTCGATATCAACGTGTCCATCCACGTGCGTAGCCACATCAACGTCCAAGTGCATGTGTCAGCTCACGTGTACACATGTGTGGCAGGGTTCACCCCTCACCAGATCCAATCGTCCTTAGACCCAGTCCATAATACACCGTCTCACTGACTTGTGGGTCCCACATGTCATATTTTCTTTTAATTATTTTAATTCCAAGATTTCCGGGGTTGACGCTGTTGCATCATATTCTGGTTTTTGAATAGAAAAATAATTCGGAATATCCCAATAAATCCTTTTTAGGGTTTTTCTTTAGATTAGATCTTCCAAAAGCCATATCTTTTGCATCCGAACTCCGATTGATCCCATTCAAATTTTTAAATTCATCTAAATTTGAGATATATTTATCTGAGATTTTTATTTAATTTTTGGAGTTATTTTTCTTATCTGTTTATTTATTTTTATTTATTTTCTTCGCTTATAGTAGACCTTGATACTTGGGAACTTTGAAGAAGAAGGAGTTCACTAAGACCAAGACCAGTACCAAGATCCATTCCAATGAAAGTTATACCTTTGATCATATTGAACCCAGTTTTCAAAATTACTTTGATTCAAATTATCGCATTTGCTTTAAGTATTTATTTAAATGCTTTTGGGTTAGTTATTATCCAATTTGTTATATTCACCTTGTCAATTGTTATGTCATAATCTTTTGTCACCCTAGATTGGTTCTTTATTTAGTTGGTATTGTTGTAGCACCAACGTGGGTTGTTTAGATACGAGTAGCTGCTTAGCCATGCAACGAGTCATCATTATCACCTGAGTTGCAATTATAAACCTGACTAAGTGATTATGGAACTTTTTGATAAAACTATGTGTACTGTGTGCTATTATTCGTTGATGGCATGTGTTGCACTTAACCAACTGGGAGGTAAAAGATTTAGACTAAGGTAAGTGGTTGATACTAAGTGACATGGTGGAGCTATGTGAATGGGAATGATAATCTTCGTGGCATAGTTAGAAATTGAAAGTCTTTCCTTGGTCAATGAAGGATTTAACTTTGTGGGCCGTTGAACTGAGTCATACTGTACGACCATATGCCTAGTTTGGCACAGACCTAACTTAGTATATTATGGAGTCTTGACATTGATTACTCAGGTTGTAGGTTAGGAGCTCAGTGATGGGTAGAGTTATGAACTACCAGGTAGCCATATCACGAGGCGGTTCGCCGTTTCCCTGTCGAGCGGTGTGTCGTACCAAAGCTCTGTGTATGGGTTGGACGACAGTAAAGCAAACTAGGAGTGTCAATGTTTGAGTTGAAGTTTCGAAAAAGTTTTGTTATGATTTGTGCTTGCTACACTAGTTATATTGTGTGGGTAAAGTGTACAACCTCTGCATAGTGTTAATAAATCTATTCGAATAGCCGCGTCCGCGGTCGTGGACATGCTCGGGGATTTTCACACGAGGGGTAATGTTCATAAAACCATTGGGAAGGGACAGCTGTGTGATCTAAGTCATGTGGCTGTGTGAAAGAATATGTTTAAGCTTTGTGTTCTTTGTGAAAACAAATGTTAAATTATTATTATGTATTTGTTTTGAATTACATTTCAATCTATTATTTGTATTCAATTACAAATGTTGCTTTTATGTGAAAGAACCACAAAAGTCATTTCCTTTGGAATAAGCCTGCATCTATACATTGCATTATGTGGTATGACTTGCAAGTTCGGTTGTGTACTCATGCTTGCCGCAAACATTCAATGTATGGAGGAGTCATCGTCACTCGTGAGGAGGAGTTCTATAAAGGTGCTTATCGTTAGGGTCTTGATCCTAGTTGGTTACCTATGGTGAATTGATGGGATCTCCACTGGAGTTTATTTGTTCTGCTGCTGCTATTTATTTCTTGTCAGCCCTGCGTGGCTTAATAGTTCTAAACTCGACCATAAGGTCAAAACCATTATTTGTTATTCAAATTAGCTATTTATTCTATTAATCGTCTTGTGTGGATCGATATTCATCTATGTTGACACTGTGTGCACTAACGTGATCCTAGACTACTGCATTATACAGAGGTCTAGAATTGTATTTTTGGGTCCCAACAATGATGAAAACTCTTTCTCAATTTATGTTTTGGTTCAGTCTACAATGGATGTTTGGTCATTGGTTGATTGTTTTGTGGATGTTGTATGTTACCTGGTCCAGTTTAGGAAGCTCATCTTTAAGTTTCAGCCTAGTCATTCTCTGGCTTCTTTCAGTGTATCTAGAATATGTTTAATAGATCCTCCCAAAATTATGTTCACATGAATAGACAATGGAAGATTCTGACATGGAATATTAGAAGCTTCAACTCTAACAAAAAAAATGGAGGGCTATTCACAATAAAATACATGACAGTAAATGCAATGTTCTTTGTTTCTAGGAAACAAAAGGGAAAGTTTGGACTTGGATCACAGTCGTAAATTTTTCCCTAGGCGGTTTAATAAGTTAGAGTTTCTACCCTCAGTTGGTGCATTTGGTGGCTTACTTATGGCGTGGACTGATTCAATGTTTATGGGGCAACTAGTTTTCTGTAATGAATTCTGTATTTCAGTTTAGTTCACTTCAGTTCATTTAGGAGATTCTTGGATTCTCACAAATCTTTATGTCCCTCCGAGGGTTGAAGAAAAAGAGTGGTTCTTAGATTGGGTTGAAAATATCCAAATGCCCTCTGACATCGATTGGTTAATAGTGGGGGACTTTAACTTCATAAGAGCACCCTCGCAGAATAAGCTGGGAGGATGTTCATGACATGTTTTTATTCAATGAGGCAATAAGTACTATAGGATTAGAGGAGTTACCTTTGAAAGTCAAATCTTTTACATGGAGCAACATGCAAGAAGTACCGCTATTGGAAAAGCTTGATTGGTTTTCTCATCCAATAGTTGGACTTCTCATTATCCAAATACTCTAGTCTCTCCTCCGCCAAAACAACTTATGATCATGTGCCCTGATTATAGCTATTAACACTACAATTTCACTATCAAGAGTTTTTAGGTTTGAAAACTATTGGATTGAGCACGATGACTTCTTACAAACAATTTAGCATGTTTGGCGTGACAGATTCATGCTAAAGACATTGGAAGCGTATTAACTTGATATTTAAGTTTCTAAGAAGGACTCTTAAGATCCGGTCAAAGCGACTTTCTAATCTAAAATATGTCATTGCCAATACTAATGCGGTAATATTTCTCCTAGATATTCTAGAGGAGTATAGGACTTTATCAACGTAAGAGTGGAATTCAAGAGAGATCTCAAAAGCTCATATCCATCTCTTGTTGAAGTGACAACGTATTTATTAGAAGCGAGAGGGACAATCAAATGGGTAAAATTAGGGTATGAGAACACTAATTTTTTCATGCTAGAGCAATCATTCGGTATCGAAGAAATATCGTGATGTCCTACAAGATGATAAAGGATAGGAAATTTCAGATCATCAAGGCAAGGCTTCTTTACTTTGGGAAGCTTACAAAGAGAAGCGGGATCTTCTGATTCTCCGATAATGTATTTCAATTTGCAAGACCTAATTTTTCCCCATGAAGATCCTCGCCGATGGAAGAACCTTTTGATCAAGAACAAGTTGATGATATTGTTAAGCATCTCCTATAGATAAATCGCTTTGTACGATGGCTTCAATGGAGATTATTTTAAAAATGTTAGTCTATCATCAAGAAAGATTTCTATGACATTTTCCATGCCTTCTATCGAATGAGCTTAACTTGCAAAACACAAATTCATCTTTCTTTGCTATGGTTCCAAAGAAGGATCATCCGATTTCAACAAATGATTACATGCCAATGTCATTGCTTAATAGCTCCTTGAAAATACCGACAAAGCTCTTGGCCAATATGCTCTAATTAGTTATATTGGATCTTGTTCATGCTAATTAGTATGGATTCCTAAAATCTTGAACAATTCAAGATTGTCTTGCTTGGGCGGTTGAGTATTTACATCATTGCCACAAATCAAGAAGGGAAATCATTATCCTTAAATTGGAATTTGAAAAGGCATTTTATAAAATAGAACATCAAACAATTCTTGTTAGACCCCAAATTTGGAACTTGGAATCCTCTGTGTATATTTGTGCTTTTCCCTGGATCAGTAGATAACACATACAGTTACATCGTTGGTTCAAAGACATATCACGAAAATGCAAGCTATTGCATAATATTAAACAAAGCATAAATATACCTTACGACTTTTGACTTGTAGAGTGACCGGTTAGGCCAAATACTTTCAGAGAACAACAGCAGAAGAAGATTCAAGGCATAACACGTGGAACCCTCACGATATGCCCACCAGCAATCGACTGTGGGCTCGCGATCTAGTTCTTGGCTTTCTTGGTCTTCAGTCTTGATCAGCACCTATGATTCCCCCAAGGGAGGCCTACGACTAGGTCTTGGTCGAAGGTTGTAGTCGTGCAGTGCAGGGAACGCCGGTCAGAGTCTACGACCAGCTACCACCATGCTATGCTGAAGGGAACGGTCCAAGCAGCCCAAGGCGTGAACAGTCCTCGGTGTAAACAGTCCTCGGCGTGAACAGTTCTCGGTGTGAACAGTACTCGTAATGGTCCCTGTAGCCTTCTTATATGCTTAAGGGCTAAAAGAATATAAATAACGAGCATGAGTACACAACCGTACTCGCGAGCCAACGCACAATGCAATTATCATAGATGTAGGGCTAATCAGAGGATAGGCTCTTGATTCTTTTATTTTGCACAAAGCTAAGTTTGAATTAGATTAAGTAATAGCAGACCCTGAGACTTAGCATTTTACGAACACAAGCTTTATGAACTGAGTTTTTGTTGTAGAGTACTAGTGGAGGTCCAACCTCCTATACCAATGAGTGGCTCCATCGACTCAATGCTCGAGCTATCCCAGATTTACCACCGGTCCCAGCACCGGCTTTCTCAAATCCCTAGGGTTCCACCCCATCTTTCCATTCCATCCACAAATTGTTTTATAAAAATGAAAGCTAGTTTAGGTGAGTTCTCAGCACCGCTCTTGACCGTGAGCACAGCTATCTAGATACTTTTCTTACTTTGTAGAATTCACACACTTTACCCACAAGAGATAATCGCCTTGATATATACACACACGCTTCCTTAGACATGTGAATCAAGGGGAGATTACCACAAGGCCTTTACAATGCTCAACCTTGACGCAACCCCAACTGCTAAGGTTTCAACCGCTTGGAGCCACGCTCCCCAGGACTCCAGGAGGCCCCTCTTGCGCCGTGTGGTTTCCCGTGGCTTCGTTCTTCCCCAGCTATCCACACCACATCCAATAATGGACAAGCCACACCGAGGTGAACAAATTAGTTAGCCAGGTCATAGGTATAGACTTGTGGTTGCACTGTTTTTACACGAGAGGTCATCACAAGAACTTGGTCCATTATTGACTTGGGCAGTACATCCACATACCCACTCTTTCTCATGCACCTGGCACCAGCCACTCTTTCTAGCCGCCAAAGTCGAAATCTGTTTTTCAGGTTTTTGGTTTGTTTTGAAAATAACCTTTAGTCGAACATACCAGCCAGGATCCCAGCCTCAACTGCCCAAAATCTAGTTTTCATGTTTTGAGTGATTGTTGTTGGGCAATTTAATGCCTGCATGACAATGTATCTAAGCAAGGCTAAGCATGACACTTAGATATAGACTTATCAACTAGTATGTAAACCATTAATTCTAGGGTGACAAATGATAATGTCCAAGTTCAAGGATTGGAAGGTTATACTTAGTTATCATTAGGGCCTTAATTATGAACTAGACCAAGAAAGTTGTATAAATCATAGCAATGCAGTTTCATAATTTAAAGCAACATAATTTGCAAAGACTGGGTGCAATATGATCAAAGTATTGGCTCACCTTACTCAATATTATGATAAAGCTCTATATCCTAATATTCGCCCTTCTCAATATCTTGATAATAATCTCGCTCAATGTGATGATAATCATCCTATTTAATAGCTTGACCATATTGATCTTGTTGGGATTGTGGTCCCATCACGCTCGAGTCTAACTACGAGACTACGATTAAACCCAAGAGCGATTGAAAACAACCAAATGAAATTCAATAAGTCCAAATACATTCAAACAAACGAAAGCACTTGAATAAGAGCAAACTTATCTCGACGACAACTCAACAAAACGACTGTGCCACATCCTCAAATATGGCATGGAAGACTCACTGATCGACTGTGCCTACATGTCTGTAAGCCCCATCGACTAGAGACGGTCGTAGAGGAACTTATGACCGGTGGTGGTCACAAAAGCTACGACTAGGAACTGGTCGTAGAGGAACTTACGACCGGTGGTGGTCGCAAAAAGCTTACGACAAGGAACCGGTCGTAGAGGAACTTACGACTAGGTGGTGGTTGTAGAAAGGCTTACCACTAGGAACTGGTCGTAGAGGAACTTACGACTAGGTGGTGGTTGTAGAAAGGCTTACGACTAGAAATCGGTCTTAGAGGAACTTATGACCGGAGATGGTCATAGAAGCTAAAGTGGTCGTAGAAGCTGTAGTGGTCGTAGAAGCTACAGTGGTCGTAAAGCTACAGTGGCCGTAGGAGCTGCAGTTGTCGTTGGAGCTGTAGTGGTCGTAGGAGCTACAGTGGTCATAGTAGCTATAGTGGTTGTAGCAGCTACATCGGTCATAGGAGCTACTGTGGTCGTAGCATCTGTAGTGGTCATAAGAGCCGAGAAGTCGTAAAAGCTATAGTGGTCGTAGAAGCTATAGTGGTCGTAGCTGCTACAACGGTCATAGGAGCTATTGTGGTCGTAGCAGCTATAGTGGTCGTAGGAGCTGTAGAAGTTCTAAAAGCTACAGCGGTCGTAGAAGCTATAGTGCCCGAGTCTTTTGGATCGTGGAGAGGTTCCAGGTGGTCGTGGCATGAGAATAGGCCCTTGTGGAGTACAAGTCGTGTGACCTTATGTGCGGGAGGCTTATTTAGGCTGAGTATTTTCTGTTAAAGAAAGTGAAGCACAATAGAGATTGAGCGATTCAATACCAAGGAGTTTCCTTTCTACATATGTTTATCCAGAGCTACGAGAGAGACCAGTGGGTGGTTTCCAAGAGAGAGAGGATTGAGCGATTCAATACCAAAAGGGAATACTTCAGATCAAAGCGGACAACTCTAACAGAGAGAGAGAATGTCCATAGGAACATTCCTCAATGGTTACCTAGATGGGAGAGATCGCTTGGTTAGGTAGTACTCTCAGATATGCTTTCGGGTTACTAATGATCCTTGAAGTCAGCCTTTATTATTGGTATCGAGCATGTATGTAACTTTATACATACGGGCAAGGTCTTAGACTAGAAGCCTTAGACTAGTGTGGTCGAAGTCTTAGACCAGGGTGGTGGAAGGCGTAGATTAGTATGGTCGAAGTAACCTGGTCAAAGCCAGAGACCATTGTGGTCGAAGGCGTAGACCAATGTGGTCAAAATAATCGGGTCGAAGCCATAGACCAGGTGGTTTAAGGCATGGACCAGTGTGGTCGAAATAATCTGGTCGAAGCCATAGACTAGTGTGGTCGAAGGCATAGACCAGTGTGGTCGAAATAATCTGGTCGAAGCCATAGACCATTATGGTCGAAGGCATAGACTAGTACGATCGAAACCATCTGGTCGAAGCCATAGACCAGTGTGGTCAAAGGCATAGACTAGTGTGGTCAAAATAATCTAGTCGAATGAGTGGTCAAAACTCAGTGGTCGAACTGAGTGGTTGAATCTCAGTGGTCGGAACTCAGTGGTCGAACTGAGTGGTCGAAACTAAGAGGTTGAAACTGAGTGGTCGGAACTCAGTGGTCGAAACTGAGTGGT
The DNA here is from genome assembly GCA_036346255.1 of Ampelocalamus luodianensis. Lineage (NCBI taxonomy): Eukaryota > Viridiplantae > Streptophyta > Magnoliopsida > Poales > Poaceae > Ampelocalamus > Ampelocalamus luodianensis. The sequence goes on along the minus strand of CM070638.1, from coordinate 35,301,069 downwards.
CGAAACTCAATGGTCGGAACTTAGTGGTCGAACTGAGTGGTTGAAACTCAGTAGTCGAAACTGAGTGGTCGAAACTAAGAGGTCGGAACTCAGTGGTCAAAACTGAGTGATCGGAATTCAATGGTTGAAACCGAGTGGTCGAACTGAGTGGTCGAAACTCAATAGTCGAAACTGTGTGGTCAAAACACAGTGGTCGAGAATGAGTGGTCGAACTATGTGATTGAGACACAGTGGTCGAAACTGTATGATCAAGACAAAGTGGTTGAAACTATGTGGTCGAGACATAGTGGTTGAAAGACTTGTTGAAACTATGTGGTCGGAAAAAGGTTTGACTAAGTTTAGTCGAAGGAGGTTCGACTACCTGATTAGAAGGAGGTTCGACTACGTGCAGTCGAAGGAGGTACGACTACCTGTAGTCGAGGGAAGTACGACTATGTGTAGTCAAAGGAGGTTTATCTATACATAGTCAAAGAAAGTTCGACTACCTGGTCGGAAAGAGGTTTGACTATTCATAGTCGAAGAGGTACGACTACATGTAGTCGGAAGGGGTGCAACCATCTAGTCAGAAAGGGGACTACCATGTCCAAGAAGGGTACAACTACTCGACATGGTCGCAAGAAGGATACGACTACTTCAACGTGGTCGTAGGAAGGCTACGACAGCTCAACGTGGTCGTAGGAAGGCTATGACTACTCAATGTGGTCATAGGAAGGATACAAGAAGAATACGACTGCTCAACGTGATCGTAGGAAGGATACAAGAAGAATACGACTGCTCGACGTGGTCGTACAAAGGATACAACTACTCAACGTGGTCATAGGAAGGCTACGAGAAGAATATGACTACGTGTAGTCAGAGCTGATATGACTGGATGTAGTCAGAGGTCGACTGGGTGTAGTCGTAGGAGGTACACTAGAAGTAGTCGAAGGAGTTACAACTACCTGAAGTCGAAAAAGGTATGACTACCTGCAGTCGGAAGAGGCAGGACTACCTGTAGTCGAAGGTGGTATGACTATGGGTAGTCGAAGGAGTTTCGACTATGTGTGGTTGCAGAAGGCGTGACTGTACGTAGTTGAAGTAGTTTCGACTACGTGGTCCTAGAGGATCCGACTGCGTGTCGAATGTGTTTTGACTAAGTGGTCGTAGAAGGTCTGGCCATGCGTAGTCGAAGGATTTTTTACTACGTGGTCGTAGAAGATTCGATTGTGTGTAGTCGAAGGAGTTTCGACTACGTGGTCATAGAGGATTCGATTGTGCGTAGTCGAAGGAATTTTGACTATGTGGTCGTAGGAGATTCGATTGTGTGTAGTCGAAAGAGTTTCGATTACGTGATCGTAGAAGATTCGGCTATGCGTAGTCGAAGGAGTTTCGACTACGTGTTCGAAAGAAAGAAGGATTCGATCACTCAATAGTGGTCGAGAGAATGCCGACTTCGACTACTCAACAGTGGTCGAAAGAAAGAAGAGTTCGACAATTCAAAAGTGGTCGAAAGAACCAGAAAAATAACAAGGTAGCTAGAATGAGGAGAAGCATCTGGGTCACTAGGAACATATCGGTATGGAGTTGAGGGGTCGAGCTAGCCAGAGCTGGGCTAGCGATGGTGGACCACAACAGCGAGCGAAGCTCTTCACAGTAGTGAGGACCCGAGGGAAGAGAGTAGTCTTCAACCCTCAAGGCGGCTCTAGGGAGTAGGTAGATAGCTTCGAGGGAATGACTCTGGGTGCACCTCTCCGCCGAGGTTGACTCGACTCCTTGGCAAACTTGGCTGGAGGGGAGGAAGAACAAGGTCGGCGGTGGTTCCTATTAGCAAGGAGCGGAACCAATTGAGGGGAAAAGTCTCTCACATCATGAGAGATGAGCTGACTCACACAAGATAGAAGAGCCTTACTGATGGGGGTCACCAGCAATGATGGCGTTGCGGTGGCGCTTGGCGGAGGTGAGCGCTCGAGCCTTACCTAGAGCTCAAGCTCGCTTGAGGGAGGAAGAAGTGGAACTAGCACTGGAATGGTGAAGAAAGCGATGAGGGGGCTCGAGGTAGTTGTACAAAAGCAAGGGGGTAGAAATGTCCAAGAGCCTACGATGCATTCGGCATGGCTTGCAAACAAGGAGTAGTTGGTAATTTCACTGGTCGACTGCAGACAAAGACAAAGTGCACGAACAAAGTTGAGTGATGGCTATTAATGGCCGATCGATAGCACCTGCCAGCGTACCAACCTGGTCATACATGGCACCTAAGCGAGACCGAGGAGACAGAGCTATCCCAGGTCTACAGTCTAGGAGTCTGGCTGGACCGAGTTTGGCTAGCCACCGGTCGGAGGAACAGTAGAGGGGGAAAGGCAAGGGGCTCAATTGAGGAAGAGCAGAGGTGGTCGGAGATTTGGTGTGGCCAAGGGAGCTCACGGGGAATAGTGGAAGGGCTACTCATAGCTGATGAGGCGAGGATTCCCATGGGGCAGTCGACAGGAGCAGTTGGCACGTATGGGCATAAGTATGGGCGCTGGAGCTAGTTGTCGAGCGTCGGTGAAGAAAGCAGGAGTAGAGGCTGCAGGTGGGCCTGAGTTGACCGGGATGAACCAGTAGAGAAAGGAAAGAAAAGATTAGGAGAATTTGGGAAACTGAAAGAGAGCAGATCAAATAACTCCCAAAAATGCAAGCAAGGACGATGACAACAGACAATCATTTTTTTTTAAATCCCATATTTTCACATTTAGGCATTTTTGGGATGTTATAATTCTTACCATCATGAAGAGTAAAGGATTTGAGCCAAAGTGGATTGATTGGATATGTAAGATTTTAACTAATGGAACATCTTCAGTGCTACTCAATGGAGTGCCAGGCAAGAACTTCCACTGTAAGAGAGGTGTGCGATAGGGGGACCCTCTCTCTACACTTCTATTTGCTCTAGCTGTAGACCTACTACAAACAATTCTCAGTAAGGCTATGGAACAAGGTGTCATTTCATCACCATTATCTTTTAGTGCTTGTCCAGATTTTCCTGTGGTGCAATATGTGGATGACACACTTATAGTAATGCAAGCTTGTGCCAAACAATTGTTTTGTCTTAAGTGGATCCTAAACACTTTTGTTGAGTCCACTGGATTACGGGTCAATTTTCATAAATCTTTCATGGTGCCGATTAATGTTTCTGCTGATGAGTTGAAACATCTATCCAAAACATTTAGCTATTAGCAAGGCTCTCTAACCTTCACATACTTGGGGCTGACATTGGGGATCTCTAAAGCAAAAATTGAAGATTACTTTCCCCTCATGTAAAGAGTTTCTCAATTGCTGATTTTTTACATGTGTCTACTAAAACTGTCGAGTGGACTACTGGAGCAAATTGACAAGTATCGAAGGAATTGTTTCTAGAGAAGCTCTGAAACCGAATATAGAGGTAAATCTCTTCTGGAATGGAAAAAAGTTTGCAAACCAAAAAAGCAAGGTGGTCTGGGCTTTCTGCAATTATCTATGCATAACTCGGCTCTTCTTTTGAAGAATCTAGACTAGTTTGGAAAGCATATTATCATGATTCTGATCCACTGGATAATTTCAGAGAAGGGTCTTTTTGGTGGAAAGATCATCTCAAACTGATAAATCTGTACAAAGGTTTGGCATAATGTAAGATTGGAAAAGGAAACTCAGCATTTTCTGGATAGATTTATGGAATGGAAATTTACTCTACTGTCAACATCCAGAGTTATATTCATTTGTCAAAATAGTCAACAGTCTGGTTTCATCAGTCAAACAAGCTGTGGAATTTTCAACTTGTTTCAACCTTCCATTTTCTGAACAAGCTTATGTTCAGTATCAGGAAGTTCAACAAGTAATACATGATTTGACTCTCACTTCTGATGAGGCCTCTTGACATTACATTTGGAATTCGGAAAAATATTCCTCGGTCAAAGCTTATTAGATGCTTATGGGCAGCTATCCAATTCCTCCATACTTCAAATGGTTATGGGCAAGCACTTGTCAACTTCGTCACAAAGTATTTTTTTGGCTTTTGCTCAAGGATAGACCCAATACAAGGAATTTGTTATGACCGAAGAATTGTCATCTTGAGGATTATACCTGTGTGTTGTGCGATCAAGGTACAGAGGAAACACTTATTTTGGACCTGACCATTTGTTCAACACTGCTGGAATTATGTTTGTCTACGATGTACACTCTGCTGTCGGTTCATGAGTCCATTATCAATCAGAAAGACAAGATTCAACTACCTTTTTTCATGGAGATTATTGTCTTAATAACCTAGGCTATTTGGATAACGCGAAATAATATGATCTTCAAGCATATTGAACCAATCTTTTCAGAATGGCGGAATACATTTCTTTATGAATTTGCCATGGTTATCCATAGGGCAAAGACAAAATATAAACCTTTCATTAGTGATGGTACAATAGTTTAAGTTAATTTCTAGGGTTCTGTTGTTGTAAATACTTTTCTGTAATTTTTATTATTCTTCTTATTATAAATATATATACAGTAAGATCCTTTCCTACTGTTTTCATTCAAAAACTCTACATCCCAATGGATTTGTTATGCGGCAAACTCTGAACCAGATAACTGTAATTTGACAACTAGTAATTGGTGAAACAATTTGTTCGGCATGTGCAGAAGTCTCAGATTGCTTCAACTTCTCACGAATTGTGTTTCAGGGATACATCCTGCTAGCAGTGCAAGCGCACATCCCCTCCCTGCACCCGCCACCGTGCAGCCCCAACGGCCAGCAGACCAGTACCACCTGCGAGGCGGTCCGCGGCTCCAACCTGAGCCTGCTCCTGCTGGGCCTCTACCTGATCCCCATCGGCGACGGCGCGATGCGCGCGTGCCTGCCGGCGCTGGGCGGCGACCAGTTCGACACGGCCGACCCCGTCGAGCAGCGGCAGGAGACGAGTTTCTTCAACTGGTACACCTTCGCCGTCTCCTCCGGTGGGTTTGTCGGGCTCGTGTTCATCGTGTGGGTGCAGAACAGCAGAGGATGGGACCTGGGCTTCGCCGTGTGCGCGCTGTTTGTGCTGCTGGGGATGCTGATATGGATTGCCGGGTTCCCGTTTTACAGGAACCAGTTGCCGAGTGGAAGCCCAATCACAAGAATGTTGCAGGTATGTGTTGTGTTCTAAGGAGTTTTGATTACCTGCCGACAACCGAAAATTGGTTCTATCGGTTATATTGGGTACCCGGTAAAAGTTCAAACCGACCTAAAAAAAATCGGATTTGCTTAAATTGTATCTTTTTTTAATTTTAATTGCAAAAATTCAAGTTTTGATTTGAAAATTTTGACTGAAATTGGCCGAAATTTACCGATTTTCAGCCAAACCGGTCCTACCAATGACCTCCGGTAAAAAATCTAAACCGGTTACCCAAAATATTTTTGGTTACATTGTCCATAATACTACTGATATAATTAAGTTCTGCGTATTAGGTCGTTGTAGTGGCATTCAAGAAAAGAAAAGTTCAGTTACCGGATAACCCCAGTGAATTGAAGCAAATCAACCAAGATGATAACAACGTCCTTGAAGTTCTCCAAAGAACAGAGGGTTTTCAGTAAGTACAGATCTCAACATTGTACAATCCCTCCGAAATCTGTTGAAATGCAAAGGCTGAAAAAATGTGCAATCTCTTAAAACTTCAAATGTTTCTTCTTCCAGGTGCCTTGAGAAAGCAGCAGTGGATACTGGAAAGACAGGCTCGTGGTCGCTCTGCGCCATAACCCAGGTGGAGGAGACGAAGATCGTCCTCCGTATGGTGCCCATCTTCCTCAGCTCCATCCTCGGCTACATCCCGGTGCCGCTGATCCTCAACTTCACCGTGCAGCAGGGCAACACCATGGACACCAAGCTCGGCGCCATCCACATCTCCCCCGCGATGCTCTTCGTCATCCCGACCGTCTTCCAGATGGTCATCCTGATCCTGTACGACCGGTTCATCGTCCCCTCGCTGCGCAGGATCACCGGGTACGTCGGCGGCGTCACGCACCTCCAGCGCATCGCCATCGGGTTCCTCTCCGCCGCCGTGGCCACCGGCGTCGCTGCGCTGGTGGAGACCAAGAGGAAGAGGGTGGCAGAGGAGAACGACCTCATGGATGCGACCACTGGGATCCCGATGTCCGTGTTCTGGCTGACGGTGCAGTTCTTCCTCCTAGGGGTGGTGAACGTCACCTCCTTCGTGGGGCTCCTTGAGTTCTTCTACAGCGAGGCGTCCATGGGGATGAAGTCCATTGGGAGCTCCATCTTCTACTGCATCCATGGAGTGTCGGCTTGGCTGGGGAGCCTGCTGATCCAGGTGGCGAACCGGGTTACGAGACGCGGCGACGGGACCGGAGGGTGGCTTGATGGGACCAACTTGAACAGGGGCAAGCTTGATAGCTTCTATTGGCTGCTTGCGGTTCTTGAGCTGGTGTCGTTCTTCGTCTACATGTTCTTTGCGAGGAGGTATAAGAATGACCAAAGGGCTGTGGATGGAGGAGATAAGAAGGCCCAATTGGAAGGTGGCATGGGTGATCTGATGATCTAGATGGTAGAAGACTTTTTGTGTGCTTTTTTGTAGCGTGGAAATGGAAGTATTGTGATGCTGTTGAATTGGAATTGGCATGTACCTTGTGTAAGGTAAAGCTACAACTATAGTGCCGAACTGCCGATGTTAGTGAGTAGTTCACTGATATGAAATGTGTGTGTACACAGATATGAACCCTTGCGCTGAACCATTAAACCTAAACTAAGGGCCTGTTTGCAGATGCTATGATGTGTTGCAGAATCTAAGTAGTTACGAGAATATTTACTAGTTCAGCGGGATTTTACTGTTATTTCTCTAAAACAATTATTGGTTCAACAAACTATTATATATGTCCCGAAGTAGAAACGAAAAAGGTGCATTTCAAAAGCCACCTTAATGCCAAACAGAGGCATTACGATATGAAATATGATAATCACATTTGTTGTGAAATATTTTGGTGTTAGCTAGTTGATTTTTCCAAACCATGTTGCAAAGGAGATCTTTTGTGTCCAAAATAACACAAGATATCGTAGTAGTTAGCTAAGAAAAACTCATGTGAGAGGAAATATAGAAGGATTAACTATTTGATTACAAAACATATTAAACTATAATCCAATTTGAAAACTTGCTACTAGATTTTTCATATTTTCTTATCGACAACATTTTTTAAAAAAACAAACGCAAGCACATCTATCGGACCCGAGAGTAACACCCCCAAATTCTCTGTGTATTCTACACTAGTCCCTGGAACAGTAGCTAGCGTACACAGTAAACAAATATGGTAACATTCATAATTCGCACAACTTTATTAATAAACATTAGAATTTATTATAAGAAAAGCTTACGAGCCGATAATAAAGAACATAGCGGAAGACGAAGAAGAAGTAGTAGAGCCCAGCTAATCTTCCACACGCAATCGACTGGGAAGCGGTCTAGTCATCGAGATCCACACCAGTAGCAAAGTCCTTCTCCACTGAATAATATTTTATTAAGTAAGGGGGAACAAAAAAAATATACTCTACAAGTTACACCGATAACAAAATCAATGAATGCATGAATATTATCAAAGGAAGGCTTATAGGGTTATTTGTGCAAAAACAACATTTGGCATTTTAAATACATTTATGGAGCATGGCTAAGCATATTTTTCTCAAAATGTTCCAATTCATACTATTGCATAAACTAGATTTTAATCTATAACTAAAATCAGTTTTTTATTTGAAATTATCAAATTTTATAGTAGGATAACCTCCATACATTTCTGGTGAAGGATACCCTCCCATCACATGGCTAACCACCAAATTTCCCAATTGGATAAACTATACAAAATAATTTGACAAAATATTTTGAAATCAAAACCAAAGTCTAACTTTGAGTGGCTTTGCTCAGGATATCCATGGTTGTGGACACGGCTATTCGAATAGATTGACACTCTGCAGAGGTTATACAACTTTACCGACAAGAGATAATTAACTTTTAATGTCCTCTTCACACACTTTCGTAGGCATGCGACTAAGTGATTATCACAATAATATTACAATGCGCCATTCCAAAGTAATCATGCTTGCTAAGGTTTCACTTCCTTTGGACTAACCATCCGCCAGAAATCCGCTCTTGCGCCAAGTGGGAATGCTGTCTAACTGACGCCCATACATCAATATGGCACAACTAAGATTAGAACATTGCAAATTATTTAGCCTGGTCTTTCCCACTCAAGACTTGTGGTAGTACGATGGAGCTTTGCAAGATGCAGCTCGAAGATTGGTCCTTAATTAACTTGGGTGACTTCTAAAGTTACCCCTAGGCCTCAACCATTCCCGAATTGAGCCCGTACAAAAACTTGCAACCACCAACTATCCATTTCGGCCAAGTCCAAACCACTTTTTAATTTTACTTCAGTTTTCTAAGCATTTGTAAACTTTCATGACACATCAATGCCATGGATACAATTTAAACAATATTTGATTTTTGGCTGTAAATTCCAAAATTAAATATTGCAGGTCTAAGCATGGCTAAGCATAATTTTCCCAAAATGTTCTAGTTCATACTATTGCATAAACTAGATTTTAATGTAAGGTGTCAAGGTATGTTTAATCCAATGACAAATTTGGTTGTACAATGGAATTGGGAATAACTATAAAGTTAAAATGGGAATTTAAATTACTTGAATTTAAATAAGCATGGAATAATAGTTTAAAATATAATTTAAATAATTTAAAATACTAGGATTCAAATATGATCAAAGTTGTAACTTCCTTGCTCAATTAGTTGTTCTCAAAAAGCATTGAAATCTAGCTCTCAAGTCGTCAAATCTATCTGTGAAAATAAGCCAAATTCAAAGAAAATTCAAATAAAATTCAAGTAAACTCCAAATTAATTAATTTTGGTACAGATAGCTATATCCTGATTTTAGATGAATTTAGAAATTTGAATCACTTGAATCGGAGCTCAAACAAAGGAGAATGAGCTCTCGGAATATTGAAAATCACATGAAATGATGAAAATTGGAATTTGAATTTATGAAATTATTTTCTAAAGGAAAAGAATTTACTGTCTCATGTTGACGTCGGTGACCGAGAAAAGAATTTCGAACAAAATTATTTTTCCAAAGGAAGTTGGTTTGGGTCAATGACATGTGGGCCCGGGTCTTGTGGACCGGGTTCATGAAATTGAGATTGGTCCATAGTGGACCGGGTGTGCAGGATTACGTGACTTACCACGCGAGCAGACATGTTGCCTGCTACGTGTGCTTGGGCGGTGAGGTGGCCATGACGTGGCTTGCCATGTGGCAGCCACATCGGCAAAAAGGCGGTGGCGGCTCGGGGACCGACGGCTCCGGCAAAGGGTGGGGTGGCGAAGGGGCGGCAAGGGGTGGAAAAGAAAGAGGGGAACAAGGGGATGGTGATGCTCACCTCGGTGGCGCTAGGGTGCGTACGGCTCGCTGGTGGTGCACATCGGGGTCGTGTTGGCGCGGCTTTCCAGTGAGGCTTCGGCAAAGAGGAGGAAGAGGCATGGGGTAGAATGAGGCTGTGCGAATCTGGAGGAGGTGACGAAGGCGGAGGAGCTCCTTCAACGGTGGCACTAATGGTGATGGAGTGGAGTTTGGACGACGGCAGGAAAATGGGGATTCTGATGAAGTTAAAGGTAGAGAGGAGGAGATCGAGGAAATGATGAGGAAGGAGAGGCGCACGAGGCTCCCTTTATAGGGGTGGAGGAGGAGGAGGAGGAGATCGGGCGTGAAGAATTTAGGAAATTGAAGAAAAGCAATAAAACTATTTTAAATCTTAGAAAATCTAATAAAATAATAACTTTATTAATTTTATTTTGGTAACATAACTTTAGGATGTTACAAATGACACCCCTTAAAAGAAATATCACCCCCGAGATTCGGAGAGGCTAGAAAGAAAGTTGGGAATATTCAGTCATCAACTGGAATTGTTGTCGTCCATACCCTGCTCCTCATTTGATGGGCCTGAGCTGTGATTTTGTAGAGACACCCTTTTCCGAGTGCGGCTCGCTTGCTTGCGTGATGTTGATTGTTAGAACTTCAAAGCTAGTTGGATTCGCTATCTGCTACTTCTTTGGATATTTACTAGCAAAATGCCTAACCTCATGACAGTTGAAGCATGTGATGCCTGCAACATAGGATGAGTTCTTCTATGACTGGTCACCTTCAGACATGTTGGAAGAATCCAAGCTAACTAGATTGTTCATTGCTAGTGTTTCGGTAGACGTTGCTGGCTGGAATTTGAATTGATGCGATGAAGTTCCTCTAGCTTTAGGAAAACTTTTAGGGTTGAACTTCTGTGCAGCCATTCTTTTCTTCGATTTTCATCTCCTAGTTCTTGCCTTCTTAACGAATCACCTTTTCTCTAGCTTAGAAAATTAGAATAATCCTGTGAGATCGCTATATGGATAGATCATCATTGAGTCCTTTATGGAATCTCTCCTACTTGTCTTCATCTTTTGCAACAACTTCAGTGCGTGGCGTGCAATTGATTGAATTTATGTAGGTACTGCGTTCCTTTGAGTGGTTGCCATGGTATAGCGGCGAAACTCCTTCTTGAGGTCACCATCTTTGGAAGGAATATGTGCGTCGGAAGGCTCGCACAAATTCATACCGGTGATGGTCTAATCATCGATCGCGAGATAGGTGTAGTTGTCCCACCACTTAGAAGTCGGCAACATGAGTGGTGTGAAGCAAACAAAACTCTCTCATGATCAGCGCCTTTGTGAGATGTCTAGCTTCCTTCCGATAGCGCGAGCCAATCATCCGCATCCATAAGCTCGGTCTTTGCTTGAAAAGTTGGTGGACACATCGTCATAAATTCTAACATCTTTGGTCCTTTGAGGTGGTGGAGGTGGAGGAGGAGCATGAGTTCTTTACTCTTGTTGTTGCTTGAATGTTTTAAGTGCTATTGAGGACTAAGCGAGTAGATCAATTAGATGGGACTGATTTGCCCTCATCTGGCGCCAATCAGGTGCTTCAATTGGAGGAGGTGGTGGAATTGGGGCACTTCCATTTCCGGGGACATCATTGTTGGCGTTGCTTCCACTTTCAGAGTGACGAGTGTTCACCATTTCTTTGGTTACTCCGGAGGGTTAGGGAAGGAGACAAAGGTTAGGAAAGAGACAAGAGAAGATCAAAGGGGATAGAGCAAAAAAGCACCCAAACGAAAGAACCAATTGAAAAGCTTTTCAGAAAACTTAATAACTTTATATAACATTCTATCGATCAAGACTCTTAAGCTGGTAAAGTGACTCAATACACAAAATGAGCCTTGGCAAACTTAAGCTATATGGCTGGTTGACAAAATAATTTTTGGTGAATCTTGTAGGACGATGCTCTCTTGATGGTTCCATGTCTTGTGGTCTTAGTCGTATTGGTAGGAAACGTGTTGACCATTTATAGAATTTTTCAAGGAAAGAGATGATCTAGTTAACATTATAAAATGGTGAGGGAAGAATTAGATAGGAAAAAATTGCTAAAGATAGATAGATGACCAAAGATGAGGAGAGAACAATTCATTTTCTTCTTATAAAATAAGTTTTGAAGTTTTTTTAACTAACGCCATTTTAACTAGGTCACGACCTACAATCGATATGGCTTTAATACCAATTCTGTCGGACCGGGAATAACAACCCGAAATTCTCAGTGTATTCCACACTAGCCACTAGAACAGTAGCTAGTGTACACAGTAAGCAAATATGATAACATCCATAATTCACACAACTTTATTAATAAATATCAAAGTTTAATACAAGAAAGGTTTACGAGCCAACAATAAATAACACAGCAAAAGATAAAGAAGAAGTAGTAGTGCCCACCTAATCTGCCACAAGCAATCAACTAGGGAAGCAGCCTAGTCATTGAGATCCAGACCAGTAGCGAAGTCTTTCTCCTCTGAACAATATTTTATTAAGCAAGGTTGAGCACAAAAATGTACTCTGCAAGTTAGACCCATAACAAAGCTAATGCAGGCATGAATATTATCAAAGGAAGGCTTATAGGGTTATTTGTGCAAAAGCAACATTTGACATTTTAAATACATTTACTAAGTATGGCTAAGCATAATTTTTCTCAAATTGTTCCAGTTCATACTATTGCATAAACTAGATTTTAATCTAAGTTGTCAAGGTATGTTTAATCCAATGACAAATTTGGCTGTACAATGGAATCGAGAATAACTATAAAGTTAAAACAGGAATTTAAATTACTTGAATTCAAATAAGCATGCAATAATAGTTTAAAATAGAATTTGAATAATTTAAAATAGTAGGATTCAAATATGATCAAAATTGTAATTTGCCTTGCTCAATTAGTTATTGTTCTCAAACGGCGTCGAAATCTGGCTCTCTGAAGTCGTCAAAATATATACGCAAAATTCAAATAAAATTCAAATAAACTACAAATTAAATAATTTTGGTATAGATAGCTAGATCTTGATTTTAGATGAATTTAGATATCACATCCCTAATTTAATAAAGAGGATTATTATACATCTCATGTGCATGCATTTGGTTTTCAAGCATTTATATTATTTTATTGCACTTGGAAAATCTTATTCAAGGTTAAACCTACACTTCAAATTGAACTTCTAATGAAAAATTGGAACAAAAAATTCTGATCATCAGCTGGAAATAATTTATTAAAATACTATAATAATTATAATGAATAAATATAATTTTTCCCAAATTTATGCGACTAGATTCAATCCTCAGAAAATTTAAACTCATTACAAAGACCTATTCTAGGTTTTAATTTAAACTATACATCATGTACAGTAAGGTTTAAGAATTTTTATGAGCACTAGACCTTCCTAGAAACCGCTCTGATTTATTTCATATTTTTAGGATTTTATTTGCTATTTTTAGTGGTCTGGTCAAAGTAGGAGTTGGAATTTAAACCCTAGTCAACCCATACACTATTCACTTGACTCAAGTCGGACCACTTTGACTTGATTTGGTTGAATCGCGTAACTACACCATGTTGCACCTGAGTCTGACTCGCCCACGCATGTGCGACTAACGCGTCGGGCCCAAGCGTCAGCTTCGTCTCCTACCCCCCGCTGCGACACGCAGAAGCCAAGCACCGCTCAGAGTTGCGCAGAGGACGCCATCAATCAACCGTGGCCGTTGACCACTCCTAGAGCTCCTCCATTTCACGCCGCCTCCACTCCGTCATCTCCCCGAGGATAATACCCCCCCTTCACCTCCATTTCTCCTCATCCTTCCTCTCGGGTCTGAGGAAGGAGAGGCTCGCATTTGCTTAGATGTCCGGTGAGCTCCTCACCGATGCATCCTCTCTTCTTTGTGATCAGTGCCGTTTCCATTTTTGTTAATCCCAGGCCTTGTTTTTGCTTGTACCTTCTGGACCACGACCATGCCATTGCAAGCTCTAGAGCACGCACCTGAAGGACATCATCGTGTCTTCTCCACGTTTGGTAGGTTTTAACCTCAACCTTGCATGTCATATCATGTCTTAGAGTATGACATTCAAGACCCTAAACCTATTTGGGCAATGCATGAGAGGATTTGAGGAATCGAAGTTTGCCCCTTTGGCCAAGAACACCCCTTCACCTCCCACTTTGATCAGTAACCCATTCTTGATTCCTTGCTCCCCTAGCATCTCTGTAGCCCTGTTGAGCTTTCACGAGCATTCATTTATGTGAGTTCTCCCTTGGATCTTCTCTCCACATTGAAGCTCACCGCCATCGTCACCTTCTTCGACGTTGGTGATGCTCCGAGCTCCTCCGACCCTCTACAATGTTCAGGGAGCTTTAGTAGACCCCCTCGATGCTCAGGCACTCACTTGAATGGACACTACAGAGCTCATTTGCTGTATGTACTTTTGGCCGTAGCTCACCGTCGCTCTTCTCCGGCTCGCTGCCGTTCTAGGCCGGCTCAGGTGCCGAGACCACCCCTAGTAGATGCGCAGTGCCATTGTGAATCCATACCGAGTCTTGGCCATTGCCGCCTTGCGCATAGCACTAGCGAGCCGCGGGCAAGCACATGGCCGAGAGTGCCGTTGTCAAGGTGTCCGGCAAAACGTTGTAGCACAGCAATTAAGGGCTAATGATTTGCTTAGCAGTTAAGTGTTGTTTTAACGCGTTAATCAGTCACTTACATGTGGGACCGGGAACAGATGACAGAGGTGTAATACCCCAAAAGTATTAGAAAGAATTAACGGGAGAGAGTTATTTGAATTTCAACCGTTTTTTTAGGATTTAAAAAGGGATTTTAGAATTTCTCTTGAAGTGGATTAAATCTTGGGCCAAAGGCACATAGTCTTGGCCCATTAGGGGCAGTCAAAACCCCTAGGGTTACTGTAGCATGCGACCTGCTCTGATGCCACCGCCCTACTAATAATCGCCCCTCCTCCCAAGCAACCCCATCCTCCATTGGTGCCTCCCTTCCTCGCCGTCGGTGCTCTTTGCTGCCGATCAAGTGAAGAAAGGAGAGGAGATCATCTTTGCGGGGCCAAATCTTCACCTTGCTGTGATTCTATAAGGGTAACGTCGCGTGTTCTTCGTTGGTTGTTGCGTAGAAGTTGCGGTTGATGTCGTTTGGTAGATTGAATTTCGTCGGTTTAATAGATCGCGTTCTGTCTAGTAGTTTGGACGACAATTTTCATGTTTTAGAAGTAGAATCTGGGGATCCAGCCTCCTAGAGATAGTTGGCTTATGTTCTTAGCTTTCCGTGGCCGCCAAGAACACCCAAATCCCATTAACGGTCATAGAGTTATGAATTTTTTAGTGCCGCTGTCCTGCTAATCTGTCAGCATTCAAACAGTCTGGAGGAAACTGGGTTAAACTGTTAGTTAAAGTGGAAATCAGAGGATCTCGTTATAACAAACAATGTAGGTAATTTACATACCTTTTCAGAGAGATAAAGAACGCAAGATTTGGACTTTCGTAGCAAAAGTTATGATAGTTTTAGTGATCTGTCCAGAAAACCTGACGTGAATTTGTTGTTATGATAATTAGCTCGATAGGGTTATTAGATGACTGAATCAAGAGGACTCACCAACTAGGTTTAGATGGAGATTTTGTTAATCTTTAATTAGAGTCCAAGAACACCTCATGTGGACCTCTGTACTAAAAGTTATGAATTTTAGAACGTGACTGTCCACAGAGGGGACAGAATAACACTTAGAAATTGGGGTAGGGTTCGCGCTAAAGGAACTATTGCGAGTTCGTGTTTACTCTTATAGTTGTTTGGCCTATTACTGTTATCTTAGCGTGCGTTATAAATATGTTCAGGTGGTGGTTTGATCCCAGAGGCAGCCCCTTCTGCACGTCCCTCGTTCTCTCGCGGTTAAGACAAGTATAGTGATGGATATGATAGAAAATATTGCATGCCATTGTTTGATAAATACTAGGAGTATTTGTGTTATCCATGATTTTTATGGTGGTATTTTTGGTATTGTTCATGGTTTCTAGTGATATGAGTTACGTGTTATTCATGGATGTTTGAAAGTTATGAAGTCTATGATACATGCTAGTATTGATATATTAGCCGTGTTTTATCGATAGTATGATATGCTGGTTAAAGATGAGGAATGTTTATGATACGGGTGACTGTTAATCATGTATGGTATTGATGTTGTTCATGCTTATCGTAAAGCGGCAATTGTTCATGTGCACCATGAGCATTCATAAGACACAGTCACGTGGTGACCGAGAATGCATATGAGGTCCCCGTCATGTAGATGGCGGGCTTGAGGTCCCCATATTCATAGAATGTGGGCGTTGAGAAGAGGTCCCCATCATGTAAACGATGGGCTTGTGGTCCCCACGCTTGTGGAGTGTGGGCTTGAGGTCCCCTATACTTGCGAAGTGTTGGGCAATTGGTCCCTATGCTTACGAGCACAGGCATGGGTACGCAGCGACGGTTGCATACCTCGCATTACTGGTGTAATACGCAAAAGAGAAAAAGAAAGATAAAGAGCATTTGAGTATTTGCATAGCATGAGCATGTGATACTTTCGGTGTGTAGCTGGATGGATAATAATTGACGATTTACCCTTATGTATGATGTTGATGCCATGAATTGTACTTGCTGAGTTGGTGGACTCGCTCTTGCTTTTATTATTGTTTTAGGTACCCAATCGAAGAACGACATGCATGGGAGGGAGTAGCTCTATGTTCACACGCACACTACCATGAACCTTCTAAAGTTGATTAAATTTTAAACCATGCCTTAATAGATGAGCGAATTGCTTAAAGGATTTTATATGATCATGTTTTCGTGATGGATTATTTGTAATAATGAAGACTAGCATATTTGGATATTGGTGATTATGCTTTAGTCACTTAGTATGTTATGAATGCCTACTGATTATGCTAAATGTTCGATTATTTAATTTGGATACATGTAATTGTTGGAATCCTTGGTAAAGTTAGCTAAAGAGAGAAGGTTCTGCCGGAATTTAGTAAGGTGCCTTGGTTTTAATCTAGTTTGTTGATAGTTTAGTAGCATTCTAGGCTCGTGTTGGGCTGGGGTGTTACAGTTGGTATCAGAGCGGGCTATAGATCCGTGGTTCATGAAATATTAATTTTGACACACTAAGCACAGTAGGATAGGAATGGGCATAGCATTGCATTTACGTTTTTGCTTTATCATAGTGTTTATTGCTGATATGAATTGAGTTTTATTGCTCATTAATTGATTGTGATTATATTGTGTGGGGATAACCCATGTTGATAGGTTGAGGCCGTGGTTGTGGCCCTGGGCTTTACCAGGCTACACCACCGTTCGCAGTGTGAGAATAGTGAGTATCTTTAGAAGAGTTGTTCTCTTCCATTGATTTAATTTGATCCTTAAAGCAAACATTGTTTTCCAACTGTTGAGCCGCATGCGGTTGATGAACCTTCTTTGGATAATGGTTACGATGCAGTTGATGGATTTCAATTGGTTTATATTTGTTTTATAGAGAAAATATTGTCATTGGCAATATTGTTCCTTGTCATGAGAGTTCTACCTTTTGTTGGCAAACTTGACTTTTTATTTGTTTGGTGTTTTAGATAATGGAAAGTATCATTTACAAACTTCTTTAAAGTGCGTTTTGACTTTACGCACTTCTTTTGTAGTAGTTGGAATATTGAAGTTTAGTGCCTCTTCTTTGAGAAGGAAAGTATCAAAACTCTTTTGAGATGTTTTGTTGTATTTTGTGAGAGGTTTTAAGCATAAAGGATAGATTGATAATGCATGAGTTATCAAGTTGGGTTTTATAATGTGGTGTGTAATCGGTCTTAACCAAGATCGTTGGAAGTGAAGTTGATAAGCTTGATATTGTCATAGAGTCGTTACAAGATGAACTTGTTTAAACGGTATGACCATTCCTACTAGGAATCCAAGACTTATTAATAGGTGTGGTATATTGATGCTTTGGTGCGATCATTAAGATTGTGGAATTTGATATATTTATCGGATAATTCGAGTAAAGTATCTCAAGGGATTTGTCTACCCTTTAGTGATGATTATGTTAAGGATGTGGTTGAGCGATGCCTTAGAGGATATTAATCCAGAGATTTTCATAAACTGGCTACTTGATGATATGTATATCGGATTAGATGGATGTTGAGGTAGTACCTTGTGAAACCCGGTGATTAAAGGGGATGATGTTATTAAATCTTTAATTAAACTTTGAGCATAAAGTGGAATGTTGACTCTGTGTTTATAAATAGACATGTGACTGTAAATAGCAGTAGGACTCCATTTACATAAGTGATAAATAGAATTGTCAATGATAGTTGAAGTGAGTGTTGAGCAACACTTATGGTTGAGTGGATGAATGAGTAAGTGGTCTCTCATAGTGTGCTTTGTGAAATTATTATGTGATAGCATGATCTGGTTAAAAGAGGTTTTTTCTAACCTTGTGGCTTGTGTTTCTTTTGGAGAGGTTTATGATGGGATAAGAGGCTATGATGAGTCTCGCTAAGAGTGTACTATTTTATTGTTAGTGTGATTGTCACTAAGGGATTATGATGATAATATTGAATGTTCTGTATAAAGGAATTGGATCGCTCGCCTGATGTTGATTAAGTGAATATGTTTCTAGGTCACGTTTGGGATCTTTCGGACCTCATGTTGATGTGGTAGTTGAATTTGTTTAGAGCAAAGTGACGTTTTAAGAATTTTCCAATTTCCAAAAGCAATGTTTTATTCTCGTTTGAGATTTGATGTTCTCTGCTTGTGGGACATGTGCCCTCAACTTTGATCTTATCTTTTATTTTCCGAGAACATCATTATCTGATTGTTTCTCGTGAACTTGTAACTACTGTTAGTGGTAACATTTTTTTGTCTTTGAAATCTTTTCTTATTTGCCTCTTCTTCTAAGAAAGGGTTAACCGAACTGTATTGCAACGTCTCTTCGTCTGTGTTTTGGCAACTAGATAGTGGTGGTCTAGTAGATGGTTTGGTGAACCTTTAGGTGTCAGGTTGTTTGAGAGGCATTGAGTAATAAATTGATTTATTAGAATAATCCTTGGAGAGGATTTGAGTTAAAAAGAATATTTGTCTTTGGAGTTAACAGATTTCGTTGACACAACTAGTACGACCTATAGCGAGATGTGGTCCAAGATTTTGTGTTCATTTTGACAGAACATTAAAATTAGCAAGTATGAAAATTTTGATCAGATTATTAGAGTATCGCATTTGGGTACTCGGTAAGATTGTGTAGAAGTAGCATGATGGTGTAGTTAATGAGAGTAGTAGTATAGAGAAATCTAATAGTCATGTTAATTAATGGGATAGTAGAGATTGTTGAGTTATTGTCAAGTGTGAATCGGCCTCAGTAAGTAACCCAATGGGAGTTAGATTATCTCTAAGGATAGCTTGATCAAGAATATATTCATTAATCGATGTTAGTGATTGAGTATGTTTGAATCCTAGTCAACCAGTTAGGGTATTGTGAATGAGTATATTGTGGTCGAGTAGCTGCATTCGATTGGTGTGGGTTAGAGAAGGTCTAAGATTGGTAAGATGAATCGTCTTGGGCGGTTACTTGATTAGCAAGGAATGTTGACATTAATAACCGATATTATTGTTAAGCTGTGTGAAATTTTGGCCATCTGATCTGAGGGTTACATATCAAGTATATCGGACGTTCATTGTAAGAGTCTTAGAGGTTGATTTGGACTTTGCATTTTTATGCTAGCATCTTGGTTTCCTAGGATTAGGTTCCAAGAGTTATGGCGATCTCTGAAAGAATCCTTTGGAAGTAGTAAATAAGAGTGAATGTGGTGAATTTCAAGTTGATTATCCTTAAAAGATTGAGGTGACGTAATTGTGGCGGAAATATATTTTGAGGTGTGTTGGGATTTACTTGTCAAAGTAATTCCTTTGGTAGAGAAGTTGGCTAGAGTGTGAATTTGTGCGTTGGAAGAGTCTCCCTGCATAAATGTGGATTTTGTGTTTGATTGAACATAGCTTTGAGGTTGCCAATTTAAGAGAAAAGAATTAATGTGTTATGCGATGATTTGGGATCTTATGGTTTAAGAGAAAGTTAAATTCTTAAAAGAAAAATTATGGAAAAGGGTGTTATAGTGGTGTGATCTTAGATAGTAAGACATTCTCTTAGTTCTTATTTGAACTATGTGTTATGACAAATGACAATTACAAATTGAGTTGGTTCTTGTCGGTATATGTGGTTCTTTACAGTTAAAAAAATGGTTAATCTGGTTATTCGAGTGATTTAGCTTTTGGCTTTTGTGGTATTTATTTCTAAGCGCCTACTTGAAAAGTGGAAAAGTTTTCATGATAAATCCATTGTTTTTGGATTGGGCTTTTCTAAGAGTAGATGGTTTTGAGTTGGATGTATTATGTCTCCTTTGATTTGGTTGAGTTTTTGGATCGGTGGTGGTAGATGAGTTCTTTGTGCGACCCTTGTTAAAGGAATCTTTGCTTGCATAGGTAAAGTGATCGTGAGAGTTGGAACAAGAGTTTCATGTATTTTGTGCGGCGGTGTACTTGGTACCAAAAGGAAGTATAACCAAAGGTGTGTTGGATAGGTTCCTTATAGCTGCGGGAATTTGTAGATTTGCGCATCGCTAGGACCGCCTCAGTACATGCTTGTGAGTACACAATGTCTTGTATATTCGGTCTGAGGTAGTACATGAGAGGTCGGAGCTTGATATTTTGTTAGAGCGGTTGTGAGTAAGACCTTAGCCGAGACCGTGTGTTGAGCGTACTAGTAAAGATCGAGACTCTTGTTGAGGTGAAAAATGTTGGTATCCGTCAAGGTGATGTGATCCCATAAGTCAGAGAGGAAGCAATTTGTGAATTGGAGTCTCACATGCACGAGTAGTATCAAGGATTGTTCCACGGCGGTAGAGGTGGCGTTAGCAAGTTAAGCAAGATTAGAATTCGGGTTGAATTACTTTTAAGAGGGTAGAATGTAATACCCCAAAAGTATTAGAAAGAGTTAACGAGAGAGTTATTTGAATTTCAACCATTTTTAGGATTTAAAGGGATTTTAGAATTTCTCTTGAAGGTGATTAAATCTTGGTCCAAAGGCACATAGTCTTGGCCCATTAGGGCGATCAAAACCCTAGGTTCTTGTAGCATGCGACTGCGGCAGTACCACCGCCCTTCTGATGTCGCCCCTCCCTCCCCAAGCAACCCCATCCTCCATTGGTGCCTCCCTTCCTCGCCGTCGGTGCTCTTTCTTTGCCGATCAAGTGAAGAAAGGAGAGGAGATCATCTTTGCGAGGCCAAATCTTCACCTTGCTGTGATTCTATAAGGTAACGTCGCGTGTTCTTCGTTGGTTGTTGCGTAGAAGTTGCGGTTGATGTCGTTTGGTAGATTGAATTTCGTCGGTTTAATAGATCGCGTTACGTCTAGTAGTTTGGACGACAGTTTTCATGTTTTAAGTAGAATCGGGGATCCACCTGCTAGAGATAGTTGGCTTATGTTCTTAGCTTTCGTGGCGCCAAGAACACCCAAATCCCATTAACGGTCATAGAGTTATGAATTTTTAGTGCCGCTGTCCGCTAATCTGTCGGCATTCAAGCGATGCGGAGGAAACTGGGTTAAACTGTTAGTTAAAGTGGAAATCAGAGGATCTCGTTATAATAAAAATGTAGGTAATTTCCATACCTTTTCATAGAGATATGACGCAAGATTTGGACTTTCGTAGCAAAAGTTATGATAGTTTTAGTGATCTGTCCAGAAAACTGGCGTGAATTTGTTGTTATGATAATTAGCTCGATAGGGTTATTAGATGGTGAATCAAGAGGACTCACCAACTAGGTTGTAACACCACAGCTATCTGGAAGCCAAAATGTTACCTAAAGGATCGAACATACAACCATAATTAAAAGAATTTGAATAATATCAACTAATGATATAAAGAAATCACTACTTAATAGAACCATGGCATGTGATGGTGAATTCAAGCAAGTGTAACGAAGGATAATCGAAGATCACAAGCAATACATAATCAATCACAACATGGAGAAGGTATCCTTCCTTCACCATTTAAATTTATTTATTACACTTCATCCCTTAACGAATGAAAGATAGAAACTAAATCATATTGTTGAACTTGATTATGGTGAATTGCAAGATTAGTGCGTGTCTACTCCTCCCGATAGAGCCAGCATCAATGATCACCTAAAATAAACAAACAAAGCAAGAATGGGTCCATGACTCAGCAAATCTGATGAATAAATGAACATACTACAAATACGAACAAGACCTCATCATTAAAGAATGCGAACATACCCGAATGAGTGCATGAATGAATAGAATGAATGGATTTAATGAAAAGAATGGATGCACACATGCTCATACGGTATAGCTAGTGACACAACCGTCGGTGTGCACTTAAGCCCGTATTTATCGAAATACGGGGATCCAAAATACCGTATGAAGAACATTTCATCTGGTGTCCAAAGCGCCCACATTGGAATGGTGGGACTTCACATGCCTATCTTGGAATTGATGGGACTTTAGACTCCACTCCGTGGAGCTCCACTCTGTGGGCGGAACATGAACATGGATGCATTCTTGAACATAAGTATTATGACTAACATCATCTGCACACATATGAAAGAACATCGCATAGGAACATAATCCTTGGAACCTCTTGTATTCTTTAACCATCCACTCCGTGGATATTCCACTCCGTGGGCGGAACATGAATATTGAAGTTTCTCTCATATCAGACAAAACACAATATTAAACATCGAGCATCCATTATTTACAAATCACACAAAAGTCAATGTAATTGCCTTGTGAGCAGCTACGGTAATGAAGCAAAGAAGATGTCCTAAACCGAAGCCTCTCTGCCTACACAAGTAAGTACTCAAATAAATACAACATACAACAGGGCGCTTCCAATAACGTTCTACAACTCCTTCCAGATAACCCACAATTAACTAGTTAGCTCTAATATGAAAACAGACTACTCAGGCACATCCCGAAACTGGACAGCAGAACGGTAAAAATCATATCTATTGGTCTGGAACTCGGAATGAGGTGAGACCAATTTCTATGGATTCTTAACTGACATAACTACAATACTCTTGTTGACAAGGTAACCCAATTCGGTCAATTTAATTTACTGACAGATAACTGAAACAGCAGAACAGAATCTGTCTACATAAATAAGACAGCAGTAAGACAACGATCATAACTTTTAATCTACAACTCCGAATTGAGCGTTCTTTAACAATATCAAAAGCTAAGAACAAGGCCTACAATAACCTAGTTGGGTGAAAGCCCTGAATGTTCCATTAACACACTCATATTTTAAAAGACAACTTGACAATTTATTCTCGTCAGGATTCTGGACAGCAGAGACGAAAACTAACATAACTTTTTATCCGTACATCGGAATTCAGTGTTCTTGGCGGCCACCGAAAGCTAAGAACAAAACCTAAATATCTCTAGGACATGGACAACTCAAATTCGGCCTCTAACATCACGAAACAGACCCCGCAACATTCTGGACAGAATCGACTTTCTACTCGCAGCAATACGATCTAATCAAAAATGAACCAAATCGCATCTACCACTAATCAAACGACGAGGATCGGCATTCGTTACCCTTGCAGAAACCAGGGAGCCGATGGTTGATCCACGAAGATGTTCCCCTCCTTCTTGATCAGCCAATTCCACGGAACACCGCTCCTACCTTCGCGAGAAGCCGCAGCGGGAGATCGGCACCAGGGACGGCTCGGGAGGTGGGGTGCTGCACTAGGGGCTTGGGGTGGTAGCAATGGAGGTGAAGAAGGGCTGCAACCAGCGGGGGCGCAAGATGGAGGAAGGGAGGAGGAGGTGGCGGCCAAGGTGGGAGGAGAGGGAAAGGCGGCTAGGGTTTTGGGGAGGTGGCACCTCCCCAATGGCGGCCAGGCCTCATGGGCCAAGGCCTAGGCCCGGGTTGCGGGAAAACAGAAAACCCCTCTAATCTCACGATTAAATATTTTCCAAAAGAAACCTTCTCACAGATTAAGTATTTTCTTCCGAAAATTATTTCTAGCACTATCGGAGAATTACATTAATTCTCTCTCAATTTGAATTGTACACTCAAAAGAAAGTCGGGATATTACATAGGTTTAGATGGAGATTTTGTTAAGCTTTAATTAGAGTCCAAGAACACCTCATTTGGACCTCTGTACTAAAAATTATGAATTTTAGAACGTGACTGTCCACAGAGGGTACAGAATAACACTTAGAAATTGGGGTAGGGTTCGCGCTAAAGGAACTATTGCGAGTTCGTGTTTACTCTTATAGTTGTTTGGCCTATTACTGTTATCTTAGCGTGCGTTATAAATATGTTAAGGTGGTGGTTTGATCCCGGAGGCAGCCCCTTCTGCACGTCCCTCGTTCTCTCGCGGTTAAGGCAAGTATAGTGATGGATATGATAGAAAACATTGCATGCCATTGTTTGATAAATACTAGGAGTATTTGTGTTATCCATGATTGTTATGGTGGTATGTTTGGTATTGTTCATGGTTTCTAGTGATATGAGTTACGTGTTATTCATGGAGTTTGAAAGTTATGAAGTCTATGATACATGCTAGTATTGATATATTAGCCGTGTTTTATCGATAGTATGATATCTTTGGTTAAAGATGAGGAATGTTTATGATCACGGGTGGTATTAATCATGTATGGTATTGATGTTGTTCATGCTTATCGTAAAGCGGCAATTGTTCATGTGCACCATGAGAGCATTCATAAGACACAGTCACGTGGTGACCAGGAATGCATACTTGAGGTCCCCGTCATGTAGATGATGGGCTTGAGGTCCCCATATTCATGGAATGTGGGCATTGAGAAGAGGTCCCCATCATGTAAACGATGGGCTTGTGGTCCCCACACTTGTGGAGTATGGGCTTGAGGTCCCCTATACTTGCGAAGTATTGGGCAATTGGTCCCTGTGCTTACGAGCACAGGCATGGGTACGCAGCGACGGTTGCATACCTCGCATTACTGGTGTAATGCGCAAAAGAGAAAAAGAAAGATAAAGAGCATTTGAGTATTTGCATAGCATGAGCATGTCATACTTTTGGTGTGTAGCTGGATGGATAATAATTGACGATTTACCCTTATGTATGTTGTTGATGCCATGAATTGTACTTGCTGAGTCGGTGGACTCGCTCTTGCTTTTATTATTGTTTTAGGTACCCAATCGAAGAACGACATGCACGGGAGGGAGTAGCTCTATGTTCACACGCACACTACCATGAACCTTCTAAAGTTGATTAAATTTCAAACCATGCCTTAATAGATGAGCGAATTGCTTAAAGGATTTTATATGATCATGTTTTCGTGATGGATTATTTGTAATAATGAAGACTAGCATATTTGGATATTGGTGATTATGTTTTAGTCACTTAGTATGTCATGAATGCCTACTGATTATGCTGAATGTTCGATTGTTTAATTTGGATACATGTAATTGTTGGAATCCTTGGTAAAGTTAGCTAAAGAGAGAAGGTTCTGCCGGAATTTAGTAAGGTGCCTTGGTTTTAATCTGCTTTGTTGATAGTTTAGTAGCATTCTAGGCTCGTGTTGGGCTGGGGTGTTACAAGAGGAGTTAAGTGAAAGCAGTAGAGCGGCTGACATGTGGGCCTAGCTGCTTAAGCACCGTGCACTGTGCAAGTGCGCGGGTGGACCGAGTCCATTGGACCATACCACTAACGTTGGGTCCCACCTGTCAGTACGCGATTTAAATGGGAAGTTAAATGAAAACATTCTATTCATTAGGCTCCACCGATCGTGGTGTGGCTAACACGATGTCGCGTAAGAAAAGTAATAAATGCGTTATAAAATCCAAAAGTCATTTATTTGTACACTAAAAATTCGATTAACTTCAAAAAATGCATAACTAAATCATCTTATCTCCAAATCCAATGAAACCAATTTTGTTAATTTTCATTTTAAATGAAATTTACTCTAAAATAGGTTTGAATCTTATCTCTATCATATAAAATAGAGTTTTTGGAAAGTGATCCAAAACTGAAATTCATAACTAATTATATGAACTCCAAATGAGATGAACCAAATTATTTTGGTCTTATAATATTATCCCCTATTTATCTATGTAATCCTTGTATCCCCCACTGCTCTACAAAATTTCACCAAAGAATTGAATTAGGATGAACAGTAACATATTCTAATTAATTTGGATTTTCCTGAAATCTAAGATTCAAACTACATAACTCTCACATACTTAATCCAATTGGAATAATTATTTCACCTAAATTTATCTAAAATCATGCATAATAATAAAGTTATAGCAGTTTGAATCTTAGTTTTCAGAAAAATCCAAATTAATTAC
This sequence comes from Ampelocalamus luodianensis, assembly GCA_036346255.1. Lineage (NCBI taxonomy): Eukaryota > Viridiplantae > Streptophyta > Magnoliopsida > Poales > Poaceae > Ampelocalamus > Ampelocalamus luodianensis. Next base: position 35,275,279 of record CM070638.1, on the reverse strand, counting down.
AATCTATTACTATTCACCAAATTTAATTATTGGGTTTAAATTTGCACATCAGTGGGTAGGCAAAGGATTACATAGGTAAATAGAGAATAATATTACAAGTTCAAAATATCTGGGTTCATTTCATTTTGAATTTTTATGAATTAGTTATGAATTTCTAAGGTTATCAGTAGTTTATAGTGTAAAAATAATCAATTTTGGATCATTTTCCAAAAACTATATTTTTTATGACAGAGATAAGATTGAAACCTATTTTAGAAATAAGTTAACTTAAAATAAAAATTATCAACACTGGTTTCACTAGATTTGGAGTTATGATAAATTAGTTATGTATTTTTGAAGTTAATCTAATTTTTAGTGTGCAAATAAACGATTTCCAGATTTTATAACGCATTTAATACTTTTCTTACCGACCACTGCGCTAGCCATAGCCGCTGACTGGTGGGGTCCGGTGAATAGCACATTTTTCTTTTAACTCTGATTTAAACCGCATACTGATAGGTGGGGCCCGAGAGTCATAGACTCAGATCCATGAGCCCGGTTCACCAGCGTATGCGCACAGCGCACGGTGCTTAAGTGGCTAGGCCCACAAGTCAGCCACTTCCACTTTTTACTTATCTCTTGTGTTTTCTGTGCACGGGGCCCACATGTAAGTGACACATTACCACGGCTAAGACAATCTTTTAAAGCTAATCATCACCGTTTAACTTCTAATCACCTCGCTACAGTCCTGTCTGCATACGACCACAGCTTTCCCATCCGCGCGCTTGCCTGGTGGCTCGCCGGCGCTACGCACCACAGCGGAGTCGGCCAAGGCCTAGGATAGTTGCGTAATAGTCCTGCGCACCTCCTGGTAGTGTCAACGGCGGCTTGTGGTGAACTAGAATGGCGGCTAGCCGGAGAGGGGTGGCACTACCAACTACGGCAAAGTGTATGCATGATGTAAAGCTCCGTAGTGACCATTCAAGTGGGTGCCCAAGCTTCTAGGGGTTACTAGGTGCTACCTGAGCGAGGTGGGTGATCGGGGAAGCTCGAAGACAGTTGGAGCAACGTCGGCATCAGAGATGATGACGGTGGTGGCACGGCTTCATGTGGAGAGGACGCTCTGGTGAAAACCAAGGAAAGTGAATGGTCAGGATAGCTTACAGACCATATAGGATGCTCTAGTAGCAAGGAATCGACAAATGTATTACCGGAGTAAGGTGGGAGATGAAGAGTTGCTTTTCCCAAAATTGGACAAAGCTTCAATTCATCGAAATCCTGTCATGCATTGAGAAATTGATTGAGGGTTATGCTTAGTAGGCCTAAGCGTGCATGGTGACACACAAGAGCGATGATAGTACTCACCAAAGGCTAGGAATGGCACAAGGGTGTCCACGAGTGCGTGCTCTAGAGCGAGAATGGCACCAAGATGGTTCGAGTGCTACAAGCAATAAAGAGAACTTGCATTAGGCAAAATAGAAACGACATTGAAGAAGAACAAGGAGGTAGCATTGGGTGAAGCTTACCCAAGTAGGTTCTTGTTGGAGAGCTTTTTCTTCCTCAACCACCGAGAGGAAGAGTGAGTTGAAACAAGGTGAAGGAGGAGGAGGGGTATTATCCCGGGAGCGGCGACAATGGAGGCGGTGTTAGTAGATGAAGCTCGGGACGAGTCAAATTGGGCGGTGGATTGGTGAGCATCGCTCAATCGCTCGAGGCCAAGCGTGGCGGTGCGTGGAGCTCGGCACTGTGCGCCTATGCGCGTGGAGAAGAAGGAGTTGACCAGCGGGGCCCGTCCGGTGGCTCATGATGCACGCGCTGAGGTGGCTCGGTCTATCTGATTGGTGGTTGGGCTTGATCGAGTCAAGCGGTGCGGCTTGAGTCAAACGAGTCTAATTCAGTTGGCTGAGATTTAAATCATCTTCTCTACATTGACCAGGCCACTAAAACTAGAAATAAATTTCATAAAAATCTAAAATTAATTAGAGGGGTTCTTGGGAAGGTCTAGTGTTCATAAAAATTCTTAAACCTTAATATTCATTAAATATTTTGTATAATTTAAATTCAAACATAGGGTAGGTCATTGTATTGATTTTGAATTTTCTGTGAGTTTAAGTAAGTTCTAAAACTTTGGTAAAAATTATATTAATCCATGATAATTAATATAGTATTTGAATAAATTATTTTTAGAGGATGATGATAAGTTTTTGTTACCGATGCCTTTTAGAAGTTCCATTTGAACTGTAGGTTTAGTTTCTTTTTGAGATGTTCTAAGTGCAATATATAATGTAAATGCTCGAAAAACATGATGCATGCTCATGAGATGCATAATATTCATGTTTATTAAAATAGGGATGTGACAATGCATGAGCTATGGGAGACGTGGCGTATCTCATAGTAGCCCAGGAGAACCTACAACTCATGTGTGACATGATGCTTGTAGACGAAGCATGTTGTATTGCGCCAACGAGGTCTCCCCATACACTTCAGCACCACCGGAGTATCATCTTCCCGAAGTGGGAGGCCATATTATCGGCTTAGGATCACCTCTATGCCTCATGAATCCAGACCACGGCGACACGGGATCACTGGATATCATCTTCTTGATGAGTTTCTAGTGAATTTTGATCGGAACAATATTTAGAGTGCTAGAGTAGTGAGCTCGCTGTTCGGATATGTGTTCAGTAGTATGTATCTTTAAATTTATGTAATAGGCTAGTAGTTGTTGAACTCTTGATGTATTGTTGCAAAACCTTAGTTTTGGGCGATTGCCATTCACCTATGAGCGTATATGAATCAAATCGTGCCAAAAAAACTATGAGTTGCTTTCTTGGATCTTGTACTGGCCTTAGTGCCTTTGTACGCCCATTTGGTGTTAAGCTTTTGTGCATTTTAAACCATTATGCATGCTTAAATAAGTAATCTATGCCCGTTGTCTAGATTTTGCTCCACACTCATGAGAGCATGTCTTTAGTCTTTTTTCTAACCATCCATATCACCACAGGATGGCAGGGCTAAACACTCGATCTAGAGCTGAACATGATAAGGGATCTCCATCCCAGGGACCTCATTCTACTACCATGAGCGAGCTCTACGCACGGGCAGAACGTGGCGAGCCATCCCCACACCTCCCCGACTCCAGCACCAGTAAGAGGAGCACCCGTACATCGAGCCCATGGAGGACTCATTCGTTTTCAACGAACCAGTTCCCCGGCATTCTCTAGTTCCTAAGATCCAAAGGCGAAAGATTGGCTCGGGGCCATTGAGAAGAAGCTAGTCATCGCTCAATGCACAAGTGATGAGAAGGTTCTTTTTCAAGCTATCAACTCAAAGGGGCAATGAGTGCTTGGTGGGACAACTTCTCGCCATGCAACTTTGAGGACACGTTCCGACATGGAATGAGTTTAGAGTGGCCTTCGAGAGCTCACATTCTGATGGCATAATTGAAGGGTAACGGGTAGGCTACACTAGCGCAAATTAAAAAAATTCTACAGTAAACCAAGATCACTGCGATTATAGATCACGGTCTTACCACTAGGCGCGCAGTGCGGAAGTTGATGCGAGACGTTGGGGCGATTAGTCGTACTAAGTTGATGCACGGCGGTCGGGCGCAGTAGTCGTACTACTTCCTCGTCCTTGTCGTGGCGTCCCACGTATAGCTCCTCTCTTGCGGTTCGTCTCCACGCTACGGATGCTGGCGCCTTCAAAGGTATCCACACGTGCGGGAGGAAGCGGCGCGCCGAACTACTAGATTCATGGCGACTAGGGCGTGGGAGGGGGTGGTGCTAGGGTTTGAGGATGTCACGAAAAACTCATCCCCAATCACAGTGCGCCCCTCCTCCTTTTATAGGCGTCCTTACAATGGGCTTCTACGAATAGAGGCCCATTAGGACTTAATACCATCTAATTAATCCAATCCGAATTGAGGCTTCATTAAGTGTGTGACCCTATAGGTTCACGTATGTTTAGACATGGCGAGTACACATACTTGGTCAATAGTTGGTAGCGACCTCTAGCAAGGCGTGCCAACTCCTAAGCGTACACAAAGATCATATCGGACGAACCATCACAATGTTATGTACATGCCAATCCCTTTGCCTCACGATATTCGGTCAAGCTCCAAGTGACCACTCTTTCTCGATCCTGTGATCCGAATCCCTTACTAGGTTAATTCTTAACCTTAAGTAGCATGGCCATGCATTTGGATCCGATCACTCGAGGGCCAGAGATATCTCTCGGTAGAGAGGGCAAATCCCATCTCGTGACCATGCCTCGCAAAGATGCTTCATGACAAACTCGAAAGCTACCTTTATAACTACCGATTCACGAGTAGCGTTTGATAGCCCCTAATTAGGTCAATTCACATCTCAAGTACATGCGATAATCTCAGGTCTAAGGACAAGGCGTACACATTGTGTAGAGAGAACCATAAGTATAATTGCTATGTCTCATGTTGGGTCGGTCCAACCCCATGTTCTAAACATGTGTCCACATTATTGGTTTGACATCTCCATGTCTATGACCTGTGAAACATGGTCATCAACCGATACATGTGCTAATCCATTATTCACGTGTATCCTCACATGAACTCCGACTAGGGACAACTTTAGAATAACCATACAAGTAAAGAGTTTCACAAACAAGTCACATACTTGTTAATCAACACAAAGGCAATATTCAAGGAACATTTATTAAATCATGGATACAACGAAATATCATCATCTCTATGATTGCCTCTAGGTCATATCTCCAACAGTCTCCCACTTGCACTAGAGTCAATCTAGAAGATATCTAATACCCATAGCTCTTGTGTGCGCCTTATGCTTAGGTTGTGGGAGAGGCTTTCAAAAGGATCTGAAATATTCAAATCCGTGTGTATTTTGGATATCTTTAAATCTCCTCGATTGAGGATCTCTCGAATGAGATGAAACCGCCGCAGTATGTGTTTGTTCTTTTGGTGATTCCTCGGCTCCTTGGCTTGCGCAATGGCCCCACTTGTTATCACAATAAAGATCCAGAGGATCGGGCGCACTAGGAACCACACTTACTTGATTATGAACTTCCTTATCCAAACACCTTCCTTCTTTGCTTGAAGCGCAATGTACTCGGCGCCGTTGTAGAGTCAGCAATAGTCTCCTGCTTGGAACTCTTCCAACTGACCGCACCACCGTTCAAAATGAACACAAAACCCGATTGCGATTTGTAATCATATTGTCGGTTTGGAAGCTTGCATAGGTGTAACCATTTACAACGAGCTCTTCCTCACCTTCGTAGACTAGGAACACATCCTTAGTTCTTCTCAAATACTTGAGGATGTTTTTAACATTGTCGATGACTCTCACCGGGATCGACAGTATCTGCTCGTAACACTTAGAGCATAGGAAACATCTGGCGAGTACATATCATAGCATACATGATAGATCCAATAGCGAAGCATATGGAATCTTACTCATGCGATCTCGCTCATCAGTTGTCGAAGGACACCGAGTCTTGCCAAGATTTATGCCATGAGACATGGGCAAGAACCCTTTCTTTGCCTCCTCCATGTTGAACCGTTTCAACACTTTGTCAATGTAAGTACTCGGCTTAATCCTATTAGCCTTTTTGATCTATCTCTATAGATCTTAATACCCAAAATATATGCGCTTCCCTAAGTCCTTCATTGAAAAACTATTTTTGGTGAGGTCTTATGGACTCGAGCATATGAATATCATTTCAATCGGTAATATGTCATCTACATATAAGATTAGAAATACGAGTGAGCTCCACTTGCCTTCTTGTAAGCGCAAGATTCTTCTTCGTTTTTATGAAGTCAAACCCTTGACCACTTCATCAAAGCGAATGTTCCAACTCCGAGATGCTTGCTTCAATCCATAAATGGATTTTTGAAGTTTGCATACTTTTCTAGCATTGTTTGGATCGACAAAACCCTCGGGTTGTATCATATACACGTCCTCGGTTAAATTTCCATTAAGGAAAGCCGTTTTGACATCCATCTGCCATATCTCATAGTCGAAATATGTAGCAATAGCTAGAATGATCTGTATAGATTTAAGCATCGCTCTTGGCGAGAAGGTCTCATCGTAGTCAACTCCTTGAACTTGCGAAAACCTTTGCGACAAGTCGAGCTTTATGGATATGAACATTTCCATCCATATCAATCTTCCTTTATAGATCCATTTGCACTCTATGGTTTAACACCATCAGTGGGGTCAACCAAATTCCAAACTTGATTGTCTCCCATGGATGCTATCTCGGATCTCATGGCACTATGCCATTTCTCGAGTCCGGGTCCATCATTGCTTCCGCATAGGTCGTAGGCTCATCATTGTCTAACAATAACATATCTCGCGCATTGCGAGCCTTCCGACCTTCGTGGTGGTGGTGCTTCCTTTGCCATTGGTTCCTCAACATTTCTCGCCACATGGGCATCATTCGTCGAGTCTTCCCGATTGGTTCATCTTGAACCTCTTCAAGCTGCACCGTTCTTCCACTTGTCTCCCTGTTGAGAAACTCTTTCTCTAGAAAAACACCACTTCGAGCGACAAACACTTTGCCCTCTAGTCGGTTGTAAAAGTAATATCCAAAGGTTTCTTCGGATATCCCACGAAAATGCATTTATCCGACTTGGGTGTGAGCTTGTCCGACTGTAGTCGCTTGACAAACTCCTCACATCCCCAAATCTTTAGAAAAGACAAACTGTTACTCTTCCCAGTCCATATCTCATATGGTGTTTTAACTACTGATTTAGGCGGTACCCTATTAAGTGTGAAAGTCTTGTTTCTAGAGCGTAACCCCAAAGGATAATGGTAGATCTGATGGCTCATCATCGATCGAACCATGTCCAACAAGGTCGATCGCGCTCGGATACCTGTTTCTTTGAGGCGTTAGGGCGGTGTTAGTGGAACAATTCCACAACTCTTGGATGATTGCTAAATTCATGACTCAAATACTCGCCACCACGATCGATCACGAGCCTTAATTTTCTTGCACGTTGATTTTGAACTTCATTCGGAACTCTTTGAACTTTTCAAAAGTTTGGACTTATGCTTCATTAAGTAGACATAGCCATATCTACTAAAATCATCAATGAAAGTTATGAAGTAATGAAATCCACCTCTAGCGATCGTGCTCATTGGTCCACATACATCAATATGTATGATTTCCAACAAGTCGCGCCCTCTCAAAAGAACCTTTAAAAGGTGACTTGGTCATCTTACCAAGCAAACAAGCTTCACATGTCTCGTATGATTCAAAATCAAGCGAAGTTAGAAGACCATCACCATGGAGCTTCTTCATGCGCTTTTCACTTATGTGACCCAAACGACAATACCAAACATAGGTGGGATTCAAATCATTAGGTCAAGTCTTTTAGCATTTATGTTAAAGATAGGCGCATCATCAAGATTTAAAATAAATAACCCATTCACAATGGGCAAAAAGCCATAAACATTTCATTTTAGAGATCAAACAACCATTGTCTTTACTTGCAAATGAATAACCATCTCTCATCAAACATGAGGGGATAAAATGTTTTGACTCATACTAGGAACATAATAACAATTATTCAATTCCATAATAAATCTTGAAGGAAGCTGAAGTTGCATGGTGCCGACGGTCAACGCAACAACCCTTGCTTTATTTTCGACGCGAAAATCAACTTCACCTCTTGCGACTCCTCTACTTCTTATTAGCCCCTGCATTGAGTTGCAAATGTGAGCAACTGATCCGGTATCAAATACCCAAGAGTTAATAGGAGAATCAGCGAGAAAAATATCTAAAACATTTATGACAAGTGTACCATGGGTGGAAGTCTTACTTCCACCCTTCTTCTTGTATTCCTCAGAATCCATGTACTTCTTGCAGTTTCTCTTCCAGTGGCCAGTTTCTTTACAATAGAAGCATACTGTCTCAGCTCTAGGTCCAGCATTAGGCTTAGGCGTTGGCTTCGAGATCATATCTTTAACCTTGCTCTTATTCTTTTTGCCCATGGCTTCTTACCCTTTTTCTTGAAGCTAGACTTGTTCTGCACAGCCATCACATGGCTAGGCCCTGCACACTTCTTAATATCACTCTCTGCTGTTTTGAGCATCCCACAAAGCTCATTAAGGCCCTTTTCCACCCCATGCATATGGTAGTTTGAAATGAAATGTCCATAGCTAGGTGGAAGAGACTCTAAAATGAAATCAGTTGCCAACTCTTGGCCAATTGGAAAACCAAGTTTATCCAAAGTCATTGTAACCAACCATTTTGATCACATGTGGGCCTCACGGTGCACCTTACATTAACTGCATTCGAGAAAAGCCTTAGAGACATTGAACCGTTCAGTCACGCTGCGTGCGGAACATGTCCTTAAGCGCCATGATCATATCATACGCTTCCTGATCCTCAAACTGTTTTGAAGGTCAGGTTCCATGCATGCAAGCATAAGACAGCTAATCTCAAGAGAGTCATCACATGCTTTCTTGTAGGCGGTTTAACAAAGACAACGCATTGTTAGCGAGCTCTTCTGGGATTGGGGTGTCGAGAACATTGTCCTTTTTATACGCCTCGAGAACAATTCTCGTGTTACGGACCATCCGAATAGTTTGTTCCATTTAATTTTTCTTTCTCAAGAATCGATCGCAAAAGCAAAAGGGTGCTTGTGGTTGCTAGATGCCATTGATCTACAATAGGAAATGCAAAATACTAAGACAAATAAAATCATGATAGAGTAAACTCAGATTAAACAAATTTAATAGAATGTACTCCCACTAAAATCAACATCCCTCTATCGATTCTTAGCGATTCAAGATCCGCAATTAACGAGTCTACTAGTGAGCTTTTGCATCACCGCTAGGAGACAAGGTAATTCGATAAGCAACACCTTACTAATCATATCTCTATATGACTCTTGTTGTTGGGTGACATCTCTATGCCCAAATACCAACCTTTATGCCCCAAGGCCCATAACCTTTATGATAACCTTGTTAAGTTCACCAATCCTTATGCATGTAGGTATCCGATACAAAACCCATCTAGTCAAGGAAAGTTGATGGTGCCTAATTTTATAGACCCACCATCAATTTACAAGACATGGGATGGTCAGAATTTAGTTGGGAGGGCATATGTTTAACTTAACATTTTGTGAGGATCGCTATACTTCTACCATTCAAACATGCATAGGAGTAAAACAACGGAATAGCATTCACACGGTTGTGACTCGGTATGGCCCATTTTCTCATGGTGATCTCCATCACCATAGAATCATCCCACCATGATGATCTCCATCTCCATGGTTCATGTGTGCCATCCTCCAAGTGATGTGTCCTCAGAGTACTAATATAAGCTATTACTCATAATGACTAGTAATAAAATACATGGATACAAGGAATCATCACAAGTCGACCGCAGCCGTTAATACAATACTTTGACAACACAATGGCTCCAGCCGTGTTGACGAACCCACGACACGCAGGTCATAAAAATATTACAAACATGCATCACATACACATTAGGCCATACTGGTCACATACATCCTGCAAAAACAAGTTATGCATAGAATCGCAATCTACCGGATAAGGGGTCGAGGGGTTTTCCCCCCGCGGGGTTCAAAGGGGTAGCTCCTCATGCGGACATTCGTAAAAAGCAGAGATCCAATCTATTCAATTTTTACTTAGGATTTTGATAGGCAAATCATATTTACCACAAATCGACTATTGTTCCGATTCGACCAATTTGTATTGATCTTCGCGTGCAGCATGCCGTGGTTTGAGAACCGAGACAACTTTCGGCTCATGGAGCCCGATCGCATGATCACGGTACATCGATTATTAATCTAGGTTCCGATTCGACCAATCATATTGATCTTTGCATTCCGCAACCGGTTTCGTGTCACCGCTCTACCCCGATGGCGAATCCGACCGGTAGGGTATGTTGTTTCACGACCTTAGCGGCATGATCACGAAACCGATCAATCCATTACGAAACTATACAATCAATCACATCGATCATACCGATTTACATATCGCCATATGCAAATCACCCGAACCTATAACATGACAGCAACCGCTCTGATACCACTGAAGGGTAACGGGTAGGCTACACTAGTGCAAATTAAAAAAAAATTCTACCCGTAAACCAAGATCACTGCAGTTATAGATCACGGTCTTACCACTAGACGCGCAGGTGCGGAAGTTGATGCAACACGTCGGGCCAGAGTAGTCGTACTAAGTTGATGCAAGACGTCGGGGCGATAGTCGTACTACTTCCTCGTCCTCGTCGTGGCGTCCACATCGACTCTCTCTTGCGGTTCGTCCCAGCGCTACGGATCGGCGCCTTCAAAGGTATCCACACGCGGGAGGAAGCGACGCACGCCGAACTACTAGATCCGCGTGGCGACTAGGGCGTGGGAGGGTGGCGGCTAAGGTTTGAGGATGTGATCGATTGTAACTTTGTCGAGCCCAACCCACTAAACGCACCTAGTCGCACCGGCCTGTGTCACTACTAGCCTGGGCCAGCTGGTTCGATCCATCTCCTACTTCGCTCAGGGCACGCTCAGGTGCTGATGGCCATGTAGCCGTAATGCCCTGCTCAGCCCAGTCGATGTCATTCGACGCCGTGAATCCACCGCAACCGTTGACCACTCTTGGAGCTTCTCCATTTCACGTCGCCTCCACTCTGTGATCTCCCTGAGGATAATATCCCCTCGGCACCCTCCTTCTTCCCCACTTCTCCTCTGTTTGACTGAGGAGAGGGAGGCTGGTTTGAGCTCATCTCTTGAGTAAGCTTCGGTCCAATGGTTCCTTTCTCTTCTACCTCCGGTGTCATTTCCATTTTTGCTAATGCGGGCCCTTGTTGTCACTTGTAGCTTCTGGAACGCCGTCGAGCTCCTCACCGGTCCAGAGCACACACCGCTGACAGGTCTGAACCGTTCTAGTGTCTCTGGTGAGCTCTTTCTCATTACTTGCGCGTCATATCTTGTCTCTAGGCCTAAACTTTAAAACTCCTCAACCAATTTTGACAATAGATGATAGGATCTCGAAGAATTGAAGTTTTGCCCATTTCGGCCGAAGAATAAGCTCTTCGTCTCCCACTTTGATCAGTTAAGGAAATCTTCGATTCCTTGCTTCTACAAACATCCTCATATGATCCTTAAGTCGCTCCACCTTTGATTTTCATGGGTTTGCACCAGTGCGACCTCTTTGCGTGAACCGTGCCACGCCATCATCTTCTTCGATGCCGGTATACCTCAGAGCTCCTCCAAGTTCCCCAAGCATATCCTTCGCTAAGGTAGTCTCCTTATAGTCCTTAGAAGCTCGAGCACTGCTATGTTGGACGTTCTGAGCTCTATTGTTTGCGTGGGTGTGTAACACCCCAACTCTCAAAGAGCTGGAATGCTCTGAAATAAACTATTCTAGCACAAGTACAAATTTTCAAGTGAGTCTCCTTTGTTTAACCAAAGAATCGAGAGTTCAATACTATCACATGGCATAAACAAAATCCTCATAATCAACTTATCCCAATCATGCATGAATATCAAAGGAACCAACCAGACTAAGACTTCATTATTACAACTAAACAATAAAATTCAACCACGCCATCCATGGGTGTTATTTAAACAGATTCATTTAATTCTAAATTTGGACTAGCGACAAACGCCTTAAGAATGTGATAAAGTGAGTGCATCCACATATACTCCTCCCGATCGTATCATTCACGCCATGGGTACCTAAACACATTAAAGCAAAAGTGAGCCCAACGACTCGTAAGTATCAATAAGGCTATAAACATTAATCAAACATAGCATCGAGAAACCACAATCTCAATACACTAATCATAGCCATTTATCTCATGATATGCAAACTATGCAATGCTCCTTTGAACTTTATCTCTTTTCGCATTTTACCGGTAATGCGGGGTATACAACCGTCGCTGTATACCCTTGCCTGTGCCCTCTGACACAGGGACCAAGAGCCTATACACCACATGTATAGGGACCTTTGCCCATCACATAATGATGGGGACCTCTCTATTTCATAGCCCACATTCCACGAATGTGGGGACCTCAAGCCCATCATCTTCATGACAGAGACCTCAATTGTATGTGCTTGGTCACCACGTGACCAAGGCACCTGTATGCTCACGACATGCATATGCACCATGAAAACATATACATAAGCAGGAATACATCAAAATTCTCATTATCATGTAATCAATAACAACATAGAGTAGATCCAATTAACTATACTAGCATGTCATCAAGGTAAATGGTACTCATCTCATAACAGCAAGCGACTATACTACCAAGATACATCACAACACATCAAACAAGCATACACAAATAATAGCAGAATACTTGCCTCAACCGAAGAGAACGGTGGGCCAAGAGGGTGCTACCCCTGAACCGCGCTCCCAACTGAACATAAAGGTACCTCAATCTAAGACCAATCATGCTGGACCAAACGCATAAATAATAACGCAACAGAACTCGCTAACTCTCAAGTGTTAACGAAACCTCCAATTTCTAGCGATCGTTTTGGTGCTCACTGAAAACAGCCAAATTCTAAAATACATAACTTTCTGCTCAGGAGTCCAATTAAGATGCTCTTAGACTTTCTGAAAAGGTAATTGAATTGCCTAAATAAACCTAGTTGGGGAGCCCTTTTGATTCTGCCCTTAACTTCCCCTATCAAACCAATCATCAGACAACAGAATTCTCGTCGGGTTCTCTGGACAGTACGCTAAAACCACCATAACTGTTGCTACGAAAGTCCAAATCTCGTGTTCTTTATCTCTATGAAAAGGCACAGAAATTACCCACATTTTTTGTTATACTGAGATCCCCTGATTCTCCTTTTAAATAGCAGTTTTGACCAAATTACCACAGACTGCCAGAAACTGACAGAATTACCAGGCAGCGATACTAAAAAATTCATAACTTCCTGACCGTTAATCGGATTTGGGTGATCTTGGTGGCCACTGAAAGCTAAGAACATAATATACGTTTCTCTAGGAGACCAAAACTGCTAATTCGTCTTCTAAATAAAAGAAACTGGCCGTGCAACATTCTGGGCAGAATTGAATAGAGAACAGAATTTAGCCGATCCAATCAATCTAATAGCAATCGCCTCTAATGACCATCACTCAACACAAGAAACCCGTCGTTACCCTTGACGACGTGCTGGACGACGACGAACAGGCCCGAAGGCGATCCACCTCCTCCTCTCTTCCTTCTCTTCTCCCTCTTCTTCTCCCTTCTCTTCTTTTCCTTCTTCTTCCTCCTTGGCGGCTGCAATGGAGCTTCTTCTTCTCTTTGGCCAGCAGCAATGGAGGTGGTGGGGAGGTAGAGAGTGCGCAAGGGGTGGAGGGAGGTAGGGAGGTGGGGATGTGGCGGCCGGATGGGGAGTGGGGAGGAAAGGGGAGGGAGGGTCGGCTAGGTTTGGGAAAGGGAGTGGCGCCTAAGCTATGGCCGGCCACCCTTGGGCCCCTCTTGGGCCGTGGGCTCTAGCCTGTGTTCTTTGGCAAAACGCATTTCCCCTACAACTGCAGCAATGCAATCTTTCCAATTGGTCCCTCCCGAAATTCCGTTTAATATTCTCTCGAACCAATTCTCCCGACTTCTAGTGCATCACACCATCGGGATATTACATTCTACCCCCTTAACAGTTCGACCCGAATCTAAACGCCCACTTCAAGAGTTAAACCGCCGGAAACTAAGCAACAAAGTACACACACGAGGTGAACAAGTCCGGATAAAGCTCGCGCATGCGAGACTCCGCCCCAAGTGGCCTCCTTTACATCTGCTGCGACCAAAGCACCTTAACATACTTGTGGTTTTGTTCCTCAACTCTTTTTCGATCTTTCGAGTGCGACCGTTTTGGACTCAAAGGATGATCTGCTCAATTGTTAAGGGTTCTAATGCAATAAGATGTTCCGGGTCCCTCAAGTACTTCCTCAACATGGACACATGAAAAACATTGTGCACTCCCCGCATAGCCTCTAGTAGGTCTAAGCGGTATTGCAACTTCCCGATCCGAGCCAAGATCGTGAATGGCCCAACGTACCTCGGGCTAAGCTTCCCTTTGGTACCGAACCTGACAACACCCTTAGTGGGGGACACTCTCAAGAGCACCTGATATCCCGCTTCAAATTCCAAGTCTCTTCTCCTCACATCTGCATAACTCTTACATGCGCTTTGTTTCGCTAATAGATTCTGTCTCACCAAGGCCACTCGTCCAACCGTCTTTTGTACCCGGTCGTCCCAAAGCGCCTTCTCACCCACGGCTTCCCAAAGAAAGAGGTGACTGCACTTACGCCATACAAAACCTCGAGCGAGGCGGCTTTTATGCTTGAATGATAGCTGTTGTTGCATGAAACTCGCTAATGGCAATTGATCCTCCCAACAACCCTTCCAGGACGGACACGGGACCGCAACATGTCCTCCAAGGTCCAATAGTGCGCTCGATCGCCCATCCGTGCGAGGATGGAAAGTTGTACTCGACGAGTTGTGTACCCATTGCACTCTGTAAACTCTCCCAAAACTTGGATCTGAACTTGGCATCCTGCTGAATGATGGTCTTTGGTACTCCATGCAATCTTACAATTTCCGTACATAGATAGGAGCCAAGTCACTAGCCGAATTGGTCGTGCGGATGGGAATAAAATGTGCGATTTGCTTTGAATCGATCCACTATAACCCAAACCGCATCCTTACCTCGCGTGAACGAGGCAACGCAACAACGAAGTCCATAGAGATATCATCCCAAGGCCATTGGGGGACCTCTAATGGCTGCAATAACCCTGCTGGACGCTTATGCTCCGCTTTTACTTGCCGACAAATGCCACAAGAGGCTACATAATTAGCAATATCCACTTTCATCCGTTTCCACCAGAAGTTCTGCTTCAGATCACGGTACATCTTTGTTTCACCTGGATGAACAGTATACGGTGTGCGGTGTGCCTCCTTTAGTATGTCATCCTTAACTCCCGCTCGCAGACACACAAGCGACCTTTAAATTGCAGAGCTCCAAACCCATCAAGCTAAAATCTCCTTCCTTGCCCAAATCCACCGTCTCGACCCTTTGCAATAACGGTCACTCTGCTTCCCTTCACACGCCTGCGAATAGGTGACTCTAAAATCAACTGGGTCTCGGCATGAGCCGTACCTGCATAGCAATAAGATATCCCCATGCGGTCAAAATCCGCAATTAGACAATCTAATGTAGCAGGTGTCGCCTTGCGACTAAGAGCATCAGCCACCACGTTGGCTTTGCCCGGATGATACTGAATCGTGAGATCATAATCCTTGATCAGCTCTAACCATCTGCGCTGCCTTAGATTCAGGTCCTTTGAGTAAAGATGTATTTAAGGCTTTTGTGATCGAGAAAGACATCACAAGACTCACCATAGAGATAATGCCTCCAAAGCTTCAAGGCGAACACCACCGCAGCCAACTCTAAATCATGTGTTGGGTAGTTCTGCTCATGTTTCTTCAGCTGCCTAGACGCATAAGCTAGTACCTTACCATCTTGCATGAGCACATAGCCCAAACCAACTCGAGAAGCATCGAATAAACGTGAATCGCTTTCGGGCTCGGGAATAGTGAGAACGGAGGCGATCACCACTTTTCCTTCAAAGTCCGAAGTCTGCGTTCACAATCATCGTCCCACCGAAACTTCACATCTTTACGTGAGCACGGACAACGGCCGCAATGATGGAGAAATTGAAGGGAAGCGGGTAGGCTACGCTAAGCGCAAATTAAAAATTCTACCCGTAAACCAAGATCACTGCGATTATAGATCACGGTCTTACCACTAGACACGCAGTGCGGAAGTTGATGCGCGTCGGGGCGATATAGTCGTACCAAGTTGATGCGATGCGTCGGCGCGAGTAGTCGTACTACTTTCTCGTCCTCGTCGTGGCGTCCCACGTCAGGCCTCCTTTCTTGCGATTCGTCCCAACGCCACGATGCACGGCGCCTTCAAAGGTATCCACACGTGCGGGAGGAAGCGACGCACGCTGGACTACTAGATCCGCGCGAGCGACTAGGGCGTGGGAGGGTGGCGGCGGGGTTTGGGGATGTCACAAAAACTCAACCCTTAACTAGTGCGCCTACCCTCCTTTTATAGGCGTCCTTATAATGGGCTTCTACGAATAGAGGCCCATTAGGACTCAATGCCGATCTAATTCGGATCCAATCCGACTAGGCTTCACTTCGCAAGTGTGTGACCCTTTAGGTTCACGTATGTTTAGACATGACGCAAGTACACATACTTGGTCAATAGTTGGTAGCGCCTCTAGCAAGGCGTGTCAACTCCTAAGCGCACGTAAAGATCATATCGGACGAACCATCACAACGTTATGTACATGCCAATCCCTTTGCCTCACGATATTCGGTCGAGCTCAAGCTGACCACTCTTTCTCGATCCGTGATCCGAATCCCTTACTAGGTTAACTCTTAACCTTAAGTAGCATGGCCATGCATTTTTGGATCCGATCACTCGAGGCCCAGAGATATCTCTCTGTGAGAGGGCAAATCCCATCTCGTGACCATGCCTCGCAGCATGCTTCATGACAAACCAAAGCTACCTTTATAACTACCCGATTCACGAGTAGCGTTTGATAGCCCCTAATTAGGTCGATTCACATCTCAAGTACATGCGATAATCTCGTGTCTAAGGACAAGGCGTACACATTGTGTAGAGATAACCATAGGTATAATTGCTATGTCTCATGTTGGGTCGGTCCAACCCCATGTTCTAAACATGTGTCCACATTATTGGTTTGACATCTCCATGTCTATGACACATGAAACATGGTCATCAACCGATACATGTGCTAATCCATCATTCACGTGTGTCCTCACATGAACTCCGACTAGGGACAACTTTAGAATAACCATACAAGTAAAGAGTTTCACAAACAAGTCACATACTTGTTAATCAACACAAAGGCAATATTCAAGGAACATTTATTAAATCATGGATAAAACGAAATATCATCATCAAAATGATTGCCTCTAGGGCATATCTCCAATGTAAATCCTCGCACAAAGCGCCGGTAATAACCTGCCATACCAAGGAAACTTCTCACTTCTTTGACGTTGGTCGGCCTTCCCCATTCTACCACCATGGAAATCTTACTTGGATCCACTGATATCCCCTTATCATTTATGATATGCCCCAAGAACCCCACTTGGACATCCGAACTCGCACTTTTAAGCTTGGCATAAAACTTATTTTCTCTTAACATCTCCAACACTGACCTCAAATGATGCTCATGCTCAACTTCTTGTCTTTGAATAAATCAAAATATCATCAATAAAGACGACGACAAAGTCATCCGGATATTCATGCAAAGATCCTGTTCATAGTCTCCATGAAAGCGGCGGGGGCATTCGTTAGTCCAAAAGACATAACTTTAAATTCAAAGTGCCCATACCTTGTAAAAACGCCATTTTCTCAATATCCCCTCTCTGAGCAGAATGCAGTTATAGCCCGATGAAGGTCTATCTTTGAAAATACCTTTGCCTCTCAACCGATCAAATAAATCTTCAATGCGGGTAAAGGATATTTATTCTTGATGGTCGGTGATTGAGAGCATGGTAATCGATACATCGCCAACTACCATCCTTCTTTTGGTAAACAAAACCGAGCTCCCCATGGAGATACGCTTAGGTCGAATAAGATCGTTCGCCTTTAGATCATCCAATTGTTTCTTTAGTTCTTCTGGAAGGGTGCGATCCAGTGAGGGTCATAGAAACGGTGGGCACCCGTACTAATGTAACATCCCAATCTTGGGCTTGTGTTTCAAATGTAAGAAAATCAGTAGGAATTAAAACTTTTTCTTACATCATGTATTTCCTGTTGTGCCAAACAATTCTTGTACAAGGGATTATGGAAATACATTGTCACAAGTCTAGTTGATCCAAATCTTGACATTCCAAAAACAATCTTGTCAAATTTTGTGATCATCCACTGAAATATTTTCCTAAGTCTCTGTGATGGTATGTGACCCCTCTGAAAAATTTCACAATTTTTAGAAATTGTTTGAAAATTTTTAGAGGCAGTCAAACCTGTTTGACTCTCAGTCAAACATTAAAACAGAGCCTTGCAGAATTTTTGGAGAATTATTCGCAGTATAAAACCTCTGAAAATTTTACTCTAGGTTAATATCTGAGTTAGCAAGCTCCTGTAAAATTTCATAATTTTTGGAGTTAATTTGCTACCTCAAATAAATCATTCAAAGTCTCGTTCTTATTTCAAAGTCAAACTTGGTTTTATGTTACTTGGGTTCGAGTCGGACTGGGCTCGAGCAATTGATTCGGTCCAGTCAACTAATCGCACCGAGCCTCTCTTTAAAGCGCTGCGTTGGATCTCAACCGTTGGATCTAAATCGCACGCCCGGCGCAGTAACCTTCGGACCTTCCGGTTGCAAGTTTGAATGTCAACCGTTAGATCTCCATCCAACCGTCGAGATGCGCGAAACCTTCGGACCCTCCGGTTGCATTTTTGAATCGAGCCGTTGGATTAAGATCCAGCGCCGCGTCCCTTCGTTGTAAACCGCGTTTGCGGCGTAGGGCTATCTGAGCCGTTCGTTTCTAATCGTAAGGCTCGCATCCTCCCGATGTGTTTAAAGCCCGAGGCGTGGCGCTTCGTAGTCAGTCCCGATTTAGATCGTGGGGCTCAATCGCCCGAGCTTTTTGCGCTGGTCATCTTCAACCTCCGCCGTGCGACAGCGAAGGCAAGGCATGGAGATGTCATTTCATGCTCCTCGGCTACCCTAGTCGACATTATGGGTCGTGGGAGACATTTTCGCCATGCCATGCCCTAGTGCACCAGCTTTTCTCTTTTCCTTGTCCGCCGCGCATTGTGTTTGGTGTTTTGCCGCCCGAAAGAGGTGTGGTGCAAACCCTAATGCTTTCATGGCTTTATAAGCACTCTCAATGCCTCCTGGTATTTCTTTAGACCACCATCAAGCTTCATTCTCAATATTGGAGCTTAACACCTCAAAAATGGCAGACCGCCATTGTTGACCCGTGGAGCTCCTTGGGTGTTCTTGGTGTTCTAGTGGTCCTCCTTCATGTTTCTTTGCCCTAACCTTATCTATTTACTTCCTTGAACATTTCCCCTCACTTAATTTTGGATTTGATTCTCAGGAATTGTCCAATTTGGGGTTTGTTCAAATTCGGCCGAATTTGGTCATCTTCTTCCTCAGCTCAGGTGAGTGCTCCATTTTCTAATTACTTGCTCATGTAGCTTCTGTGAATCATTAGGAAGCTATACTGATGCTTTGGAATCACTCATTTGGCTCAGGGTATCTATCTCGGGTTTTCTTCTCCAAGTCCGGCGAGCTTTCACCGTGATCAAGCAACTCTGGCCATCTTTGAAGCTTCTTGTCACTAAGGTAGCTTCTTATTAGTCCTTAGAAGCTTTAGCACCGCATCCTAGGCTTGCGATGGAGCTCATCGCGATTTTCGTGTTTAGCGATAAGCTCCCATTTTCGTTTTCCGGCCAGCCGGCGTTCTAGTCCTTCGCACGGCGAATGCTACCATTAGATTCGTTGTGCTATTGCGAATCCATTTTGGTCCTTAGTGGCGCCGCCGCCACAGGTCGCCGCGCGATTCGCCGTGGAAATCGCTCGGGTTTTGCCGCACGCGCTCCGTTTTACAATTGATTAGGACACATTAATTGCTAATCATTAGTTATTAATTGTGTCGTAATCATTGTCGTTGAGCCACTGACCAGTGGGCCCAACATCCTTAAATCACTCTCTGGTTCAATCCCGCACTGTTCCGACATCATTAATGTTAATCATTGGTTAATTAATGCGTCGGCATTTAATCCCTGTCGGAAATCTCCTTTGGGTCGGTGACTTGTGGGCCCGAGGGGTTAAAATCAAATTCCAGTATTCATTAGTGCCTAGTTAATGTTAATCATTAATGGCATTAATTTGGTCTTAACCGTCTCTCTCAGTCGCTGACAAGTGGGCCCAGTGCACTGTGCACGTGGGTTAAACCCGCGCGTGGGTGACTCGAAGTCACTGACATGCGGTCCCACATGTCGATACCTCTCGTTGAAGCTGCGTTAAATAGCTACGCTCATTT
This sequence comes from Ampelocalamus luodianensis, assembly GCA_036346255.1. Taxonomy (NCBI): domain Eukaryota; kingdom Viridiplantae; phylum Streptophyta; class Magnoliopsida; order Poales; family Poaceae; genus Ampelocalamus; species Ampelocalamus luodianensis. Next base: position 35,255,217 of record CM070638.1, on the reverse strand, counting down.
TAGATCGTGGCCCGATCTTTGTGTGCGTTCGGACCCTCCGGATGCCTTGATCGTTTCGACCGTCGATCTTTGATCAACGGCCAAGATCGTATGTATGCCGCACCGTCCGAATGCATACACTCGTGTGCGCCGGTGGATCTTGATCCAACGGTGGGCTCCGTTCGATTCGCGGCGGCGTGCGGCTGTTTCGCCGCGTGAGCCGTAGGATGTTAGATCAAGGGTTGTCGGCGTCCACGTCGTATTCTTTTATTTGGGTTGTTACGTATTTGGTAAGTATTTGTTTAACAGCGAAATGGTGTAAAACTTTAGAAACTCATAACTAATTCATTTTAATCGCTTAGATAATTCCAACTGTAATAAATCGTGTTATCACTTTAGTTTATTATAAAATGGATTTAAGCATGTTTCAGTAGGCAGAAAGTTGTACATCTAGAAATAACTTGATTTCTGTCATTTTGAATATTCCAGAAATAGTTTTAACCTTGAAAAATGCATATCTTTTTCTGTATAAATCCAATTTGTGCAAAATCAATTTTGTTAAATTCGTTTGCTAGTATACTTTCATATAAAATAGGATTTGAGCATGTTCATAATTCTGTAAAATGATTTGCATTAGATTTACAACTTAGAAAAATCATAAGTAATTATGTATAACTCCAAAATTAGTAAATCCAACTTTGCTGTTATTAGGATGTCATAATCTACCTGCTATAAAAATTTCAGACCTTAGATCATTCTGAAAATTTCATCATGAACAGTATTAATTATTAATTA